>OX382247.1:11296854-11945281 GCA_947507525.1 Apamea epomidion
GTGCGCGTCCCCTCTTTAAGGAAATTTCTCGGCGGCAGGTCGACATTTCACGTGATCAGAGGGCTTGGTTGTTCTTTGGCCAAAGAATTAGCATTGCCATTCAACGTAGTAATACTGCCAGTCTTCTGGGCACGTTTCCGGATGACAGTGATGCGGACGAGTACTTCGACGCATAAGTGTCCTTTGTCTTTGTATTTATTTGTACAGTAAGATAGTTAGTCATTTAATTTAGTATCTGGTATAAATATTTAGGCTCTTCATTAATTATTGACTACCGTTGGAATTAAAAATGCCAGAAAATATATCCTGCAATGCAAAGTTACAGGGTATCTATAGCAGAACGGCGTTAATAAAAACTTAGCACAGGCGCTAATAGGGATAATTTATGTTAACGTCGCCCTTAAGGTAAGAAAGAGGTTCCAAGAAATGTGAGTATGTAATTAAGAGAAACTACGATCTTTATTACGAGTATTATCCGTTTTTATACAGTGGGTTTTTGGTTTGAAACGTTTCTTGAAGAGTCGTTTGCTGATTATCTTTTTAAAACTCATCACCATCATCATTGTCGACATCAACAATGTCGTCTGCCCATCTCGCCGCCGGACGACCGACATCTCGTCTTCCGGTCCTTGGACGCCACTCTGTCACAGCCTTACTCCACATGTCATCACTGCGCATCAATACTTAACTTTGCACAACGTTTACCTATAAATAAACCTTAGCATAATCAGCCTGTAATTTTCCCACTGCTGGGACACAGGCCTCCCCTCTTTTCGTGAGGGGCTCGGCTGTAAAATACCACTCGGGCCCAATGCAGATTGGTAGATGTCACATGTCTTAGATTTTTTGGTTCTAAGACATGCCGGTTTCCTCACGATGGTTTCCTTCACAGTTTTGAGAGCAGTGGTGATGAAATTATTAACACAAAGCAAAACACCTGACTGGGTTCGAGCCCACGACCTACAACTCTTAAGTCGGGGCTGTTACATCTGGTCCACCACTTACACCAAATAAACCTTAATGAAGTTTATTTATAAACGTTGTGTGTGAGCAAACGGGGTGATCATTGCTTGGACAGTCACAGGCTAATTAAATACTTTCTCGACGTCTTCCACTCAATGTAAACAACCCGTGTAAAGTTTGTTGGAACAGTATTTGATACGGCATGCACTAAGTGCATCGTTGGTATTCCTGGCTTGTTGTGTAAAGCTAAGCGCACATTATAGCCGCAGCGGGCCGTACCGCAACGCAGTAATACATAAGCATCACGCATAATGAGCCTACAGTGTTCCCACTGCTGGGGCACAGGCCTCGTCTCGGTGGATTACGGCCCACTCCCTCTCACCGCACTCGCACTGGGCCCATGTGGTGACACGGGCCCAGTGCGGGTTGGTAGATGTCACATGTCTTCGAATTTTTGGTTCCAGGAGATGACGGTTTTCTCACGATGTTTTTTAGTAATTGTTGGAGACAAATTCATGAATTGGAACTGCTTTCACTCCTGTGTAATGAGGCGCACTCCGCGCCGCAACGCAACGCATTGCAAACATCCTCTTAGATCAGTTTTGTACATTTTGTATGAACCATCACTTAAAACAAGCGGACGATTCGTAACGCAAAACAGTTGCCGCAAATATACGCTTGCCGAGCGATCTACTCCGATACCATACCCAAGGTAACCGACATAGCCCGAATAATTACCAAACCTAAGTGGCAGTGGGCAGGGCACATTGCTCGCAGAACGGTTCTGAAGCGGCGACCGTGTACCGGAAAATGTAGCGTTGAAAGGCCTTCCACAAGGTGCACCGATGATCTTGTGAAGGCTGCAGAGATCCGCTGGATGTGGGAAGCACAGAACCGGTCGAAGTGGCGATGCCTCCCAAGCATCGCCACTTCGACCAGTCCTGTATCCAGCAGTGGACGTCTTTAGGCTGAATGAATGTGAAGAAATGAAATGAATGAATAAGTGATCTGCCAGTGCTCTGCGCTGCGTTCCGGTGCGGCTCGTCTTCTGTGTGCGCGCCTTTAATGGATCACGGTATGGTTGCGTGTGGAGAAACTTTCTATCCATTAGTTGCACCGATGGAAGTTAGCTTGTTTCTTTGACTACCTATGCAAAGTTTAACATTGTTAGCTTATGGCTATCAATTAATGAGCATAAAGGTTAATTGTGTTGGTATAACTTGCGTGTGTGTGCAAGTAAGGGTGTGATAAAAAACCGAACAAGTTTCTTTTTATGCACGGTTATACAATGCTGTTAAGTTAATAAGTCTTTAAGCAAAGCGTGGTGATCATAAAAAAACCGAGCTGGTACGAGTCGGATTCTCGCTCTAAAGGTTCTGTACCACCAAAACTGCTTTACATTACTTTAATTTTTATGCATTACTGTTCTAGTATAGTGACCATAATTAACACGGTATTGTGTAAAAGTTTTACTGTCTATTCGGTTAAACCTATTTCGGTTAAAAATATACAGCGTTATAACAGACAGACAGACAGACAGCATACAAAGAGTGGAGTAATAGCACCCTTTTAATAATAATAGGGTCCCGTTAGTGAAACCTTTGTGCGGAACCCAATTCCTTGTGTTTTCTTTAGCAATCTCTTTGAAAGTCTTTAAACGTCGATTTCATGTATAGCAAATATTGTAACCACATTCACTTTATACCTACCCACACTTTAACCATACTACAATGTTTTAATTGACCAATCAATCTGCCTAGCCTTTTCTCTACTATGTTGGGGTTAGCTTCCAGTCTAACCGGATATAGCTGAATACCAGTTTCACTATTACATAGAGCAATAGCTCTATGTAAAAGTGAAACTGGTAGCCACTGGGTTACGCGATACCCCTTGGCAAGTCTGCTTGTTAGCCTTTCGGGCTTCTGACGGCTTAACCTGCTTTCAGAAGCACGGAGGGTTTTGGTTTATAATGGATGGTCACCCATCCACAGAGCGACCTCGCCAAGCGTTGCTTAATCTTAAAAATCGATTAAAAGTGAGGGGCAATTCTAGTAATTTTAAACGTTAAATCTAATCTAATTAGCGTAAAATTTAGTCGCAGTCTCAGCTCGCCGACAAACAAAATTAAAAAACCTGTCCAAATGTAGGGAAATTTGAGTTATTTTTGACAGATTGAGACTAAGATCAGACTGTGAACGTTCTTAAAATTACGAGAATTGCCTCTCTGATCTCAGTCTCAATCTGTCAAAAATACCTCAAATTTCCCTACATTTTGACAAGTTTTTGACATTTGTTTGTCGCCGAGATGACACTGCGACTAGATTTTGAACTAGATTTTTTTATTACGAGAATTGGCCTTCTCGGTAAGCGTTAAAAAAGCCTTTTTAGGTTGACTAATAATATGCGCTGCAAGCAGGAATAGTCGTTACGGTGGTCAGACATAGATTTTGGCGATAGTATGTCAAGTCAATGTCAAGCCCTTAACACAATAGAATCAGTAATTACTCTGTATTGGACAATAAAACAACCATTTTATTAATAGGACGAAATGTTCCTGACAGGGGTTTATGTATTATTTATTGATCTCCATTGGTATGACCTTTTAAAGGGTAGACTCATGAAAGTTTATGGTGGCGAACGATATTAGGGGCATTAGGTAGGAATTGCTGAAACAGGCCTAACTTGAGAGTGACCCTAAATCCAGCGTTAGGTAGAAATAATAAAGTAACTTCTTTATGATTTTCTTATTAATTAAATTATATTATATTAAATTATTTTATTAATTATTATTTTAAACATTTTAAATCATGAATAATATATTATTATGGAGTTTTCAAAAACTCTGTGTTAAACTTTTAGGGTACGACAACAGGCTTTTTCAAATTTGAAATTCATAATAATATATTATAATGTGGGAATAAAAGGTTCTCACACAAAAAAATTACAAAAATCTCAAACTGATTTATTCTAGAAATAAACTAGTAAAACTCGTAAAAATATATCTTAGTTAAAAATCACTCCTTATCGTCTCTTTCAAAAAGTCACTGTCATTCTACGTTTTTAAATATATATTCCACGTCATCCCAAGCATACGTCTTTGGCCTACATCTGTCTCACTTACACCTTAGCATTCAGCTCTTTCACACAGTCATGCATTCATCACCGTTTCATACCTCATAACCTCGTCTCCTCCCCATAGGTAGATTAGTTTTGAAAACATTTTTTTTAAAGGAGTCTTTGAACCAAGGAACTAATGTATTGTATTTTATTTTATCTACTTTCCACATCCTATCTAAATTTTAACAAATTTTATTTTAAAGCATTAATTGGAATTTTATTTTTCTGCAAGTAATGAAGCGAGAATCAGACAGTACCGGCTACAAATTACATCGTATATAAAGAGCTTGGCTTGCCCTTAAGAGCTTAAGGCGGGTTTACGAGCGACCCGCGATAAATCTATTTAATGCCCATATCGACAGCTAATACCCAGCACTTGTACCGAGCTAGAGTTTGCGATAAACGATAAGCGATTAGAGTTTTGAATAGAAAATCTAATTTGAACTTTAATGCCTCTAATTTTCTAACGCTTGTTTCGTTGTACAATCGAGGTGTGCAAAGTTTAAGCCCATTAAGGTTTATTTTTGCTTGCATTGTGCAACACGCTTGGTATATTTGTTCTAGCAAAATACCGTATGTAATAGACAATGTGGGAACGGAATGTATTAAAAAATGTTTGCACTTTTGGGTTGCTTCAGTGTGAGGATTTGTAATTCCAAATTTTGACAAAGCAACGGGTAAGCCCACGTTCGAACGGACGTAAAAATATCGCGGCAGGATTTTATCGCGCACTGAATTTTCAACTCTCGGTGTTAAGCCGAGCATTGAAAATCCAGCAGAGCGCATTCCAGCGCGTTCAAAAAATATGCTGTTGGATTTTCAACTCTCGGTGTTAAGCCGAGCATTGAAAATCCAACTGAACGCATCCCAGCGCGTCCAAAAAATTCACTGGTGGATTTTCAATGCTCGGCGCAAAGCAGTGCGTTGAAAATCCAGTGCGCGAAAAAAAATCATCGCGGAAAAAACACGCCCGTGCCTACCTGGGCTAAGAGCCATTTCATAAATAATTAAATGCCAAGACAGTTACTAAGAATTTTGCTGTGGAAAAATATAAAAAACACTGTTTAGTCTGGCTTCACATGCCTGTACAGGACCGAATATAAAACCTACATACGAGTACTTAGGAAGAAAAACGTTGTTTTTTAAAGAAAAGAACAACGTTTTTCTTTCTTTACTTTACTTTACTTTAAAAAACTTAAAGATAAATATGTGCAACGCAGTTTTAAAAGCCAGTTTCCGTCCGCTTTCGCGTCAACACCGCCCGCTCCGTTTCCTGAACAGAACCTCTTAGATTTTATGGTCCTTTACCTACTGTTTACAAAATGGCGTCGTTAAAGTCCAAGTGGCATAAACAAAATGTTTCAGTGTTAGTGTAATCTGATGTTTTATTTTGCGACAGATTTGCAGGCGATGGGTAAGTGGAAATATTTATTGAAAGGGGTCATAAAATTTTATTGAGAGGTTAAATAATAACAGCACGGTCGATTGATCAAGTTAAGCTACCCTTGCCGCGGTTGGTCTGTGGATGGGTGACCATGTTTACATGTTTAACATACTGCTACCCACCCTAAGTCAATCGCTTATTTACCTCTGCTCATCTCACCAAAAAAAATGTGTCCTATATACGGAATACTTGAATGAAATCCACACGCGTCACAGGCCTACGTAAAACAACATTCTGTAAGAAAATAAAATAATACGAACAAAATAAAAGTTTATTTTACAACCTGCACTGCACCGGCTGCCACTTCCACCTGTATACACCATTTTAAACCCTGTACCAAAAACATAGAGTTCATTTTCAAACAACACGATGTGTATCAAAGTCTTTGCTACTCTATTTCACTCTACCTTCAAGTCCGAGAAACTCATTATAAGTTTCTGCTCCAACAGGCAAAGGTCTAAATTTTATTTTGAATACCTTCGTGAACTATTTTTGAGTTCTTTGTAGTAGCGAAGTATAGTGCTCCGCACCAACTGTTTGTTGGTACAGCCAGTAATATGAAGAGCATTCTTGGTTAATATTTTCATTGTGTTTTGATTTTGTTCGAAATGCTTGGAAAGTTCGATTTCATAGGTTATGGATTTATACGTAAGTTTTCATTATGAAGTCGAAGTTCATGAGTTTTGTTTGGTAAATTGTGAATTGTCTCTTCTTAGAAATAACTGCTGGATTAAATGTTAAATGATTTTTAGAACTAAATTTTTTAACGGAGCTTGTGGTAGGAGTAAACTGGGAGAAATCGTCACGTAAGGAAAAAGCGTTATTTATACTAATATTAAGAAAAGGTAAAATTTGTTTGTTTGTGTGTATGTATGTAAGGGGTAATCTCCGGAACTACCAGACAGATTTAAAAAATCTTATTGTGTTTGGTAGCCCAGTTCTTGAGGAATATTATAGACTATCTAACATCACGCTACGGCCCGGCCCTTAGGAGCCGAGCAAAATGAAAAAAAGTCAGAAAGAACACTAAGCGAAAACGAAGTAGTGGGACGGGTGAGCGATGGAATGGGACGCAATGGGCCGAACTTTCACGCGGACGAAGTCCCGGGCAGAAGCTAGTAAGTTATAATAGAAAAACAGAGAGTGAGAGAAATATAGTTTTCATGGTTTTCGAGGGTGCTAACGCTAATAGTGAGGTCAAAATAAGAATCCTAATTGGAAAGACTGGTGGACAGACTTTTGGGCTTCTGACTAACGAATGTCAAAGATTTAACGTTCTTTTCGAAGCATTGAAGGGTCTCGATAGGTGGGATCTGGAGGCCAAAGTCCTCGCCCACATATGGGAGTGGCGAGAGGAGGCAAAACGCCGAGAATAAACTCCACTGCCGCGAGAAATCGCGGTACAGCGGACAGAGCTCCGGCGGGATCTCATAGCGGCATGGAGAGTGCAATTGTCGCAACCCAGTGCTGGGCACGCCACAATTGCGGCGATAAGTCCCCTCTTTGAGGAGTGGCTAGAGAGGTGCCACGGCACCCTCACCTTCCGCCTGACGCAGGTCCTCACCGGACACGGTTGTTTCGGGAGGTTCCTGTTCAGGATAAAGCGGGAGGAAACGCCAGGCTGTCACCACTGTGTGGATCGCCTGGAGGACACGGTAGAGCATGCGGTGGAGGTCTGCCCGGCTTGGGCGGAACACCGCCGAGTCCTCGTGGTGGCGATCGGCGGCGGCGATCTCTCGCATCCGGCCCTGGTCCAGGTCATGGTACGGAGCGAGAGTGCATGGCAGGCCGTCACCTCCTTCTGTGACGCAGTAATGCTCGCGAAGGAGGAGGCGGAGCGCGTGAGGGAGAGGCAATCTCTGCGCCCTCACGCCCCTAGCCACCGCATGAGACGCCCTGGACGGGAGTCAACAGCCGACTCCCGGCCACCGTAGGCGCGGGCTTGCGGGCGGCGAGCGGCGAGCTGCCCATTGCAGCTCGAACTGTGTCAGCACGAACTGACGGGGTCCGCTAGGGCCGATGCCTGCCAGGGCTGCGGGTTGTTCGAAAGAGATACCGTGGCCCCTGGCACAGGCAACTGAAGGAACATGGGTGGGTTTTGGACAGTAAAAGTCTGACATGCCCTTCCGCCCAGGCCAGAGCGGGAGAGGTCATTTGATGATTATCCACCCAAAAAAAAAAGAAGAAAAAGGGTCTCGATAGGTAATGGATGGTCACCCATCCGCGGACTGACCTCGGCAGGCGTAGCTTTACCTTCGATCGCCCCTGCATCTGTTATTATGAAGTCATGAAAGACGTGTAAATAAAAACAACAAAAGTGCAACGAAATATCAAAGAGAAGTACAAAACAGCTGAAATAAAACTGTCGCAAGATATCACTTCGGAGCTTTCACATCGCTGGTTCCAAAATGTGCGGTAAAAGCGAATTCTTTGGAATCCACATCATTTTGACACTAAACAAAAAAGCATAGAAGAATAATTCTGTAAAGGTATCTCTACAAATAAATAAAATTAAGGTGTATGTTTGTAATGTCAAAATAAGAGCTTTTTACTAAATGCATATGAGATATGAAAGTATAAATATACGGTACTATTACAAAAAACAATTTAAAAACAAATTTTCTGTGTATCTGTCTGTTTGTTCCAGCTAATCTGTGAAACTGGAGGTACTTTCACTGGCGATGTTATAAGAAGTAACTTAAACTACTTTCTACTTTTACTACTTTAAGAAACATAATTAGGGTTTCGCGCAAAAAAATTAAAACCCATGAAATCCAATTTCTTTTCCGACATGTCTTTTTTACAACTTTATAAAAAATGGAAAGATAGGTAAAAGTTTACTCGTAAAGGTAAAGAGAAGAAGCAAAGGTTTTTATGCTGGTGGTTTTAATGTGGTTAATTATGTCCTAGCAATAAAAATGAGCCTTAAAAATAGATAATTACTTAGATATACGTCCTAGATAAAACCTTGCGTTAGCGAAAATGCCTTTTGTAAAATGTTAGTTTTTTGATCTCGACTGTAGGTATATTTATTTTATAGTTTACTTAGCATAATTAAGTTTTAGCTCAATTCTTTTTTGTTTGTTTCAAAATTTGTAGTCCATTCTTAGACGAGAACAACTGCCGACAAACTATTATGCATTTGGCAGACTTTATGTAGGCTATTGTTACTACAGTTTTTTTTTATACATCCTGCTACTTAGCAATCTGTTTGTTCCAAACAATAATCTCATATGCTGCCAGATTTTTATCAGTCAATGTGTCTTCAGCAGAGACGTGACGTGAGACCCAGTGGTGCAATCCTCATCTTTTATCTGCGAATCTAGTCGCTAGTTCAGGTATACTATTTCTCTTGAGGCGAGAGAATCTTAGGCTGCCCACTCCCTGCAGTTCGGCGGCCAATTCGTTGATATGCCGGGCTAGTCCAGCTTGATAATTATTGCTGTTTGACTCAATTTCTTCCTTCACAGTTCGCAGTACAAAATCTAAATTCACATATTTATTGCTTACGTGTGGTGGAATATTGAACAAGGCTCTCATAGTTTTGCTTTGACACCTTTCAATACAGATTTTGATAAATAAATTTAAAAAGAAGCATGAGTGTAACACTACTCTACGTTTCATTCGTATTGCGACATTCATCTATAACTAAATTACGACACAGCAATATTCTTGACGGCACCTTCATAACACAGGGTGGCCAGAACATCGACGCACAAATGGTTGTGCGTCGATGTCCCAGCCCACCGGAAAAAAGTTCAACGGGTGTTCGATTTTTTGTCGGTTACAATAAAAATCTGCTATTTCATCGAAAATTGCAATACTTACACAGTAAAAATGTAGGGAACAAGCAGTTATTTAAAAAAAAACCGCCTAAAATGTTCAACGCAGGGATTATAGATGATGTGTCGACGTCTCTGTCATCCTGTATATATACCTTGATTTAGATTAGATATCTGTCTTGGTAATTAAATTTATAAAATTACATTTTGGTAAAGTAGGTCTATAATATTACTCTGTTCAAACATCCACAAATTCCCCTTGTAGGAACATAATTTATTAAAATCTGAAGTCAGCTTGTTGCTTCTTTATACGGTTTCGATCTTTTTAAACTGGGCATAGCACTAGAAGTATTCTGGCGCTGCATTATCTAAGTTAGACAATAGATATAATATACTTTAGTGAGGTGTCACAAGGATTACTAATAATTTAAGGCTTTGTTCTATTTAGTTTTTCTCTTTTGTTCTGTTGAATGCACTGATAATATTTACCATTAAGATGGAGGCTATGAAGGCGGTATGGTTTTGAATTCCTTGGGTAGGTGTGTCGGAAAAAGCATGGTTGTCGTTTGCGACGCCATGCACATGGCCGCCATCGCGATCCCAATTTCAATTTCCCATGGTGCAATCTAAAATATAGTGTATCAAAGTAGGCTTCTTCACTTATTTACGGAGTATCGAAGTTATAATTGCTAAGATAGATTTTATGTGAATAGGAAAACACACCACACTGTACACAACGTTCAAGTAGTTGTTGCTTACTTAACATTTTTGTTTTAATAAGTTTTGTGTTATGGTTTTAGTTTATGTATTCGTATTTACGCATTAATACAGATATATATTTTTCATTATATTATTTATATGCACACACTATGTTCAGCTAGAATATTGCATAATTCAGCGGAAAGTTAGACTTACCAGCTTTAGTATATCACATGGTGGGACGTCATTACGTCATTCAAGAGGTAGTAGCTGAAAATCAGCGCTGTTGACGATAGGTTCATCCGAAGTCACAGCATTTTTGCTGAGCAACGACCTGTTCTTGCACAGATGCGGCGCACGGCTTAATTGTTGTTTGTTTTGTTACAAAAGTACTAGTTATTTCGCCACTCTGTAGTTATTTCGCCACTATGCAATTGGCATTTTGTGTTTTTTTTAAGATTGTTATTGTTTTGTGGCCATCTGCCAATATCGTATTGGCAATGTCAATTGTCATTGGTCCCTGGCCTTGACAAGCAATTGACAAAAGTGTCAACATTTTTTTATGCTTGAGTATGAATCTTTTGACTATGTGTAGCTTAATATGTCTTTTTTGTTATTATTATTTTTTATTTGCAATTGTGCGTTTTGTTTGTGCAGAATATTTATTTTTTCTTTCTTTCTTTAGTATCTTTCTATAGTATCAATGTTTGATTGGAGTATTTTGCAGAGTTCGCCTTCTTTGAGTGTATATGTCATGGCTACCAGTGGACATTCCGAGGTAAAACTCGAGTGAAAATTACAAATACGATTGCAGCAGGTTTCTTCACAGCATCTTTGAATGAAGCAAAAAGGTTCTTTTCACCTTGGAAAATATTCTTTTTGAATACATTCTGTATTTTGGGTTCGAGATACCTTGGAATAACTAATGGAAATGTTAAGAAATATAGAATGTTTTTGGTGCACTTAGTATGATTTGGAAAGGTCGAAGGTATAAGTATTTCTGAGTTTTCTCAGCACCTTGTATTTATAAAAATATTTATGACTGACTCCTTGACAATTCAAAAGTGATTGTAAATAGTTTAAGTAATTGAGTATTGGAAAAAAAGGTTTGAGTTCTGAAATTAGAGTCTAGTTTTAAAATAATTAAATTCCGAGATCAATATAAAAAATCTAGTCGCAGTCACATATCTCTGCGACAATCAATGACAAAAATGTATGAAAATTAGAGCTATGTTTGACAGATTGAGACTGAGACCAGACTGTGAACATTCAACACACAACAAAATTACGAGAATTGCCCCTCTGGTATCCAGAATCCAAATCCAACAAATTCTAAAACACCTTCAGAAAATTCAAAGCTATTAATGCCTTGTACTATTGTACTACGAGTTTCAGCTGAAACACCGTGCGCCAGTAAATCATTGGGGTAGATCCTTCACTACGTACCTACCTACTTAATTCCGTTCGTGCGAAATAGATAAAATTGCTCCAATGAACATTTGTTTTAAGAGCGCTTCCTTTGTTTTAAGTGCCTGGGCTGGAAGATCACGTCTTTACATATCCAAACATTATGCTCGCTCCTCTCAAAGCGGTAGGCAGAAATCATATTGTGCTAGCTGTTATAAGTGAAGCTTTTATGCAATTAACTAGGAACTATTCCTAATTTCATGGATGCTTTTGAGAAATTCCAATAAGACTATACCAGACCCGGGTATCGAACCCAGTTCCCACCGGACTTTACGTAAACCCCATGAAAAAGTCGTTTAGATTTTCCCAAAGAAGATTTTTGCCAAATATCTACAAATGACAGTCGGCACTAAAGGCTTATCGTGGTTTCCGAGGCACGGTGGGGTCTCGGTAAATAATGGATGGTGCGGTAAGTTTTGCTTAACCTTGAGGATCGACCAGTGCAGCTGTTATTATTTAGCCACGAGTTATTATTTATTTTTCTATCTATGCTAGCTATAAGTAACTACGTCAAATCTTGAAACTTTTCTGGCTTAATTGAGTGTTGATAAAATGCCTTTGAGCTCCCCAGAAAAACATCTACCAGACCTTCACAGACGAGAAAAGTAAAAAAAAAAACCTAATTGCTTTTGTAGGGAACGAACCGCAAATTGCTATAACGAATGGTCTGGTCTCGATCGCATCGAGTTTTTTTTGTAAAGTTTTCCAATAAAGTAGTGCATCTAGAGAGCTATGTACACATTTTTCTAGTTCGCGGCTTTTACGAAAAAGCTTTTTATTGCAAACGGCAATTGGCTTGGTGCAAAAACAGATGTACTTTACTTAATTAAATTGACATTTCGGGATGCTGGCTGGTCGGAATGTAACGACTGTTTTATTTGCAGTTTGGGGCGCAGTACCCGACCGTTATTACGGCGAAAGTTTTTGGAAAAGCTGTGTGTTTTGTGTCTCTCCGCGTTTACACCAAGGTACTTTTTGTTTATCGTCAACAAAACTTGTAGTAAACCTGGCAAAAAGGTGAACGAAAGAGTTTACAATGCATGTCTGAAACAAAACGCGTATGATACATGTTTTTGACAGTTGTTTTATAAGACTTGTCGAAAACTGAAGGCCAATTCCCGTAAATAAAAACGCTCATAATCTAGTCGCAATCTCGTCTCAGCTACAATCAACGTTTCTAAAATGTAGGGATTTCACAGGTATTTTTGGCAGATTGAAACTGATATCAGAAGGCCAATTCTCGTAATTTAAAACGATCAAAATCTAGTTGCAGTCTCGACGGGTCTTTCGTTGTAAATATCTGACTACTCAGTTAAAATCAGAAGAACCTACCTAGTTGTGATCAAAAATTGTAATATACTAACTTCTGCCAACGGTTTCACCGGGGTGGATGTCGGAAATAATCCCACGGGAACGTGCTATCGGAACAAAAAGGAAACCTTTGTTACTCCTTATAACATCAGCTATCATCCAGTGAAAGTTCCGTCAAAATCGGTCCAGCCGTTTCGGAGATTCTCCTCCTTCTTTCCTTCGGGATGCCATCTCATCTCAGGATCTATCTCCTTGCCAAATTTTATCGAAATCCGTCCAGTGGTTTAGGCATGAAACAGCAGAGTGACTTTCGATTTTTTTAATATAAGTATGGATTATCCTTGCGGCTGTTCAGTAACTTAAGTATTTAGTTTTCAAGACAAAAGTTTTCACCGGGGCAAAAGTAGCCTATGTCCATATAAGTAGCCTATGGCCATCCTACGCCATCTCATCTCAGGATCTATCTCCTTGCCAAAATCCTATCGAAATCCGTTCAGTGGTTTAGGCATGAAATGGTAACATAGAATAGATAGTTTATGTGTGTGTGTGTGTATAGTGTATTATGTATACCATACAAATAAAGATATAAACGTAGAGATTTTACATAGGGTGACACAATGGGCGATCTTATCGCTAAGAGCGATCTTTGAAAGACAACCTTTGGATGGATTCAAAAAAGAGGAAGGAGAGACAATACTGTAGTAGTCTGTCTCCATTTACATAATACAATAAATACATATACAGGGTGATTTTTTAAAGACCAGCCAAATTTAAGGATGTGGTACAGACCATCAAACTGAACAACTTTCTCCATGGGACCAACATCGTAATCGCGAATAAAAATTCAGCCTTCCCATACATTTAGGTCGATAGGCAGTAGGTCGTAGGTATTGAAGTTTTCTATGGGACAGTTGATAAAATTTTCGCGATTACGCTATTTGTCCCATGGAGAAAGTTGTTCAGTTTGATGGTCTGTACCACATCCTTAAATTTGGCTGGTCTTTAAAAAATAACCCTGTATAAAGCATATACTAATCTATATACAGATAGAGTTAATTTATAATAGTTTATGGATTATGCTTGCGGCTGTAGAATAACTAAAGTTAATAATTTAATTAAAAAGACAAAGTTTTTACTTAAGAACTAACACAAGTTAAATTAAAAATATTATATAATGTTTTCTATTGCATTTAAATATATCCGTCGTCTGCTTTTGATGTCGACTTCTTTGTTGTATCTCTTTGAATCAAGAGTGGAAGCTCAACTAGTTTGTTTCTTATAAATATGTAGGTACTAAAGGAGATGGGAATAGTAAATTGCACTAGTGAAAATAGTTTTTTGTCCTAATTGTAGGATTTTTGAAGTGAAAACTTCTTTAGCGTCGTTGTGCACTTTTTTTGTGATGTGTAAAAAATATTAAACTCGCGTCAGGACACGTGACCTGATCGAAAATTCGTAAGGCGGAGCTCGGGTCAGGACATATGCCCTGAGCGAAAGTTCGTAAGACGGAGGGAGAGTAGGCCGCATTCCAAAATATCAAAAATGCACAACGTTAATATTCAAGTGTTCACTTCTGCCGGCACTCTCGGAGTGCAACCCGTTTTTTTTTTAAGTGAAAACTTCTTTAGCGACGTTGTGCACTTTTTTTGTGATGGGTAAAAATGTTAAACACGCGTCAGGACACTTGACCTGATCGAAAATTCGTAAGACGAAGCTCGCGTCAGGACACGTGACCTGACCGAAAATTCGTAAGACAGAGGGAGAGTAGACCGCATTCCAAAATATCAAAAATGTTAATATTCAAGTTCTATTTATTTAAGGGGTGATTTTTCACTCGACAGATAATTTCTATTCGTGGAATAAAATTTACGTCTGACTGATTTTGTATGTACTGCCAAAAATTCAAAATTATACCTCGGATTAAATTATCTGGCATTAGAAAAATCAGCCCTAAGTGAGATTAATTCTAAATGAAGTGCAAACGAATTTAAATCTAAGACTAGTAGCCCAGTGCAGTAGTTGAAGCAGTTTTCACGCAGTGCTAACGAAAGATAATAGAAGAGCAGTGCGCCTTACGAGTTGCAGGTGTTAGGCTCGAATTCAGGCAGGCGCTTTACTGTATGTTATTTATTTCATCACCACTGCTCTCAAAACGGTAAAGCAAAACATAGAACGTCCTAGAACTAAAAATTCGAAGACACACCTCTCACCTCTACCATCCTGCACTGAGCCCGCGTGGCGGATTACGGTCCACTCCCTCTCACTAAGGGGAGGCCTGTGTCCCAGCAGTGGGAACATTTTAGGCTAATTGTGTATGTAATTCCAAATGAGATTTAGGCAGTGTACACACAAAATCTATAGTTAGCTGACAACTGAGAACGTCAAGTTTAAAATGTATCCATTAAAAAAAACGTCAGATTTCGATTGACTACTGATTGTGACGACTGACTTTTTTTTTTTGAAGATGGGAAATCATCAATTGACCCTTCCCGCTCTGGGTGGAGCGGAAAGCAGTGTCAGACTCTTACTGACTAAAACCCACCCGTGTTCTTTCCTTAGCCCTTTATATTCCAGGGCAGCGGTAACTCTTTCGGACGATCCCGCTACCCTGGCAGGCTTCGGCCCTGTCGGGCCCCGTCAACTATGCTGACATCACTTTGAGGCGCGCGTGGAACACATACGCGCCATCCGGCACGGGCCTGGTCCTGATCGGACGGAGAGCTACCCATTGCTCTCCGCCCGCAGGCCCGCGCCTACGGTGGCCGGGAGTCGTCACGCGGCTCCCGACGCCCGGAGCGTCTCCCGCGGCGGCTGAGGCGTGAGGATCTCTCCCTCACCCATCCCGCCACCTCCTTCGCTAGCATGACTGCCTGCGACCGAGTTATCTATAGTGTGAACGAGGTCTTAAGTTTCGACGTTGTTATTATATACTTTTAGTTTTGAAGGTGTTTTTTTCTTTCAGTGTTGTACCTAAAATCAAGTGCTTAATTAGATTCATAACTAATGATAGGAATAGGTAGTGCCTATTTGCCTAAACTTCGAAGAACAGAGACAAGAAACGGAGACTTCCTTAGGACTAAATTTTATACGATTATTTTTTCCGTACGTACATTTTGTTTCATGCTTTCCAATTACGTCATATTTAAAAATAATATAAATATACATATATTTGTTACAACAATATTCTATGTTTTTTATTTTTCCTTTAGAGCCCATAGAGGATAAGTTATTATTATGGAGTTATAAATTATAAATGTTATGTCTAGTCGCAAACTTTAGGTAAATATAGACGAATTACTTATTCCAAATAACATATTTTTTTAATGTATTTAAAAGTGTTGTCCCGAACTTCGGGACAGATGTCCCGGAAAAATTTAGTCCTAAGGAAGTCTCCGTTTCTTGTCTCTGTTCTTCGAAGTTTAGGCAAATAGGCACTACCTATTCCTATCACTGTTCATAACATAAATTAGTAAACCTTCATTTATGTACTAGCTGCGCCCTGCGGTTTCACCCGCATAAGTTTCGATCCCGTGGGAATATCGGGATAAAAAGTACCCTATATGTTAATCCTGGTTATAAACCAGTTGACTTATGAATAGTTTTTTTTTGTATCTGTGTGCCAAATTTAATTCAAATCCGTTCAGTAGTTTTTGCGTGAAAGAGCAACAAACATCCATCCATCCATCGAAACTTTCATGTTTATAATATTAGTAGGACTTTTATCGCTCCAAAAACATTATTTTTATTGAAAGAAACATTTTCTCCAAACACATAACGCACTTATCCTGCCACAGTTCACTTATTTTCTTTTCACATAAAAAACGATATAAATGATTCAGAATATTGCGAGCACATTATCTACACACAATTATTATTTACTTTTACAAAGAAAATCGGCTTTCTACATATCGTGCCTACTCGAATAAATAATTACGGTAACGTGAGTTTTGAAGTAGGCAGCTGTTTTCGCTAACGTCGATAAATATAATCATATTGTATTATTCTTTTTGATGTATTGATCATACTTTATATGTATATAAGCGGGGAGGGGCTCGTGGCTAAGTAATAACAGCCGCACGGGTCGATCGATCAGGTTAAGCTACTCTTGCCGCGGTCGGTCCGAGGATGGGTGACCATCTTTACATATCGAGAAGAAGGAAAGTATTGCAGAAGAAAGGGGAGGCCTATACCCAGAAGGGGGTGATTATGATTAGATAAATGATGATAATGGTCACCCATCCACGGAACAACCGCGGCAAGTGTAGCTTAACCTGATCGATCGACTCGTGCGGCGCGCGGTGTGCGCGGCGCAGTGTGTGTACCTTCAATAGACCCATGCGGCTGTTATTACTTAACCACAAGCCCTCTTCACATATTTAAATGTATTTGTTTTATGCATGAAATCAAGACATTTAAATATCCTAACAGTAACCAATGTCAAACGTTTTTCTGCCAGGAAAAATTGACATATAAATACAAAGACAAATTGAACCTTCTACTTTCGTCTAATTCATTCTAAATTGCCACAAATTGTAACATCGTAGTTTCAAAACTCCGAGTGAAATCGTTTGGCATTCCCTTGGCCGATTAATGGTACTTTTACTATTACAATCACCGTTATATCCAGGGGCTGGCAATAAAGGACGTCCTTCCGGATTGAACAAATAAATATTTGTCCCAATCCGGCCCCGAAGGTCATGCGGGCAAAACAGGGTTAAACAAATACCGGTAAAATAATACAAGGAGTTTCTCGATTGTCTGACTCGGTGTTGGGAATCAGTGACTCTGAGAAGTGTTTGGGTTTGTTCATTTAATTGATACGCGTGAAATCAATATCAATTCAGACAGAAAATGTCTCATAATCTGCCTAGCCTTGTCTTAACTATGTTGGGGTGAAGTTTAACCAGATGCAGCTGAATACCAGTATTTTACATGAAGCGACTGCTTATCTGATCTCCACAACTCAGGGACTGGGTAATACGATACCCCTTGGTAAGACTGGTTGTCAGACTTTCGGGCGTTTTTGACTACCCGTAACGACTGTCGAAGATCCACGAATGACAGCCGGGACCAACGGTTTAACGTGCTTTCCGAGACACGGAGAACAGAAAATGTCTGTCTAAGTAAATTATTGCTAGAATAGCTAGCAATTTTTTGTCTGGCTTCATTATTCAGCTACCCAAGTAAACAAAATAACTTCAATATTAAAGTACAGTACTGTTTTCTTATCGTCATGGATACCCTCCATCTGAGGAGAATGGAGGGTTATATCGGGGTCCCCTGGCTAAAACCCCAATGTTCCATCAACTACCTTGAGTCGGGGGGCCGCGCCGTGAGATAAGCACGCAAGTCAACAAAATTATTTACAAACTGTCAACGGCACGTCAACTGCATTCCATCTTTATACGATAACCACGAAATGTTTTTTTGGAAAATAAAAACGTGTGGGGTCAGGGATCGCCGGCAGAAACCAAGTTCAAAACGAAAATCAAAGTTGGCGGCTGTGAAAAAAAAACGATAATTTTCACAGCCGCCATCTGTCATTTTCATTTTAACCTCACTATCAGCTTCAGCACCGTCGAAAACCATGAAAACTATCTCTCTCTTATAATATATAAAAAAGTCGCATGAACGGGGCATAACGCTTTTTCGTTACGTGACGACTTCTTCCAGTTTACTCCACACACTACCACAAACTTCGTGCCAAAAAAACGCAGGGTATCATAGAGCAGTTTAAAATTAATACAGATTTCAGTTTGACGGTTTACTTAAAGTTTTCAAATTCAGTACGAAACTTTGCAAAAAGGACCACGGAGTACTAAATCCAGCAGTGTGCGAATGGCCAGGTATCACAGTTTCGACAAACGGTCCTGACATTTACATAATCGGCGCGCCACGCAGGCGGATTGGTTGTTGCAATGAAATGATCCCACGACCACAGTCTTCGAACCACCATATGCTCTTTTGTTAATTTTTTTTTTTTTATTCAAAATGCACGAGCTAAAAATTCTTGGGAAACCAATTCAATTAAAATGTTAAATATTTTATAACCATATTGGCACTTTTGAAACGTCAGAAGCTAGGTGCACGGGTCCATTTGATTATTTCCTATGGAGAAAATCCAGTCTCTATGGTTACTCTTTCAGATTTTTTTTTTTTTTGTTGTGTCATCAACCGGCCACAAATCCAGACTCCGGATTGCTACTGAGAAAATCCTGATGGAAAAACTTAATAACCCTTTATAAAATATTTTAATTTTTTTATTTATTTCGTTTTTGCCCGAAATCGAACCCAGGACCCTGTACTCAGCAGTAGTGCCACTAGACAAACCAACTTGCCCTAGAACTCAACTAGAAATCAACTTTGCCTGACCATCCCGCAATACCTAGCGGTTGTCTCAAACTGAAAATCGAGCTCGAGTTTCTAGCACCATTTGCGTTTTAGTCAGTTGGAATTTCAATCAACTCAGCCTATTGCTGTCCACTGCTAGACATCAGCCTCCCCCAGGCTGCGCAACAACACCCTGTCCTCCATCTTCCGCATCCAGTCTGTCCCAGCCACCTTCTTTAGGTCGTCCGCAGTAGAAGTTTAATTAATAATAATTAATTATTTAAAAAAGGTCCCCAGGGTTCTGGACCTTTGGACGGCATATGAGGGGCCGAAGCCAACTCGCAGAAGCCCGTTATAAACTTTTAATGAAAATTATTATTATTAAACTTGAATTTTGCCACTGCAGGGCCCATGCATTTCAAAAGATTTCCGATACTTATTCATATTCAGTTACGCCTCTAAAATACCCCAAAGTTACACCAAGTCATAAAACAAAATTGTCACCATTCTTCCTTATAAATTAAGGAACAAACTAATCTCAATCATAACTTAGACCTGCCGGTCTAAGTTCTCAAGTTCTCATATTTATACTATAACTCACTTTGCACAAGTTTCTATTGAATTTGCGGCAAATAAGGAAATAGTTGGTTCTCAAGTGAGGACGAACTAGCTGGTAACTAGTGACTAGTTTACTAGCTAGTCAGTTTTACTAGATTAAGCGATTTGGGACGACCGTCCACTGCTACGTAATGGGAGATTTACATTAGGTGGATTTTCGTCGCTCGGCTGGTCACTTAACAAATCGCCTCGCAAGACAAATCACCACCTCATTTATACAAGTAGATAAAAATTGCAGGTGACAGTTTATTTTGCATCAAAATGTCGACCTTCATGCGGCGGGCGAAAGCCTGCGACTGAGCATTTCACGATCGATTTTTGTCACCAACCGCATGCGACCTGTCGCCGCGACAAAAGTCGATACCTACTCTACTTTGAAATTTACGATTTAAGTCACCTGCAGCTTAGCCAAATTACCATTTAGACAGTCGATATTCGCCGTGCGGTGAAAATCGTGCAGCTATAGTCACCTGTGTAAAGCCCGCATAATATGTGGGAGAGATTTGCCACGTTAGCTGCGCGGTTCATTTGTTTGCAAGCCGCGCATTTGTTTGTAGCGTGGACGTGGTTCACAGTGGACGACTCCACCTACATTTTCATACAAATCGAAGCTAAAAACACGTGTGTAGCTTAGCCGTGGGCTGCTGTGGAGTGACGCCTTTAGTTATAAGCGTGTTCGTAAGTTTGTTTGAAGTTGCAGCGGTATCAAGCACATGAGCATACTTGCAAACTTCTTTGTTTCTTACAAACTTTGGAAAGTTTGCGTTTTATTTGCATGTTAGTGTAATGTATTAAATACAACTTTGTTTTCAGGAACATGTGGCGAAATTTCGATTAAGTAATATTTTACTGTCGGTGTCGGTGTTTTACTCTTGTGATGGTATCAAAAGGAAAATAAAGATTTGCAGTTCTAAAGGAAAACAAACGTTAGGTACCTATGATTATACTGATAAATTAATAATGCTGCGGGCTTTACAAAATCCATTTTTAATAACTGAAAAAATAATTCTATGGGTCTAGAATCATATTATGCCAAATTATTATTATTAAAATATATTATTATTATTATTATTATTAATATATTATTATTATGTCGTTTATTTATTTAGTCGTCTTATTTTGTTACATTTTTAAATATTAGTATGATTAAATAAAAAAATAAAATTATAATTATTATGTCGTTTATTTATTTAGTCGTCTTATTTTGTTACATTTTTAAATATTAGTATGATTAAATAAAAAAAAAAAAAAAAAAAAAACATTTAAAAATATAAAAAAATAGTGATCCACCGGTGTCGGGAGCAGGGTCCAAGCTACCGGTGGTTAGGGCTCCAGAGATAGAAACCTCCTCACAATGCGAGCCGTATCGAGGAGTACTGCCTTCTGAATCAGGCCCTTGATCCAACCGCCTAACGAGAGCCTCGATAGATGTTGATCGAGGCTGTCGGCCATCAGGCCATTGGCCGATACGACAATCGGCACAATGACAGTTGAGCTCACATTCCACATGTCAACAACCTCGCGTGCTAAGTCAAGATATTTGATTTGTTTATCTTTCTCAGCTTTCACGAGGTTCCCGTCATGTGGAATGGTAACATCAACAATCATTGCGCGGCGCACTAATCGATCTATCACCACTATATCAGGTTTGTTGGCGACAACAGTCCTGTCAGTGATGATAGACCGATCCCAGTACAACGTGACATGGTTATTTTCGAGAACTGGGTCGGGCACATACTTGTAATACGGTACCTCTGAGTCGACAAGTTTATATTTCAAAGCAAGTTGCTGGTGAATAATCCTGGCTACTTGGTTATGCCTGTGCAAGTACTCGCTGTTAGCCAGACGAGAACAACCAGAGATAATATGTCTGATGGACTCACCCGGACGGTGGCATGCCCGACACACGTCAGCCGTCCCGTCCTTCATAATATGTCTCCGGTAGTTATTCGTCAAGATAACTTCGTCCATAATTGCACAGACAAAACCTTCAGTTTCCCCGAAGAGGTCACTGAAACGCAGCCAGGATACGGACGCTAAGAAATCTACACCGGGCTCATGAAGAGCCCGATAGAAGCGCCCGTGAAGCTCCTTGCTTTGCCATACCTTCTTGCGGTCATCGGTAGTAAGTACTACAGGTTTGCGCCAGTTCTCTTTCGCCATGGAGAGCGGGGTGAGCCCCTTGTCCATTGCGACCACATCACGGTGCATACCCACTTCGGCTTTTAAAAAATATTCCCTGAGACTGCACACCTCGCGGTTGTGGAGGGTTTTCGCATTAAAAAATCCTCGACCCCCACACTTCCGCGGGATATACAGTCTCATCACCGATGATCGTGGGTGATGCATCCGGTTTGCGGTCAGCAGTGTACGGACCCTTCTATCTAGGGCGTCGAGTTCAGTCTGAGTCCATTTGAGTATGCCGAAAGAGTACATTAAAACCGGCATGACCCAACCATTGAAGGCGCGCACCTTATTTCCGCCCGAAAGAAGACTAATTAATACCTTCTTCAGGCGACAAAAGAAGCGCTCCTTCAAGGATTGCTTCATGTCAGCATCGTTGATGCCTAACGCTTCCGACATACCCAAATACTTATAGCTTTCGGATGAGGAGAGGGATCTAAGGTGTATGGAATCCGAAAGTGGAATTCCCTCGGATTCCATAATCTTCCCCCCCTTTACATGCATGACTGCACATTTGTCCACACCAAATTCCATCCTGATGGCACTACTAAAAGTTTCAGTTACCTTCAGTAGCTCCATCAGATGCAATTTGTTAGGGGCAAAGAGTTTCAAATCATCCATGTAGAGGAGGTGAGATATGACCTGACCACCTCTCTTCAACCGATAGCCTAGACCTGAGTCCTCCAGCAGTGTGCTTAGAGGATTCAGGGCTAAGCAGAACCAAAGTGGACTCAAACTGTCGCCCTGAAATATTCCCCGCTTAATCCATACAGGCTCATCATTCCCCTGGATCTGTCGACACCCTGGATAGCGAAGGACCGTCTTCCACTGTCTCATACACGACTCAAGGAAGGTGCGTAGAGTTGCATCTATCTTGTACAACTCCAGCACCCTCATGAGCCATGTATGTGGCACCGAGTCGTAGGCCTTCTTATAATCTATCCAGCATGTCGACATATCCTTGCGGGATCGGCGAACCTGTTGGCTAATGGCCATGTCTATGAGGAGTAGCTCCTTAGTACCGCGAGACCCATTCCTACATCCATTTTGAGAGGCAGACATAATCGAGTAACTGTCAATGTGTGTGTTAATTTTCGCTCTCAAAATGGATGTAAGAAGTTTATAAACCGTCGACAAACACGTGATCGGTCTATAATTCTTGGGTTCCGCGGGACTACCTGACTTATGGAGCAGGTGGGTAACGCCTGTTGTTAGAAACTGTGGTAGCGACCCAGACTCTAAGGATGACTGGAACTGAGATGCCAGGCAAGTGTGTGAACTAATTAGCCATTTTAACCAAAAGTTATGCAGTCCGTCCGGTCCCGGTGATTTCCAATTCGGTAACGGACGGACTGCTTTGGCTACGTCTAATGGCGTAATTATGACTGGTTCCATTTCTGGTATAGTTCCACACACTCGCTCGATATCGCGCATCCAGCCACCCTCAGCGTGACAGACAGGCACCGACCAGATGCTGCGCCAGAATGCACTAGTGGTGGCATCATCCGGGCGGCACACGTCCATCACGTTTTGTTCAGGTTGCTCCCAAGTTCTATATACCCACCTCTCATCGCTCCGGAACATGCGATTCTGCGTGTACCGATCAACCCGCCGCTTATACCGCCGAATACGACTCGCCCATGCACAAACTTTCTGCTTCAGGAAGTCGATGCGCTCTGTGACATTGGACATGTATTCCCGAGGGCTGATTCCAGTCCCCGAAAATGCCTGTCTTACAAAGCGCATCACTCGTGGTCGTGTGTTGCCCTCCCTGAAGCAGTATAGTTTACCGATGAGTACCCTGGCCCCATCGATACGACGCTCGATCCTGTATCGCCAGGCTGGTACGGCTGGTTTTGGTCGAGTAGCTGCGTCACAATTTGGAAACTTGACGTTAGCTAAACGACATGCCGCCACAGCCGCGCAATACAAGATCGAGTGTGTATCAACGAGATCCTCGCTGCTCTCGAAGAAATTCTTGAGCTGCGAGTCCAAGGCACACACTAGCGCCCTATTTTTTTTGTGCATAGGTAGCCGTGGTATTCGGGGTCTAAGTTCGGTTGGAGTGGACCTATACTCGCGAAACGCATCTTCCAGTGCGCTCCTCAGTCGGACGTTGTACTGGCTACTTACTGTGTCAACCCTATGATCATCTTCTTCAACACGATTGGACCGCGGCGGGATGGCATCAATAGTTGACGCTTGTGCCGCGGTTTGTGCCAGAGTCGAGACGATTTGGTTGTTCAGTACCTCTGAGCGCAGCCTATCAAGTGCTATGTCGTCCAATCTGTGATTGCGTTGGATGACCCGCACCTGATCCGACAGTCGTTGGGCCGAGACGTTGACGGTTGGTTCCAGTTCCTGGAACAGAGACAGCAACCTATCACGGTACGCAGTGAGGTTAGTTCCCCCCTCTGTAGACCCGTAGTATGCGCGCATGACGTTCTCGTTCATAGACTGAGTCCATCTCATGCGCTGCACACAACCACCGGCAGCGGGGACCCGGCTCGGGGCCGGATGGCCCCTAAGTCCCAAGCTCCTCGGTGGCCGGCCTCTCCCCTGCCGACGTACAGGTGTTGGCGACGTCGGCGGGGAAAAATATTCGTCGCTCGAGCTCGACGCAACTGCTACGGCCGGTGTCACAGTACTCTCGATGGGGCTGGATTCCGGCGGCGGCAGGGCGGGGCTGAGCGACGACTCCGGAGGTGGTAGGCGTGCACGGCGAGCTGCTAATCTCGTCAACATTTTCAATATTTCATTTTTTCATTTTCACGTTTTTATCGGAGGTGACATGACAGATGTCACCTCCGGTTCGGCAGTTTTTGATGCAAGTGTAGGTTATTCATTGTATTTGTTTAAAATTAGGTATGTTTTAGTAAATTTGGTTTTTCCTGATATGGTTGCACATATATATGAATTTATAAACTGTTTATAAAAATTATCTAATAACAAATTGTGAAGAGACGATTTTCTATTGGATTTTATATTAATTATTGAAAGGTTATGACAACATCTATCGGATCAGCTAGTTGGCTTGTATAATATGAAAATTAATTACAAGAAATAATTGTGCCAAGAAAAAATAGAAAAGATGCCCGAAAAATGAGAAAATTTGGGAAAACTGTAGGTACAAAACTGTGTTCTATGAGATATTTATAAGAACTCAGACCATCTTAAAATTTTGACTGGACGACGTCGGTTAGGTCAGCCATTATGAAAATAAAAATGATCTTTGCACTAAAAGGTACGTGTCAACGAATAGAGCCAAATTAAAAAAATAGTCACACCAAAAACAAAATGGCCGCCAGCAATAAAGTCTACTCCACACAAACAAGCGATAGATCACCGACTAACTACATAAAACACAATTTATACGTAGTACGTAGTTTGGTGACGTGATAAACACCCGATGAAGGCAATTAAGGTGTCGACAGAATGCTTGCGTTGTGGTTTCGTTCGGTATAAAAGTTCGTGTGTAGCGAAGACCGCGTGCGAATCGCTTCTGAAGGTTTAACATGTACTTAGTGGTGTAGATAGTGTGGAGGGTAGGTTGTAGTAGTCAGCTGTTTTGTAGAATGTGTGAGGTTGATGCAAGGTTAGTACAATACCTCAGTCGGTGGACCGAATAATCGATTTTCCCACCCGTACGCAAAATACGCGCATTGACGTGAAGTTGCGGACACCAGCCCGTTTTACCTAGTACAATAAGTCTTCTGTGTTGATCAATAAACTCGGCTGAGGGTTGCTTAGTTGTGAAATGAATCAAAACAGCTTCTTAAGCCCGGTGGCCGCGGGGTTTGACATTACAGTGTCAAACAAAAACGCTCTCTATGAAAACACATCGATTTACTTTTATTTTTCATAAACAACGTTTCAATGACGTTTTTTGCCGGTAATTTGCGGACGCTATGTGGCGGCCACTGCTCTACTTGGAAATCGTAACTTTAGCTCCACATTGGATAGGTAATTTTATAATAGAAAAAGTTTTTAGAAAAGGGAAAGTAGCGAACGGAAAATATCAAAGTTTGAGTGGGACCTAACTCATTGCGAGACGGATAGCCTAGCCTTTTTAGTCTCTCAGTAATATACTCGTAGGTAGTTCGCAGTTTTCTGGACTGGAAGAAAAACAAAACACTATAGAATCTATTCACAAAGAGTGCCCAAGGAGTTTCTTGTCTGTTGTTTTCCATAGAGATCTACGTTTTGGAACAGGCAATTACATAGCTTCAACTTTCCGACTAAAAAAAAGAAAAGAAATAAAAAGAAAGAAAGAAAATAGGTATGTTTAATTGCAATAAAACATGACGCAAACAAAATACACAAACACAATCATAACAGCTTGGGAGGAAAATATTGGTCTACCTCCACAAGTCTGCGGAGCTTTGGACATGTTACATTGAATAACGCAGCTTAGAGGATTTACATAGATTTAGCTGAGCTGACCCGGTGGTAACGACCCCGACTCACGACGTTGTAGGTCGTGGGTTCGAACCCAGACAGGCGCTTTACTTTGTGTAAATTATTTCATCACTACTGCCCTCAAAACGGCGAAGGAAAACATCGTGAGGAAACCGACATTTCCTAGAACTACAACTGCGAAGACATGTGAAATCCACCAACCCGCCCTGGGCCTGTGTGGTGGATTTTCCCCTCCCTCTCAAAGAGAGGAGGCCTGTGCATTAGCATAAGCTATTATGCCAGGCAACTGACCAACTCCTTGACAATCCTAAAGTGTCAATAAATGCTTTAATTGAAATAAATGATGTGAGAACTCAAACCATTATCTAATTAGAAATAAAATACTGTATCTACCTTACATTTCAATAACTTATTCAAACTACTTTCAAACCTAATTTATGAACTAAAACCGCTGCGAAGAATGTAAATTAAATTCTTATTTATGACCTTCGTTTTAAGTTGAACGGTGCCAAGAGTTGGCAATGAAAACAACGCAGCCTTGACCCTTACATAACGCATTCTGTGCTGTGTTCCACTTAAGAGTTCGTTCAGCGAAATGCTGAGAGGAAGAAAATAGGTAGCTATTTTTCAGACCAGCTTTTGTTTTAATGAAAATATAAAGTGTCTTTAATTCATCCAAACAATGCAGTGATTTTTAGAGGGGCTCGTGCCTAAGTAATAACAGCTGCACGGTTCGATCGATCAGGTTAAGCTACGCTTTGCGCGGTTGGTCAGTGGATGGGGATATTTACATACCGAAACCCCTCTGTGCCTCGGAAAGCACGCCGTTGGTCCCGACTGCCATTCTTGGATCTTTGCAGTCGTTACGGGTCGTCAGAAAGTCTGACAACCAGTCTTTCTATATCTATTCTATATCTATACTAAAAATAATGTAATATCTATACTAATAGTAAAGCTAAAGAGTTTGTTTGAACAAGGAAGGTCACACTACGACACATACTTAGTTGGTTTCAGTGTTTCTTCTCAGAGTAGCCGGATAGGAAACACCGATCTCATCAATTTAACAAATAATTTGACGTTTAAAAGTGTATGAATAAATCTACTAACAGAAATAAAAGTCATTTATCATCAAGCTTAAAAAATAGAATTATTTAGATAATATATATTCGACGACACGGTTGGCGCAGTGGCTGAGCGATCGACTGCTGCGCTGCGTGTCGTGGGTCCAATTCCCGCACGGAACAAATATTTGTATTGCCTACAGGCAGTTGTTCCGGCTCTGGCTGTTAGTGTATGTGAGTTTAAATGTTTGTAAACGCACCCACGATACAGGAGTAATTCCTAGTGTGAGGCAAAGTTTTAAAAAAAAATCGAGATTAGGGCGACAATGCCCCCAGCTAGATGGACGGACGACCTAAAGAAAGTGGCTGAGGTAAACTGGATGCGGAAGGCGGAGGACATGGTGTTGTGGCGCAGCCTGGGAGAGGCCTATGTCCAGCAGTGGACTGCGATAGGCTGAGTTGATTGAGGGCGACAATCGGATGTGTAGATGCCTTTTTTCTGAATTAATATTAAAATGATCCTAACACCCAAACTCTTTTATTATATTCTACTATCTCATTGAGGGCTGATTTTTCCAACGCTAGATTACTTTATTCGTGGAATAATTTTGAAATTTTAACAGTTATTTCATACAAAAATTGTCAAACGTTATTTTATTCCTCGAATAAAAGTTATCTGGCAATGGAGAAATCAGCCCTAATAAACCATTGAAGAGCCAAACATGCGTGGAATACCAGATAAATGCTAAAAGTAAAATAAAATCCACTTCGATTCCTAGCGTTAACCGCTCGTTAAACCTAGGCATTACCTATGGGTTAGTCACGTTGGCAGCCGGTCGTAACATAAATACTGGTAATGAAACATTTATTTAACGTTTCCTCTATGTGTTAAACGTGTATCTATTCAACAGAATAGTTTTTATCTGAGATGTATTTCTTATTGAAGACAGTGCCTTTAATACCTATGTGACCGTGGTATGGCTGGTGGCACTTTGTGAATTAATTATAAGTGCGCTCCACGCTTTTTGAATTAAATTTAAATCAATTTTATCATCAGCCTAAAATAGCAGTCCACTGTTGGACATAGGCCTCTCCGCAAGCCATTCAACTTGATTTTCGGCGACTCTTATCTAGCTGCTACCAGCCATCTTGCGAAGTTCGTCGCTCCACCTAGCCTGAGGGCGTCCCACCTTACGTTTACCGATTCGCAGTATTCACTCAAGAATACTTCTACCCCAACGGTCATCGGCTCTACGGCTAATATGGCCGGCCCATGTCGAGTCCCCAAGTCAATTTTATTGGCCAATGGCACCGTTTGGGTATATAGGTAGATGCTGATGTAAGAATGGGTGAAAGATGATATTAATGGCTAGAACAGAGGTGACTACTGGGATGACGGCTTGAATAGAATGGAAGAAGACTGTTGCGCTAACTAACATTCCACTGACACATACATACGTTTGTGACCAACTCTGTCACAATTCGCAATTCTAGTGCACATTCTGCTGCTACAAAAACATCACATTTCCAAAGTTATGTCACGACATTCAGTTTTATCCGGCTCCTCACTACACATAGACTATATTATGACGTAATCACACAAAACTTCCCCAATAAACTAGGAACATTACGCAATGTAGTTGCAGAAGCTAATAGCCAGTTCCAAAACTGCGGCATTGTTAGAAATGATTTAGACATTAATTAATAATTTACCTAACAAGACAAACTAATTACGTTGGTCTGGCGCGGGCCCGAACTGGGAAATATCCGACTGAGCTCAAATTAGTACGCTTACGAGGCTATAGTAGGGGTGGTCCTTTTATCCTTTGCATTTAATGAGGAAAAGCCTCGAAAAACGTTTCGGATTCGAGATTGCAGAGTTGTTGTGAATTGCCTTGAGGCTAGAAAATGTTTAAAAGAGGAAATTTATTAATATACCAAGGCATCAAGTCCCAAAATACAAATCACTAACACATAAAAATCATTAAGTTCATTACATCATTAAATTAAACATATTAACATTCAATTAAATCATTAACATAAAAAATAAAAACAGCTTTGAAAAAGCAGTTTTATATAGACGATTATTGGTACTCATACCATTTTTATTTTATTGCTGAATATGCCTGCGTTTGATCTCGATCACGTCTGATGGAAAGCGATGGATGAGGACTATAATGCAACGAGAGTGCCCAGAAGATGCCTGTTCACTCTTGCTTTGGAGGCAGACGGTTACATGTGGAAGGGAACACAGACGCTGGCAGAGAGTTCCATACTTTGGCTGTTCGCATAATAAATGTGAAGTAGAAGCGCCAAGTACGACTGGTCGGGATATCAACCATAGTGAGACCTGTCTCGTAAATAGAAATCAAAATTGAGAAAGCGCTGACTGTTTCTTAATGACCTATGGCACCAGTAGTGCTATTCTGTAAAAATGTCACTGTGAAAACTTAAGTGAAGTGGCTTGACAATAGTGTCCATCCTTAGCATCATAACGACAGCCTGCTCACTTTTAGTTTAGTTCACCTAAGTTATCACGGTGATCTTTTTACAGAATAGCACCGCTGTCCCACTACCGTCGAGGAACCGACTAGCAGTCCACGATTTTCTCGATCAAAAAACGTACAAAAGATTGTAGGTCACGTGGAAGAAAAAGAGAAACATATTATGTTTAAAGTTGATCGCTGACGGTTCACACCTGTACATGAGTACTCGTATGTCGCAGCGACCCTCGCTTGGCGTGCAGAAAATTCGCTGAGAGACTCACGCCTGGTACGCTTGGTTGGCCGTGCCTCGGAAAGCACGTTATTCCGTTGGTCTCGGCTGTCATTCTTGGATCTTTGACAATCGTTACGGGTCGTAAGAAGTCGGAAAGTCTGACAACCAGTCTTACCAAGGGGTATCGTATTACCAGTCACTGGGTTGTGGAGGTCAGATAGGCAGACGCTCCATGTAAAATACTGGTATTCAGCTGCATCCGGTTAGACTGGAAGCCAACCCCAACATAGTAGACAGATGGTGACGAGACTCACGCTTGATAGTTTTGCATACCAGTGGATGTTCGTAGCCGTCATGCACTTACTGCTTGTTACACGCCAACTAGTTTTTAGTTGCTAGCTGTACTCGATCGTTTCTCGTTAATCGCCGTCGGTGGGACAGGACATTTGCCTTTTCCCGGTCGATACTCAAGAACACGTCTATACCCTAACGGTCGTCGGTTCATCGGCTACCTACTACAAAGAAAAAAAAACATTTATTTGGTTACAGTTCATGAAACACGCACAGTAGGTACACCAACATAAAAATGCAGAAATTGAATGCTTTCATAGTGCACATGTGCCTCACTGCTGCGCCAAAAAGGTTCATTTCAGTGGTGATTACAGAGATATGCTGTGTGTGATATCTGATGCTGGTATTCTAATAAACCTTTAGGGAATAGTGGTGGGTGTGAAACAGTTTCAAACAATATAGGAAAGAAAGATAGAATAATTTGTTTAATAGAACTAAGGGCTGATTTTTCAATCGACGGATAATTTTTATTCGTGGAATAAAATTGACGTCTGACAGTTTTTGTATGGAAGAACTGTCAAAAATTCAATATTATTCCTCAGATAAAATTATCTGGCGTTAGAAAAATCAGCCCTTAGGGCTGATTTTTCTAACGCCAGATAATTTTATCTGCTACTTCAGCTATTCTGCTACTTCAGCTTGCTTATTCTGATGTTGTTTTTGGCAACCCTAAATCATTTCTCAGCTGATTCATAGTAATGAGTAGAGCAGTCTTAATTGTATAAATGTTTAATATTCCAGTAGCATATTAATGACAACAGTGTGTCAAATTAATTAACATGTGGATTCAGATTTTTATTTCGATTTTGAATGTGCTTGTAAAATGCATGTTTGGATAGATGATCGGGTTTTGGTAACTAGTTTGTATTGATGATCTCGTGATATGACCAGTTTCAAGTCGAGTCAAGTCAAACGATTTATTTCAATTAGGTACATAACAGACCCTTTTGAACGACACATTTAACGTCAAATTAAAAAAAATCACTTGATTCTAGTCGTCCCTTCCAAAAGGTAGTTTCGTATGGAGAAGAATGGGCAAGAAACTACAAAGTTACTCTTTAAAAAAAAAAACACAATATTTTGGATACATTAATTATTTATAATTATGTGAAGACGATGCACCTAGAATAAACATTACTATACCTTCATACGTAAAAAGAATGAAAAATAAAGCAATGTCAAGGAAATTAATTATGTGATAGATACATGGTGCTCACATATTTACAAATATTGTAAAAGTAGATGATTTTCCTGTAAGTAATAATTTAGAAGAGGAACAAATTGGCGTAATGTTTCTCCGATGTATTGTTTGGCGGGCCTCACTGCCCGATGACTAACGTCGGGACATCATGTGGATAAATTACTTCCCTGACAAACATTGCTTCCGCAATTTACGATTGTGTGACGTCAGTGTTACAGTGGCGACATCTACAACTTGCAGTGCGCTAGCTGACTATGTAAGTACCTACTTCAAGTAGTCAAATAGATCAAAATTAAAATATTTTATTTCACATAAAACAGGGGCATTTATGAAACATCAGAAGCTAGGTACACAAGGTTCCAATTGGTCGTTACCTATTGAGAAGAGCAGGCAAGAAACTCTACGGCTACTCTTTTAAAAATAGTTTACTTTTACAATGTTTTCAAATTAAAGTGTTAATTGGGTATGGGAGGACAGTGTAGGCCAGGTACTTAATAAAATAGAAAATGGTCTACAAATCTACAGTCTACAAAGCCTAAAATGTTCTCACATCAACAAAATAAATATAAAGGAATCTATCAAAAAGATAAATAATAAAATATTAAAACCAAATGATAGGTAGCAGGTACTACTGGCTGGTGTCTGCAACTCCACGTCAATACGCGTATTTTGCGTACTGGGAAAATCGATTATTAGAAACCAAATGACATGATTGCGATTGAGATGTTGAAAAAAAACATCGTACAAATCACGACGCCATTTCTACACAATATCACTTCACAAAACACAAATTATAATCTCTTACAGTGAAAGCCCCTCCATGGCTCTGACAAACGACACAAAAAAATTAATAGCAATAGTGCAATTTAGTAAGACGCCGTAAAACGAGGTCCATTGTACTAAGAGAGCTAGAGGAGGTCATAATCAACGAAATTAAATTACTGAGAGAGCATCCCTTGGTAAACGACTTGAGTAAAATCTAGACAACGGTTGAAGTTACAAGAAATGGCGTATTTTTTTTACTTTTATTGCCAGCCTTTTCAGGGTTGTGGATGGTAGATAATTACTGTACAGATAAAATCTAAATACTGTTTTTATGAAATAAAGCTTATTAATATTATCTTTTTTTTTTAAATGCAGTCATCATCATCATCATTTTAGCTAAAAGACGACTGCTGGACATAGGCCTCCCCCAAGCACTGCTACTTCGACCCGTTCTATGCTTCTCGCACATAGCGGATTCCTGCGGTCTTCACTAGGTCATCGGCAAACTAGGAAAAGCCTTTCAACGCAGTCGCTCTATGTAAAATACTGGTTTTCAGCTATATCCAGTTAGACTGGAATAAGCAGATGATAATGATGAAGACTGCCAGCCGTTTTTTCAATACTTCCTGTCTCTGGCTGGTCTTCTTTCAGTTATTTTTGGTTTCAACTTAACAAGATGCAGATGAATTTCGTTGTTTGGTCAGTGAATGCTACCGGTCTTCCAAATCCCAACCGAATTGATAATCTAAGTTATTTTAACTTAGATTATCAATTCGGTTGGCAGATTTTCTTTGGTAATCAATTCCACAGGCATTCACATAACAGCCACTACTGAATTATTAAGCGGTTACAATGTGTAAAGAATCGTAAATCCACGGATTTACCTGCCGATCGATGGATTCTTGGATACTAGGTTGAAAGAATGCCACCTTCTCTATAAGCTCTTAATAAATAAAACGGTTTTGTTAAGTTGGCAATACTTACTTTATCTTTAAAATTAGTACCAATATAGATAGGACTAACCACAGCTTAGGTTATCCTCTGATAAGTGTCGAAGTATAAATAGTGATCAATTATTTGATATTAGAATAAAGGTGACTTCGGTATTAATCTCCCTTCGAGATCACCCGACTAAAGCATATAATCAGTTAATAATGTTCCCACTACTGAGACACAGGCTCTGTGTGAAGGAGTGGGCTATGGGCCACCACGCAGGCCCAGTGCGGGTTGGCAGATGTCACATGTATTCGAATTTTTGGTTCTAGGTTCGACGGTTTTCTAAAGACGATTCTTTCACCATTCTGAGAGCTGCGGGATGAAATAAATTACACAAAGTATGACTACGACTCGTAAGGGATGTCCTTTACCAGCCGGCTACCACTGCTCTTCTGCGACTACCCTAGAAGGAGAGGTTTTTATAATTTTGAATCTAGCAGCAAATACACATAGCTCTGTGAGTGGCTAGGATATCTAATTATCATTTTTATGATGTGTCCAGTTTTAAATAACTGGCTGAAATGGTTTTAATTTCACGGTGCAACGACTTCATTGCTATTTATTTCTTTAAGTAGCAATTTATATTTAAATTATTTTCCTTATTTGTCTCTTGGCTGTACTAACTATTAATTAAGCATCTTTTAGTACCTTCATAATTATTTATCTTACAATTTAGGAGGAAACATTAATTCCTGAAGCAAAAATGCTGTTGGTTTTTTTGCCAAAGCATTGTAAATAAAAAAAAAACCAACAACATTTTTTTTGTTTTAAAGATATTTTTTTTAATTGCCACTCACAACTATCTATAACTGCCATCTTTCAAAACAATCACATTCAAACTTCGAAAAAAAAAACTATCTACCGTCAACCCTCTTTCTTTAAGATATAATTTCCCTCAATTGCGCCACCAGCTTAGGGTCCTGCGACATCATTATCTGCCCAACACAAGCGTGAGATTAGGGGGGACTATTTCATTATATTTTTCCGAGGGATTTCTTTCTCAGCCCTTCGGAGTTGGGACGAGTGAAATTAATGTATCTTGTGGATGGCAATCATGCTTATACGTGACTGGGACTTGGGATGGTATTGCTGAAGCTGTGATTTTGGGAAGTATAAATTTAGATTTTTGTGATTTTAGCTCGATACTCTTTGCGGATTTGTAGTTTAGTTTTAGACACTTTTCTCTGTGCTCTAGAATGTTTTTTTAGCACTGTGTGACCTAAACCCGCACTTAAGTCTCGCTTTTCTGTGACTTAAGTAGTCCATTTTTCCACAGAAAAGCGTGAGAGAGAGGCAATCTTTGTGCCCTCACGCCCCTTGGCACCGCAGGAGACGCCCTGGGCTTCGAGAATCGAGAGCCAATTCCCGGCCAACGTAGGCGCGTGCTTGGGACCGATGCCTGCCAGGGTCGCAGGTTGTTCGAAAGAGTTACCGTGGCCCCTGGCAAAGGCAACTGAAGGAACATGGGTGGGTTTTAGTCGATAAAAGTCTGACATCCCGGTCCGCCCCGAGCGGAAGCAGTTATTTGAAGACTTCCCACCCGAAAAAAAAATTCACACGAGCTATAAAAAAGTATACGATACGTGTGACTTAAGCAGTCTATTAATGCAAGGCGCTAATTTCACGGCGTGCAATAATGACCTAATTAAGTCACACGTATTGCAGACAAAAGCTGTTAATCGTGCCGTGTACGTGTGAACAACTCAATATTAATAAACAAGCTATGACACTTTGAACAGAACGACGCGACGCGATGCACTATGGCGGATCAGACACCACAACGCGCCACGTGACGGAGCGTGGGAAATGAAGCCAAATTCCCCACGTTTTTATTGAATTTTTATGACTAAAAGATTACGCACGGGACACTGTATCTGCGCCCCGTCGGCGTCGCGTGCCACGTTGTAGTGTGTGATCCGCCTTACATGACGAGTAGGAACTCGCAAAACTGCCACCAATAATAACTAGTTAGTACTAAAGCGACCTAGATGACCATCTGCAAATGTTATAACTGAAGTTTTCTTTCTCAGTTCCGGAGGTGGGGCGGTGGAAATTAATGTGTCTTGTGGATGGCAATCATAGTAAGACGTGACTGGGACGTAGGGGATTGGTGTAGGTAGCTGTGATTTCAAGAATAAAATTTAGACGAGGGTTTCCTCTCTACTAAAGTTCAGACGACGCGACGTTCATAATAGACACGTATCAATAGCAACAACTGTATTTGAAGAGACTTTTGGACGACCAGATGATATGATATAGTATTTTATCGAAAACTTCTTTTCTCAGCTCTCTGAAGTAACGCTAGTGAAATAAATGTATCTTCTGGGTGGCAATCACACTCATACGTGATCGGAGTTTAGGTTTCAAAGATATTTTTCTTGCGTTGTGAATTGAATGATGTATGATTTTGTTAGGAAAGTGTGTTGTATTTTTAGATGGGTTTCATTGTAGGATTTAGTTAGTATTTTTGAACGATAGTCATAATCATAATCAGCATATTGTTCCCACTGCTGGGACACAGGCCTCCTCTCTTCGAGAGGGAGTGGGCTTATAATCTACCACGCGGGCCCAGTGCGAGGTGCCTATCTAGGTTCGAACGTACGACCTACAACTCGTTAGTCATGTCCGTTACCATTGGGCCAGCACTGCTCACTGCTGCTTGAACGATAGAACTAAGGGGATTACAATTTCGTAGTTAGTACTTGAAAAATATGACTGAATTAACATTGATCTAATGTATTGATCCCATGGTTCAATCCAGTGCTAGAATCCAATGACACTGAAAAGAAAGAAAAAACACTTAATAGCGGTTAAAAAATGAAATTGCCGTTTTATTGTAATAGGTACTTCGAATTGACATAGAACCTTCATGGTTTGAGATTTTTGAGTAAAACTTTTTGCACATGGTACCTATGAAGTTCTTCTTTTAAAAAATGTGCAACATTCGATTATCGACTTTAAGTTGTTTTTTTTATCCAGCTTAGACAAGAAAGATGGATACTTCGAGAATTTGAGTTATTTTTGAATACGAGTTCCGACGCGGAACTAACGCGGCAGAAACCGCTCGCAATATCAATGTTGCGTTTGGAGAGGGGACTGCTAATGAAAGCACCGTGCGATTTTGCTTTAAACGCTTTCTTGATGGAAACTTTGATTTGAAGAACGAACCACGTGGAAGACCGCCCACACAGGTGAATACCAATGAATTGAAAGAGATGGTGGAAGCCGATTCGACCCAAACTACCCAGGAATTAGCGGCATGGTTTAACGTTACCTTACCAACAATATTGACTCATTTGCGTCAAATCAATAAAATAAAAAAATATGAGAAATGGGTGCCTCATGATTTGACTGATCTGCAGAAAGAAACGCGTGTTGAAACTGGTGTTGCCTTGTTGAATCGATACAGAAATGAAGGAATATTGGATCGAATTGTGACATGTGATGAAAAGTGGATTCTTTACGATAACCGTAAGCGAAAAATGCAATGACTGACCCCAGGTCAAACGCTGAAACAGTGTCCTAAAGCAAAGCTTACCAATAAAAAGGTAATGGTAACTGTTTGGTGGTCTCAGCATGGTGTTATTCACTATAGCTTTCTCCGATCTGGTTAAGCAATAACGGCACATGTCTACTGTGCCGAATTCCGAACAATGATAGCAAAACTAGCAGTGAAACAGCCCCGACTCATGAATAGATCTTCACCATTATTGCTCCATGATAACGCGAGACCTCATACAGCACGAGAAACCGTTTTAATTCTACAAGAACTGCAATTAGAAACCATTCGTCACCCTCCGTATTCGTCAGATCTTGCTCCAACGGACTACCATTTTTTTTTCGTGATTTGGACAATTTTCTACGTGATAAAAGTTTTCATCTCAGGAGGCAGAACAAAATGCTTTCACACAGTTTGTCGAATCTAGATCAGGAGAGTTCTATCGCAAAGGCATAAATTACCTTCCTATTAGATGGCAGCAATGTATAGATAATAATGGTAATTATTTTGATTAAATAAATAATGTTAAATAAAAACACACAATTTGCACACCTCAATAGGTTATAATACAATGTACCTTTTATACCTGTAACACCTTTTTAACATGTATTATGCAAATAAATGATTTGATTTGATTTGAAAAAAAAAACTAATTTAAATTTTTCAGTACAAATCGGCAATTTCATACTTTAACCCCTAATATTTAGCACAAACTAAAAGACACACAATACACCAGATACATACATCAGATAACAACTAATAAAAAAACAAATAGGAAGATGGTTCATCCCAGAAGTCGAATGTAATGTTCCCACTGCTGAGACACAGACCTCCTCTTGGTGAGAGGGAGTAGGCTGTATTCTACCACGCGGGACTAGTTCGGGTTGGTAGATGTGACATGTCTTCGAATTTTTGCTTCTAAGGCATGCCGGTTGCCCAACCTGAGGGGGCCAAACGCCTCCTGCCGGAGGCTTTACGCGGGGGTCGTGCGGTCCATGGCCCTATATGGGGCCCCGGTATGGGCGCGTTCACTGCGGCTTCGAGCCGCACACTACCTGAACGCGCCCCAAAAGGTGGTAGCCGTAAGGCTGATCCGGGGGTACCGCACGATCTCGCGCGAGGCAGCAAGCCTCCTTGCCGGACTGCCACCATGGGATCTGGAGGCGATAGTCCTCGCGCGCCTGTATGACTGGCGCGCGGAGGCACTACGTCGGGGGGAAACTCTGCACCCGCGGCAAATCGCTGCGGAGCGGACGGACCTCCGGCGCGGTCTCATGGTGGAATGGAAGGCGCGACTATCGCAACCCAGCGCAGGGCACGCCACGATAGCGGCGATAAGACCCCTCTTTGAGGAGTGGCTAGAGAGGCGTCACGGCGCTCTCACCTACCGCCTGACGCAGGTCCTCTCCGGACACGGATGTTTCGGGAGGTTCCTGCACATCATCAGGCGGGAGGAGACGCCCGGGTGTCACCACTGCGAGGATCGCCCAGAGGACACGGTGGAGCATACGGTGGAGGTCTGCCCCGCTTGGGCAGAACACCGCCGTGTCCTCGTAGAGGCGATCGGCAGCGGCGGCGACCTCTCGCGCCCGGCCCTGGTGCAAGCCATGGTCCGGGGCGAGAGGGAGTGGGAGGCGGTCACCTCCTTCTGCGAAGCAGTCATGCTAGCGAAGGAGGTGGCGGGATGGGCGAGGGAAAGATCCTCACGCCTCAGCCGCCGAGGGAGACGCTCCGGGCGTCGGGAGCCGCGTGACGACTCCCGGCCACCGTAGGCGCGGGCCTGCGGGCGGAGAGCAATGGGTAGCTCTCCGTCCGATCAGGACCAGGCCCGTGCCGGACGGCGTGTATGTGTTCCACGCGCGCCTCAAAGAGATGTCAGCGTAGTTGACGGGGCCCGACAGGGCCGAAGCCTGCCGGGGTAGCGGGATCGTCCGAAAGGGTTACCGCTGCCCTGGTACGTAAAGGGCTAAGGAAGGAACACGGGTGGGTTTTAGTCAGTAAGAGTCTGACACTCCCTTCTGCTCCACCCAGAGCGGGAGGAGTCATTTGATGATTTCCCATCCTGAAAAAAAAGAAAAAAAAAAAAAAAAAAAAAAAAAAGGCATGCCGGTTTCCTCACAATGTTTTCCTTCACCGTTTTTGAGAGCAGTGGTATTGAAATAATTTATACAAAGTAAAGCGCCTGCCTAGGTTCGAACCCATGACCTATCACTCGTAAGTCGAGACCGCTACCACTAGGCCACAACTGCTTGCACAATGCCTTAGACGTTTATAACAATGTCAGTGACTTTAACAGACTTACAACGGCAAAATGATAAATTTTACGTGTTTTCCAAGAAGATTTCTCCCAGCCTGATGCGTCCAGGGAAAATAATAAATTTCGTGGTGGACAGAATTCATTATTATTATTTACAAGACTTGAAAGATTTTGTGTCTGTGATTTTAAGAGTGATAAGAAGGGCTTGTAGCTAAGTAATAACGGTCACACGGGCAGCTTCGATCGATCAGGTTAAGCTACCCTTGCCGAGTCTGATCCGTGGATGGGTCACCATCATTTCATACAAAGACCTCTCCACGCCTCGGAAAGCTCGTTAAGCTGTTGGTCCCGGCTGTTATTCGTCGATCTTTTACAGTCGTTGCGGGTCGTCAGAAGCCCGAAAGTCTGACAGCCAGTCTTACCAAGGGATATCGTATTACACAGTAACTGGGTTGTGAAAGTCAGATAGGCAGACGCTAAATGTAACAAACTGGTACTCAGCTGCATCTGGCTATGATCCAGATGATGACCTTAAGAGAGTTATGAGGATCTTATAAAACATTTTATTTATGACTAGAGATTGCAGCTTTGATTCTCAGAGTAGCTTTATTAAAGAAGATTTCGATTTCGTTTGTATTGTTGACCATAAATGCAATATCTACTTGATTCAATAGTACAAGACTCGAGACGTAAGTAAATAATTGAGTTTGAGAAATTCTGTGGTCTACAGCTAACCGGGGTTAGCTTGACTTTGAAAATTAAATAAGTTCAATCTTCACTGTAATTTTATAATTTCTTTGAACTCAGGCATTTGCCTTTTGGATTTAAATAGTTTATAAGTAAAGAAAGAAAGAAAAAGTATGTATTGCGACTTGTACAGGATAATAAATTAAACTAAACACAGTTAAAAATAAAAATAAAACAATTTATAAAAAAAAAGTAACAAAAGGAAAAATGAAACAGAAAGTCGTATACGAGGCCAAAAGGCTCCTATCTCAGCATGATGCTTCGACATTTAAAAAATAAATGTCTCAGCGCTGGTATTGTGTGTAGTATTCTGACAGGGCAGGGTATTAGTGTTCTGTGGACAGGGCCCGCTGTGATGTCACGGGCAATTACAGTAATAAATAAGTAATAAAATAGATATAATTATGTAAAATAAATATTATTTATTATACTGCCTGTTGCCCGGGATTCGTCTGCGAGTATTTTGTATTTCATCTTTTTTAATACAAATATCCATTATGAAAAGTCTATATTCTCCTCCAAAATCAAAAGTCATTTTTTCAAATTAGGCAGAGAATCAGCACTTTTCGAACATCAAAATAAAAAAAAACAGTCCCCCAAAACGCCCTTCATCACTTCCTAGTGCTTGGGAATAAGAAGTAGCGCAACAAACTCCCCAGTAGCACTTCTGTCTATTTCCAAGTTTTAGGCTACCTATCTGACAAACTTCATGACGATTGGTTCAGTGGTTTAGGCGTGAAAAGGCAGCAGAGAGTCAGACAGAGTTACTTTCGAATTTTCATAATATATAAAACGTGGATTTTTGAGATGGGGCAGTAGCTGTTGTAGCTAGAGGAAAATGGTCTTAGGGGACTGTCCTTTTTGTGAATATTGCCCATATTTTTGCTGGTTTTCCAACTTTTTCGAAATCTGTGAATGGGGTTAATCATCACAGATTTCGAAAAAGTTGTAAAGACAGCAAGAATGACAAAGTTGTTAAAAATAAGGACAGTCTCCTAAGACAGTTTCTCTCTAACTGCAACGGTTACTCTTTCAGTGCGATTCTGTAACCATCTCACCGTGAAAACTTAGGTGAAGTGAGCGTGGAGTGAGCTGTCATTCCAACGAATGCTAAGGGATTGCCAGTATTGACAGCTCACTCTAAGCTCACTTCACCTAACTTTTCACGGTGAGATTTTTACAGAATCGATCGGCCGTCTTGTCTCAAAAATCCACCCTAAGTAGTATGAAGTAGAGCATGGGGTGTATCAATGTGGAGTAGGTTGTAATATTAGTTTTCATCGAGCAAATCTCACTGAGATAGTGATGAAGATAATAATAATATCCTAATGTTCCTGACGCCGGTGAGCCACAATTTTCGATATTCTTAAATTATTTTTTAATGCCGTTTGTAATTTTTTTTTTTTAATTTATTCAATATTTATAAAAAGAAAATAATAAACTAGAATATAGCTAGAACTTTTAAATTAGACAAACTCTAAATATGTTTAAACAATGTATATAAGTAAGTATTTAGACAAACATCACACCTTTTCGAAATAACATCGTAATTTTTTTTTGTGATGTTGACCTCCATCACATTTCAATGTTACCTAAAGTCTGTGCTTATCCAAACGCTGTAATCATTCGTTTTGCAAAAAGTAATTGAAAACTAGACCAAAATAATTAAGGCGCAATTCAAAGCAAATTGAACCTACGAATACAATAAAAGATCTCATTAAAACTTCTAAAGGAATATTTTATCAAAGAAAAATATATTCATAACTACACAATCAGCATTTGAATTATAATTTTTCTTATTATAATGGATTGAAAGCGGAAACTACTTAGAAGGTCAAATTGGTGCTTTTACCCTCCTTGGTTCTATTCATGTACTTGGTTCCACTTCATTTAAATACATTGATGTACTTATCGTTTCCGCTGAAAGTGGGACTTATATTTGCTGAGTGTACTTCCAATATACGCCTACTGCAAAAGTAGTTTTATGTAGGTACAGTTCGCAAAGACATCTTGGCACAGGCTCGCAGCGGTGGAGCAGTAGGTGCCCAGTAGCTACGGCCGTGACTTAAGAGTTGTAGGTCGTGGGTTCGAACCCAGGAAGGCGCTTTACTTTGTGTAAATAGTTTTATCATAACAGCTCTCAAAACGGTGAAGGAAAACATCGCGAAGAAACTGATATGTGTTAGAACCAAAAATGTGACCATGTGACATCTATCAACTCGCACTGGGCCCGCGTGATGGATTACTCACTGAGAGGAAGGGCAGTGGGAACATTATAGGCTGATTATGCTATACCGGCTCACCTTGTTTTATAGGATTCAATGATGCTTTTTTTCTAGTCAATTAAGCTTTTGGCCGAACCTTAACAACGATGGGGAAGCTTGACGTCTGTCTGGGGAACAAGCCGTGTAATCCACATCATACATAAGTAGATCAAGTATGCGGCAGCAGCACTATGACCCAGTCAAAACCAGATATATTAGTATTCAATGCCATCCAACTGTATCACTCGTAATGTTGGCAAATATTAAATATGCACTCACATGACAGTTCTTGGTCATTTAACGTCTCGACAACATCGAGCAATTTACAGCAATTCCGAGATTGTACAGACGTTACCAAGAATTGCGCAATTTTAGTAGCCTGTGTGAGCGCAACAATATGATGCCACTGAACGCACAGTACTTTCGTTGATACCCTGCACAGTAAAATCTTTCGCAATGTGTACTTTTGGCAGTAGATATAATAAAGAAGTCAAACCGAATAGCGAAGATAAAATTGTAGTCAGGATTTACGATTTTTATTCCAATATATTTATGTCCCAGAGGAACAGTATCTTTCCGTATCTTTTGGTAGCAATACGATAGTTTCTGCTTAGTAGGAATAAATATTATATTTTCGAGTATAAGCTTTGTCAAGCGAAGTGGCAATAACTACAGTTACTTTTTTTTTTTTTTTTTCTGGGTGGGAAATCATCAAATGACTCCTCCCGCTCTGGGCGGAGCAGAAGGGAGTGTCAGACTTTTACTGACTAAAACCCACGCGTGTTCCTTCAGTTGCCTGTGCCAGGGGCCACGGTATGTCTTTCGAACAACCCGCAGCCCCGGCGGCATCGGCCCTAGCGGACCCCGTCAGTTCGTGCTGACAGCTCTTTGAGGCGCGCGTGGAACACAACGCGCCGTCGACCCGGGCCTGGTCCTTACCGGGCGGCGAGCTTTACTGCTTTGCAGAAGGAGGTGACGGCGTCCCATTCACTCTCGCTCCGGACCATGGCCTGTATGAGGGCCGGACGCGAGAGGTCGCCGCCGCCGATCGCCGCCAAGAGGACACGGCGGGGTCCCGCCCAAGCCGGGCAGATCTCCACCGTATGCTCCACCGTGTCCTCCGGGCGATCCCCACAGTGGTGACACCCTGGCGTTTCCTCCCGCTTTATCCTGAACAGGAACCTCCCGAAACAACCGCGTCCGGTGAGGACCTGCGTCAGGCGGAAGGTGAGGGCGCCGTGGCGCCTCTCTAGCCACTCCTCAAAGAGGGGACTTATCGCCGCAATTGTGGCGTGCCCAGCGCTGGGTTGCGACAATCGCACTCTCCATGCCGCTATGAGATCCCGCCGGAGCTCTGTCCGCTGTGCCATGATTTCTCGCGGCAGCGGAGCAACGCCCCGGCGTTTTGCCTCCTCTCGCCACTCCCATATGTGGGCGAGGACTTTGGCCTCCAGATCCCACGGCGGCAATCCGGCACGGAGGCTCGCCGCCTCAGCGGAGACCGTGCGGTATCCTCGAATGAGCCGGACAGCCATGACCCTTTGGGATGCGATCAACCGGCGGGCTGGTCGCCGCCTCAAAGATCGCGCCCATACCGGTGCCCCGTAAAGGGCCATGGCCCGCACGACCCCCGCATAGAGCCTCCGGCAGGAGGCGTTTGGTCCCCCTAGATTGGGAAGGAGCCGCCTCAAGGCAGCCCCGGCCCGCTCCAGTCTGGGAGCCAAACGTCGGAAGTGCTCCACGAAATTCCACCGGCTGTCGAGGACGAGTCCCAGGTACTTCATCGTCAGGTCGACGCCGTTATTTGTGAACCCGACGGTGGCGCGTCCCGAGGACCATGAAAACACATGGCCTCAGATTTGTGCAATGCCACCTCGAGTCCCAATTGCCGGATCCTCTCGACGATTGTCGCAACCCCGCGTGTAGCTGCTTCGGCCGCCGCCTGGTGCGACCTCCCCTGCGCCAGGACCAGCGTGTCGTCAGCGTAGCAAATTACGCTGACGCCATCAGGGAGGCCGGCGCGCAGCACCCAGTCGTACCCGATATCCCACAGATGCGGCCCTAGGACCGATCCCTGTGGGACACCGCACGACATCTCTCGCCGGTTCCACTCTCCCCGGTGACCGGGGTAGATGACGGCCCTGTCCGTCAAATAGGCCTCGACAATGCGACGGAGGTAGGTCGGCATCCGGTGATATCCGAGTGCCTCCCTGATGCAACTCTAGGGCAGGGTATTGAAGGCATTGGCGATGTCTAGAGACACCGCCAAGACAACCCCACCCCGGGCCACAGCATCCCCCGTCGTGAGGGCTCGCACGCGCATGATGGCATCCACCGTAGAGCGCCCCCTGCGGAAACCAAACTGGCTGTCCGCCAAATCCGGCCCCACCCGCACCAGCTGCCCGGCAAGGCGGTCTGCAATTACTCTTTCAAAGAGCTTGCCCACCTCGTCGAGCAGCACGATAGGCCGGTAAGCGGACGGAGAGTCCGCAGGGCGTCCCGGCTTTTTGATGAGGACCAGTTTCCCCGTCTTCCAACGAAGTGGGAACCGGCCCCTCTCCAAGCATGCGCTTAGTAGCCCCCTTAGTCGAGGCCCGAGAGCCTCCAAGGCCAGGACCCAGGCTTTTCCAGGTAAGCCGTCGGGTCCTGGGGCGGTGTTTCTGGCATTCAGCCTACGTACCGCCACTCTCAACTCTACCTCGGTTACCTCCGGAGCATCGTCGTCGTCGTCGGTGTGGTCCGCATCTGGCATCGCAGGAGGCGGAGCCATGGACGGGGGAGTATGTTCCCCTCGCGAAGGGAACAGAGCGCTCACCACGTCCTCCACGAGCTGGGGCCGGAGACTCTGCGTCAGCGGGGGAGCCCATGGGCGGAGTTTATCCCGCACCATCTTGTAGGGGCGTCCCCCCGGGTCCCTGTTCAGAGTCCCCAGCGACTTCTCGCGGGCCAGCCCCCTGGCCCGCTGGATCTCCGCTCGGAGGGCGGTCTTCGCCGCTCTGTACCCCTCGTACAGCTCCGCCTGCACGGCTTCCGTATCCGGAGGGCGGATACGGAGCCTGCGGTGCCTGGTGTACCGGCGTCGCGCAGTCACGCACGCCTCGCGCAGAGACGTCAGTTCCGGCGACCACCAGTACACCTGGCGCCGGGCGCGTCCGGGCCGGACCCGGGGCATTGCCACGTCACATATTTCGGACATGGCCTCCCGGAACCACTCTGCCTCGTCGTTGATGTCAGCAGGCCTGTCCGGTGGTGACACCGGACAGAGCGGGGCTGGCGAACGAGATGTCCACTACTGATTCACCCCGCATCCGCACGCATGTTGGGACCGAACCCCGGTTTAGGACGACCAGGCCTGTCTCCAGAGCCCAGTCCTCCACCATTCTGCCCCGTGTGTCCGTATGCCGGGAACCCCAAGCTACGTTCTTGGCATTGAAGTCCCCGAGGACGAGCACGGGGAGGGAACGGAACCCGACGACGACGACTCTCAACTCCGCAAGGGAGTTGTGGAACTCGGCGAGAGTTCGGCTCGGGGAGAAGTATACCCCTACCACGACTATCTGCCCGAACCGTGCTGCCACGCAACCCCGTCCTCTCTTGACAGCCTGGAGGGACGGGGAACTACAGTTACTTCATAAAATGAAAATAGATTTAATTATCTCGGTTGACTAAGTAGATAAAATTAAATCATTTATTTATCTAAGATGGGAGTAGTATTAATACTCTGTGGGCGTTTCAAAGTGTAAACAAGAGTGTCAAATGATTTGCTAAAAATGTGATCGTGTATAATACAATTAGTTCATTTGGTAGAACCGTGCATCCCACGGAATATCAATTCATTGATCCGTGCTTTAATTTTTTCAATGTTTTTATACGACAAGGAAAAGTAAAAAAGAAAAAGCTGTTGCAGGCAGCATTCACCTGGCAAGATAGTCAGACGCGAACAAGAACGCTGTTGGAGGCAGCATTTACCGAGCAAGATGGTCTGACGCGATCAAGAACGCTGTTGGAGGCAGCATTTAACTGGCAAGATGGTCATACGCGATCAAGAACGCTGTTGGAGGCAGCATTTAACGGGCAAGATGGTCAGACGCGATCAAGAACGCTGTTGAAAGCAGCATTTAGCGGGCAAGATGGTCAGACGCGATCAAGAACGCTGTTGGAGGCAGCATTTAACTAATTAGATGGCCAGACGCGAACAAGAACGCTGTTGGAGGCAGCATTTACCGAGCAAGATGGTCTGACGCGATCAAAAACGCTGTTGGAGGCAGCATTTAACTGGCAAATGGTCAGACGCGATCAAGAACGCTGTTGAAGGCAGCATTACCGGGCAAGATGGTCAGACGCGATCAAGAACGCTGTTGGAGGTGGCATTTACCTGGCAAGATGGTCAGACGCGATCAAAAACGCTGTTGGAGGCAGCATTTAACGGGCAAGATGGTCAGACGCGATCAAAAACGCTGTTGGAGGCAGCATTTAACTAATAAGATGGTCAGACGCGATCAAGAACGCTGTTGGAGGCAGCATTTACCGAGTAAGATGGTCTGACGCGATCAAAAACGCTGTTGGAGGCAGCATTTAACTAATAAGATGGTCATACGCGATCAAGAACGCTGTTGGAGGCAGCATTTAACTGGAAAATGGTCAGACGCGATCAAGAACGCTGTTGAAGGCAGCATTACCGGGCAAGATGGGCAGACGCAATCAAGAACGCTGTTGGAGGCAGCATTTAACTGGCAAGATGGTCAGATGCGATCAAGAACGCTGTTGAAGGCAGCATTTAACTAATAAGATGGTCAGACGCGATCAAGAACGCTGTTGGAGGCGGCATTTAACTGGCAAGATTGTCAGACGCGATCAAGAACGCTGTTGAAGGCAGCATTTAACTAATTAGATGGCCAGACGCGAACCAGAACGCTGTTGGAGGCAGCATTTACCGAGCAAGATGGTCAGACGCGATCAAGAACGCTGTTGGAGGCAGCATTTAACTAATAAGATGGTCAGACGCGATGAAGGACGCTGTTGGAGGTGGCATTTACCTGGCAAGATGGTCAGACGCGATCAAAAACGCTGTTGGAGGCAGCATTTAACTAATAAGATGGTCAGACGCGATCCAGAACGCTGTTGGAGGCAGCATTTACCGAGCAAGATGGTCTGACGCGATCAAGGACGCTGTTGGAGGTGGCATTTACCGGGCAAGATAGTCAGACGCGATAAAGAACGCTGTTGAAGGCAGCATTATTGGGCAAGATGGTCAGACGCGATCAAGGACGCTGGTGGAGGTGGCATTTACCGGGCAAGATGGTCTGACGCGATCAAGAACGCTGTTGGAGGCAGCATTTAACTGGCAGGATGGTCAGACGCGATCAAGAACGCTTTTGAAGGCAGTATTTACCGGGCAAGATGGTCAGACGCGATCAAGAACGCTGTTGGAGGCAGCATTTAACTGGTAAGATGGTCAGACGCGATCAAAAGTGCTGTTGGAGGTGGTATTTACCGGGAAAGATGGTCAGACGCGATCAAAAGCGCCGTTGAAGGCAGCATTACCGGGCAAGATGGTCAGACGCGATCAAGAACGCTGTTGGACGCAGCATTTACCAAGTGGTCCACACTGTAGGAGACCGCATAACTTGGAAAAAGCATTTTTTTGTGATTTTAAAACGCCCAGTTCCGCCCAGGTTTCAGTCAGCACAAAAACAAAATGCACCACATTTATCTATACGATAATCCAAATAACACCAGCAAAACAAAAAACCCAAAACACAATATTAAGCAACCTTAAAATCCTTAAACACATTACCTACCTACATACGTCGGACGACACAAAGCTGCACCCATACATCTACATAATTGCAGGCGGATACAGTCCTACCTGTGTATGCATGTACCGTCGGCTAAAAAAGTGGTCTATCAATTTTGTATTTTTTTTACAAAGAAAAATATCGCTAGGTTTGACTTAAATTAGTTTCATCATGTCAATTTAAACTAGAAAGGCATTGTATTACTAAAATACATCCATACAGTTGAAGTCTATTGTTAGATTAATTTTAGTAGTATCGGTGGACTAGTTTTAGGTCGTGGGTTCGAGTCAAGACAGGCGCATTACTTTGTGTAAATAATTTCATCACCACTGCTCTCAAAAACGGTGAAGTTACATAATCTGGAAAATCGCATGAGATTTCACTTTTCATCTAATTATTAGATATAGATATGCAATATGAGTGTACAGAGAGAAAAAAAGAAAGAAAATGAATTTATTTGCGGCAAACATGACGCACAAAAAAAGAACATACGAGTAAACACACAAAAAAAAAATAGCAAGTATCAAAATCCCAAAAACCTACATGGGCACTTATGAATCATCAGAAGCTAGGTGCACGGTTCCGATTAGTCGTTTCCTATGGAGAAGAGCTGGCAAGAAACTCAACGGCTACTCTTTTGAAAATAATTGGCTTTAACAATGTTTTCATAATCATAAAGTTTATTTGTGAAAAATAGGTATACAATAGATCATACATATAAAATAGCACGCGATGTTTTGTCTTAAGTCATACAAATATGGTAACATGCAAAGTAAATAATGCAAAAAAAAATGTCATTAATAAAAACAAACATTCCAATAGTCATTAAAAAACTAACAGATGTGAAAATTTGAAATGCACATTAATAATTATATCGTTTAAAAACACGTCTATTGTATAGTAGCATTTGTCAAGAAGAAGTTTCTGCATTACGATTTTAAATTTTGACAATGGTAATAACCTTATGGAATTAGGAATGTTATTATATATTCTCGGAGCAATTCCGAAAAAGCTTTTGTACATCAAAGCAGTCTTACATTTTATGTTACATAATTGATTTTTGTACTGAGCACGCAATTCAGTTTTCTTGACTGCTGGTAGTTTAGTAAATAAATGCGGGTTTCTTTTTACAAAAAGTTTTCAAATTACAGTAGGTATAGTAGGACTGGGTATAGGAAGAGTGTCTAGTGTGTAGCTGGAGGGCTTATGGATTTATGAGGTACAAACGAATTTCAATCTTAGACTAATAGGTAGCCCACTTATTTGGCCGACAGTACATTTGTACCTAACTTACGATCCGTCCTAGATACACTTCCTAAACTGCTGGCCATAAATTGTATCAAACGCGACAACTTTATGTACTGCTTGCAATCAGTTAGTGCTCAAGTTTCTGGTGTATTTCGGGGTACGGATTACGGCGTAGGTTTTGTTAGGTTAGGTCTCAATTATTGCATTGGATTGGAATAGCACTGTGAAAAGCAGTAATTTATTTTATGATGATGGTCAAAAGGTTACCTAAGGTGCATACATTTGAAATTGTATTCAAACTTCATTATAAACATAACTTTATAAGGAAATAATATAAAAGTAATTGAAAACATTGATAGTGTTTTATCTATATCATTATATTGATAGTTGAAAACATTATAATAGCAAAATACTGATTGTAGAGATGCCGCAGATGAAGATAGTGAGGTTGAAATGAAAATACAAGATGGCAGCTGCGAACATATTAAAAATTATGTCATTTTAAAATTTTCGCCAATTTTCGATTTTCATTTGAACTTCCGTTCCTACACGTTTTTTCTTACCAAAGTGTTTCTAAAATTGTTATTTCACTCACACAACATTATCATCCTATTAAACTTGTGTTGGTTATTTACAAAAATGGATAGCGAAGTCTAAAATCCACGTAGCGACTTAGGTAGTGCTACGGCGTAGCAGCTGGCTACGAGCTGTCTACATGGAGTGAGCTTCTTGTGATTAATTTAAATCCAAACGGCCTGTAACTCCTAGGTACAGACGTCGCATTTGAATTTTAATTATATATGTTAATGCAATGATGTGACTCTTTTTACCGCCTGGACAAAAACAGGGTATAAAAGGTGAACGAGTAGAAGCCTATGGCACAGAAATCTTTTTATTTTTTTAAAACGTCTTTTTAAATTTAAGCCATCAATAAATACTATTACTTATTTGAAGTAAACTTTTCATACTAAAACGAAAAAAAAATACAACCAAATAAATCAAATAATATACTTACCTAAAAAATCAATATATACCTCACAACATTCTGCTAAGAAATTTAATATGTTCTGGAAGGGCACTAAGTGGTTGAATGGTCCTGCCGGGGTAGCGGGATCGTCCGAAAGGGTTACCGCTGCCCTGGTACATAAAGGGCTAAGGAAGGAACACGAGTGGGTTTTAGTCAGTAAGAGTCTGACACTCCCTTCTGCTCCACCCAGAGCGGGAGGAGTCATTTGATGATTTCCCATCCACAAAAAAAAAAAAAAAAAGTGGTTGAATGGTAAGGCTAGTCTGCCTGTGTGCGTTGATGGCATCAGTGATGCTAAAATGATTGCAAATTCATTTAAGGATCATTTTCATGTGAGATCTTCCTTGCTGTCGGTGTCTGATACTGAACGTTACCCCGTAGAAAAGCCTATTGGATTTTCAAGTAAGGATGTCGCTGATATTATAAAAAATATGAAAAGAGGGAAGTCACCGGGTCATGAGGGACTCAGTGTCGAGCACTTGCAGCATGGGGGAGTTCACCTGTATAGGGTGTTAGCCATGTTTTACACTTTTTGTATACGGCACTCATATTTACCATCTAATCTTATGAGAACAGTGGTTGTCCCTATAGTGAAAAATGTGACTGCTGATATCTCTGACAGAAGTAACTATAGGCTGATTTCTTTAGCTACTAAGTATAATCGCAAAAGTGATACATGGGTTATTGGATAGAAAACTTGATCGTTTTGTAACATTACTGGATACACAGTTCGGTTTCAGACAGGGGTTGTCAACTGAAAGTGCAATACTGTCTCTGAAACACACTGTTGATTATTATGTAAAAAGGCAAACTCCAGTATATGCATGCTTCTTGGATTTGTCCAAAGCTTTTGATCTGGTGTCATATAATAAGCTTTGGACAAAATTAAGAATCGCATCCCAGACGATCTTGTGAATATCCTCACCTACTGGTACAGTGAGCAGATTGTAAGGTGGGGAAATGTATACTCAGACAAATATTCGTTAGAGTGTGGCGTCAGGTAGGGCGGGCTGACTTCGCCACGACTCTTTAATATGTATGTTAAACATCTGATTGAGGAGCTCAGCAGCATGCATGTTGGATGCCATATTGATGACATATGTGTCAATAATTTGAGTTATGCCGATGATATGGTGCTGCTGAGCCCCTCAATTGGTGGTCTCAGACAGCTGTTAAAGGTGTGTGAAGTGGAACATAGCCTGACGTACAACGAAAGTATAGATGAGTTCATGTTATTTAAATGTAAAAATAAAAACAATATCTTTATACCACCTATTTATTTATTTTATTTATTTATTTTACCATTTATGTACACACATATATAAACAGACAATGAAAAACAGAACAGAAAAACTATACCAACTATACTAACTAACTAACTGTACTTACTATTCTAACTATATTACTTAATGGTATACCTCTAGGTCGTGTTGCACAGTTTAAATATCTGGGACAATCGTAACTGAGAATTTGTGTGACGAATTAGATATTGAGAAGGAGCGCAGCGCATTGTCGGTGCGTGGTAATATAATGGCACACGGGTTCGCTCGGTGTACTGCTCCTGTTAAAATAACAATGTTCAAGGCATTCTGCCAGACGTTCTACACGAGCGGCCTGTGGGCAAACTTTACACAAAAAACCTACAATACCTTACGTGTAGGTCAGGCAGGCAGGCAGGCAGGGCTCAGTTTCGGCTCCCTCGATATTGCAGTGCATCCGGCATGTTTGCTGACGCCAGCGTAGATGACTTTCTACGCAATCATGCGTAAAAAAGTTGCGTCGGCGGTGCGACGAGTATGGGGGAGCCCGAATAGCGTCCTAAGAATGATTGTCGAGAGAACCGATACTGTTCTGCTCAGTAGGTTCACTGAACTCCATGTGTTGCGAGACCGATGAGCATACTGTGCAGGGGTGGATGGTGTGTCGAGTTTCTTCCTTTTTATTTACTTTTTTAACTACTAACATTAGTTATAAGCAAAATTCTTGTTACTAACGACCTTGCCTTGCATATGGACTTTTTTGTCTGAAGTAAATGATTATTATTTTATTATAGCTTGGACCTATGGAAATTATCAAAAAAATTGTAAAAAAAAAAAAGTTTTATTTTTTTATTTTATGAGAAAAAATAGAGATTTCTGTTCCATAGGGTTCTACTCCGTTCACCCATTGTACCTGTTTTCGTCCAGATGGTGAAAAAATAAGCTGATATAAGAGTCACATGACGCTCGCCCGTGAAGTGCATTATCTATACCAATTTATTGCCCCTAAATCTGTTCGGCTATCTAACATACAGCCTGCTTCTCCTACAGAAATCACAAGCATGACAATAACGTATTACAACCACTTGTGTCCATCATTCGTAGTCCCGAGCAATAAATTGCTCGAACCGTGACAACTGGCCGGAATCGGTGTCAAGCTGCGCGGAACTAAATACGGGTTGTTAATGTTGTTTCATGAAGTTACACATTAGCATGATACGGGTTGGATTAGAAGGGTACTTATGAGTATATGTTGTGAGTGGGATAACATTTGAATCTTTACTAAGGATTACTAGCTAATGTCCATCATGTGTTGCAATTTCTTTTTTTTTTATTGTTATGAATATTGAAGATGCCTTTTTTTTTGGGTGGGAAGTCATCAAATGACTTCTCCCGCTCTGGGCTGAGCGGAAGGGCGTGTCAGACTTTTACTGACTAAAACTCACCCGTGTTCCTTCAGTTGCCTGTGCCAGGTGCCATGGTATTCTTTCGAACAACCCACGGCCCTGGCAGGCATCGGCCCTAGCGGACCCCGTCAATTCGTGCTGACATCTCTTTGAGGCGCGCGTGGAACACAGACAGCACGGTTGGCGCAGTGGTGAAGCGATTGACTACTGCGCTGCGTGTCACGGGTTTGATTCCCGCACGGAACAAATATTTGTATGACCTACAAGTAGTTGTTCCGGGTCTGGCTGTTTGTGTATGTGAGTTTAAATGTTCGTAAACGCACCCACGATACAGGAGAAATTCCTAGTATGAGGCAACGTATTTAAAAAACAAAAAACAAAACAAAACACAACGCGCCGTCAACCCAGGCCTGGTCCATATCGGGCGGCGAGCTGCCCATTGCTCGCCGCTCGCAAAACCCGCGCTTACGGTGGCCGGGAGTCGGCTGTTGACTCCCGTATGTTGAAGTTGCCTGGGATTACAACTCGTAAGTTGGGATCGATACCACTAGACTACAGCTGCTCTCGCTCCCCGCTGTTCACTTGATTCTATTCTATTATGGGACGTGAACATAACGGGCGATGTGAGCGTAATCTCACTTCTGCCTACTCGTTCGGGAAATACAGGTGTGATAATGTGTTGTATAGGTGTTTACTGCAGCCTTAAGTCCCAGTTAGCCATAAGAGAAGTACGTAATCTTGGTGTAGGCGTACATTTGTCCTCCGTCGTGAAGCAGACGTCTCCGGCTTGCACTCGCTGTGGTCGCGTAGGTTTGGCTAAAGCTTTATGGAGCACAAAGATATGTTTGGTTTACATCCTACGCCAAAAACGCCAGATGGCGCTGTTAAGTAAACATTGGTTTTATTGTGCTCCCGTAAAAAAATCATTTAAATAATAGAAAAACTAACTCTTAGACAGTGGAACCCGTTTAAAAGTGAACCTGACGCAACAAACTAATTGTGACAGTGTTATAAACAATCTGTGTAGCATAATTAACATAAAAACAGTGATATTCGACCTGCTTATACAAAGACTTGTATTACTATAATTAATGACCAAAAGGCAAAGTGAAAGACGTGTGTGCGTGTAATCCGGCTAAATAAAACATCTACCAACAATAACATAAACAAAGTCAAAGTCAAAGTCAAAGTCAAATCATTTATTTTAAATAGGCACATAAAAGGCACTTTTGAACGTCAAAAATAAAATTAGAATAAAATTGATTCTAGTCGCCCCTTCCAAAAGGTAGTTTTCGTATGGAGAAGAATGGGCAAGAAACTCCACCGTTACTCTTTTAAAATGTTTTACAATATATTGCATACATTATTTATATAATTATATGTGAAGACGATGCACCCAAAAATAAACTTACTATACCACAATAGGTAAAAGAATTAAAATGGATAAATGTAACCATGACATATAGATCAACTATGTGATAGATACATGGTGCTCACATATTCACAAACATTCCAAACGTAGACGATTTTCATAAATAAATAAGGAGTAATAAGTCCGGGTGTGAACCCAAGTAATTACAGAATGTAAATCAATGTCAAAAAAAAAAAGAATAAATTATACAATTACATTAGCAACCAGTTTGATTTTGTCTAGACTCTAGAGATTGTCCTATGGAGCAAGACCAGCATGTTTCCAAGCATTCTTATCTTGGATATAATCCTCTAATTTGTAATATCCTTGCTTACAAAGTGTAATTTTAATATAAGTTTTAAATTTTCTTTCATTTAATTGCAATATTTCACAAGGTATTTTGTTGTAACATTTAACACAGTACCCCATAAAAGATGTATGAACTTTAGATAATCTGAAAAAAGGTTGATCTAATTTATCTTTATTTCTAGTATTAAAATTATGTCTATCACTTATTTTATTAAAAAGATGTTGATTTTTTCTTACATACATAATATTTTCATAAATGAATTGGCAAGGTACCGTCATAATATTAATCCTTTTAAATAGTTCCCTAAGAGATTCGCGGCGACGTAGATTGTAAATGGCTCTGACAGCTCTCTTTTGCAAAATAAAAATGGATTCAATGTCAGCAGCCCGACCCCACAGTAAAATGCCATATGACATAATACTGTGGAAGTAACTAAAATAGACCAAGCGCGCGGTTTCTTCGTCTGTTAATTGTCTTATCTTTCTAACAGCATATGCGGCCGAGCTTAGCCGCCCCGCAATAGATGTTATATGAGGTCCCCATTGTAATTTCTCGTCTAGCGTGATTCCTAGGAAAACTGTCTGATTAACAAATTCTAATTTTTGGCCATTCAATACGATGTCACATTCGCTACTTCTAACATTAGGTAATTTAAATCTAATGCATTTTGTTTTTTTTTTCATTAAGTACTAAATTATTAACCGTAAACCAATCTTGGACCTGAAGAATAGAGTTATTCACGTCGTCAAGATTTTGTGACCGTCGGTCTATTTTAAAGATCAATGATGTGTCATCTGCAAATAACACCATCTTCGGTTGATTGATGAACATCTGCTGACATATTTTCTGGATAAATCAACATTATTGAAAATTACTGCGATGGGATTCCGTTTTTTATTTGAATTGAGTGTTACTACAGCACCATCTATTAAAACACACAGGAACTAACACGTACTGAGTAATACCATACGTCAATGCTCTAAATAGTAATTGACTATTGTGAATACCGACCCGACATCTCTTAGTAGAAATAGTAATCTTCATCGTAGTACATAATACGACCGCTAATTTCACATTTCAAAGCGTCTGCCAGTTGACCAAGCGGCTTACCAGTTGGCTTCTCAAGTAAGGAGGTATGAGTTCGAATCCCAGAAAACGAAGATATTAGGAATATTGTTTTTGAATTTTAGTATCAATTTATCATCATGAATTTCCTTGAGAATATTACTTTCCGTCGTACACGCAGACAATCAGAACCAAGTAACGATGACAGTGATATTATATCAAAAACATTGAATTGTACCTCAAATAGCATGCCGGATATATCAGAAGATGATGATTACAACCAAATAAAAATATTGAAAGACGAGATTGATACTTTAAAGGTACAATTAAATAGTGCACATCATGAGGTTGAGTTATTGATATTGGAAAATAATAATTTAAAGTTATGCAATGAAGAACTATTGAAGAAAAATAATCTTTTCCAAAGAATCGTCAGTAGTCCAGTGAACCAGAAACAAACAACACCAATAAAAACATCATCTAATATTAAAACAAAATTCAAACAAAGGCAAACTATAAATTTATCGAAGAAGATCGTCGGGGAAGATATTACTACTTTAGATGTCTGTACAAAAATTAATGTCGCCGATACTGCATGCACTTGCAGGGAAAAAGATCTTGTATTGCAGACAACAAATACCAGCAGGAAAACATCACCGCCCTTACGGACGCCGCCCACGTTGGAAACATCGACTAAACATAAAATAGTTTTATTGAGTGGTGAAACATCTAATAGACTGTATAGTATGGCTGAAAAAACTTATCTAAATAATTTTGAATTATGTCATTATCGTAAACCCAAATGTGGAATAGAACTTATCTTCGATAATATTGATGCAAAAGTCCGAGAGTTTACAGAGTGTGATTACTGTATTATTTATATTGGTGAGGAAGATTTTCGAACAACTCATAATTATATTGAACTCGTCACTTTTATTCGTGGAAAGTTATTACCACTAAATCACACCAATTTCATTATTTGTTTACCTACTTTTAAATACATGGAAAAACATAATATTATGTATAACAGTCGTGTAGATACCTTTAATAACCTGCTTTGTTTGGATGTACAGACATGTAATTATGCGCATGTATTAGATTCTAATTTAAATCTGCCATATACGTATAACACCTATAACAAACGACATAACACACTGAATAATAAGGGATTAAATATTATTGTATCAGACTTGGAACAATTAGTTATAAAATTATGTAGCCTGGATAAAGTGTTTTCCTATGTTGATTGTGACCAAAATAATGAATCTGACTCACTTAATCAACCAGGACTGCTATCAAAAAATTTACAAATCGACCTCAGTGACGATAGTGACACGAATTTGACCAAGAATATGAATTTATTTCGTTCACAATAGTGTTATAATACTACACCAAAACATAGCTGGACTTTTAAACAAAGCAGATCTACTGACCGTCCACCTTCAAGAAATGACTGGAAAACAACAAAACATAGATGTTATTTGCATTACCGAACATTTTATAATGCGTGGGCAAGAAAAACTACTTAATATTCCAAATTATAAACTGGCCGCATGTTATTCAAGACGAGAGACGAAGCGGGGAGGCGCTTGTATTCTAGTTAGTAAGTCTCTTCAATGCACAGAATTTAGAGACGCAACAAAGTATTCAATATCAGGTGTAATCGAATGTTGTGCTATTGAACTAATACAACAGAAACTTATAATTATATGTGTATATAGACCACCAAAGTCGAGTAATTTAAATACCTTTTATGATAATTTTGAAGCTATTTTAAAAAAACTATGTACCAACCCTAATAAAAAAGTAGTTATTTGCGGGGATTTTAATATAGACAGGTTAAAAAGAAATAATACTAGTTTAGATTTCGAATATTTTCTTCTGGGCTTTGGCTTACGATTAGTGCTTGACCAACCAACTCGGCTATCTAGTAACAGCTGTCTGGATAATTTTGCACATAATTCAAATAATAAATGTAAATGTACTGTAATAGACTTCGCCTTATCTGATCACTCCGCACAAATGTTTGAGATAAAAGTAAACAAAACTTATAGAGTGAACTCATGGTATGTTAAAAAGCGGGACCTATCATTGGAAAATTTGTTGAAATTCCAATGCTATCTACAATGCCTTTCATTTTCCGAAATTTATAAGACAGAAAATGTAAATGAAGCATATAACATATTTATGCAGCAGTTTGGTTTGTTATATAATCTTTGTTTCCCTTACAAGCGAATCACAATAACGCCATTAAAAAAACCTAAATGGATTTCTAAGGGAATACGATTATGTAGTAGAAAACAGCGTCAACTTCTATGGGAACACAGATTTCATCCATCGCATGAAAGCAAATGTAAATTTAAAAATTACTCCCAGCGATTTAAAAAAATAGTGAATTTAACTCAAAAAGGACAAAATAACTTTTTTATCAACACTTCACTTAATAAATCGAAGGCATCCTGGCAAGTAATCAACAATAAAATATGTACTAAAGAACCCATTTCTCAGATAAAAATAAACAATACAATTATTAGTAACCCAAAGGACATTGCAGACGCATTCAATAATTATTTCATTAATCTAGTTAAAAACTCATCCAAAGCCTCAGTCGACACAAGTAGTTTACGCGAAAACCCTAATACAATGTTTATGACTCCAGTTATACCGCAAGACGTAGTCAGGGTAATAAGGACGCTAAAAAATAAAAATAGCGTCGGATATGACGAAATAGCAACTAAAGTTATAAAGTTTGTATCAAATAATATAAGCATACATATTTGTCATGTTATTAACTTAGCCATCAGCACCGGTGTATTTCCGGACGCTTTAAAAACTGTCATAGTTAAACCGCTACATAAAAAGAATTGCAAAGAGGATATAGCTAACTATAGGCCGATAGCATTGATTCCTGTGTTTTCCAAAGTTATAGAAAAGGTTATCTATGAATTAATTAACAAATTTTTGACAAAATATGACATCCTATGTAGTGAACAAGCAGGTTTCAGAAAGAATAAAAGCATTAATGCAGCACTGTATGACTTATTACACGAAGTTATGATAAACATTGATAAAAAGATCCCTATCTGTGCTATTTTTACAGACATGACTAGGGCTTTTGATTGTGTCAATCATGATATTTTAATAAGCAAACTTAATAAATACGGTATAAGGGGTAATGTGTTAAATCTCCTAAAATCTTACCTAAGTAACCGCACACAGTATACCGAGATATCCAGAATTTGTCTTAAGACAAAATGTGAAAAGAAATATCAGTCTGAGGGTAAAATAGTTAAATTTGGTGTACCACAGGGTAGTGTATTAGGTCCTCCAATATTTTTGCTGTATATAAATGATTTGCCTCAACAAATTCGACATCCTATGGTTCTATTTGCCGATGACAGCACAGCGCTTATAAAATGTAATGATATTAGTGATTATGAAGAGGACATCAACAATAGTATTAGAAATATAATTGATTGGCTTGATAAAAATAATTTGGTAATAAATTTAGTAAAGACGAATATAATGCATTTTCACCAACGTACAATTCCACCAAACGCTAACGTAAACTATAACAGACAGACGATTCAAAAACGAAGATCGCGAAATTTCTAGGAATCCTTATAGACGATCAATTAACATGGAAACCACAAGCAGAAGAGGTCTGTAAAAAATTGAGTACGGCTGCGTATGTCCTATTTAATTTGAAAAAAAAAGTTGACACTAGGACGGCTTTAGTTGCATACCATGGCTTAGTCGCATCGGTCTTGAGGTTTGGGATAATTTTCTGGGGTAATTGTACTTTAAGAGATACCATATTTAAAGCCCAAAAACGCTGTATAAGAGCCATGTGCGGTATACAACCAAGAGATAGCTGTGAACCCTACTTCAAGTCGTTAAAAATTCTTACGTTTCCGTCATTGTATATTTTAGAAATGGCAATTTTTGTTAAAAGCAACATAAAGCTATTTGCGAAGGTCTCAGACACCAAGAAAGGTCCCGTTAGAAGTCAATACAAAAATCTTTTAACTGTCAGCAGCTATAAAACGGCACTACTTAGAAAAAGTGTTCTTTGCATGGGTCCAATTATATTTAATAAACTACCGGACAACATAAAAAATGACACCCTTCAACAATTTAAAAACAAACTCAAGGCATATTTGACTGAGAAATGTTACTATACAATAAGTGATTTTTTGAATGACCCTCTACTGTGACATTGCAGTTACACCATGAACACTGTATTATTGACATGAAGTATTATTGACATTAATTATAATTGACATTAAGTAGCTATTATTGACATTTTAATTTGAAATTATTATATTAATTATTTTATTAGTTTACCTTAATAATGTATTGAAGTCTAAAATTTAATTTTGAAATTATTATATTAATTATTTTATTAGTGACATTAGTGTTCCTTAGTATTTAAATTTGAAACCTAATTTGTTAAATTTTTGCATGCCAATACTCGGGCAGAATGTGTACGGGCCAATATATATATTTTTTTACCAACTTTTTGTTAAAAACCTACATTCTATGCGAATAAATGATTTGATTTGATTTGATTTGATCCTAAGCTTTCTGTGTTGAGCAAGCGTGTTGATAATCAAACGGAAGCTTATTGGTGACAAAACAATCGCGTATTGTTTGCAAAAATCGCCTATGAAAGCGACAAAAAAACCACGTAGGTATGGATAGTAAAAAGCAAGGTATAAGCCATTCTAGCAGGGTCATCATAGGAAAAAACTTAAGATTAAATTTAATCAATCGACTAAGTCTACCGCAGTTCAATGCTGGACATAGGTTTCTCACAGGTTGTGCCACAATACCTTGTCCTCCGCCTTCCGCATCCAGTCTGTCCCAGCCACATCATTCTCCTGCCTTCATCCCAATTTATTTGGGGTCGCCGGAACATGTTTTTTTCTTCCATACTTCTCTATTAGTCGTCATCTCGGTAGTCACAACCCTTTCTAACCATATCATCATTCACAATTCCGTCCGTCGTTCCTTTAGTCTTCCCCTACTCTTAATTATGCCAATTATTATTACTCTTAGATTAGCTAAAGATTAGTTTAAATTTATTAAATTGCATGGTGAGCAATTCAGTTGGTGTAAGTTTGGTTGCCAAAATATCAATGACAGGCGGTTTGATTACAAAACCCACGCATTTGGCACAGTCCTAGTCAGTCAGTTAACCCAAAATTAAGACATTTCTCCAAAAATACAGCCCCGACAACGTACCACCCACATATTAAGCGGCATTTATGTTCTAAATAGTTGGAATTAGTCCGTAACTTTCGGACTCGCTTCCCGAACCGCCACAATTTATAGTTCGTAGCGTGACAACTGAATGTGGGACCGAAATCAGTCCCAACTGCGCGGAAATAAGTAGGGTACTGTAATGTTGTGTGAGCGAATGCAATATGTATTATTGTCGCGTTAATTTTGAAGGGTATGCAGAGGTTGATTAAGTTAAAGGTTTTCTTGGTGTTTCTAAAGCGCGTTGTGTTTTTCAGAAGTATTCGGGGATACGCCCCTTTGGTTTTCATTTCTTAGTAAACTATCCTTCCTACTAATATTATAAACGTGAAAGTTTGTATGGATGGATAGATGGATGGATGTTTGTTACTCTTTCAGGCAAAACCTACAAAACGGATTTGAATGAAATTTAGCACACAGATGGTTTATAACCAGGATTAAGATAAGGGATACTTTTTATCCCGATATTCCCACGGGATCGAAACTTATGCGGGTGAAACCGCGGGACACAGTTAGTTTGTAAATATGTGAGCCACACATCCCTGGACTTACGCTTATCGCCGAGATTTGTCACCCGAAGCACGGTAACGTAGTGTTTGCTGCTCCCAGCGAACTGATGGTGCCAAACAAGTAGCTGAATTTTGGGCCGAATCCTTTTAGATTGTTATCGATACGCTAGGAAGACGAATATGTGAGCAACAAGCTATCAACTTATATACTTTATCTGTCATTATTTAGTTTTTAATCATCATTACCCACAGCTCGACTTTACCCACTGCTGAACATAGACCTCTCTTTTTATGTGCCCATCCTCAAGCTCCTCATCCAGGTTCTACCCGCGATTGTAGCAATGTTGTCCACCCATCTCGCCGCCAGACGACCGACACTTCGTCTCCCAGTCTTTGGACGCCATCCAATCACAGTGCCCTCTGTGTCCCAAAATATGCAGCAAAAGACATCTCTGGGCTGCCACCGACGACATCGTAGAAGTGGCGAAGTTTTGAGCCAACAAGATCTAAAATACAGTGGTACCAGCGTCACGAAAAAGAAGAATAAAGTGTTGAGGAAAAAGTAGCTTCAATTTCTTCATTGGATACGTAAGTTAATTCCATTTGCTTAATTATACGTACACAGTAGAAACGCTTGAGAAATGTGAAACTCACATTTTACAATAACTTCTAACTTTAGAGGTATCTTATGCAAACTAGATAATATATATTAATGAGCTCTCTAATGACTTTTACGAAAATGAAGATAAAAGGTCGGAAGAAAAAATTAATCTTCGAAATTCGGTACAAGATTCTTTCAATTACTTGAGGGGCCCGTGGCTAAATAATAACAGCCGCACAGGTCAATCGATCAGGTTAAGCTACGCTTGCCGCGGTTGGCCTCTGGATGTGTGACCATCTTTACAGACCGAGACCCGTCCGTGTCGCGGTCCCGGCTATCATTCGTGGATCTTTAACATTCGTTACGGGTCGCCAAAAGCCCGAAAATCTGACAACCAGTCTTACCAAGGGGTATCGTATTACCCAGTAACTGGGTTATGGAGGTCAGATAGGCAGTTGATTCATGTAAAATACTGGTATTCAGCTACATCCGGTTAGACTGGAAGCTGACCCGGACATATGTAGTTGGGAAAAGGCTAGGCAGATGATGATGATTCTTTCAATTACTTTTAATAATCGACTTAGTTTCAATCCCAACCCGAAATTATTATGTATGCACATTTTTTTTGTTTTTTTAAACGTTGCCCCACACTAGGAATTTCTCCTGTATCGTGGGTGCGTTTACAAACATTTAAACTCACATACACAAACAGCCAGACCCGGAAGGCCGGAACAACTACTTATGGGCCATACAAATATTTGTTCCGTGCGGGAATCGAACCCGCGACACGCAGCGCAGCCGTCAATCGCTTAACCACTGCGCCAACCGTGCCGTCAAATAATATATAGGTTCAGTACTAAGACTTATAATATTACAGGGCCGTGTTTACATTTAAATTGATCCACGTTAAGTAGGTTACGGTTAGCTAGGCTAATAGCTTGCCACGGATTAGTTAGATTAGCTCAAGCGATACTGTTTGTATAGGTGCGTTAGTGACGATTAAACAACGGTTTAATTTGAGCAAGCGATTAAGTTACAGTAACAGGTAGGATTTGCCGAAGATTGTGCTATAGTAGTAATTGCTGGTTATGAACGGTTTTAAACCAATTAAAGAAATTAAGGACACAGTTTGAATATACACATAAAAGATAAAATATAAAATCATCAAGTAAAAAGCTAACAATACTTTCATAAATCACTCTTACAGTACTTCTGACATGCCGACAAAATCTTCGTCCATTCATCCACAAGCAGATCGTTTGTTGGATTAGAGTCCAAGAGATCATTAAGTGCGGCCAGGGTACGTAATGTCTGTCTGCCTAGCTTTTTCTCAACTATGTTGGGGTCGAGTCAAAGCTGAGACGAGTCGACAGCAGAGGAGATGTCTCATATTTTGCTTAGCGCAAACAAAACAGAAAGAAAGAAAAACGTGCGTTTTGTTTATTTTGCACAAACATAACGCACATTACCACAAAAAAAGACATAAATAATACACATACAAAGTAGTCAAAAGTCTCGTACATACGTATATAAAAAGTTGTCAATTTTGTAAAGACAGAGATATGAACTGTGCCACGCAAGCAGCAGGGGCGGGTCGCAAGTAAAACCTAATTATAGGTCTCAAATTCAGACACCACAATATAACATTCGCAAACAGTTAGTAATAGAAATTGGTAGCACCCAAGGTTGCTACCAATTTCTGTTACTAACCTAACCTAACCATACAAATTATAATAGTACGAACAACTTTAATTTATGAGGATTCTACCCGCCTTCCCATTAAGATTCTATTGCTCTTGCTTGAGATAAGAGTAAAACCACTTAGTTGTGCATGTTCCAGTTATAACTTTTGGCCTGTTCAAACTGAGGCCATTCCCGCGCGGGATGCGGGATGTGACTGCGCGCGTAAATTTTTTTAATGTTTAGGAAATCACGCGATTTTTCCCACCAGAATAAACACCTCCAATCCATCAATCTGTCAAACATTTTCCAACTATTCCTTTTCATTATTCCTTTTTCAACTATTGGGGTCGGCTTCCAATCCAACCGGATGCAACTGGATACACTTGTATCCAGTCAGGCAGTCCAGATAGACAGACGCTCCATTGAAAATACTGATGTTATTTAGAGCGACTGCTTATCTGACCTCCACAACCCAGTTACTGGGTAATACGAAACCCCTTGCCACGACTGGATGTCAGACTTTCGGGCTTCTGACTACCCGTAACGACTCTCAAAATGAACACAGGAGGTGTTCAATTTGAGAGTCAGCGCGAGCGAACTTTATCACGCATCCCGCACGGGATATGCCTCAGTTTGACCAGAGCATTAGTGTGTTCCAGTTACAACCTAGTCTGTAGGAATAAAATTAAATGTAAGATGTCTGGTCTAAGTTATCATGTTATCTTTAAAAGCGTAGGTGCGTGTACGTAGCGTGTGCTATGATACTTTGACAGTTAACGGATGGTGTGCTGCCTGAATTTAGACCTACATAAATTAAACATATTGTTGGTAATGTTTCATGTGTCTGGGCCTTAATTTATTATGTTGATTTCCAACGTTGACATTATACGTTTAATATGAAAACTAAATTATGATAAAGTAAAGGAAAACGACTGCGCGGCAGGCCCAGAAAGACATGGTGGGATGAGCTGGATTCCTTCTTAAAGGATTGACCCACAATCGCAGAAGACCAAGAAAAGTGGAAAGTAGGAAGGGAGACTTTTGCCCTGCAGTAGGACAACACAGGCTTTTAATAATAAAGAAAATTTCTCTAACTTTAATTCTCTTTCTCAAAGTCTTTTCCAAAAATGTATCTCTTTGTCCATTCCTTGATACTCTCAATGCATTTTAAATCGCCGAACGATATTCCAAAACAACTGAAGAACAGCTTTTGAAATTCAACTCAACAATTTAGACGCGATAGCCTCAGGTAATGATGCCATACACAACCAACAAAGGGTTCCATACAAACCAGACAAAACTGAATTTGAAGCTACAATAGCGAATATATTTGTTTACAGTATCTATCTATGTATCTGGATAGAAGTATATACAGTGTTGCATTGCTACAACGCTGTTTTCCGAATACTTTCTTTGGCAGTGGGTAGCACAAATTTAACGGTGGTTAAAGTTTGTGAGATTTAATAGTAACTCTGTATAATTCGATAGATCGAACGGCAATTAGTAATACTTAAGAATATTATTGGTTTTATTAAGTTTTTCATATTTAAGTGAACAATGTTTATTCTTTTTGAGAAATAAAATTCTTTAAACCGAGATTTAAAAATAAGTAGGCATAACATGACATCACGCCGGTATTTCCTTGAGAGATGGGCAGAGGTGTACCTATAGTAAGTACACCTACGTTTGTCCAGTTATGTTTAAGTTCCATGTAGTAAGGGGCGATATGCTCCTATTGACATCAACCAGGCATAAATCCAGACTCTTAGCTGCTACTGAGAAATTCCAGATGGAAAAAACCAATAACACTTTCCTTGAACTTGGCATCGAACCTAGATCCTCATGCTCAGCAGTAGCGACTGCGACAACTAGACCAACGAGACTGAAAATTTACTGACAATGGCTGCTCATTAGTAAATACTAAAGTAGTGTAGTGTGTGTGTGTGGGGGTGTGTGTGGGGGGTTTGTGTGTGTGTGGGTGTGTGTGTGGGTGGGTGTGAGTATGTGTGTGGGAGTTTCTGTGTGTGTGTGTGTGTGTGTAGTAGTAGTAGTAGTAGTAGTATTTGAAAGCAATAGTTTATAATTTTAATGACTTTCTGTTAAATTTAAAAAAAAAATTAGACGAATAATGAGTGCAAGTAATTTAATTGTATTAGACCCATTTAAATTTAATTTGTAAAACAATGGCCTGTATGTACAGACGCCAGGACATCAAGCTACTACAATCTGTCAGATTTCTTTAATAGACTTTCAACTTTATCGTTAAAGCATTAGGTTCAAAGTTGTTTGGTAAAATTTGACAGGATCGGGTACCTGGATATGCTGGCGTCTGTACTATAGAATGCAGATTAAATACTTTTTAGAGCATAGTCGATCCAGTACCCTCTCCAGTTGGAAAATCTCATCATCACCCTACAGGACACCACTACTGGACATAGGCCTCTCCAATTGCACGGCATTCAACTCGATTCTCGGAAACTCTCATCCAGCTTGAGAGCGTTTCTATCTTACCTTTGCTGATTCACGGTCTCCACTCAAGAACACGTCTACCCCAACGGTCATTGGTTCTACGACTAATATGGCCGGCTATTACCACTTCAATTTGCCTGTTCTGTGAGCTTCCAAATACTTTTTTAAATTATTTGTCACATTGTTAGGAAAACTTCAACACCAGCTATTAGCCTTGCAATATAATACAGGGTGGCAGAGGCATCGATGCGCCAACTTAACTTATAAATTCAGCTTATGATTCTAGATGTTGTACTCGGCTTCGAGTCTAACCGGATGCAGCTGAATACCAGTATTTTACATGGAGCGGCTGCCTATCTGACCTCCACAACCCAGTTACAGGGTAATACGATACCTCTTGGTAAGACTGGTTGTCAGACTTTCAGGCTGACAAAGATTCACGAATGACAGCTGGGACCAACGGCTTAGCGTGCTTTTCTAGCCACGGAGGGTTATCGGTATGTAAAGATGATCATCCATCCACAGACCAACCGCGGCAAGCGTAGCTTTACCTGATCGATTGACCTGTGCCGCTGTTATTATTGAGCCTCGGGCTCCTCTGCGGTCAAAATGTATGAAACAGCAATATTTTTTTTACTAACCGACGAAAAATTTCAACGGCGGGGTACAGAATCATGTAGGTACTAAATCCATGGTAACAGAAGATGTCTCTGCCACCCTGTCCAAACAAAGGCGGAATTAATCAATACGATCCTATTTCTGTCTTCTTTGTGTTCCAAAATATTCGTAACACAAATATTTTGAACTTAGCGTAAATGAAAGGGGATGTCCCTTTGATTTACGCTAAGTTAGATAGAGGAATTTTAATTATGCTCAGAAGTTGTACGTCTCAATAATTTTGTGAAAATCATTAAAGGAATCAAATGGCAAATAAATGAGATAGCGATGATGATAATTAAATAGTTAAGTTGTGATTGTACAAAGTTTGAAAAGAGTATTATATTCAGAAAAAAAAATGCAAATGAAAAATGAATGAAAAAATGAAATGAAATGATGAATCAAATGATGAAATGCATTTTCTTTCTTTCTAGAAGGCAAAAGAATTAGGGCATCACATAATCAATATATGCTGATCACACTGTGGGACACAGGCCTCCTCTTTGTGAGAGGGAATCGACCGTAATCGACCACGCGGGCCCAGTGCGGGTTGGTAGATGTCACATGCCATGCCCTTATCACCTTATTGAAATATATTTTTTATAAATCTAGTCATCGTCTCAACATCTGCCTAGTCTTTTGCCAACTATGTTGGGGTCGGCTTCCGGTCTAACCGGATGCAGCTGAATACCAGTATTTTACATGGAGCGACTGCCTATCTGACTTCCACAACCCAGTTACAGAGTAATACGATACTCACGTAATAAGGTACCAAGGGGTACCTTGGTAAGACTGGTTGTCAGACTTTCGGGCTTCTGACTACCCGTAACGACTGTCAAAGGTCCACGAATGCCAGCCAGACGAACGGCTTAACGTGCTTTCCGAGGCACGGAGGGGTCTCGGTATGTAAAGATGGTCACCCATCCACAGACTAACCGCGGCAAGCGTAGCTAAGCCTGATCGTACACCCTGTGCGTCTGTTAATATTTAGCCTAGTATTCATGTTATTCTTATTGTATAAATCCGCATTATTTTAACAAAATTGTAATTATTTGAACTAACTGCGCATTATCTCTCTTCGGACAATGAGAGTGGGGAAAGAGACAGTGCACCTGTGTCTGCGCGCGCACCCATTTGTGCAGTATAGTATCTCCCGCGCCGAAGTCTGGTCTCCGCTGAGATTGGTCGCCATGGCCGAAATTCGGTCTGGAGGACTTTATTTATTTATTTACTTAATTAAAATAAGCTGAAATTACAAGGATTCAATATGAAGTCCTCGATTGTCAGATTATAATATCAATGGAACTACGTTTCTTAGTTGTGTCTTAATGTTATCTTTTGTAAGACAGCATTATTTCGCCATGCAAAGAATATTAGACGAAATGGGAGATTATTTTCTCCTAAAAATAATAATCTTTTATCAAATGTAGATATCATGTCGCATTTGGGGTTTTCATTTCTTGTCTTGTATTTTTTACGCTTACTTCTAGAATCTGCTTTACTGCGGTTTCATCGTTTATTTTATGTTTTCGTGTATTGATTCGATCATAATCAACCTAAAATATTCCCACTGCTAGGACACAGGTCTCCTTTCTGTAAGAAGGAGTGGGCCTTCATTCACCACGCGGGCCCAGTGCAGTCACATGTCTTCAAATTTTTGGTTCTAGAACATGCCGGTTTTCTCACGATGTTTTCTTTCACCGTTTTGAGAGTAGTGGTGATGAAATTATTTACACAAAGTAAACCGCCTGCCTAGATGCGAACCCACGACCTACAACTCGTAACTCGGGGCTGTTACCATTGGGCCACCACACCTGTATTGGGATGTCTACTAATAAATATGAAAACAGAAAATAAATTTATCTAAAAATAATTATTTATCTAATTGGCACACCACGTCAATTTGCTGTGTTATAGCCATTTCATACAACTGTGAAAGAATAGTAGTCGCTATTTGAATATACGGACAAACACAAACTTAAACTCAAAGCATTTATTTCAAATACACCAATTACAGGCCTTTTTGAATTAACAAGGAAAAAAAATTTAAGATAGTAGTCAATTTGATGAATAGTTAATTTGCCTGACTGTACCTACCTATCCAACCACCATTTTTCAGAAATAGATTAAAAGCAATTAAGAATTTAATTAATATTACAAATTATCCATCTTACAAAATTTTAGCAGAATTTTCATTAGTTTTATTAATACTTTGTTGCCTAAACCTAGATTGGTTTAGCTAAACGAAGATCACCCGCCAAACCAAACGACCTCGAGTGCCATCGGCCTCTGAGGCGCACGTAACGGAAAAGATAAAGTTAGCACATAAATCCACGCTTGTCAGCCGGTCGCGATAAGCCGGTTTGCTTAGCCACCCCTTTACCTGGGGCCGCGGCTCACACAGAACTGTAGCGGTATGTAGGTCAATTCTGCATATGTTTTTGGATTGTAATAAGGAGTGGTAAAAAGTATGACGTATGATTTAGCTACATTAATTCAATATTTCAATCCAGCGTTTGATCACTGGATAGATTAGTGGTTGCTCTATTCTGATTCACCGCTGGTAAAGTATCGATTCAGTGTCACTGGGTTCCAGAACTGGATTGAAATATTACATCCATGTAAAACTGGATTTGAAATTGTTAATATTTATATTTTGAGATAAAAAGAGATAGCCGCCAACTAGATGCACTGTGTAAGAGTTTACAGAAACTGTTCAAAGTGTCAAAAGATCACAATATTTGAATCTCGTATACTCACCATATAGCCAGTTGGGAAGGATTATGATGGCAACTGTGGGCCAGTTATAGGTAGGTACCTCACCCTTTTTAACCGACTTCAAAAAAGGAGGAGGTTCTCAATTCGACTGTATTTTTTTTATGTGTGTTACCTTAGAACTCCGTTATTTATAAGCTGATTTGCAAAAATCTTTTTTTGTTTGTAAAGATAGACTTTCAGATTGGTCCCATAAAAATTTAATCAAAAACGGTTTAGTAGTTTGTTTTTTAAATCAAAATTACTGGTGAAATTACAACTTAAAAGTGAAAAATAAAAACCATTTTGCAAAAAAGTTATTTTAATGAAACCTTTTGTTAACTACATGTTTACAAAATATTAGATCACGGTGTAAGCGAATCCCCTAACTTGAACCGCCTTGGCACAACTCCACAGTAACCGTAACGAAATTAATGGCAGTACTATTAACCTGGCTTGGAGTCGCCTGCTTTTTTATTTCTGTTAAGATCACAAAGACTATTGCTGCAGGCTCATACACCATTTTATACATATATTGACATTGATGAATTTTATACAAACTGCTGTTTTGCATCCTCGTCAAATTTGAGGAGGCTGTTATAAAAGACATAAATAAACAAATTATAAAAAAAACGACATAAATAACGAATACATACTTGTTTTTTTAGTTATTTAAGTTTGACAGTATTTCAGAATACACCACTTTCAAAGAACAGAATCGCGATAGGGTATCGTATAAGCGGCCGCGTTTTTATGTGTGTATCATAGATTGCTGCTCAATAAAATTGCGTACAATGATATCAGAGGGGATCTTCTGCGTTGGTTTGTCTCCTATATAACCAATAGGACCCAAAAGGTTGTGATCAATGGCTTCGAGTCTAGCTGTATTCAAGTTACATCAGGAGTCCCTCAAGGCTCAATTTTAGAACCGTTATTATTTATACTGTTCATAAATGACATAAAAAATTGCTTTCAAAATTAAAAATTTCTCTTATACGCTGACGATTTAAAAGTTTTTATACAAATTTCCAATGAACAAGACTGTGTTGAATTTCAACGTCATCTTGATCGTTTCCCAGACTACTCCTCTTATAATAAACTCTACCTTAGCTTGCCTAAGTGTCATAGTATAACGTTCACTAAAAAGAAAAATATCATACATTATAATTATCAACTTGCTAATAGTGTTATTAACAAAGTTAGCAATCTTCGTGATCTTGGTGTGCAGCTGGACTCGAAGCTTCATCTTAATATTCATGTAGAAAACATTGTCAATAAGGCATATCATATGTTTGGCTTTGTAATGAGAGCATCTAGAGATTTCCATCGCCCCTCCACCTTCTTGCACCTGTATAAGACAATAATTAGGCCACAATTAGAATACGCAGTTCCGATCTGGAATCCTTACTATGCGAAATATATCGAATTTATAGAATTAGACCAACGCAAGTACCTTCGTGCTATGCAATTTAGATGTTTTCGTAGGAAACATCATACCAATCGCTTCTTAAAGAGCACGACCTGCTTACATTACAGTCAAGACGCGTTCTTCTTGAAACAATGACGGTTTTCAGTGTATACCGAAACAAGTTTGAATGCCCTTTTTTTTTTTTTGAGGATCGGAAATCATCAAATGACCCCTCCCGCTCTGGGTGGAGCGGAAGGGAGTGTCAGACTCTTACTGACTAAAACCCACCCGTGTTCCTTCCTTAGCCCTTTATGTTCCAGGGCAGCGGTAACCCTTTCGGACGATCCCGCTACCCCGGCAGGCTTCGGCCCTGTCGGGCCCAGTCAATGTCGGGAGACAATGACGTTATTCAGTGTATGCCGAAACAAGTTTGATTGCCCTGACTTGGTGACTGGTTTGTGTTGCCTGGTTTCTCGAACAGTACATGGACGGGAGGTATGGACCAGGCGGCTATTCGCTACTAGCTTTTGTAGATCCAATGCTGGTATGCGCTCACCGCTATTCTGCTTAATCGACACATATAAAACGTGTTTTGGTGCAATAGACATATTATTCCTAAGCAGATATAAATTTAAAAGCAATATAATTAAAATTCTAAAGGATCGGCAGTAGGCTCCATAGGTTTTACGCAGTGTACGTATCATCATTGATAGGCTAGGGAACTGCATGATACATCACGCATGATATATATATATATATTTTTTTAAATCTTTTAGAACATTGTTTATCTTTTTTCTTTTAACTTCTATTTCACTGAGTTAGCCCTGCTACAGTTAAAGTTTGCAAACAGCTTGTTTTTTATTATATAATATCGTAATTTGTGGAAAATGTTGTGGGTAGTATCTTAATTTTAAGACAACACTGTTTATGCTTAATATATTACTGTTTGTTTTCCCAAACGTAATAATTAAATAAGTAAAAGGGCAGTTACAGTGCGGTCTCACACAGGCCACGTTTTAAAATGCGTGTCCCACCTTGCCGATTTCCGATAATTAGAAAAATAAATACTTACCTAATTTATTATTGATTCGTGTCGAGAATCAGTAGCATAGTTACCTCCTTCTTTCCTATATCTATGGTTACCTCCTTGAATTTGACGAGGATGCAAAACGACACCTTGTATACTAAAAGACATTAATATTTCCTTTGTAAAGTACTATTTTACTTTAATTAATGATGTCAAATTGAAGACAGTCGATTCTCGCCATTTTAGCATTGTTAGCAACGTGAGCGTCCGTAGAACTAATATTTATGATATCGAGTTTTACAAAATGCGCATACTCTCATGATAAAAAAGATACTAAATATCTCGTAGCAAACACAAAATACACAAAAAGTCTTATTCCGTTATCATTCCCGTATTATTTATTTATATATAAATATAAATATAAATATTCCACAACTATCACACAACGCCATCTAGTCTCAAGCTAAGCAGAGATTGGGTACTAGACAACTGATAAACATACTTATATATTTCTAAATACATAAATATTATAGATAAATTACACCCAGACACAGAACAAATGATCGTGCTCATTACACAAACATTTGTCCTGGGTGGGAATCGAACCCACGACCTCCGGCATAGCAGTCAGGGTCACTAACCACTAGACCAACAGGCCTGTCAATTTAGACCTACATCATCAGAGACATGCCAACGAGACGGCCATTTGCAACAAAGTGTCAATTTTAGTTCCTGAGACGCTCGAGCGGGGCGCTTTGAATCGGCACAAAAAACCACTGTCATTTTGTATAGTATATTAATCCAGTGTACTTGTATAATATTATAGGTCAGCAGTACCTACTGCAGCATTGGCAAATGCTAAGTTATAATTTTATCGTGTGTTCCTCTGTGGCCGGACCACAGTTTAGTACTCAGATGCTATAGTTCGAAATAATACCTACCTTAAGTCTACTTTCATCGGAATATATATATATATATTTAGTACCTCAAGAGATATCTTTTTAATTAACAATTAATGTGGTCCGGCTGCCAGGCAGTGCTCTCTGGCTGCGCCACCTAAAATTAAATGGAGTATAATAAACTATTAATAAATCAATATCCCGAAAAAAACTACCTAAAGAGTACCTTGCCTACGACAAATATGGTACAATAAACCCCTTTAGTTAAGAAGTTATTGGTCGTAGAGTGTGGTCCGGCTGGAAGGTATACTCTGCAGCAAGTCAATTTTGCAATATTTAATATTAACTATCCATAAATCAATTTAAATAATAGTACCTTTTCTCTACTCTTCGTTGATACTTTTTTCTCTCAAGAAACTATTCATTTTGATTAATTAATCTTTAAAGTATGTGGCGCGGCTAGGGAGGATTACTTTCAGCAAATATAACGAAATATGCTTTATTTATTTATGCCAACGAAAACTGCATAATAAGTACTTTATAAAAAGACCTGGACTTCATCTATAAACTTTTATTTTTATTACCAACAATGATTTTGAAAAAGGCGCACTTTTTGGTTTTTGTTTACCTATCTACCTAAGAATAGGTAGTTAATTTGACGAAGTAAGTGAAAATTTTGGTTTAAAATAAACAATAAGTGTACGAAAAACAAATATATATTTTCATAATCAAATATAAACAATAAAAAATTGTTAATACCCGCCGTGTTGTTAGCCCGCCGGTTGATCGCGTCCCGAAGGGTCATGGCTGTCCGGCTCATTCGAGGATACCGCACGGTCTCCGCTGAGGCGGCGAGCCTCCTTGCCGGATTGCCGCCGTGGGATCTGGAGGCCAAAGTCCTCGCCCACATATGGGAGTGGCGAGAGGAGGCAAAACGCCGTTGCTCCGCTGCCGCGAGAAATCACGGCACAGCGGACAGAGCTCCGGCAAGATCTCATAGCGGCATGGAGAGTGCGATTGTCGCAACCCAGCGCTGGGCACGCCACAATTGCGGCGATAAGTCCCCTCTTTGAGGAGTGGCTAGAGAGGCGCCACGGCGCCCTCACCTTCCGCCTGACGCAGGTCCTCACCGGACACGGTTGTTTCGGGAGGTTCCTGTTCAGGATAAAGCGGGAGGAAACGCCAGGGTGTCACCACTGTGGGGATCGCCCGGAGGACACGGTGGAGCATACGGTGGAGATCTGCCCGGCTTGGGCGGGACCCCGCCGTGTCCTCTTGGCGGCGATCGGCGGCGGCGACCTCTCGCGTCCGGCCCTCATACAGGCCATGGTCCGGAGCGAGAGTGAATGGGAGGCCGTCACCTCCTTCTGCGAAGGAGTAATGCTCGCGAAGGAGGAGGCGGAGCGCGCGAGGGAGAGGCAATCGCTGCATCCTCGCGCTCCTAGCCGCCGCAGGAGACGCCCTGGACGGGAGTCAACAGCCGACTCCCGGCCACCGTAGGCGCGGGCTTGCGGGCGGCGAGCTATGGGCAGCTCGCCGCCCGGTAAGGACCAGGCCCGGGTCGACGGCGCGTTGTGTTCCACGCGCGCCTCAAAGAGCTGTCAGCACGAACTGACGGGGTCCGCTAGGGCCGATGCCGCCGGGGCTGCGGGTTGTTCGAAAGAGATACCGTGGCCCCTGGCACAGGCAACTGAAGGAACACGGGTGGGTTTTAGACAGTAAAAGTCTGACACTCCCTTCTGCTCCGCCCAGAGCGGGAGGAGTCATTTGATGATTTCCCACCCAGAAAAAAAAAAAAAAAGGTAGGTATTATTTTGAACTATAGCATCTAAGTACTAAACTATGGTCCGGCCACAGAGGAACACACAATTTTATCACGAACGACCTTCTTTCGTAACAAATCCAACCTTATTTTTAATCAGAAAGGTTATTTTCTTCATATTGGTTTTTTTAATTTTGAATCTAAAAGTGTCATGTCTTTTCTACTACCGAGATTTTTTATTTGAAGTTTTTTTTGAACACAGGACCGAAGTCTATGATATTATTTTTTTTCCGCTTGACCATGTAATAATTTGCCACGATATTAAAGGTATCGCTATAACGGTTTGAACGACCGAGTTCGTTCGTTGTTCGATTGGACCCAAGGGTATGTTTGCGTTCCTATTGATTATTCAGAAGTTCTTATGATTTCCTAAATTTTATTCCATTCTTTTCTTTGTAATAAGCAGTGTTTCCGAAATTAATCGAACTATACAGCATCAAAAACATGTCTCGAGGCGAGTCAGGTTTCTTCATTCAGACTTGGTATGTAATTTAAATTTTCTTCAGCTCTTTTGCTATAAAAGATTTTGCCTGCGTCTCGGATTATCATTTTTCGTTATTTTCTGTAGATTTGTCCGAAGATTGTAGGCGGAGCTTGAATTCGCCCCACCGCTAGCCTGGGACCAGACGACTGCAAGCTTCCTGTTGGGCATCGAACTCAACGCAGGTGGATTCTGATACCAGCCAGCGAGGAGCCTTCCGACTGCCAGCGTGGAGTCTAGGACCGGATTTGCGTATTATTTTTAATTATTTTTTTATTTTTCAGTAGTTACTATTGTCTCGATTTTGTTAAAACAGTGATATAAATTATTACCTCGCTGCCTGATACCGATTGGCTTGGTGCAATGTTACCCATTTAGAAGTACCAGATATTTATTTATTGCGGGAGTTATAGGAACGTTTGCAAACGTATCGTGACCGACGCGTAATAGTGAAATTTATTATAGGGCTCTAACACCAAGGACGTCTCGTCAGAGTTATAACTTAAAACTTTGAAATATTAGGAATCGTGCTGTATCCTTCATTAAGTTTTGTTTACAATATTTTTTATTTGACTAAATTAAACGTGTACAAGTGAAGACCTGTTTTTATTTTGCTACACTACCCATTACCTAAAGTGCTGTATTTCAAAGACGAACCATCAAAAAATTTGTTCGGTTTGTTTTACACAAGCGTGGTCGATCCTTGTGAGATTATGGATTCGATTCCAAATTATTTACAAATATTTTCTAAAAGTTTTCAAACGCTAGCCGAGAAATACAGTCGTCCCTACTTCTTGATGTTAATTAATTCTGTCACAAACAATAATAGAATATACGGTCTGTCTGTGACGTAGAAAATAAATCATAATTACCTCGTAGACGAAAATATAGTCGGCATGAAACCGCCTATAAATAAAACTTATTCAAATATCCCAACTTTTCATTTCAAGTATTCATTAAGTAGAAACTTTGCTCCAATAAATAACAAGCCGAAAAACGTTTCGAAGCCAACAAAACCACATTTCATTAATTATAAAGTTCAAGAACCAATACAGCGAAATATTCGCTTCAAAAACATAAATCAGGGCATTATTTTTTAATGAACACTCGGCAACAGCTGATAAATTCAATAATTTAGCGATTCGGACGCATTAACTAATGATAACCAATGAACTTCCAATATAGGGGACGTAGAGCATAGAATATGTAAGGACCTGGCAAATTTATTAGCAAATTATAATCACATACAATTTCCTCGTGTGATCGAATCAGAAATTAACAGATCCGCAGGAGCACCAAGGTAACTGACATAGCCCGACAAATTACCAAACTTAAATTGCAGTGGGCAGGACACATTGCTTGCAGAACAGATGGCCGATGGGACCGAAAGGTTCTGGAGTGGCGACCGCGTACCTGAAGACGTAGCATTAGAAGCCCTCCCACAAGGTGGACCGACGACCTTGTGAAGGCCGCAGGAACCCGTTGGATGCGAGAACCACAAAACCGGTCGAAGTGGAGGTACTTGGGGGAGGCCTATGTCCAGCAGTGGACGTCTTCGGCTGAAATAATGATGATGATGAATCACATACATAGGTTACTATTATTTTGTGTATTTATTTTCATAACTACTGCTCTCAAAACGGTGAAGAAAAGCATCATGAGGAAATTGGCATGTCCTAGAACCAAAAATTCGAAGATATGTGACATCCACTAACCCGCACTGGGCCCGCGTGGTGAATTATGGTCCACTTCCTCTCACTGAGCCTGTGTCCCAATAGTGGGAACATAAGATATAGGCTGATTATATAGATTACTATTATGCGTAATTTATTAGCAAATTACATTACTACATCAATTTGATGACCCAATTAAGCACTCCAGTCTAAGCTTGATTATACAGGCTGAGTTTTTAACTGGACCTGTTGTGTGAGGTGACGGATGTAAATCAGTTTTATACTGCAAGGTGACTTGAGTACGCAAATGTAAAAAAAAAAAGCTGACAGATAAATACAGTAATGAATATAAATAGTGTGATATTGAGTAACATTGCAAAGATAAACAAAAAATACTGATAAATAAAATGAAATGGCCGCATTGAGCAAAAGTATAATTGGCATATCTCCATTATATTACGCGTTCTGTGTACCACGCTATTACAATAGAATTCCATTTTAATTGAGAATCGACGTCAATTGGTCGCTAATGAAAATCTTCGATAGCCTCCATGGAAATTTAATGTTTAATTGCTTTTCCATCACCATACGTAATTGGATCGCATTTTTCGTTTGGTGTTTTGGGAATTCGAGCAAGTTCATGTTGACTTTTTCATAACGTTTCAAATAGGTTGGTACCAATATTTTTATGGATAGTGAATATGATAAAATCAGAAAAATAATATGAATATAAATAATATGATATGTGAATATCTCGCAGCATCATGCTGAGATGAGCCTTTTGACCTCGTATACAACTTTCTGTTTAATTTTTCTTTTTGTACGAGCCGCAATAAATACTTTTCTTTCTTTCTTTCTTTAAAACATAACATTACATCACGCCTGTATTCTCCTATGTCGAGCAGTGGAAGTCTTTCGGCTGAAATGATGATGATGAGGTATTCTCCAAAGGTTTAGGCAGAAATGTACCTACAGTACACTCACATGTCACCAGTTATGTTTAAGTCTACATGGGACTTAAACATAACCGGTGAAAAGTGGGTGTACTGTTACGTAGGTAAGCTATGTAAATAAGGGGTAAGACTATTGCCGTGAACTGACCACAAATCTAGACATACTACTGTAAAAATTCAAAATTTTATACATAAATCGGAAGTAATATGGGAAAGGTGCTCTCGTATGAAGCATGCGTGTTTGTTAGGAAATCTAGAGAATTGTTCAAAACAGCAGAGAAAATAAGTTCTCGAAGTCGCCGTGATCAATATAGACTTGTACTAGATGAGCTCCCTAGGTTAGCAAAATATAATAAAAGCTGTCTGGCTATGTCTGTACGTGTTTTTAGTAAATTACCTAATGTATTAAAAATATTAAATAGCAGGTTATTCAAAATTAAATTATATAAATGGCTGAATGAAAATAATTTCTATAATATTATGAATTTTTTCGAACATAAATTATAATGTTTGTAAATTAAAATTTGTTTATTCGTTGAAATTTGCATGCTTTAATTTTTAAGCAAAACATGTATGATCTCATGCTTTAATAACACCTATGTATACCATGTTTTACGCAAATAATCTTATCTTATCTTATGTGCTAAAAACCACTATCTGACATCACCCCGCAGGAGACGCCCTGGACGTCGGGAATTGAGAGCCGATTCCCGGCCACCGTAGGCGCTGGCTTGCGGACGGCGAGCAATGGGTAGCTCGCCATCCAGCAAGGACTAGGCCGGGGTCGACGTCGCGTTGTGTTCCACGCGCGCCTCAAAGAGATGTCAGCACTAACTAATGGGGTCCGCTAGGGCCGATGCCTGCCAGGGTCACGGGTTGTTCGAAAGAATTACCGTGGCCCCTGGCACAGGCAACTGAAGGAAAACGGGTTGGTTTGAGTCAGTAAAAGCCGCTCCGCCAATAGCGGGAGAAGTTATTTGATGATATCCCACTCATAAAAAAAAACATTACCGATACGTTTCCTAACGTGGTAATTTTGATAATTAATCCTTTACGACGCGACTTTTCCACGAATAATTCATTTAAATATTTTCAGAAGCATTAAGCTAAAACCATTCAGTACATCAAAATCAAAAGTCATTTATTCAAATTAGGCTGAGAATCAGCACTTTTCCAACGTCAAAATTACAAAAGACAGTCCCCCAAAAACGCCCGCCCTTCACCAGTCCAACATCAGTTAAGTTAGTCAGTTAAGTGCGGAAGGCGGGGAACCGGGTGTTGTGGCGCAGTCTGGGAGAGACCAGCAGTGGAAAGGCTGAGTTGATTGATTGATTAAGTACATAACTGGTCTGTGTCCGCTCTGCGCTACGTGCACACAGCTTGTATAATAATATTAAGTTTATTTCGATAATTGTTCACAATAATATAATGTTCTATAATAGAGTATTACTCGGATATAAAAGAAGGAGGAGAGGTGGAAAGAGAGTAGAGAGGTTTTTGCCCAGCAGTGAGAAATTTAGGGCTAAAAAAAGAAAATACTCTGATATACTGGGTACTTGTTTGGCGCCATCACCAACGTCCATCAGTTCCTGTAACGTGCAGCTGACAGGACACGCAGGACATGATATTAAGCGTCCCATTGTTTGTGGAACAGCACCACATTTACACTCCAAGGCGGAGTGGTCTATGAACAAGTTTTCCGTGCTTCGGCCATGTCCAGGTGGGAGGTCTTCAGCGGGTGGAACGAATGGTTTGGGTAAGCAATTTAATTTAAAAGTCGACACTACACAACAAAATATCTCCATTATCCATACAATTCCTCACAGTCATGTAGCAGACACATTTATATTTCCTCACTATTACGATCCGAAGCGAGCGTTTTATTGTTCAATGCGTGTACAACGTTGTGTTGTACGAAGCTCTTTGCTTTGTACTGGAGAACGGAGCGTTTGATAACTTTTGTGGTGTACATATTGTGTTTGAGATGTGAACATGGTTGAAGCATGGATCGTTATTTGTTTTTGTTGTTGATTGTTAACTTTACCGTTTAACTAATAAGATTTCAATACTTATTGCATATGCAGTCGATTCCTAATGGCAGGAAACGACTGCGCGGCAGGCCCAGAAAAAGATGGCGGAATGAGCTGGACTCCTTCTTAAAGGATTGGCCCACAATCGCAGTAGACCAAGAAAAGTGGAAAGGCCTCCCCTTTGCCCTGCTTATAATAATAATAAATAATTATTATTCAGCACATTAGGTACATACTGAACCCCCCTGCGTAGATTTTTTTTGGTCAGGTATTTAAACAAAAAAATGGCTGTTCCATGGATTTTGACCGCTTTGGTTTTACTTTACACAAACACAAATAAGTTTGTATTTCATAATTTTTCTCGAAAAAACTATGAAAAACAAAGTTATCACTGCGGTTGTAACAGCAAAGATCCCATATCTCGAAAACTATTGACTACTGTAAAAACGACACGTAGCAACAATATAATCTTCTTCATTATGATGTCTAACGATATCCCACTCGCTTCGGTGCATTGTTTTTTTTTCATCCCTCAGTTACATGTTTTGGGAGACCCACCTCTAATTGATTTTTTTGTAATTTATTTACACCATTGTTTAAAGGGAGAGCAGTGGTGGCCCAGTGGTAACGGACGCGGCTTACGAGTTGCAGGTCGTAGGTTCGAACCCAGACAGGCGCTTTACTTAGTGAAAATTATTTCATCATCACAACAGTGAAGGAAAACATTTCGAGGAAACCGGCATGTCCTAGAACCAAAAATTCGAAGATATGTGACATCCACTAACCCGCACTGGGCCCGCGTGGTGAATTATGGCCCACTTCCTCTCACAGAGAGGGAGCCTGTGTCCCAATAGTGGGAACATAAGATATAGGCTGACGGCACGGTTGGCGCAGTGGTTAAGCGATTGACTGCTGCGCTGCGTGTCGCGGGTTCGATTCCCGCACGGAACAAATATTTGTATGACCTACAAGTAGTTGTTCCGGGTCTGGCTGTTTGTGTATGTGAGTTTAACCCACGATACAGGAGAAATTTCTAGTGTGGGGCAAGGTTTAAAAAAAAAAAAAAAATATTGAAGACATGTAGACATGTGACATCTACCTCTACCCGCACTGGGCCCGCGTGTTAGATTATAGCCCAATGCCTCTCGAAGAGAGGAGGCTTGTAACCCAGCGGTGGGAACAATATAAGCTGATTATGATTATTTAAAGGTGCACAGATTACACCTCCTTTTCATCATATCTGCAAATAGTCTCCGAGTTAAATGGATGTGTACCTAACAATGATAATATTAATAAGAGTTCCTTCTTTCCATTAGGCGACGGAACCGTAAAAACTCTCACTAGACTTGATATTTTATTGAAATGTGGGACATAATAAATATAATATCTTGATCTTTTAGATGTAAGAGAATATAATATGAAATTATAATGTTTTCCTATATAATAACTTTACTTTTCGCAGGTAAGCTTCATGTTAAAGACATAAAGTTGCTAGAAGAAAATTAAATACAAAGTTTACTTACATTTCCATTCTCTTTTGTCATAACACTACATCACACCTGTATTTGCCGAAGTGTTAGGCAGAGGTGTACTTATAATAGGTACACCTACATTTTGCCAGTAATATTAAAGTCCCATATACGTGGAAACTTGAGTTCAATCCTTGGTTCAGAAAAGTGATCTTGGGTTTATGCATAACGAAATTCTCAGAGGTTTTGCGATTTGTTCACAGTTAATAGGTAATAGGCTCGTCCTTTACTCTATGGGACTTCAACATAAATAAAATAGCTTTTATTGATTCCTTACTTAACAAGTGAAAAATAGAAATAAAATGTTAGTAGGTACTTATCATAATTATAATCTTAAATTGTAGAAAATTAATACTAACAGTATTAATTTTCTAAGTAAGGATCGCCCTAAGCGGTAAAAGCTTCCTCCAAATGCTTCCATGACTTGTCACATGTCTTTCGCCAATCTGCACCAAGTTTTGTCGGCTTTTATTATTTCGTCGTTCCACCTTTTGAATGGTCTTCCTCTTTTGCCTTGGACTTCAACATAACAGGCAAAATGTGGCCTAATCAAACACCTCTGACTACTTTTTCAGAGAATATACATAGTTAAATAATTATTTATTTCTACCCCATCCATAACCGTTTTTTGACAGCTGTCTTAGAACATAGATATTCCAGATTAGGTACGTAAAAGTTAACTTTAACATGCGTAATAAAATAAATATATAAACTGCCTTATCTTATTGAATTATCTTATTTATGGCTTGTTACAGACGTTATAATACCGCACGTGTATCAATCAATGTATTGTGTGTTGCTGCAATCACTAGTTCCATCTATCAAAAACCGTTTACCTAAAAATGGACAGGGTATAGGTACAGATGCCAGTAGGTTAAGCTGCCCGAAACTGTCAAAATTTCCAATCAACCTTCAACCTTAATGCTCCAGCGATAAAGTTGAAAATCTATTAAAGAAATTTTACAGATTGTAGTAGCTTGATGGGCTTGCGTCTGTACATAGAGGTTTTGTATTACACGAGGGACAAACGACGTATAGAGGTATGAGGAACAGGGTGTAAAGTTCACTCATCCTCCATAGAAAAGGGAGGATCCTCCGACCAGACGGGTGTTGTGTCTGGCGGGCAACTGCCCAACTATTGATGTTGAGAAATTGTATCTATGCTAATTGCGCGGTAAACTCTGCTTGCGAGATGCAGGATTTGCGTGACGTCAGTATGACGCGCTGTTCGCATGTGTCGTTGTAGATACCGCTACAGACGTATGCATATTTACAAAATATGCATTATTAATTACATGGTGTAGGTAAAACGAATTGTTGGGTGACCTTGCTGCTCTCATAGCTAGATCACTGAGTGATCTGAATTTAGGAGAGACCGTTTAGAGTCCTAATTTGAGTATCACAAGAATCACGTTTTTATTCTTATGTAGCTTTATCGGGCTGCTATCAATCTTTTCCAGCCTTCTAACTCGACATAACTCTTTAAAAACCCACGTATTACTCTCAGTTCCCTTGCTCCTGTACCACTTATGGGCAGGAACCCTTTAGGGATGACGTTTTATGTTTAACATCCAACTTTCTCGAATGCTCCGTCCTATTACGAGCACAGGAAACCCAGTCACATGAGAATTTCACATCGCTTTCATGTATTTTTGAAGCCATTTGTGTCAGGACCTTGTGTTTTTTTTATGTGAACAAACATAAGCCTGCTGTTTTTGTCAATCTGAAAATGGCTTTTATATTATTTATAACTGGAATGTACAGTCACCAAAAGAGATAAGTAACCAAGATCGTCAGATATAGTTGAAGTTTAGTATGAAACCGATTGATGTTTTCGAATGAAATTTAATTTGATAAATGGACTGTACTTTGTGTATAATATTTTCTATTAATTGAATTAAATTTTATTCCAAATCATCCATCGGCATCAGGCCTATGTCCAGCAGTGGACTGCGATTGGCTGATTTTGATCCATCGGTTTCTTACTAAACTTAAACTATGTCCGACCGACACTGGTTACTTATCTCCTTTAGTAACCGCACGTATGTACCACAGGGATGTATGTATATTATGTGTAAAATGTTTACAAAAAAAAAAGAAAACTGGCGATCACCAATCTACTTCTTCTTTTTTCTTCTCTTCTTTCTCTTTTAGCCTTTCCAATTGGTCCAAGCATTCTTACAGCCCATTACGTTTACATCATCATCTCCAACTCAAACTCATAGCAATTATTTCAATTAAACCATTTACAGGCACTTTTGAATTGTGAAAAAGTCGGTCAGTTAGTCAAAAAGTTGAAGTTAGTTGCCAATAGGCTATTTTCCTAAACAAAATCTAATTAGTCCGTCAGTTAGATTATTAAAAAATATTGGACCCGTATTTTTTCTTTTGTCAATTATATAAAAAATGATGAATATATCGCCCGTTAAAGTTCCGCGTGACGCACTTGCTTGCGAAACTTTTGCAAGCAAGTGACGTCACGACTCCCCACACTCAAATTTTGACGCGCTTTATCTTTGTCATTTTTTGTTTGATTGACAAAAGAAAAAATACGTGTCCATTATTTGTCGATAATCTAACTGATGGACTAAATATAATTATTATTTTTTTACCCAGGCAACTACCCTCTTCCAAAACGTAGATCTCTGTGGAGAAGAGCGGGCAAGAAATTTCAAGGACACCATCATCATCATCATTTTTTTTTGGGGTCAGCGCAACATGTATTTTTCTTTTACACTTCTCTATTAGTCGTCATCTCGGTAGTCACCCCCTTTATGTCCATATTATCATTCACACAGTCCATCCATCGTTCCTTTGGTCTGCCCCTACTCTTTAGCCATCGTTTACGTTTATATGTTACGAAAATTGGCCTGATGGCTGATACGACAATCGGCACAATGACAGCTGAGCTCATATTCAACAACTTCGTGAGCTAAATCGAGATTATATTATATTATTATTACTGGCACTCAGGTTTCATAAAACGCGGTATCCCATGTCCAAATTCACGGAATACCAACAAGTCAGTCAAACAAAGCTTCTATCTTACTTATCTATTATACCACAATCAGAGGAATGGCCTACAAATACTTACCGTAACGTATTGGTTCCTTGTCCGCCGACATGTTCTGTCGTCGTTCGAAATAGGTTATTGCGGTGCAACGTGACTGCTAGTGATGACCCAATTCTAGTTAGTCGATGTTGGACTAACTACACTTGGGCCGGCTGTCATCTCAATCAATTTGAGAGTTGACTGAGGGATGGTGACAGGCTGTTGAGAACAAAGGTTATGCCTAGGCAACATTATTTATTTATTTAAACATTATATAATTATTTTACCATTTATGTACACACATATATAAACAGACAATGAAAAACAGAACAGAAACAGATAGAAGAAAATAGGTACAGAGGTGATGCTTATTTCATAAGAAATCTCTTCCAGCATACCTGAGATAGGACAATAGATACAGAGATGTGGACAGCGTGTGATAGAGCAAAGGAGACAAAAAATAATACATAGAATCAAAAAACAATTCACTTAAAAGCTAAACAAATATTACGAGAATACACTAACATACATACAAATAAACGTACATAAATACTTCTAAAATAAATATTACTAGAATGAAAATAATTATATCATACTCAAAATAATAAATAGGTACATACACATACATATTTATTATTAGGCTTTTCAACAATGAGTACACTGTTATTTTACAATTTTTATATTGCAAACTTAAGTCTAAGTGACTCATTACCTACAGAATAGTACAACATGCACTGGCGAAGTAATTTTTTATTTTTTTATAAATTTATTCCAAATCTGTATTCACAATAATCTGTATTAATACGTCTAAATAATAAAAACCACACGGGTCGATCAAAGGTCAAGCAACACTTGCCGGGGTCAATTTATCGGCGTCGGGGTTACCATCCATTACATATCAAGACTCCTCCGTGCGTCGGAAAGCACGTTAAGCCGTTAGTCCTGGCTGTCATTCATAGATCTTTGACAGTCGTTACGGGTCATAAGCCAAAATCTGACAACCAGACAAGAGAAATCGTGTTACCCAGTAACTGGGTTGTGGAGTTCAAATAGGCAGTCAGCTTCACGTAATATATTGGTATTCAGCTGCATCCAGTTGGTGTCGTGGTCGGAAGCGCTACTGCTGAGCATGAGGTCGTGGGCTCGATTCTCGGGTCGGGCAAAGAGTCATTGTGTTTTACCATTTCTGGAAGGAAATTCTCAGAAGCAGCCATGAGTCTGAATTTGTGCCCGGTTGATGGTAATAGGGTCGCCCCCTATTAAATGGGACTTGGTACGGAACCCTAAAAACAAAAAATAAATTCTCATTTCATGCTAAACACTAATTTATAGTTAATTATTATGTCAATAAATTATTCCTAAACAATCTTGGAATTTTCGATAATTGCTCTGTGTTGCCAACGTCATAGTTAACCACAATTGCCAAGTACCTAATGCATAGATAATAAGTTTCCCGTTTAAGTGTGACATTCGATTTCCTTTGAAAGTACTTAAAAGGTACTAAGGTACTCAATACTCTCCCCAGGGATGTGCCTTACAGGCGTTGCGCAGGGATGGTTCCGGAGTTGGTATTTTAAGAGGAACCGGGACCACCCCTATGCGCGGATGGTGATCACCGGGGTGGTATTAGTGAGGTAAAAATCCTACACTCCCCGACCCCTCTCCCCGGAGGTCGGGTGCTTTGCCTTTCGAAGGTTTCCCCACGATAACAAAAAAAAAAGGTACTCAATACTAAATACATTTATTTGCATTCCACAATGTAAACTTAGGTGGTCAAGCCACCAGGTCAGCAGGCAAGCCTGCTGCAGGCCAGCAGGTCAAGCTACCCAAAACTGACAAATTTTCCCAATCAACCTTGAACCTTAACACATTAACAATAAAGTTGAAAATCTATTAAAGAAATTTGACAGATTGTAGTAGCTTGATGTGCTGGCTGGCGTCTGTACATTATAAAATATACACAATTTAAGATCATTGTGGACCCCGTCGGGCATAGGAAGATAGGATAGAGGAAGAGGGCTATTATTGTAATATTATTTGAAAAAGTAGAATATAAATGTTTTTCTACTACTCACTTCGACTTTGATTTTATTTATTATTTTTGGTATTCATTTTTAATTATCCATTTTGTTTATCATTAAAATATTCATTAATATTATAATAGCATTTATGGATTAGGTATTGTTTAATTTATTATTTATTTATTTTACCATTTATGTACACACATATATAAACAGACAATGAAAAACAGAACAGAAAAAATAGGTACAGAGGTGATGCTTATTTCATAAGAAATCTCTTCCAGCATACCTGAGATAGGACAATAGATAGATAGGATTTTAGTTTATTTATAAATATATTAAATTTTTGTTCATTTTTAATTGCTCCTGGTAATTGATTATATATTTTAACTGCCATTACTAAAGTGCTTATTGAGTGTATTTTCAGCTTAGAGCCACCAGGTAAGTTTAACCTATTTTTGTGTCGTAGTGTATATCTAGTTTGTATGGTTACTCGTGTACTGAATAATTGTTGGTAGTTTCGAACAAATTTGCATATTTCTAGGATATATACAGGGAAGTGTTAAAAGTTTGTGTTCTTGAAAATGTGGTTTGCAGCTGTCTGTGTCTTCTATGTTAACTAGGATTCTGATTAGACGTTTTTCTAGTGTGAAAAGTGTAGGTACATGTGTACTGTTTCCCCATAATATGACGTCATAGCTTAACCATGCGTATGCATAGACATAATACGCAACCAGGGCTGTCTGAAGGTTTGTAGTTTTTTTAGGTAATATACTGGGTACTCTTCTTCTTCGATACATATAAAAGGTTGCTTTTCTTGTCTGTCTGTGTTTTTCTAAACTACGCTACGGATTTTGGCGCGGTTTTCACCATTAGAATCAAAAAACTTTTTTACAACAAAAAAAAGTGACTTCAAAAACAAAAACACTACAAAGTGAAAAATAACATTAATTTCGGAAGTCGATGTCAAAAAACGAAAAGGCGGAACCAACGACAATGACTGGAAGTCGGTTGTTTTTTTTTTGGGAAATACTTTTTGTTTTTCACTTTTTAGTTGTACCTACCCCACACAAATGCATATCAAAGATCCACAAATGACAGCCGCGACCAACAGCTTAACGTGCTTTCCGAGAAAAATCAAAAATAATTTATTCAAATTAGGCTGAGAATCAGCACTTTTCGAACGTCAAAATTACATAAGACAGTCCCCCAAAACGCCCGACCTTCCACCACTTCCTAGTGCTTTCGCTGGGAACAAGTGACGCACCAAACTCCCCAGCAGCACAGCTGTCCGTTCAGTTAGAAAAGCTTGATTCTATATAATAGTAGGTATCTTCAATTTAAAAAAAAACAATCAGTCATCATTTTTTATTTTTATTTTAGTATCGATTTATTCCAGAAGTTATAATTTTATCAACTATTTTAACTTAGGTACATTACTTACATACCTATGTACACTAAAGAAATCTCAATGTTTTTTCAAGTAACCGTGCAAAATAGGGGTGGGTAGATTTACAGACGCCAGAACATCAAGCTACTACAATCCGTCAAATTTCTTTAATAGTTTTTCAACTTTATCACTAAAGCATTACGTTCAAGGGTGATTGGGAAAATTTTACAGTTTCGGGAGCTTGATGTGCTTGGCGTCTGTACATTTAGCGTGTGACTTTCAAAAGAACATTTTTTTTTTTAAGAACGTGCCCCACACTAGGAATTGCTCCTGTATCGTGGGTACGTTTACAAACATTTAAACTCACATACACAAACATCCAGACCCGGCACAACTGCCTGCAGGCAATACAAATATTTGTTCCGTGCGGGAATCGAACCCGCGACACGCAGCGCAGCAGTCGATCGCTCAGCCACTGAGCCAACTGTGTCGTCATTGTCGATTTCTGTGCCATAGGCTTCTACTCCGTTCACCTTTTATACCGTGTTTATGTCCAGATGGTAACAAAGGTGTAGGAGCTTGTTCAAAAACCTTTGGACCACTACAAAAAAAATTCTCATGAAAAATTTAAGTAACATCATACTTAGAAGCGGAGATATTGCTCAAGTTTTAAGACGTTCAAAAAGGTTTTCTTGAATAAAATATTTTGAATCATGATCCTAAGTAGTCTGTTACTATGTAAAGTTGTTCTGGATGGTTCGTAGACTAACAGAACTTACTATTTAACACTAACTATGGAAACGCTACGTGATCTCCAACTTTGAATCTCCGTCATTAATTTCCATTCTGCCTTCTAAGAGTATTTCTTCCTTTTTTACATACATGCATAAACTTACGCCTTCTTCCCTTGTGGGTAGGCAGAAACTACAGAACGCCACCAGCTACGATCCTTACATATTCCTTCTGCTTCGTTTACTTTCTTTTTTAATAGTCGGTTAAAAATTATTATATGTACATATATACACCAAGACCATTCCAAACATAATTTCTTCTTCTCAGTGTGTCGAAGGCGAAATAGTTCAGCGCAGGACTAAATTCCACTTAACTACACTGGCAGGTCGTAAAAAGCTAATTCCATCCACCAAAACCAGCTAAGAATTGAGAAAGTAAACTGATTTCTGTCGTATCGTATATGTGAAGATAGCGGTAGAGTGGCACAAGACCCGTAGAACGTTGTCATCGCGAGATCCCTCTGGAAAGTGGAACACTGACTGTGGTAGATTTTATAGGTGACAGCGTTTTAGTAGATTTAATTTGTTTGTCGGTCAAGGACAAGAGTAATAAGAGGGTTATAGAAGTCAAGTTAAGTTATCAGTTGTGTTTATGTCTTGATTGTGACTCCTTTTTGAGTTTGGCCGCGGTTTTTTTTTAATTTGTGAAACCGGAGGTTTTCTATTCAAAGCTAAATAAATTGTATAGTCTAGATAGAATTGGAGTCAATTCTAAAGTATTTGGCAACATACTGAGTTGATGAAGAGCCTATAATAAACATTTTTGTTACTATAAGAAGTGGTCATCAATACCAAGACTATAAGGCCGTTTACACTTTAGACCTACGCCAGATTCATCAACACTCACCTAAGGGAGAGACGACTAAATTGAATCAGCATTTAAGGCAATATCCAAATGCCTAATCGCTTACACCTCACACCAGAGCCCAGCCCGGTGTCGCAGCGAGCGCTAAATCCCCAACTTTGGTAACACGACGGTGCTGCCGGTTTTATTTCCAAGTTTCCCCACTTCACCTACCCCGGTATCGTCTATGTTCCAGGAAAAATATTTTACACAAGCGTCCGTATGTTGGAAATGTCCAAGTTTAAAATTAGTCCACATTGTAAATATTGGTTGTGCTCAAGGGAGAGTTTGCTTCTATTTCTCGGATTGCTCCTAACTTGTTTGTACGGGATTGTGTGGTGGCTGGCAACTTGTTTGTACTTGAGGACCAGTTTTTGATAAAGAATTGACAAGATGTACACAACCAAGTATGTTACCAAGCAATGCATGTAACCAAGTTGCAACGTAGATTTTCTGATAGATATTTTTTATTTAAGAATGTGCTTATAAAGTCGCGTAAGTTATGCCACCCTGATGTTCATCAGAGGCGGCCCAGGGTCTACTTCTTCTTCATGTCTTTGGCACTTCTAATTGTATTTCAGATCTTGCTGGCCCAAAACTTTGTCACATCCACGGCGTCGTCGGTGGTAGCGCAGAGGTCACATTGACTGCATGTTTTGGGACACAGAGGGCAGGATAGCAGGTGGAGCGTAGTTTGCGTCATAGCTCCACATCCACACCCTATTGCCGTTCCGTCGAGGTAGCCCCACTTTACCAGGTTGCAGTTACGTCTTCCCACTTGTATCCGGAGACGGTTCAGGGACTTCGAAGTGGACCACTACAATAAACGTTTAACGTATACTTTATAATCACCAGGCCTGCATGGCAAATCGGTGACCGGAAAAATAGTTGAAAGGGAGGGTCTTTCTTTACCATAAAATGAAAGTAAACGAGTACCTACATCCCCAATATTTTATTAGCAATTTCAGACTAAATCTTTCATCCTAGACAATACTAATACGAACTTTAAAACAATTTCGTCAAACGAATTTCCCAAGGATCGTAGTTATACCAAGGCGAAAACTTTTTCGCCTGTCCCCCGTAACTCTAATATACGCGGATCATTCTTTTTCTTTATCCGCTGAGGCAAAAAATTGCTTCGAAACTTTTTGGTTTATTATTGTAGGATCTGCATTTTTTTTATCTTCTCGCAAGCGAAGAATCGTGGGAAAGCCTGTTTGTGGGTACAAATTTTATTCAAATACTTTAAAGATTTAAATAATGTGTGTTTGCGTATGGTATTTATAATATTTATATTGTAAAAGTTTTATGAGTCCATTAGGGAAAGCCGGAGTTGGAGCTTTGTCTAAAATAATATTTCTGTAATATCTCTCTTGGGAATCCCCTAAATGTGGGTAGCGCAGGTCAGGTCATTGTACCGTTGTTCCTGGGATCGCTCCCACAGTGGACGTCTTTTGCTTAATTTTTGTATACAAGTTTTTTTTGTCTAAATTATCCATCTTGTTACAATATACAGTAGCTCTTCGTCTATCGATGAGATATATCACTTCTCTATCATACTGTTACAACACAAGTTCAAATTTTCGTTAAAATAATCAGTTTGTTTTGTGAAATCTGGCAAAGAACTAAAGCTGAGAAACATTGGCCATATTACAGCTCAATTTTCCCAGAAAATACCTCACGTCACAGCATCAAGGCCAAGAAAATCTATAGAAAACGTAATCTAAAAGTCGTTCTATATTCCAGATATGATGGTAGGGCTTTCCGCGCTAGTTAGCAACTAGCCTCGGGTGACTTAACAAAAATAGCGGCGCGAAATACACTGGCGCGCTTCAGTAAATGTGGACCAAACATTTTGTAGGTACACGTACGGTAGGAATGGTGTTTCCCGTCGGCCATGTTTTTTTGACTGAATCGTTTGAGATTTGGAGTGTTCTGGTAATTGGGTTGTTCCGTTACTGGTGGCCTTTTGTTTTTGCTGATAGATGTTGAATTTTAGGTTTTAATTTTGGGTTTATTTTAGCCTATCTTTTCAGTCTAATAATTTATTTCAAGTAGGCACATATGAGTATAAGGGACTTCTGAATGTCAAAATTTACAAAAAAAAAAAATTGAATTGACTTTAGTCGCCCCTTCCAAAAGGTAGTTTCGTATGGAGAAGAATGGGCAAGAGTCTCAGATTAGTCGTATAGGAAACGCCGACCTCACCTAGTTTTTACCTACATACTTACAAATACAAAACCATTTATATTTTTTAGTACTAAAGAACCTATTGCGCAAATGATTTTTTTGTTTATAGTGAAGTGCGTTTTATAAGAATCTGCTCTAATTTTTGTTCGTTATAATGATAAAACGTTCCCAATATATGCAATATGGCAATGTCTTTTTTTGCCATAACGTTTTGCCATACATTATTCTTCCTTGGTATTAAACAAGGAAGTACAATTCTATCAAAGATGAAGATATAGAGATTACAATAATCTGATAAGATTAAGTTAAGAGGAAGCTTCAGAGGCTTACTTACGTAACCTGATCAGAAACTTCTAGTACTGGTTACCTCTAGATACTCAATCAAGATATGGTTTGTAGTAAGTGTATCTCTCAAATGAACACCGTTAACTTAAAAGCATTCGATGTTTATCTTACTTAATATGATAAGTATGGGATACATAAAGACAATGATGGAATTTGTTGTGAACGCTATGGGTGCACTGTGCAACCAGAGGGGCAATTCTCGTAATTTTAAGAACGTTCACAGTCTGATCTCAGTCTCAATTTGTCAAAAATATCTCTAATTTCCCTTTATTTTGACAAGTATTTGACATTTGTTTGTCGCCGAGATGAGACTGCGACTAGATTTTAAAATAACGAGAATTGGCCTTCAGACCGTTGCCGAATGAAGTCGATCGTCGCTTGAAAATATGACACATCATACATTTTATGCCACAAAACAAAATATGTCTGAGATCGCCTTAGCGGTATGATTGCACCCTTACTAGTCCATTCAAAGTTATTTTACCTCTGACAGCAGCAACCCAATAGCTACCTCATGGTAAAGAGAATGACGCTGTGATTTTTACAGTCTCGTCAATGGCAGCAACCGAACAGCAACCTTACTGCAATGATTATAGAGATCACTGTGCTTTTGGCAGTGATGCAATATTAAGAGTAAAATAATTGTGAAAGGACTGAAGTTATCATTTCAAACTTCAGTTTGAATTTCCTAACAGAGAATCAGACTGACACTCCAGATCTGGACATCAATCAGGAATTCCCACTGAATATTTGTTACAATTCATCAGAAACGGAAAAGTCTACTCATGGTAGAACTGATAACGTTCAGTCGTTTATGCCTTGAATGGCTGGCGATTCCAACATTTCTGGTTCGTTTCCAAGGTCTTCCTAGATCTTAAAACAGTAGGTAATCAAAAGGATTATCTTGGTAATCATAGTAGTTAATCACAGGAATTAATTTGGTAATCACAAGGATTGCATTGGTAATCTCAGTAGGTAATCACAAGGATTACTTTGGTAATCACAGTAAGTAATCGCGGGGATTGTATTTTAAACAGTAGCTGTCCACTGTGTGAAATCCATTGTGTATATCTAGTGATATTCACTAGTGGAAGATGCGCGGATTCCGAGAAAAAGTCTTCTTATTTCGCCTAATACAAAATTAAGACTGCTAACACCAGACAAAAAGAAAACGTGCCGAAAACCAAAACTGCCTGACGACAGAACTCCTCTTGTGGAATTTGCAAAGTGCTAATGTTTTAGTAAAGCAGGTATCTGTAATTCTGGGCAATGCGTTGCCCGTTCACGAGTTGCATAGACAATGAATGCAATACGTGATACTTGGAACAACGTAATAAGATATTCATAGTACGGCATTACGTTCGTAAGTATTGTACAGGTGTTATGCATACAGGTAATCGTGGGTTTAGATGTAAGAGAAATGTTTAATGCCGTTGGAGTAGTTACTCATGCTATAAGACAGCAGTCAGTTCTTAACCCCCGACAGAAACAGTGGTATCTGTCTGCGCCATCGCAGCACCCTAACGGCTGAACCAATTTTGATATTTTTTGTTTTGTTTGAGATGTGACTTGATCGAGAGTTCTTAGCTATGATTCAAGAAAGTCTTTTCAGCCGTTTGAAGATTATCAGCTCTTTTCTAGTTGATTAATTGATGTGAGCATCTTCTACAGGTTCGATCGAGGCGAAATATGAGAAGACATAGTACCTTAAACTGCTGTTGCAGCTTCACCTGGAACTTTCAGGATTTCCAACTCCCTAACTTACAGCAGAGGTATCGTGTTTAGGCTTCTTGATGGTCTCAATGGGTATAGGTAGGACCTAATTAAATATGGTATTGAGAGGCCAAAAGGGTTTTAGGGAAACGAATTTTGTATCTAGGATGAAAATTTAATGGGCCAAGTGTGACATAATTGTATCCTACGACAAATCCCTAAGGCTACATAGCACTGGCAGGTTGCTTGCTTAGCACCTAGAGCGTAGCGAGTCATTTTGTGAATAGCAAGATACGTAATGAAAATGTAGATTTAGACAAAAAGTATTTAAGACTAACCTTGGGTGGTCCACTTGGCTCTACATTCTCTGAATATTAATCTTCAAACACCATCGGTAATGGGTAGGGTTCAATCGAGTGATCTGAACAATCGTTAAGCTGTATCACTTTACTTCTTGACAACTTATTATACAACTAGCTTTTGTCTGCGGCTTCGCCCGCGTAGTGGTCGACAATTATCTCACGGGAACGTATTACCAGGATAAAAAGTATTCTATGTCCTATTTTGTGTTCTGCTACGTCTTTTGTGTGCACCAAATAAATGGTTTATCTATCTATCTATCGAACCCGGGTCAGGTCTCCCTGTGTGTCAATTTCATAGAAATCTGTTCAGCCGTTACGAGCGTCATAAAGTAATAGACAAACAGTTTTACTTTTGCTTTTATATTAGCATAATCAGCCTATAACGTTCCCACTGCTGGGACACAGGCCTCCTCCAGTTGAGAGGGAGTGAGCCGTAATCCACTACGTGGATCCAGTGCAGGTTGGTAGATGTCACATGTCTTCAAATTTTTGGTTGTAGGACATGCCGGTTTCCTCACGATGTTTTCCTTCACCATTTTGACAGCAGTGGTGACGAAATAATTTACACAAATTAAAGACCCAGACATGCGGTCTGGGTTCGAATCTACGGCCTACATCTCGTAAATTGCAGCCTTTACCACTGGGTCACCACTGTTAAATTTTCGCATTTATATTATTCATTACACAATGTTTTAAGTAAAAATATTTTGTTCAAGCAAGCATCAAATAAACTTCATAAGACGACAAGAAACATTAATTTACTTACAAGCAAAAACAAACTTCCTCCTATTAGTTTAGTTGGTATAATCTACGTGTAACGAGACTTCTAGTAGTTAATTAAGTGATCGCGCTGGCATCGCCGCGAGGTATGACTTTGCACAACAACCAAACACTTTCCTTGCTTCGTATAAGAAAATGAACTTAATTTTGTGTGGTTTTTGCTGTAATCATGAGGAAAATATATTATAGTAAGTATTTGTATTCTTATAATAGTTTAAATATTTGTTAGAGATTAGACTGATTGGAGATAAAGCTTTAGTGTATTGTTCTCGTATCTGCATGTATTATAGAATAGCTCATACCCTGGTAAAATATGCCTGAATCTGATCTTATAATTTTGGATTTGGCAAACACACTCTTCGCCAAAAAAAAAACATAATTTGTTTTCGCATAATTCGACAAAATAAGAATAAAAATAATTTATTTTATCAATTGTTACAAAATGAATTTAAAAAAACAATAATTGTTATTGTTTGCCTACTGCAACTACGGTTAAGTTACGCTTGCAGTGGTTGGTCCGTGGATGAGTGACATACCGAGACCCCTCTGTGATTTGGAAAGCACGTTAAGCTGTTGGTTGCGGATGACATTAGTGGATCTTTGACATTCGTTTTACGGGAAGTGAAAAGCCCGAAAGTCTGACTACCAGTTTTACCATGGGCTATCGTATTAGCCAGTAACTGGGTTGTGGAGGTCAAACAGGCAGTCGCTTCATGTATGATGATGCTTACTGTAACTAGAGTATTTAACATAGTTATTTGAACAGTGGTCCCCAAACTAGACAGCGCCGGCCCTGTTAAATGTAGTAGTCGATTTTTTTTTTTAAGTTTTCAGGTTGGTCTCAGAGCTAAAGTTATTCATAATGATGAGTATGGTACAACGAACCCTGCCCTCCTCCACCTATCAGTTCTGCACCTTGGCAGGTGTCTTGTCTTGTGTCGCAACTTCATTTGAGTTTCGTTATTCGTTTTCTGTCATCGAATACCTTCGTACCTCTTCGGATGTCGACGATAGAACTACCTACCCATAAGCGATTTTAATTTTTTTTTGTTGTTAAAAAAAAAATAACAATACAAGTATAACTATGTACCTACGCCAATGTTCTTACACTGATCTCCTCAAAATGAAAAGTAAAGACTGAATTTATCACCGCCTCAAGACAGAATTTCCATAATAATCTTAGGATATAAGATAAGATAGAATACAGTCTAGTTTTACGTACCTACCTAAAGGGAAGTTTCTTTGTTTACTACATATAATTTTATCTGTACAACCTGATTTCAGCAGTACCTAATTATTCCTTTCCGTAGTACACACGACAACATATCAAGTTATAACTCAAAGCATTTATTTCAATTAAACCATTTACAGGCACTTTTGTTTTGTCAAAATTAAATAGTCGGTCAGTTAGTCCGAAAGTTGAAGCTGGTCGCCCATTCCTAAAACGTAGATCTCTATGGAGAAGAACGGGCAAGAAACTCCAAAGACACTGTTTTAACTCAAGATATTACAAAATCCTGGGTACATTATTCTTGTAACTTCTATACACCGTTAAATTTTTATCGTTTTAATCCTTAAAAGGGGTCATTGTACTCATCATTATGAACAACTTTTACTACGGGACCAACCCTGAAATCGTGAAAATAAATCAGTTGATCCATAGATTTATGTTCGCATAACTCGACATAATGTATGGATCAACTGATTTTTTTTTACGATTTCAGGGTTGGTGCTGTACACCCGTACAATGACCTTTTAAGGATTAAAACGATCAATATTTAACGATGTATGTGAGAATATATACTGACATACATACTTACATACATTTCCAGTTTTAGCTGAGCTCGCATTCTATAGCCTTTTCGTACAATGAGAAGTCAGCTTATACTGGAAATGTATATCTTGATAAGTCGTCGTACGTACCTGAATCTTTAGTGTACATTTACTAAAGAAACTTGTAACTTTATTGTATTTCTTTCAAAATACGTTTGTTTCTTTGGCAATATTCCTCTATTCATTAAATATTTAACGCCGCAACTAACGAGTTGTACCTAAATCGTAGTTTTGAACCTAGACAGGCGTTTTACTTTGTATAAATTATTATTGCTGCTCTCAAAACGGTGTGAGAAAACATCCTATGGAAACCGGCATGTCCTAGAACCCAAAAATTCGAAGACATGTGACATCCACCAACCCGCATTGGCCCCGCGCGGTGTATTTGGGCCCAGTCTCTCTCCCGGATAGGAGACCTGTGTCCCAGCACTAGGAATATTAAAGGCTGATCATGATGACCTTGTACATACAGGCTGATGTTTTAAAGACCAGCCAAATTTAAAGATGTGGTACAGACCATCAAACTGAACAACTTTCTCCATGGGACCAACATCGTAATCGCGAATAAAAATTCAGCCGTCCGATACATTTAGGTCGAGTAGGTATTGAAGTTTTCTATGGGACAGTTGATAAAATTTTCGCGATTACGCTATTTGTCCCATGGAGAAAGTTGTTCAGTTTGATGGTCTGTACCACATTCTTAAATTTGGCTGGTCTTTAAAAAATCAGCCTGTATAAAATTTCTTCTCTCATGAAGTTTTTCAATAGACTTTAACAAACATGACAACATCTAAGTTTTCTTTCTCAAGTCGCCAATTCTCAAGTCGCAATGATTAGGCCTGACTGTAATTATTTAAGTTAGTAACTTAAATAATTACTGTCAGGCCTAATAATTAGAATTCAATTAAATACTTAGGATACAATGACGGTCTTATCAAGGGTGACACTTGCGAGGGTCTAGTTTCACGAACACTAAATTATATAATGTGGTTGAACGTACCGCCTACGATGATTAAAATAGTTAGAAATGTCCAAAGTTGTTATTGACTCTAAAACAAATTAGTGCTTTTTGAGTGGGAAGTCCAAAGTCAGTCGGGGGTGCGCTGAATGTACAGCGGGTCAAGCTACCCAAAACTGTCAAATTTTCCCAATCACCCTTGACCCATTTGCATTAGTGATAAAGTTGAAAATCTATTAAAGAAATTTGACAGATTGTAGCAGCTTGATGTGCTGGTGTCTGTACAAGCGTCTCCCTTGTCCCCGGTATTGGAAGGAACAGCTGGATTTTAGTCGGTAGAAGTCTGACATAACCCTTCTTCCTAGATGGAGGGTATCCATGAGGATATCCCCAAGAAAAAAAAGGTAGGTCAAAGTGGAAAATCCGAACTACAATTTAAACATTGGAAGCCAAGCGACCCAGCTAATATTTTAGGTTAAACTCAGTTATATGCATTTTGGGTTTTAAGAAGTCGTTATAAATGCCAAAATGTACAAAACTATAAAAAAAACTAAATTTAAAAAAATAATGTTAATTTGTTAATAATAATGTGGCCAAAATGTTAGTTGGACCTGTGGCGAGATCTACAGCGCCATATGCGAACTACGCATCACACTGACGTCACGTAAAATGCTGTATCGCGCAAGCGAAGTTTACCGCGCATATATACAACATCTCGACATCAATCGTCGGGCAGTTGCCCACCAGACACAACACCCGTCTGTTCGGAGCCTCCCCTTTCTATGGATGAGTGAACTTTACACCCTGTTCCTCACACCTCTATAAATCACTTGGCTTCCAAGTTATCTACATTGGTATACAATCTAGTGGGGGTGGTGACATGTCATGCGAATTCTAATTCTTTCATACTAACATTATAAATCCGATAGTAACCCTATCTGTGTGTCTCTGTTTAGTTTAAGGTTACCTTTTCACGCCTAAACGCCGTATACTTGGCACAAAGTTAGACCATGTCCTGGATTAAGATTTTAGGACATAGGATACTTCTTATGCGGATAGCACGTTCCCGTGGGATACTTTCGTTACATACACGCGGGTAAAGCCGCAACCAAAAGCTAGTACTCTATATAATTGGTATAACTCCATTAAATTATGCGCTTTGTGTACCACATTATTGTATTTCCGACTTTCACTAGGGTGAAGCCGCGGGTAATCCAAATAAATAATTTGTACTGAACAATCCTACTTAGTGATAATTTTAGTGCTTCGGCAGATTTTCGTGGACTAAAAGAACAACAGTCTGGACAAACGCAAACGGCTCTTTGTCACTTAACACCAATATAAAAATATATTAAGCACGTAGCTTTTTTTTTTTTTTTCAAATGACTCCTCCCGCTCTGGGTGGAGCAGAAGGGAGTGTCAGACTCTTACTGACTAAAACCCACCCGTGTTCCTTCCTTAGCCCTTTATTGTTGCTATTGCAAATCAAAATTACCATTGTATTCAAGTTAAACTGTGTAGTTTTCCCCAATTTTCAATTTAAACATAGATTTTACGTGGGTTTCTAGTCTCTATTTAACCTTAATAGTCGTAACAATGCTCAAACAAAAGCTGTAGGCGCCAATTAAGTCTGAACAGTTGTAGTTTAGAGTTAAAACTAATAGCTTTAGAGTTGTTTTTAAATTTATTTTAGATCTAAAGTTTTGTGTTCAACCACGGAAGTTTTCGAGTACGGAAACTAGCGGGTAGAGGAAGTTTATTAATGAAGCTTAGACTGTTAAAGAATTTAATATTATCGCACTATAATTATGGTTCCAGTTTTTGTGGAAACTATTGTTGGTTCAAGTTATTAATGAAAGTGGAAAATATTTAAACTATTTACCACTTCATTGTTGACAAAAAATATAATGCCATAATCTACTCTTTATAATATTCTTATAATGTACCTAGTTCTGGTTTGCATGTAAGTACCTAGCTTATTATTTAATATTTCTACACCAGCAATGGAAACAATGTTTAATGTAAGATCTCAACGTACCACATGTTGAGAAATAAATAAATACTGTTATTCTGTAATAATACTGCAGAACGCCCCTTGCTACGTTCTTTTCATAGTTCTTTTATCTTTTTTTGCTCCTTATTTACTTTATATTTGTGCAATTACACCAATTTACGACAGAGCTTGTAGTTTGATAAGGGTTACGGTACCTATCTACATATGTAGTTGTTACCCTCAGAATATCCAACTTATACAAGTAGGGACAGCAGTGCGATTCTGTAACCATCTCACCGTGAAAACTTAGGTGAATTGAGCGTGGAGTGAGCTGTCATCCCAAATAATTCTAGGGATTGACACTACTGACAACTCACATCAAGCTCACTTCACTTGAGTTTTCACGGTGAGATTTTTGCAGAATCGACCGGCAGTTTTGTTACATTAATCACAATATTGAATTCAGAGAGCTGTCTTTCAAAGGCTAAATGTTAATACAAGTCAAAGCATCAGCTTTTATTTCAAGTAATATTCAAAGAAGTGCCACTATTCTAAGAGGATCGCAAGCATGCGTTAAGAAGCGAGTAGCCTTAACCACTTAAGGGGATGCACTAAGGTATACTGAATTTGCGACTTATTTGCCAAAAATGTAAACAAATATAAGTTTATGGAAAAATAACTTTAATTCCTACACAATAAAGTCCAGTTTACGCTACAACTTCAAACATTTTTATAACTTTTTCAAGAGTGCTAGTCACTCTGAAATCAACTTAATTACCATTGAAATAAAGTTGATAAATTTGTTTAACTTGAAATAATATCAATTTGAAACATAAACTTGAATAGACTTTACGTTTTTTGCAACTAGCAGATCAGTGTCAGGTTATAAGTTGATCTTCTTCTTAGCGTGTCGATAGCTATCTAAATGGATTCTGCTCAGAATTCAGCCACTTGTTTGGCGCCATCACCAGCGTCCATCAGTTCCTGTAACGTGCAGCTGACAGGACACGCAGGACACGATATTAAGGGGTGCATGAAAGGAGCCTCCCCGAGCGACGTATCTACAGAACCACCATACGTCCGGCGCACCCTCGGCAATCAGCGAGTTATCCACGCTGAATAAAAAACTACCAGCACATCTCTCTAAGTTCATATTACCCTATTGAATGACTATTTCATGAAATGATGACATTTGAGGCCCATTCTAACATGAGGAGTTGTATTGCTGATTCTAATGATTATGATTTCGTAATGCCATATCTTGTTAAGTACTTAACAAGATATGGCATTACGGAATCACCACTGCTCTCAAAACGGAAGGAAAATATTGTGAGGAAACCGGCATGTTCTAGGACAAAAAAATCTAAGACGTGACATCTACGAACCCGCACTGGGCCCGCGTGGTAGGTTACGGCCCACTCCCTCTTGAAGAGAGGACGCCTGTGTCCCAGCAGTGGGAACATTATAGGTTGATTATGTTATGATTATAATTCTATAAATAAATAATTGTTACAGCCTCACGGCTGTAAAACGGATCTAAATATGACTCACGTCATATTTAGATCAACATAGAACCTGATACTAACTTTCAACAGAAAACGTAAGTATATGCGGGCTAACATGACCCCACCCGACGCCTTAAAAGTAACACCTGTACATCCTCATTCGATAGAATATTTTATCAGATGCAACAAAGTTTTCTACGTATAATACTGGATCTTTTACCTTTGGCAAAATGCAATTTTACTAGAGTTGAGTCATTAAGTTTCTCCAGGTGACTTTGTCGAGCACTTTACGAAATATCGTCTTAAAAGCTCGCCCCAGGAGCGAGTAAGGCTGCCCATTGAATACCCGACATGGCGACTATTTAGGGGCCTTTTGAGTGCTACATTTAGTAGTTTTAAAGTCGGAGGGAAATAGTGAAGAGGCAAGCGGAATCGTAGGTTTGAGTGTATTAAAAACCTGTTTTACGTTTGTAGCAAGTATACAATTTGTTGCTTTTTAACTTCCAGAAATGGTTAATTATTACAATCTTTATTGTTTTACTGTTTTTTACATTCATAAATAAATTAAAACAATTTCTATTATATAAATGCTATTATAATATTTATGAATATTTACATGATAAATTTTAAATTAAGTTCATGTTTTTATAAAATAATGACAATATTTATTATAAAGCAAAAATCTATGTATAGCATTCTGACAGCTGCGAACGCGAACAGATAACCTATATCCGGCGCGGCGCGAGATTCGTTGCCCGGAATGTTACCATATATATTTCATGTTTCACCATCTTTTCTTTTTTTTATGTAAGTATGTTTATTTTTATTTTATTTCATGTTTTGATTTTTGTTTTGTGTCGAATCATATGTTGAATGGTTTATTTTATTTTCTTGTTTTGATTGTTGTTTTCATTTATTTATGTATAATTGCATGCTGCACTGGTTAACGTCATCACGTCAACGCCGGCTGCCGCTATAAACCAGCGCTTGGGCTCTGTCTCGTATAGGGTCTTAGCATTATGCTGAGCGATGGCCGTTTTGCGTGAATGTGACGCATGTTTACCCCCAACTTGTTTTTTTGTGTGTTATTGTGCTTTTTCATGCGTCATGTTTGCTGCATAAATGCATTTTCTTTCTTTCATAATAACTAAGTACTCAAATAAAAGCCCTTTTTCTCTCTCCCACTTTTGTTGTGATCGACAGGGTCCACAATGATCATATTCTGTAAAACCTACCACCTAAGTTCACATGTGGAAGCAATAAATGTATGGAGTATCCCGTTGCACAATAAAACGGTTCGAAACAAAATGAGTCAAAGGAGAAAAGTATTTCAAATAAAAAACGAACATTTTTTCAAATAAAAAATGGCGATACACAAAACGTACACAGAAAATACCTGGGTACATAAAAAATGTACGAGTATGTTGTGCAAGTGTAAATTAATCGAAAAAAGAATCCCGTTTTCATTCTTTCGAACGAAACAATAAAACACAATACAGCATCGAGATTATGAAGATAAGTTGTGTAATACATGGTTAGCTTAAAGGCCCGGTCCCACGTACACACGACTACTCATCAAGCTAAGGATTTTCAGTTTTAGCTGACTTCGCATTGTAAAGGTTTTTCGTACAATCAGAACTCAGCTTATACTGGTTATGTATAGCTTGATGTATAGCCGTGCGTACCACAACCACACCACATCGAGAACACGTGGACGGGCACTAATTTGTATGAAAATGAACAGTTTATCCACACAGACCACATTTAGCCGTCAAAATCAACCACGTGGACGATACCGACCACATTAAGGCGACGTCATAGCCACAACGCAACCACCAGCTAGACCGCGCTCTAGCGGCCGCACACATAGCAAGGCACAACGTATTTTGTAATTACCACGATGCAACTGCAAGAAGCTGCAGAGATACTATTCACACGTAACCACTGCCTGCCCACATAAGACAAGACGATAAGACCGACCAGTGTGTCACCCTTTGTAAAGGACAATGACCAAAAGTCGTACCAAAAAGTCTATTGCATCAAGATCAAAATATTATAGTAATTTTTCATATTTTTTACGACATTACGCGTCGGGGATTTGATTTTTGAACAGGGAATTTAATTTAAAGTAAAATAGTGTAGATATTGTTTTATTTCCTTTACATGACGTTCCGTTTCAAACGATATGATTAATATAACCTTGCATTTTGAAAGTCTCATAATCACGTCTTTCAAAAAACATTCTACATTAACTAGAATAAAATAGAATATAATTTTTATTTAAACGATTATCATTTTCTTAGAGCAATAATGGCCGTTCATGTATGACATGTCAAACAAAATAAAGTACCTAGTTTTTAGGTTATTTGGATTTTTATGAAAATCTCTGAAACCCGGATTTTGTTTACAAAAATAACTTTTGAAGGAGTTAAAATGATAACTGTAATGTATAAAAAACAAAGTTTGACTTTGATGCAGCATGATACGGGAGTCCATACATCCATGAGCATTGTCCTTTATATATTTATGTCTGTAATTTCGATGGTGTACAGTCACGAGCACCAATATGTCAACACTTGTCAACTTTCAATTGCGATTGTTTCTTGAAATAACGAATGCAACGTTGAAATGCGACACATTACATAAACCTATGGGTTCGAAATTGCGATGTTCGTAACAACATAATATTTCATTCAAAAATAAAGGAGTAAATCGCTTTTGAATAAAGCCGAGTGTATACATACTTCTGCTCGTGACTGTACTTATTAAAGAGTATTCTATTCTATGTATTTATGTCACTGCGATGTGGTGTGGTTCTTGTCACACGTACCAAGTTTCAGCTTATTGGATGCCAGGAAGTGCTTAAAATATTGATGACAATGCGAATAACTGGAAACCTACGAACGAAGTAAGCTAATATTAGGGGTTAAAGTATGAAATTACCGATTTGTACTGAAAAATTCAAATTTGTTTTTTTTTTAATTTAACATATTTATTTAATCAAAATAATTACCATTATTATCTATACATTGCTGCCATCTAATAGGAAGGTCATTTATGCCTTTGCGATAGAACTCTCGTGATCTAGATTCGACAAACTGTGTGAAAGCATTTTGTACTGCCTCCTGAGAAGAAAACTTTTTATCACGTAGAAAATTGTCCAAATCACGAAAATAATGATAGTCCGTTGGAGCAAGGTCTGGCGAATACGGAGGGTGATGAATGGTTTCTAATTGCAGTTCCTGTAGTGTTAAAACGCTTTCTCGTGCTGTATGAGGTCTCGCGTTATCATGGAGCAATAATGGTGAAGATTAATTCATGAGTCGGGGCTGTTTCACTGCTAGTTTTGCTATCATTGTTCGGAGTTCGGCACAGTAGACATCTGCCGTTATTGCTTGACCAGATCGGAGAAAGCTATAGTGAATAACACCATGCTGAGACCACCAAACAGTTACCATTACCTTTTTATTGGTAAGCTTTGCTTTAGGACACTGTTGCGGCGTTTGACCTGGGGTTAGCCATTGCATTTTTCGCTTACGGTTATCGTAAAGAATCCACTTTTCATCACATGTCACAATTTGATCCAATATTCCTTCATTTCTGTATCGATTTAACAAGGCAACACAAATTTCAACACGCGTTTCTTTCTGCAGATCAGTCAAATCATGAGGCACCCATTTCTCATACTTTTTTATTTTATTGATTTGACGCAAATTAGTCAATATTGTTGGTAAGGTAACGTTAAACCAAGCCGCTAATTCCTGGGTAGTTTGGCTCGGATCGGCTTCCACCAACTCTTTCAATTCATTGTTATTCACCTGTGTGGGCGGTCTTACACGTGGTTCGTTCTTCAAATCAAAGTTTCCATCACCAAAGCGTTTAAACCAAAATCGCACGGTGCGTTCATTAGCAGTCCCTTCTCTAAATGCAACATTGATATTGCGAGCTGTTTCTGCCGCGTTAGTTCCGCATCGGAACTCGTATTCAAAAATAACTCCAATTTTCGAAGTATCCATCTTTCTTTTCTAAGCTGAAAAAAAAAAACAACTGAAAGTCGACAATCGAATGTTGCACATTTTTTAAAAGAAGAACTTCATAGGTACCATGTGAAAAAAGTTTTACTCAAAAATCTCAAACCATGAAGGTTCTATGTCAATTCGAAGTACCTATTACAATAAAACGGCAATTTCATACTTTAACCCCTATAATAAAGCTTGTTAAAATAATTCCGGATTAAAATGTTTGTACGTCAATAAAAAACAATATCAACAGCATCGAGATTACTAGTCTGTGCTAAATAAATGTATTTTCTTTCTTCTTTCTATAAAAATAAGTCGTATAATCCATAGGTAGCCTTAAATTCAAATATTTATCTCATATGATGTACGAGAAATGAACTCAGTAAAAGCTCGTTCTTTTTGCAACTGCAATCGTTTGCGATGAGTAAATATAGTCTACTTGGCATTTAACTCGTGCTTTGAAATCATAGTTTTAATGAGATTTTAATACCATTTTTATTTTTAATACGAGTGGCTTTTATTTAAGTTGGCGGCCTTATGTCAATGCTACTTTATTATATCAAAGTAGGTGCTTTTGGTCCGTGGTGGCCCAGTGGTAACGACCGCGACAAATTACAAATTGTAGGCCGAGGGTTCGAACCCAAGCAGGCGCTTTACTTTGTGTAAATTATTTCATCACCACTGCTCTCAAAACGGCGAAGAAAAACATCGTGAAGAAACCGACATGTCCTTGAACTAAAATTTCGAAGACATGTGACATCTACCAACCCGCACTGGGCCCGCGTGGTGGATTACGGCCCACTCCCTCTCACCGAGAGAAGGCCTGTGTCCCAGTCGTGGGGACATTTTAGGCTGATTACAAGGTGATGAGATTACAGTGATTATAGCCTATTTGGTGCTTACATCTTGTAAGTACATGTAAGTTACATGCAACCTCCGCGACCCCGTAAAAGTTATTGGCAAGAAATACGAGACATAATTTTTTTTTCTTCTTCTTTTGCAGCTGTTCCGTGTCGACTATTCTGCCAGGGTCATGTGGTGACAAAGAGACAAACATTAATTTAGTTTAGGATTAGTAGGCAGTTGGCGTCAGATTTGGCTGAAGCCATAGGAAAATATATATACAAATGTTATTATTTTAAAGATTATAATTATTACTAAGTATATTTTAAAAGTGAATAGTCTATTATTCATTAATTCTGTTACAGAAAATCCCCCCGATGCTAACAGGACCTACCCATTTAAATCCAATGTTTTTATCACTTTTAAATTCACTTCCAAACACATTTATAAACAAAGACATTACATTATTTACTTAACAAATTAAATCTACGTTACAAAGGATTTGTCTTTTACTATGTCAGTACAGTACACTGCAAATTATATCCGATGGATTAATTTAATTCCCAAAATTTATCAATGTATAACGTGACACTGCTTGCATATATGTAATTATCTATCATGATTATGCCAATAGAAGGGTAATTATTGCTATTCAGGGTGAATAGAAACAGTCAATAATGTATGTACATAATAGTTGGTAATTTAATGCTAAACAAAGACAGATAGACAGCGCTTTTGTAGTACTCGCGCCCTAATTGCGTAACACATCACCAATGTGAATAATTTTGAAGGATGTTTGTAATCCATTGCTTCATATTGTTACGAGCTTCGGGTTCGTGACAATAAAAACTGCCGATAAAAATTACCAAAAGTTACACTTTAATTAAACAACACTAATAACAACTCAAACACACTAATTATAAAACACAATGGCTCTTAAGTCGCACTTGAAGATCGCCTTTTTTTTTTTTTTGTATATATGGCATCTCGTAGTGTACCTTGAGAGGTCGTGACTACTTAACCGGACTATCCTGTGGTTGCCTTAAGAAATCTTAAAGCCTCCAGCCGGGGCTAAAACTAAATAAAACTAGGCGACTGCACGCTAAGGGCCCTGTGGGGTACGAACCTCGGCTTAGGGCGTCGCTGGGAGAGGGCAGCAAAGGGACAGGCTGGATCGAATTTATATTATTAGTGCTTTGATGAGCACGGCGTTTCCTAGGACTATCTCTGAGAAGAAAGGCCGAAACAAACTCAGAGTTCCCAGTCGGGGGATTTAAAGCTACTGGCTCAGCTACGGCGCGGGCTGGCACTTCAGCGGGCAAGGGTCGGGGGGGAGAATTTACTTGGGGGCATCGCGAGGGACCTCGGCGGCGAGATCGGAATGTCGGTAGTTTGTGTTTTTGTAATGTGCTGGTTGCCCTATCGCTCTCCTGGAGGAGGTTTATGGGGTCATCGGGGTCACCGAGAACATGCCTTGGACGGCGAAGCTTACTAATTTTGGAGGGGGTGTATTTGGCGGCCGTGACAACCAGAGGGTTGCGATGATTGGCGGCTGTGTCAAAGAAACGCTTGGAGAGGTGTTTCATGTTCTGCTAGATAGTGGGAATCTTGAGATCGATATGGAGGATCTCGTTGCGAACGAACCAAGGGGAGTTTGTGGCCTTGCGGAGGAATCGGTTCTGATGATTGGTCGTGGCTAGTCCCGGCCTTATATAGTGCCGCAGATAGTTCCAGAACCTTCTATTGTAGAAACATCTAGAATGTTCGAGTACATACCGGCCCCGACTGACCAGATGTCGATAGTTCTAGTAAGTTCTAGCATCGAAATTTCTACTTGATAATAGATCGCGCTAGTTACTCTATTAGTTCTGCTACTCGAAACTAGATGGCGCTAGTGGTAACTAATGTCACCATGTATCAGGCATTAATTGTGGCGCGCAACAATATGTTCGAAAAATGTGTCTGCTCAACAACGTAAAGTTGTTTAACTGTCAAAATGAAATCCATTGCTATTGGTAGAGTGTTACGTAATTATCCCACAGGTCTTTGTAAAGCAACTTGTTGGAGGAAGCACTACTATACCGCCCGAGCAGCGTTACTTAATTTCTATTAGAAACGGTACAGCTGCTGCATGTAATAGCAATAACATAAGAAAATTCAGCGTTATTTTTAGGATAGTAATGTATTTTTTACAAGGCGAAGGTGGTGTGCCGATCTAATATCATTTGCAGGGCTAACGTGGCCAGAGATCGCACAAGACCCGGTTTGGAAGAAAAACGGGAAGGCCTTTGCCACTGCTGGGCAAAGGTCTTCCCGTTTCGTCGGACACAAAACAGGATAACAAAAAAATAAAAAATATTTGCTGCCTCTGGTTTTGCAGATAAACATAGGCAGCGGTGTTCATTTACCACTGGATAAAATATACTGACGTAAGGTTAAGAATTGTAAAGAAAGCATTATAATGAAAGTGTAGCGTTGGTACTCTTTGGTGAGTCACCATAGAATAGTGGGTGACTTGACATGTCATAACACGTCAATGGCTTTTCTCTTCTCCATAAAAAATATATTTTCCTTAATTAGTTATATCGATTCAATTTATATTCCTTGTACAGACATTCACGTTCCATCATAAATTTTATATCGGGTTTCTTATATATGTGGAGTTCATTATACAAAAATATAATTCCTTATCATCTATCAGTTGTGTCCCATACTTTCCGACTTCAAAAGGATTATAATGGACACTTCTTCTCTTTAGCGCATCGACGATAAAAACTTCAATCATCTTTGGCCCAAAATTAAGCTGCACAAACTCTGCTCACTGACGCAGTCGTCAGATCATTAAGTGAACAGGTGACGGCATGCGGCGCACGATGGAAGGTGTGCTATTGACTGTGGGGAGGTACTGCATACGCACTTGAGATCTGACCCATATGTGGAGATGGTCACGTGGACACTGAAAGGAACAATATCAGGAAATAACATACATTCGAATGGTACAAACGGTGGCCTTATCGCTTAAAGTAATTTCTTTTAGACACCCATTAAGTGGACAGAATTTAGAAAGTAGTATGTCTAATTTTATCTTGCAGTGATAGTCTCTAGATAAAATAATAATAATAATATATATCTGCAAGATGAAATTTGACACACAAATTTTGTAGCATAACAGTAAAAAAAATTGTGTGTCAAAGGCTGAAGAAATGGTGTGAAGCTTGCTGTTCGGAAACAAACTATACAAAATTGTCGCAACGACGAAAAACTAAATTTTTCAATACCTACAAAAAATCCGAACACTTTTTCAGCACAAAAAATCTAAAAGTAGCACCTCTATATCATTGTCAAAGCATCGTTTTATATACCCGTCTACCTGTTTCGTGCGAAATTGTAGTCTCGCAAAAAAATTCAAAGTTGCCTCCATTTTAGGGTTCTGTAGCCAAAAAACGGAACCAATAGCAAAAAACGGAACCCTTATAATTTTCAAATCAAATCGAATAATTTATTGGATGATTTGTGATGGATGATTGGTGATGGACATGAGGTGATACATAATTACAATAGTTCTTTAGTAGTTTTTTAAATTGTGACGTCCGTCTGTCCAGATGTGTTACAGCCATTTTACTCGGAGACTATAAGCACTATTTCGATGAAAATTGGAAATAAGGTGAATTTTGGGCATCGCTAAATAAAATGAAAGTGAGTGTAGTGAAAATACAAAAAAAAAAATCCCTGATTCCCCATACAGGTAACCGAGAGACTGAATGCTCATAATCATGTTGGATCCCGTAGTTGAAAAGATTATAAAGTTTCTAAGTGACTTTGCTATTTAAGAAATGGGATATTTTCGTTTTTACAACCGCAGAAATAACATTGTTTTTCATGTTTTCGAGAAGTACTATTAAAAACATACTCATTTTTGCGGCTGTTAAAATCAATTCTGTGCATGCGAAAATAAATATTCTTCCCGACTACGGAACCCTTCACTGAGCGTGATTCGACACGCGTTTGGCCGGGTTTTTGTTTCATTTTCACAAAAATCGACGCCTGATCTTTATTACGGTGACAATCATTTTCCTCGTTAGGAGAGGAACAAACTTAATGAGCGCGAAGGTGGATGGATTAAAAAAAATCTTTTTTTATCTCAAAAGCTTTGGTTTTATTCCTTTTTCGTTTCGTCGTTGCTAATTAGTGAAGTTTTCTGAGTTGTAAGAGCGCTGATTAAAATTCTTTATAGGAGTCTGTGATGTCTTCTTTTATATATATTATGCTTCGAGGTTGTTTGGCTTACCATTATGAGGTTAGGTTAATGGATAAAAATGGTTAGTACATTTTTTTTTTGCTCCCTGGTTAACCGGTAGTTTAAGCCCTTTAGTATTTTTTCTTCCATAATATTATTGTGGAGGGGTGTCTGTAAAATATTGCTGGTGCAGTAAATTCGTTAATTTTCGCGTTTTCGTTAGAATAACAGCTTTTTTTTATTATTTATTTAAATACATTGAATAATTACTATTTTACAAGCTAACACTAAAATACATACATATACAATTATATCTTACGAAAAAATATATATACTCATTGGGCATCAAAAAATTCGTCTGCATCACTGCCAATGGGATAAGTGCCCAAAAGGCAGGCAGCATTACCACGTTGGATGGCAATGCTGATTCTTTGGACTAAAAATAGGCCAGCCTTCTGGTCATGTAAAGAGTCAACCAACCGCTTGGCGATGTCCCGAAAAATTTGATCAGCACTCGGACCCCAAGGCCCTAGTGTTTCAACCCCAAACGGCTCAAACATATAGCTCCCAATAAGGTTGTTATATTAGCGCCATTTGAGGTTTTCTGCTCCTGCAGCAGCCGCCCCAGCATAGCCCACCGTGCTAGGAATATGGGATGGCGCGAGGGTGTCGACATAGGTTGCATCCCACACCAAAGGCCTACCCAACTTCCAAGGCTATATGGTCATTCCATCGGGCTTCATTCCATCGTCGCGTGCCAAGCCATTGGGTTTTAAAACAGCTGGCACCCCGGCGGAGACAAGAGCCCGACGGATGATGTCGTTAATGCTGGCGTGGCTTGCCATCCGTACAGCGCTCTTGCGGCAGGATAGGCCATGGTGTTCCAGGCAGTCGACTGCTTCACTGCATTGACAGCGACGTGGAGCTCGGCAAGGAGCGCCCAGACGCAAACATGTAGCGAGCCGGAATGTGGTGTCACCCAGCATAGTGCCTTAATTCGGTAACGGTAGCTTTGTAATATAATAACAGCTAGCTTTTTTTCCGCAGCTTTGCACGCTTGGTGGTCGGAAATTATGCCACGGAAACGTACTACCGAGATAACAAATTCACCTTTCAAACAAAAAAAACAAAATCAAAATCGGTTCATCCGTTCGGGAGCTACGATGCCACAGGCAGACATTATACACACACAGACACGTCAAACTTATAACGCCCCGTCGTTTTTGCGTCGGGGGTTAAAAAAATATCCTATCTCCTAATCCAGGTCATGGTCTACCGTCCGTTCAGTCAAAGGTAGGTAACAGAAAGACAGACAGATTGGCTTTCACATTAACAATAATAAACAGGGTAACAGGGATTAATAACGAAATTTAAAAAAATAAGAAAATTTCTACGCTCTAATCAAGTACTGAATTCATGGTTACAGTTTGCGCGTCGAAGTCCTTGCCACCCTGTATGGAATCCGTTTGCCTTCTTAATAAAATTATTCATTTAAGCACACATATTGCTTCAATGTACAGTGATTTTACAACGCACATCAACAAACATGCCCAGACCACACAAATAACTAACAGTACCTCATAGATTCAAGTTATTATGTCTGTAAACGATTCGTTACAAGCTGCTATGTCGAAGCTTGCTAGTCAGTCTACATCTGTGTCCATGTACTTCTTAGACTCCTATTTAGAATTTTAGGTATTTTCTTATTTTTTTTTAAACTTTGCCCCACACTAGAACTCACATACACAAACAGCCAGACCCGGAACAACTACTTGTAGGTCATAAAAATATTTGTTCCGTGCGGGAATCGAACCCGCGACACGCAGCGCAGCAGTCAATCGCTCAACCACTGCGCCAACCGTGCCGTCAAAATAAATATTAAAAATTATAACTAGATATCATTGTAGGTTAGTAATTCAATCAACAATAAACTCAACTCCTTAGCAGTCCACTGATGGCCTCTCCCAAGCTGCGCCTCAACACCACAGGCATTCCCTTTGCCTTTCGCATTCAGTTTATCCAAGCCACCAGTAATTACTGAAGCCTAATTTCCGCTGTCCATCATCATTTCGTACTAGCTTTTACTTGCGGCTTCACTCACGTGGATGTCGAAAAATATGCCCCTTGTTTTGATATAACTCTAATAGTTTACGCGGCGAACCAGTAAAGCTCCCAGCCAGCATTTTCAACAATCATCGTCATATTTCAGCTAATTTACACAAAACCTTAATGAATCATAAAACTCATGAATCGCTTCGTCCGTTGATGAAAACCGTATGAAAATCCGTTTGGTAGTTTTTGAGTTTATCGCGTTCGGACAGACAGACGCGGCGGGGGATGAATAAAATTCAACGTCCCTCTTTCAGTCTGCCCGTATGTGCACTCATAACTCAAGAACCACTTATCCTTTTTCCGTGAATTTTGTTTTATAGATAGTATTACGTCCGGTACTCAGTTGCATGTAGTAAGACTGTAAGCCGAGCTCAACATCGTTGAAAAGGCAGATGATGTGGCTAGGCAGATTTTCTCTGCTTAGGTTTTAGTTTTTGCTGGCAAAATTTAGGTACCTACTGAAGGTAAGTTCACCTCTGTCTAACTCTACTGAAAAAACAGGCGTAATGTTTATGTACGTATCTATGTTTGAGTTGTAGCATACTATAAAATTCGTGAAAGAAGTCGAAGGCACCGCTAGTTCAAACATAAATGTACCAATAATGATGAAAGGTTTTTTGGCTTTCAACGAAATTGATCCGTAACCCAAAATCCGATATTAATTGGGTACAGAAGAGATTAAAGTGTACACACATCTAGGATATTGGGAACATAATTTCCCTGAAAACTGATTACTTGTTAAGCTTTACACACACAGACGCGTTGGCCTGATCTCACCGGAATGCTAATTGCATTATTCTTCTCTGGTAGGTATCTACATTTTTAATGGGGTTGAGGTTACGTTTGGTGACGATTTATTTCATGACGGCGAAATTAGATATTGCGTAGGCGATCATTGAACTATTATAGTATATGGCATTGAGCAGTGGTGACCCAGTGATAATGGCCTCGAATTACGAGTTTTAGGTCGTAGGTTCGAACCCAGATAGGCGCTTTACTTTGTGTAAATTATTTCATCACCACTGCTCTTAAAACGGTGAAGGAAAACATCGTGAGGAAACCGGCATGTCCTAGAACCAAAAATTCAAAGACATGTGACATCTACCAACCCGCACTGGGCCCGCGTGGTAGATTATAGCTCCCTCTCGAAGAATGGAGGCCTGTGTCCCAGCAGTGGGAATAATATAGGCTAATTTGATCATGGCGTTATAAGTCAAACTCAAACTTAGACATTTACATGCACTTTTGAGTTGCCAAAAGAGTCGGTCAGTCTAAAAGATGAAGCTAATTTTCATGATTGCCGCGATCAGTCAGAAGGTGGGTAAAAAATCATGATGGACATAATATTTATGTTTCCTACTGCAAGGTAAAGGGACCTCCCTTTACCTTGCAGTAGAAAATATCTTCTCTTTAAAGAAAAAAGACAAGAAAGAAAAGAAAAATAATTGATTTTGCACTAACAAAACGCACAATTACAAATAAAAAATAATGATGATAAATAAAAACATAAGCTACACATAGTCAAAAGACTACTATGACTACTTTCCACTTATCCCCATCTACTGCCGTCTGAGGGCAATTGAATGCCGTACTTTTAGGCTTATCACGCTGTCTGATAATGTCTGTATGTCTTCTGAATGATAGCCGAAACCAGCGGCTTAATGTGCTTTCCGAGGCATGGAGGGGTCTTGGTCCAATCGATGGACCAACCGCAGCTTAACCTGATCGATCGATCGATGTTGCTGTTATTACATGGCCACAGGCCATAAGTAGCAGCACAACAGTAGATGCATAAGTGTTAGCAGCTGGATGATAATAGCCAAAAATTTAGTCGAATGGCGTGCAATAGGAGAGGTCTACATCCAGCTTCTAAAGGCTGATGATGAAGTCATAAGTAAAAGAGTAGATATCCGCCGAATTAATTTAGTCTATCTACTGATCCGTACGTACGGCGTATTTTGCAAAAATCTTGGCTTACGTAAGGGCCGGTTTTTTGATCCATAGTTAAACACAACCAATTGTTAAAAAAAAAATAGTAACTAATGATTAGATTTTAGTTGTGTTAATGTTATATCTTTGCTAATGGTCAAATAACTAACTAAAAGATAAAAAATAAACTTTAGTGACCATTAGGTAAACTAACACTTGATAAAAAAAACACGTTTTGCAAAAAAATTATCATTGCTATTTATGACAATTGACTTGGTTGGCTTTAACCACGGATCAAAAATCAGCCCTAAGTCGCATGTTCTCCTTGCTAAAACTAACGTAATTGTGTCTAACTTCGAACAGGTCCATCGTCTAATCTTAAGGCCGATCGTGGCTTAACTAAGATAAGGACAAAGCCTCCAAGCTAACCTTAGCTATAATTAAAGTTAAGGTTACGTGGCTTACTTGAGGTTAATGAGAGGTCTAAATTGTTAGTTAAACTGAAAGGCCCTGGTACTAGTTTGATGGACTTGACTTAATGATGGTGGTAGCCCTTAGGAATGGTTATAAATAGAAATGGTTATTTAAAGCTTTTAATGTTTAAAAGTAGATAACGACTATTAAAATATATAACACTGATTGTACACGCACGGCACGGTTGGCGCAGTGGTTAAGCGATTGACTGCTGCGCTGCGTGTCGCGGGTTCGATTCCCTTACGGAACAAATATTTGTAAGGCCTACAAGTAGTTGTTCCGGCTCTGGCTGTTTGTGTATGTGAGAATAAATGTTTGTAAACGCACCCACGATACTTGAGAAATACCTAGTGTGGGGCAACGTTTTAAAAAAAAAAAGAAAAAGAAAACACTGATTTCCTATACTTAAAATCCAATCAATCTATGTAGATACCTAGACTTTTTCCAACTTCTTTGGGTCGGCTTCTAGTCTAACAAGATGCAACTGAATACCGGTATTCTACTAGGAGCGACTGCCTATTTGACCTCCACATCCATCCCAGTTACTGAGTAACACGATACCCCTTGGTAAAACTGGTTGTCAGACTTTTCGGCTACCTGACTATCCGTAACGACTGTCAAAGATCTACGAATGACAGCCGGGACCAACGGCTTCTCGTGCTTTCCGAGGTACGGAGGGGTCTCGGTATGTAACGGATGGTTACTTGTACACGAACAGACTGTGGCAAGCGTTGCATAACCTTCAATGTGGTGATGATTTCGGGCAGAGTCGGGACGACACAAGGAATTATTTAGTTTATCATTGAAAAGTGAACATATTTTTTGATTCTATGCCTCAAGGCATATAATAAAAAAAATCTTATGTAAGTGGATGTATTCGTATATATCTATATACATAAGCACAGGCATTGTCATAGCCAACAAAAGTAATATAATATTTTAGACAGATTTTTTACGCTACAACGTCTCTGAATTCTTCTTCTCGGTACAAAATATTTCTCGCTTTCACGCCAAACTAAGAAACATTGTCTTTTAGCACAAATATAATTAAGCACTGCTTCGTAAGTCTAACGGTCGCAAGCACTACTTCTGAGCATAAGGTTCTAGGTTAGATTTCCCGGTCAGACAGTGTTAGTGGGTTTTTCCATATGGAAGTTCTGAGTTGCAATCCAAGGCCGGGATGTATGTCCGGTTGATGGCAAAAGGCTTAAATGGGACTTAAACATAACTATTTAAATGTAGCTACGGTTCTACCAAAGCCTTCGGACATTACAGGCGTGATGTTTGTTATTTTATAACTAAGTAAATAAGATAAATAGGCGTAAAATATCAGAAGATCGGAGATGCAAATTAAGCCTAGAAACTGAGGTCTTTGAAACGAGAGTGACTGTAATGAATTAATACGCTTAGAATAAACTTATGTCTGTTTTCACTTAAACGGTTCCCTAGAATAACGGTGGCTGCCTACATAGCGTTCACAATTTACCGGCGAATAACGTCACTGAATAGACTATTAATTACAGCCTGCTTCCTCTTACAAAGAGTAGGCCTGTCTCCCAGCAGTGGAAACATTATCTACAGTCGAACTAAGAGGGTTAATAGGCAAAACTGGGCAACCTTTAAAAATCCCTGATTTCATTAGCCTAGGACCACCTAGTTTATTCGGAAATCGGGTTAAGTCAGTTACACATATAGGAAACTTCAACACTCTATTTTTCTCAACAGTCAACTACGAATGAAAAAAAAAAAAACCCTTTACTTTTAAGACTTCTTTTCTAAGGCAATCTACCCACGTTTCTAAACGACGCTACTGATTTAGAAAATCCTACCCTTCCGTGCAAGTACTCGAGACTAAGCCTTCCCTCGGTATGTAAGTACATTGAAAGTATACAGGGTGAATTTTCTAACAGGAATGACTATGAAAGCACTATGTGAGAGCCGAGAGAGGTAGATATATTTAATGGTAGAAATCTATTTCAGAATGTTGTCTTTCTGGATCGTTCGCACATGTATAATTTCAACATGAATGATGTACTTAACCAATATTTTGATTTATGTAAAGGAGTGTCCGTGGAGTTTCTTGCCCGTTCTTCTCCATAGGAACCTACTACGCTTTGGAATGGGAAACTGTTGGCTACAGCTCAGAAATGAAAAAGGTTCGCAATAAAACTAAACACACTATCTTGACACAAACATATTTATTTCCTTTTCCACAATATCTGTAAAAACACTCAACTATCAACGAAACAAATAAATTCTGTACTTACTCGCTAAGATTTAGATTTTAAATTGCAACGACTTATTACACTGATGCTGAAGCTCTCTGAACGTGTTCACTGCTTGGCGTCTCGAGCAAGAAGGCCGACTGTCAGTTGACTCAGTTGTCTCCCATAGAGAATTACAGCGAATGTCATTATGAACGAATAATTGATTCAGTGACATACGAATATTAGTCGATTTAATAAGTAGTGTTACCAGATGCAAGCTAACACAACTAACTTCATCTTTCTGACTGACTGACCCCTTGACAATTTAAAAGTGCCTGTAGTTGGTTAATTTGAAATAAATACTCTGAGTTTGAGTTTTTGGGTTCCCCCCACGTAGTTATACAGTTAGGGAGGCTGCCCGCAAGCAACTTAGTTGCCCAGCAACTTTTTTGTCTCTGTCGCTATCTCCTCGCCGAGATTTGGACGATGCGCACACGGGAGCGACAGCAATGTTAATTATTTGTTAAATTTTCGGTTGAGCGGCAACTGGCTAGCCGGCAACTTTTTGTCGCAGTGCGCGCACTTACTCGTACATTGCAACCAGTAGACGGGCGACAGTGACGACAAAAATGTCTCCCAGCTGACGCGTCGCTGGGGAAACTTTCTTTTATAATAATTATGTAGTGACGTTAGAATAGAATAAAAAATATTTAGTGATAATCCCTGATCGTCTGTCAACCGGTCTTACCAAGGGTATCGTGTTATACATTAGCTGGGTTGTGGAGAACAGATAGGTAATCGCTCTATGTAAACTACTGGTATTCAGCTGCATCCGATTAGACTGGAAGCCAACCTGGGTAAAGGCTAGGCAGATGATAATGTTAATAGGTATTAACATCATCATGGTTAATATACAGGTTGTTTTTTTTTTAATCAGGTGATTTAAAAAAAATCAACCTGTATATTTATCTACACGTATGCACACGTATACCTTAATACATCTTCCCTGACCCCAATCTTACCGTCTTCTAACGACGCGTAAGACCATTACAAGTTTCTTATCTAACCCTATGAATTATGAGGCATATCATTATAATGTGGGTCCATAATTAAACTTAAACAATGTATAGGGAAGGTCCTTTAATTTGCATAATCTGTCAATTTGAAATTCACGAAACGGAGAATATTTCGGTTAACCGTTATTGGCTGGGTTTCTGTGTAATTACTGCTTGCATAAATGGGTGTAAATGTTTAGAAGACTATGTTGTCTGGATCATATCAAGTATGGTTTCACCCGCGAAAAGATAAGAAATTATCCACGGAAACGTACTTTTTTTTCGTTAGCATAATACAGGGTGGTGAGTACATCGACGCGAAACCTGTTACCATAGATTCAGCACATGATTCTAAAGACCCTCACGTCGATAGATACCATCGGTTATTAAAAAAAAAGCTAGCTATTCTATACATTTTGACCGCGTAGGTATTGCACTTTCCTATGAAACATCAGATTTTTTTATGATAATCGACAAAAAATTTTTAGACTAAGGGGAAAAATTTCTACACTATCTAAAATCATGTGCTGAATTCATGGTTACAGGTTGCGCGTCGATATCCCTGCTACCCGGTATACTTATTGCATCCGACTGCTGGGCAAAGGACTCCTCTTTTCCTTCCAAACCTCCCTGTCTTGTGCGATCTCTGGATAAAAGGTATTATTTGCCCTAACTCAGATCATAGTCGATCCATGTGCCTTTATCCATATCTGTACATCTGTAACAGACAGACAGACATACTGACAGGCAGACAGTTACTTTCACATTTATAATATGAAGGCATGGAATAGCTCCACCCTGCGTTTTCACCCGCCTGGAAATTCCTTCATGGTCCGTGTGTTTTCCCGGCAGGAAAATTGTTCCTTATTACTCGGTAATAGTGTCGTTTTCTATAAGTGAAAATGTTTGTATAATAGCACCAGTATGTTCTATGTTAGGGGTTTGGTTTCCGCACTTAGTCCTTGGGGTGGACCATTGAGTTTGGGCCATGGCGGCCGTCGGTGGTTATTTCAACCAGCCCACCTCCCTCCAGAAGCTTATTAGGTCTCCTGGTTTGTCGAGAACATCCGTGTAAGATCTGGGTGTTCCGAGGGTTTCTGATCTAATCTGGGTGACACCTGTGCACTCAAAGAGCACATGCGCGACGGTTTCATCAGCCTCCATGCAAGCTCTGCACAGGGGGCTGTCCGTTATGGCTAACGTGTGGAAGTGTTTGTTTAGTGAGCAGTGTCCCGTGATGGTCCCCGTCACCAGGCGCAGGCCTTTCCTGTCCAGGCGTAATAGCACCAGTATTTCTATAGCTTACCTATTCCAAACACATCATCCTCTACCTAGCTCTTTCCCAACTATATTTATTGTGGTCGCATTCCAGTTTAGAGTCACTGCCTGTCTGACCTCCACAACCTAGTTACTGGGCAATACGATACCCCTTGGTTAAACTGGTTGGCAAACTTTCGGGCTTCTGACTGCCCGTAACGACTGTCAAAGATTTACAAATAACAGCCGGCACCAAACGGTTTAACGTGCTTGCTGAGGCACAGAAGGGACTCGACATGTAATTGATACTCATTCGTTCACGGACAGACCTCGTAAGCGTAGCGTTTACCTTCGATAGACACGTGCGGCTGTTATTCCAACACTCACAAACAGCTTTTTTTTAAAGAGCTCACCTAATTTACAAAATACGCTTTCCATTCTTCTATGTTGGGTACACGTCTTCTGCGTTTCTTATACTATCATCATGTAGTTCATCTATAGAATAGAACCTCTCAATAAACGGTCTATTTCCATATTCACCTTGCTTCTTAGGCAGATTGGTGCCCGCAGTTGTTATCTATGTATAGGTAGATGGGACGATATTATCCTAGAACCTCCTGATTTTTTGTAAGTATTCAGTAAGGTTAGGTGAGAGCAGTCAGTGCTAACGGCTGCGATTTACGAGTTGTACGTCGTAGGTAACCCAGACAAGCTGCCTTCATAATCAGCCTATATTGTTCCCACTGCTGGGACACAAGCCTCCTCTCTTCGAGAGGGAGTGGACTATACAACGTGTTTTTTTTTATATCCCATAACTCTAGGGAGTCATTGTACTCATCATTATGAACAACTTTTACTGTGGGACCAAACCTGAAAGCGCGAAAAAACTATCAGCTGTTCCCTACATTTATATTGGTATAACTCGTCAAAATATAGGGAGCACCAGATTTTTGTTTCGCGATTTCGGGTTTGGTCCCATAGTAAAAGTTGTTCATAATGATGAGTACAATGACACCCTAGAGTTATGGGATATAAAAAAAAAACACGTTGTATAATCTACCACGCGGGCTCAGTGTAGGTTGGTAGATGTCAGATGGTCACATGTCTTCGAATTTTTGGTTCTAGGACATGCCGGTTTCCTCACAATGTTTTCCTTCACCGTTTTGAGAGCAGTGGTGATGAAATAATTTACACAAAGTAAAGAACCTACGACCTACAACTCCTAAGTCGCGGTCATTACCACTGGGCCACCCCTGCTCTCAAGGTGCCTTACTTAGCGTAAATTATTTCATAATTACTGCTCTCTAAATGTCGGGAAGTAACTGGCACCCGCAACGAGGGTATGTGTAGGATGATTAAACTGTACTATACATTTTGTATAGGTCTACAATCTACAGCTATGTCCCAGAAATGACAAACACAATGTTATCACATAAATAAATAACCAGCCTAAAACCCCGACATAAACAAACGATGAACCATTATTAAAATACATGCCACATTTTATAAAAAAAAAACACGACACATTTTATTACAATACAGAAAGATAGGGATTCAGCTTTTTCGCTCATACAATAAGATACTGAATTAACACGTCAACGTACAGGATATTAACAAATATGTACCTTATTTAAAAGGGCACATTCGTGCTGTATAAATTTATGTACGTATATGAGATCGTTTACAATCGAGAAGCTTACCGGTTATGCTCTCGAAAGCTGCGGGCGTTGAGCATCCAAATATTCAATTACTGTAGGGTAATCGAACTCTGCATGAGCAAATAAATTCGGGTGTAGCTAAAGTTTCGATTTGTTAGTATGGTAATTTGGCCTAGTTTGGGGATTTGGTTTGAAATGATGTGTTATTTTAGTAGGTTACCTCTAAAACTATTTTTGTGGTGAAATTTTTAAACAGCTGATTTTATTTTGGATTTTTCTGAAGGGAATTGGATAACGCTGTCTTTCAGCCAAGGTATTGCCTAAGAGACAAAGTTCACACATACGTAAACTGACGCTTTCTTCTACTGGGGGAAGGCAGAAAATATAGAACGCCACCTGCTGCGATTATATTCTCCTTTTGTCTCGTTTACGTTCATACATCTGGTCATACACGCACGCTGGTTGCAAGTACGACGCTCCTTACCTTTCTTAAGATTACCAATTACCAAAGTCACGATATGTCTTCCTAGGGCGTCACCTGCCGGCGTTTCTTGACATTACTTCAAACTTCACAGCTGCCTTGTAAATACTTTCTGTTAGTCGCTTTTTATTCATCCTCTCAACTCACCATCTAAGCATACTCTTCAAACACAAAGATCAAAACGTATAATATTGTTTGTGGGCTTGTAATGCCAATGGGTGGCCTCATCATTTTTAAACCGTGAAAGCAAAAGGTAGCACAAAGCCGACATGTTATAGATACAGGGTGGCAGCGACATCGACGCGCTAACTGAAACCATGTATTCAACATATGATTCTATTCCCCCTAGCGTAGAACAATTTCTTTAAAAAAAATTCCATAGATAAGTTCAATACCAACGCGTTCAAAATGTTCCATACATTTTCACCGCGTAGCTTTCTAGCTACAGCAAATTTTTGTTTTTAATAACCTATACATTTCAACGCAGTAGGGTCAGAATCATGTACAGAATTCATGGTAACAGGTTGCGCATTGATGTCCCTGCCACCCTGTATAAAGCATACCTAGTACCTATAATAATAGGGGTTAAAGTATGAAATTGCCGTTTTATTGTAATATGTACTTCGAATTGACATAGAACCTTCATGGTTTGAGATTTTTGAGTGAAACTTTTTTCACATGGTACCTATGAAGTTCTTCTTTTAAAAAATGTGCAACATTCGATTGTCGACTTTCAGTTGTTTTTTTTTTCAGCTTAGACAAGAAAGATGGATACTTCGAAAATTGGAGTTATTTTGAATACGAGTTCCGATGCGGAACTAACGCGGCAGAAACAGCTCGCAATATCAATGTTGCGTTTGGAGAGGGGACTGCTAATGAACGCACCGTGCGATTTTGGTTTAAACGCTTTGGTGATGGAAACTTTGATTTGAAGAACGAACCACGTGGAAGACCGCCCACACAGGTGAATAACAATGAATTGAAAGAGATGGTGGAAGCCAATCTGAGCCAAACTACCCAGGAATTAGCGACATGGTTTAACGTTACCTTACCAACAATATTGACTAATTTGCGTCAAATCAATAAAATAAAAAAGTATGAGAAATGGGTGCCTCATGATTTGACTGATCTGCAGAAAGAAACGCGTGTTGAAATTTGTGTTGCCTTGTTGAATCGATACAGAAATGAAGGAATATTGGATCGAATTGTGACATGTGATGAAAAGTGGATTCGTTACGATAACCGTAAGCGAAAAATGCAATGGCTAACCCCAGGTCAAACGCCGCAACAGTGTCCTAAAGCAAAGCTTACCAATAAAAAGGTAATGGTAACTGTTTGGTGGTCTCAGCATGGTGTTATTCACTATAGCTTTCTCCGATCTGGTCAAGCAATAACGGCAGATGTCTACTGTGCCAAACTCCGAACAATGATAGCAAAACTAGCAGTTAAACAGCCCCGACTCATGAATTAATCTTCACCATTATTGCTCCATGATAACGCGAGACCTCATACAGTACGAGAAACCGTTTTAACTCTACAGGAACTGCAATCAGAAACCATTCGTCACCCTCCGTATTCGCCAGACCTTGCTCCAACGGACTACCATTTTTTTCGTGATTTGGACAATTTTCTACGTGATAAAAAGTTTTCTTCTCAGGAGGCAGTACAAAATGCTTTCACACAGTTTGTCGAATCTAGATTACGAGAGTTCTATCGCAAAGGCATAAATGACCTTCCTATTAGATGGCAGCAATGTATAGATAATAATGGTAATTATTTTGATTAAATAAATATGTTAAATTTAAAAAAAAAACCAATTTCAATTTTTTAGTACAAATCGGCAATTTCATACTTTAACCCCTAATATTATGTCTGCCTTTTATTTTATTTTTTTTGGGTGGGAAATCATCAAATGACCTCTCCCCCTCTGGGCTGAGCGGAAGGGCGTGTCAGACTTTTACTGACTAAAACCCACCCGTGTTCCTTCAGTTGCCTGTGCCAGGAGCCACGGTATCTCTTTCGAACAACCCGTAGCCCTGGCAGGCATCGGCCCTAGCGGACCCCGTCAGTTCGTGCTGACATCTTTTAGAGGCGCGCGTGGAACACAACGCGCCGTCGACCCGGGCCTGGTCCTTACCGGGCGACGAGCTGCCCATTACTCGCCGCCCGCAAGCCCGCGCCTACGGTGGCTGGGATTCGGCTGTTGAGTCCCGTCCAGGGTGTCTCCTGTGGCGGCTCATGCCACCTCACGCGCTCCGCCTCCTCCTTCGCGAGCATTACTGCTTCGCGGGAGGAGGTGACGGCCTGCCATGCACTCTCGCTCCGTACCATGGCCTGGATGAGGGCCGGACGCGAGAGATCGCCGCCGCCGATCGCCGCCACGAGGACACGGCGGTGCTCCGCCCAAGCCGGGCAGACCTCCACCGTATGCTCCACCGTATCCTCTGGGCGATCCACACAGTGGTGACACCCTGGCGTTTCCTCCCGCTTTATCCTGAACAAGAACCTCCCGAAACAACCGTGTTCGGTGAGGACCTGCGCCAGGCGGAAGGTGAGGGCGCCGTGGCACCTCTCTAGCCACTCCTCAAAGAGGGGACTTATCGCCGCAATTGTGGCGTGCCCAGCACTGCGTGGCGAGAATCGCAATCTCAATGTCGCTATGAGATCCCGCCGGAGCTCTGTCCGCTGATATTACATTTGCCTTGAAGCTACATTTCCCTAAATAAATTTCATAACATAATTTCATAGATAACTGCCATAATAGTTATCCGTTAATGGTCAGTTAAATAAAGCCACTATTTCTATTGGCAAAAACCAAATGAACCACCGTTTGTTTTTTGCTGGTTGTCGTGTTACAGGAAACAGTTGATTTGAAAAAATAATCCATAAAATTTTTGTTTTTTTTTTCTAAATCGTATCTTTCTAATCTTTCTTCCAACCCCGCACAGAAGCCAAATACCGTCTAATCAAATCATATAATTTTCATTCAAAGCATTTATTCGTGTGTTACTTCCCATCAGCCGCAAAGTGAAACGTGGGCAACCGTTGCCCGCTGCTTCCGGCGGCTCATTTCCGTCGGATAAGGAAACCCGACCGGCTTCCGGTGAAGAGATTTCTTGAAATATCTCCCCATTGTAAACGTCTTTATCGGCTACGTATATTTTTGTAGAGTATCGTTTTTGTGATGGTAAGGAGGTGGTTTAGGGTTTTAAGGGATAAATGTAGGTGACAAATTGTTTAAATGTGCAAGTAATTGATGATATTCCGTTCGTTTCCTCTTCGGGTTCCGTTCCTACATTGATAAAAATAAATAAGTACTTACTTACTATTGCGAATTACACAATTGGAGGGGCTTGTGGCTAAGTAATAACAGCCACACGGTTCGATCGATCAAGTTAAGCTACACTTGCCGTGTTTGGTTTGTGGATGGGTTGTTTCACGACCACTTGATAAATGGCTAACTATCCTCAAACCAAAAAAGCGTGGTTTCAAATTACAACTACAAAATTTTGACCTTGACTTACATCAAATAATTACGATTACGTATTCGATTCATTTTCGTTTCGTTATTATTTGACATACACAGGGCACAGTTAATTAATTTACGTTGCGCATACATCGGTAACTGTCATTATTCTTGTGTGGGTATACGTAATAATAATAAATATGTTGACTTAGCACACGAGGTTGTTGACATGTGGAATGTGAGCTCGACTGTCATTGTGCCAATTGTCGTATCGGCCAATGGCCTAATGGCCGAAAGCCTCGATCAACATCTATCGAGGCTCTCGTTAGGCGGTTGGATCAAGGGTCTGATTCAGAAGGCAGCACTCCTCGATACGGCTCGCATTGTGAGGAGGTTTCTCTCTCTGGAGCCCTAACCACCGGTAGCTTGGACCCTGCTCCCGACACCGGTGGATCACTTTTTTTTTATATTTTCAAATGTTTTTTATTATTTGTTTTTATACTAATATTTAAAAATATAATAAAATAACACAATTAAATGAATAAACGACATAATAATAATATAATAATAATATAATATGTACACACGCGGTTAAAGATAAAATAAACGGGTTCACAATGAAGGAATGTGAGCCTATATTTTAAACTAATATAATAAGGTTTGCATAGCAAATTGGTGTAAGCGCCTGCGATAGCTACTGAAGTCAGCTAGACGACGTGAGTTCGATTCCAACTGAGGAATTTCGTTTTGCTGCTTTTTACTTTTTGTTTTCTATTAAGTTAGTTTTGTGGTCAAAAAAATCACTCAAGCAAAAAAGTAGAAAGTTAATTAAATCAAACTTTTCCTGGCAGCATCTATAAACGAATTATTATTGCTGGCCTACACAATGTTTTGTTTCGTTGTCTGTCATTTGTCGATAGAATTTGTAACTCAATAAAACTCTCGTCATTAGTTCATTTCTATATCTCCATTTCATCCATGCCGTTAGTTTACTTACTACCACATTCCCCTTTTATAGTATATTCACTGTAATACTGTTCCACTACACAGCCGTAATGTATACTGTATTTATTTTCGGCGCGGGCGTCCCTTTACTTGTCACAGCAATGCCACAGAGTGCTTCTGACATTTAGGGCATAGACAAGTAATGAGGTTACGTCTGGTGCGGATTAATAATGAATTATTTATTTTATTTGATAACATAATATATAAATAATAAAATAGATTATTTATTTATTTATTACTGTAATTGCCCGTAACATCACAGCGGGCTCTATCAGAATACCAGCGCTGCGACATAAATTTTTTTAAATGTTGTAGCATCATGCTGAGATAGGAGCCTTTTCGCCTCCTGTAGGACTTTCTGTTTCATTTTTCTTTTTGTTACTTTTTTTTATATGATTTGTTTTTTTTTTTTAATTTTTGATTGTGTTTAGTTTAGTTTAGTTTTAGGATCTACCTGTACGAGTCGCAATAAATACTTTTTCCTTCTTTTTCTTTCTTTCTAAATAAAATCAATAAAATAATTTTATTTTTTCATTAGATAAACATTCGTATTGGTTGGAATAAGCGAGCTTATCGCTTGGGTCATTAGCAAATGATCCGTCTCGTTTCTTCCAATATGTTCCTTTCTAACAGTGATTGTTTTAAGGTTCCATTTGGTGTGGGCTGTATGTTAGCAATAAAAACTTGTGTGGCCGATATAATGATTCAATGCAAACTAGTTTTAAACATAAATATTCTTAAGCTATTCATACTAGACGTTCGAATGAGTAAAACACTGTTGTTTATCAGTTATTTTGACAAAGACAAAGGGTTACTTGGTTAAGGATCGACGTAAATAGTTTGTCAAAGTAGGTAGGTATATAAATTGAAACAAAGTAAAATTAGAGGTGAAGTGAATCAACATGTTAGATAGTAAGAAATTATGACAATTTATAACATAGCAATAACACCAGTTCACCAGACTTTCAATAATATGAGTTGTTGTTTAAAATTTTATAGAGGATTACGGCGGTATACCTAAATAATGCTAAGATTTGTATTTGTTCACATTCGCTTAACAAATATGAACATTATTTTCATAAAGATAGGGTCCATAGTCCTCTTCTAATAAAAATAAATTCGACTAATCGGCGAACCTTCGTTTCCATCACCACATTGTTCTTCAATCAAAATTAATGTATGACCTCGCAAACTGTAGTCGGTTTTGTCGGTGCGCAGTGGTCAGCAAAATCTTCCGCGCTGGCTTGCTGCAACGTAAACCAGCTGAATGTAGGTGATTTCTCACAGTTTGTAAGCACACATTGTGTGCTGTTACGCGGGTGGACGAGAAGGGTCATCCCTTCTCGTCCACCTCGTAATTCCGCCTTGTAATTTGCTTTTGGTTTTGGCCCACGTCGAAGATGTTCTACGTCTCCTGAATCCGCATATCGGCAGACCCATAACTGCATGGTTCTCCTCTGTGGATACAAAACAAAACAGTATTTAAAATACTTACCTATGGTACCTAATAGCTATTATTATAATAAATAAATATATATACCTACTATATGTATATACAGTGTATATAATATACTTATACCTAATTAATAAGTATTACTTATATACAATATATGTATATGCGCATGCCAGTTAAAATACTTATACGTTTTAAAAATACACTAACTCATTACTCGTCCATGAATGGGATCGAATCGTTATAAATTCAACTTGTAAGTAATGTTTTAACAAAATAATGAAAACAAAAAGAAAAGACATTTGCTGCACATATGGTGACACTTTATTTTCAAATGTGCGGGAAAACATGAAACGCCGTTTAGTTCTTTGTATCCGCCAACACGGTGGTCTTATTGAAAATAAGAAAATTTAAAATAAAGACAAATAAAAGCAGTGACTGATTAGTGATGACAGTTTTAACTAATAGTAACAAGAGAGGGTGATATGATAAGTGTTTGACTAAGCACCTCCGCTGTAGGTACCACTTGCGTCGCTCATTTTTTTTGATAACACACCGTCAAAGAATCGGACCAATCACGAGTAGGTACAAGACGCGTTGCGCGGTTGCCAGCGCGCGAAGCGACGCGTTGCCGCTCCGAGATAACGTAAGCCAGCTAGCGCTAGGTAAGTAATTTCACTAATGAATTTTTGCAAGGCTGATCCCAATTTTAGTTACTTTTTTATTATTTAGTTTGTTTGAATTTTTTTTTTTTGCAATTTACTAATTATTTTAACCTATCAAAGTTTATATGATTAATGGGCACTAGCCCTACCCGTGTGTTAAATTAATGTCACCGTTTAGCGCCACGTTGTATATTATATAGGTATTTATATTTTATATAACATTAGGGGTTAAAGTATGAAATTGCCGATTTGTACTGAAAAATTGAAATTCGTTTTTTTTTAAATTTAACATATTTATTTAATCAAAATAATTACCATTATTATCTATATATTGCTGCCATCTAATAGGAAGGTCATTTATGCCTTTGCGATAGAACTCTCGTGATCTAGATTCGACAAACTGTGTGAATGCATTTTGTACTGCCTCCTGAGAAGAAAACTTTTTATCACGCAGAAAATTGTCCAAATCACGAAAAAATGGTAAAAATGGTAACACCATGCTGAGGCCACCAAACAGTTACCATTACCTTTTTATTGGTAAGCTTTGCTTTAGGACACTGTTGCGGCGTTTGACCTGGGGTCAGCCATTGCATTTTTCGCTTACGGTTATCGTACAGAATCCACTTTTCATCACATGTCACAATTCGATCCAATATTCCTTCATTTCTGTATCGATTCAACAAGGCAACACAAGTTTCAACACGCGTTTCTTTCTGCAGATCAGTCAAATCATGAGGCACCCATTTCTCATATATATTTTTATTTTATTGATTTGACGCAAATTAGTCAATATTGTTGATAAGGTAACGTTAAGCCATTCCGCTAATTCCTGGGTAGTTTGGCTCAGATCGGCTTCTACCATCTCTTTCAATCCATTGTTATTCACCTGTGTGGGCGGTCTTCCACGTGGTTCGTTCTTCAAATCAAAGTTTCCATCACCAAAGCGTTTAAACCAAAATCGCACGGCGCGTTCATTAGCAGTCCCCTCTCCAAACGTAACATTGATATTGCGAGCTGTTTCTGCCGCGTTAGTTCCGCGTCGGAACTTGTATTCAAAAATAACTCAAATTTTCGAAGTATCCATCTTTCTTGTCTAAGCTGAATAAAAAAAAACAACTGAAAATCGATAATCGAATGTTGCACATTTTTTAAAAGAAGAACTTTATAGGTACCATGTGAAAAAAGTTTCACTCAAAAATCTCAAACCATGAAGGTTCTATGTCAATTCGAAGTACCTATTACAATAAAACGGCAATTTCGTACTTTAACCCCTATTATTATGAACGTGAAAGTTTGTATGGATGGATGGATGGATGGATGTTTTTTACTCTTTCACGCAAAAACTACTGAACGGATTTAGATGAAATTTGGCACACAGATGGTTTATAACCAGGATTAACATATAGGATACTTTTTATCCCGATGTTCTCACGGAATCGAAACTTATGCGGGTGAAACCGCGGGGGGCCGCTAGTGTGTGCATAACCATGACTTCACCCACACATTTAAAATGAAAACCAATTACTTTGTTCGACTGTACGTAAGTAACGTTAACCTACCGTTTGAAACAACCGGCCCTTAGTACTCACCGTCGTTATTAAAGGAACTCTTGTGCAAAATATTATATTTCTAGACCCAACCGTTTAGGCTGTGAATTATGTCAGTCAGTGAATGAATTTAAGATTTCCGAAACCATCAACCATGTTTCTTTTGCTAAACCATGTCATTCACTTCTTCGTAGGTATATTTCATCGTTATTTTTATAAAAATATCGCCCTTATTTCGATTGCGTTCGGTGACCCGTATCATTGTCACTCCAAAATTGGCTGGCTGAAAGGTTGACCGCCGTCGAACATTTTTTTTACATAATAATGGCCGATTTTCCGTTTGGTTTCGTATAAGAATAACTCACCCATCGATTCTGTAAAAAAGGGCTGATTCTACCAAAGAATCATTTATCTCTGGAATAAAATTGACGTCTGACGTCAGTTTTTGTATGATAAAACTGTCAAATCCGTCCGTTCGTCCGTCTATCTGATCCTCCTGTGCGAGTCGCAATAAATACTTTTTCTTTCTTTTCTTTCTTTCAAATAAGTATTTAAAAAAAATCGCAGGGTAAGAATTGCGAATTGTGATTTGTTTTGCGTAGATGTGGCTCTTGTTTTCCCCCAACTTGTTTTTTCTTGTGTTTATGTTCTTTTTATGCGTCATATTTACCGAAAAAAAATAGTATTTTCTTTCGTGCTTTCTAAGAATTGTACAGACGCCAGCACATCAAACTACTACAATCTGTCAAATTTATTTAATAGATTTTCAACGTTATCGTTAAAGCATAAAGTTCAAGGTTGATCGGGAAAATTTGACAGTTTCGGGTAGCTTGATGGGCTGGCGTCTGTACATCATGTCATGTCTGTATCTCAAAGCGCTGAAGGCAAACATTGTGAGGAAACCAACACGTCCCAGAACCAAAGATTTGAAAACGTGTGACATCCACCAACCCACACTGTACTCGTACTCAACACTCAATACTTTATTGCATTCCATAATGTGTACATATCGTCTATCGTGTCTCGTATCTTGTATTATGACTCACTTCCACTCACAAAAAAGAGGCCTGTGACTCAGCAGTGTAACGTTATTGGGTGATTATGCTATACTTGTATATCTCAGCAACGGGCATGTAATAAGCCGTTTATACTAATGCTTATGCTAACAAAGCCATAAAAATAAACTACGATCACCAATCCATCTATTATTCTGCCGAGTGTTAAACAGTGTAGTTATAATCATCTTCAATTTAACTGTTAATTAAAGGTCTATATCATGAGTTGGGGTCGGCCTCCAGTCTAACCGGATGCAGCTGAATACCAGTATTTTACATGGAGCGACCGCCTATCTGACCTCCACAACCCAGTTACTGGGTAATACGATAACTCTTGGTAAGACTGATTTTGACGGACTTTCGGGCTTATTACTACTTGTAACGACTGTTAAATATCCACGAATTACAACAGCTTAACGTGCTTTCCGAGGCATGGCCCCTCCGTGCTCGATATCTAAAGATGGTCACTCATCCACAGACCAACCGCGGCAATTGCAGCTTAACCTGATCGATCGACCTGTGCGGCTGTTATCGTTTAGCCACGGGCTCCTCCTTTTACAAGTCTATAGCAAGCTGTAAATATTTATTAACCCATCTTATTATGACAAATGCGTGTCGCAAAGAAACCCGATCTTTATGCCAACCTTCAGCGTCAAACTCAGATTCGTCCCAAGGGATTACAAGGGTCACCAAGCCTTTACAACCCTGACTAATCCTAAGGAATGATGGTTGTCCATCCCTTTCTTACGTGGGAGATTAGAAACGGATATAGTGTTATCGCGCCGAGCAGGCTACTTGGATTGTCTGGTGTTCGAAATATGCGTTTTAATTTTGTTTTTGTTATTTGTACAAGTGGGTTTTGTTAACAAAATATATTTTGCTCGATATGACAAACTGAAAGAACTTACTGCCATCTGGTTCCCAATGGTATCATCATCATCATTAGCACAATCAGCCTACAGTATTCCTAATGCTGGGACACATGCCTCCTCTCTGTAAGACGGAGTGGGCCGTAATCCACCACGCGGGCCCAGTGCGGGTTGGTAGATGTCACATGTCTTCATCATCATCATTATCTTGCCGTTATCCTAATTTATTTGGGGTTAACGTAACAATGTCTTCTTCTTCCATACTTCTCTATTAGTAGTCATTTCGGTAGTCACCCCGTTTGTAGTCATATCATCTTTCACCAACCAATCAGTGCAACCAGCAGAATTTGCTCTTTTAGCATCGGTTATCAGCAATAGTGTTGTGAGAGTAATGAGAGCAGAGGGGCAATTCTCGTAATTTTAAGAACGTTCACAGTCTGATCTCAGTCTCAATCTGTCAAAAATACCTCTAAATTCCATAAATTACGAGAATAGGTCTTCAGGTCGTGGCTTGTCGGTTTTTTTTTTCCTAGTCTCCTTATGGCTTGTAAGTCTCTGCAGTCTATTTTCACGGGAAAGTATTTATGTACGAAGTCTATTATCTAGTCAATTGATACGTGACGGATAAAAACACAATTTTGATACTGCACACAAACGTAGCGACCGTATGGAAAAGAGTTCCGAAAGCGATGCAGCACTTACGTAGTTCCAAAATCGTCAGTCACCCATGCTAAAAGTCCTAACCCATGCAAAATGTCTGCTAAGACCCAAACGGTCTTATTGCAAAACAAAGTATTTCGTTTAACATATTTTCTTTAAACCAACGAGCCAGTTTTTGTAATAAGAACCTAACAGCTGTTATCGAAATTCAGTTCTCTACAAATAAAATAGAACTCAGTCCGGTATTACGTCGTCACATTGTTATTAAAACTTTACCATATACGGAATAAAGTTCGAAATTCAACAATGGCTGTATAGTTTGAACCTGTGCCTGAAGATCATCACCATCTTTTTTTAAATGTATGTTTATTTTATTTTATTTCATGTTTTGATTGTTGTTTTTTTTTGTGTGTGTCGAATCATATGTTGCAATGGTATATTTGCATGCTGCACTGGTTAACGTCATCACGTCAACGCCGACTGTCGCTGAAAACCAGCGCTGGGGCTCTGTCTCGTCAAGGGTCTTATTTATTATTTATTTATTTATTTTCTTAGCATTATGCTGAGCGATGGCCGTTTTGCGTGAATGTGACGCATGTAGCGGTACCTACAACGCCACATGCGAACAACGCGTCATACTGACGTCACGCAAATCCTGCATCTCGCAAGCAGAGTTTACCGCACAATTAGCATAGATACAATTTCCCAACATCAATCGTTGGGCAATTGCCCGCCAGACACAATACCCGTCTGGTCGGAGGATCCTCCCTTTTCTATAAAGTATGAGTGAACTTTACACCCTGTTCCTCATACCCCTATAGTAAAGGGAGGATCCTCCGCCCGCCATATGCGAACAACGCGTCATACTGACGTCACGCAAATCCTGCATCTCGCAAGCAGAGTTTACCGTGCAATTAGCATAGATAGAATTTCCCAACATCAATCGTTGGGCAATTGCCCGCCAGACACAACACCCGTCTGGTCGGAGGATCCTCCATTTTCTATAGAGTATGAGTGAACTTTACACCCTGTTCCTCGATACCTCTATACGCATGTTTACCCCCAACTTGTAATTTTTTTTTGTGCGTTTATATTCTTTTTTATGCGTCATGTTTGCCGCAAATAAATGCATTTTCTTTCTTCTTTCTTTCAAGATAAACCTTGTTTTGTATAAATTCCCGTATTTTTAAGAATGGTTGAATTCCAATCTCAGTCTCAATCTGTCAAAAATACAATAAATTTTCATAAATTTTTGACAAAATTTTGACATTGATAATCGCTGAGCTTGAATTTGAACGGTTTTTAAGTACGAGAATTGGCTTTCTGGTATTAGTTTCGAATAATCTGAATTAGGTACATTCTTGTCAAAATGTTGAATGAATTCGCCCGGAAAACTACACACAAGTCCAATCACTGTATAAACGCCAGCAAATCTTTAATAGATTTCTTAAATTTCTTTAATAGATTCTTTTCAACTTTTGATCAACAAACTCAAGGTCCGCCCGGTAAGGACCGGGCCGGGTCGACGGCGCGTTGTGTTCCACGCGCGCCTCAAAGAGCTGTCAGCACGAACTGACGGGGTCCGCTAGGGCCGATGCCGCCGGGGCTGCGGGTTGTTCGAAAGAGATACCGTGGTCCCCCCTGGCACAAATAACTCCAAAGGATTGAAGTTTAAGGTTCAAAGGGTATTTTTGGAAAGAGGCTTCAGGTTCACCGGGCTTTTGATCACCTCTTGTTTTCCGTACAGATAGCAAAATCAACGTTATTTTCGCGTTGTTTAGTTTGTCATCGTCATCTACATCGTCACATGGGAACTATACATAGAAAGAAAGAAAGAAAGAAAAATATTTTATTCTGCACAAACAAAACGCACAATCTATCTATATAAATAAAAATGGTTCTTCGAAATGTATGTACGCCCATAACTTTCGAACGACTGCACCAAATTGGATAATTATTTTTTTTTTGTGTTTGTTATTGTTAGGAGAAGGTTTGTATACATAATTGGACCCGGTAGGTGGCGCTGTTTTTTTGGGTGGGATGACGTCTGCCGGGTCCGCTAGGTTCTATCAATCAATCAGCGTTTTACTTAAAGGAGTAGGGTAGGAGTAGTGTAGGAGTAGGTTAGGAGTAGGATAGGAGTAGGTTAGTAGTAAGGTATAAGTAGGGTAGGAGTAGGGTAGGGGTTAGGACACCATGTGAACGAAGTAACGCCGGGCCGCTAGAAATAATTTATATGGCAAACAACGTTTGCCGGGTCAGCTAGTTACAAATAAAAAACAATAATAATAAAAAAGACATAAGATACACATAGTCAAAGGACCCGTACTAAAGCATAAAAATGTTGACCTTTTTGTCTATTGCTTGATGTCAGGGCCAGGGACCAATGGCAACTCACATTAATTGACATCGACAATACAGATATTGGCAGATGACCACAAATCAATAACAATCATAACAAAAACAAAAATGCCAATTGCAGAGTTGCGAAATTACTAGTATAACTACTTTTGTAACAAAACAAACAACAATTCATCTGTGCGTCGCATCTGTGCAAGAACAGGTCGTTGCTCAGCAAAAATGCTGTGACTTCGGACGAACCAATCGTCAACAGCGCTGATTTTCAGCAACTACGTAATGACGTCCCACCATGTGACGTACTGAATCGGGTAAGTCTACTTTTCTCAGAAAAAAGCGATTTTCTAGCTGAACATAGTGTGTGCATATAAATAAAGCACAAAAAACTGTATTCATGCGTAAAAACGAATACATAAACTAAAACCATAACACAAAACTTATTAAAACAAAAATGTTAAGTAAGCAATAACTATACGTTGTGTACAGTGTGGTGTGTTTTCCTATTCTCATAAATTCTATCTTAGCAAAAATATGGTGTATCAAAGCAGGCTTCTTTGCATATTTTTAGATTGCACCATGGAAAATTAGGATCGCGACGGCGGCCATTTGCATAATGGCATGGCGTCAGCAAACGACAACCATGCTTTTTCCGACATACCTACCCAATGAATTCAAAACCATACCGCCTTCATAGCCTCCATGATCTTAATGAGCACCATGTATCTATCACATAGTTAATTTATATAATTATGTCATGGATTATATGTCATGGATTAATTAATCCATTTTAATTCTTTTAGTTATTGTAGTAATTTTATTTTTAAGTGTATCGTCTTCACATATAATTATATAATTAATGTATGCAAAATATTGTAAAACATTTTAAAAGAGTAACGGTGGAGTTTTTTGCCCATTCTTCTCCATACGAAAACTACCCTTTGGAAGGGGCGACTAGAATCAATTTTATTTTTATTTTATTTTGACGTTGAAAAGTGACTTATAAGTGCCTATTTAAAATAAATGATTTGACTTTGACTTTTGACTTTGACTTTGAATGGTATTCAATAGTAACGAAGCCTTAAATAAAATAATATTGGTAATCCTTGTAACACCTCACTAAATATTCGACCTATTGTCTAACTTAGATAATGCAGCTTCACAAAGGCACACAGCCAACGCGCCCCAGATAACTGAGGACTACCATTCCTCCCATGACAATAACACAGACCGAATCTAAACAGGGAGACAGACAGAGGTCGCTCATGCTGCTGGAAAGCCATATCCATTGCCCGTAGGCAGTGACCTTCGAGGTGAGTACAAAAAGAGCAGCTATGGTTATTAAATATTGATCTACATGTATGTGGTTGGCTATATCTGCATGAATTTTTTTTTACGATACAAAATAAATGCTTCTTTGTTCATCAACCTTCTTCTTCGTCAGCCTTTCGCCACCCAATGCTGAGTGTAGGCATCCTGCAATGCACGCCACTCTTCCTTGTCTCTAGCATTCTTAAGCCAGAGTTATGAAAAGTCCATACAATACATCACACTGAAGTCATGCAAAATCCTACATCACGCAAGCAGAGTTTACCGCGCAACCAGAATACACACCGTTAAATTTTGATTGTTTTAATCCTTAAAAGGGGTCATTATACTCATCATTATGAACAACTTTTACTACGGGATCAACCCTGAAATCGTGAAAAAAAAATCACTTGATCCATAGATTTATGTTCGCATAACTCGACATAATGTATGGATCAACTGTTTTTTTTTGTGTGTACTTTATATGGAGCGACTGCCTATCTCACCTCCACAACCCAGTTACTGGGTAATACGATACTCCTTGGTAATACTGTTTGTCAGACTTTCTGGCTTCCGACTACCCCCACAACGACTGTCAAAGATCCACGAATGACAGCCAGGGCCAACAACTTAACGTGCTTTCCGAAACACGGAGGTCTCGGTATGTAAAGATAGTCCCACCATTGACCAACCTCGGCAAGCATCGCTTAACCTGATCGATCGACCTGTGCGGCTGTTATTATTTAACCATGGACCCCAGATTGGTGGCGAGCCTATTGCCACTAAACCAAGCAAAAATACAGTCTCCAGTCTGCTACTCAGAATTTCCTAATGGATAAATCTAATAACACTTCCCTGACCGGGGATTGAACTCGGAAAAATATAAGAAAAAAGATAATCGGGTCAGGAAAGAAACTACAATCTTTGTTACTTCTTGCAAAATAACTTTAAAGTGATCTAAAGTATCGCAGAATTTCTTTTAGAAATAAAGTCTTCAGTTAAGGCGAGTATATTTTTAAAAGGTAAGTAAAATATAGAAGTGCAACTCCTTTGGGATATAGAAGTGAGAAGTAATTTAAGTGGAATGTCGTTTGTATTGCCGTTCGAGGCAGAAATATTGTTTATTTACGGTTGCCTTTAAAGTAAGACTAGATATTATATTTATTTTTGTAACTCAGGGGGATCGGCGTTGAGGGTTGAAATACAGGCTGTGCTTAGTTTGGCCCCAAATGCTAATACTTTTGTGTACATTAACTGTAGACTAAGCACTTAATTTGCGAAATAATGTACAATTTTTTTTGTGAATCAACATTATTATTATAAATATTATTCTTAAGTGAGTTAGGAGTCTTCACAGCTAAGCTTTTGATTTTGAGAGACTCATCCTTTTTTTTTATATCTTTATTTTTTTTTTTAATTAAAAGGGGTTTTTGTCCAATAAGGGAGAATCATCCTGAGCATCAAAATTACTTTTATTGTTTTACTTTTATATTTTATTTAAATACAAACAAAAAAACTCAATAACAATATACAAGCGGCCACTGAAATATATATATATTATGTACAAGTATATAATAAAAAAGAATAAAAAAGGGAGGAGCTGATTGGGCATCAAAAAATTCGTCTGCATCACTGTCAATGGGATAAGGCTGGCAGCATTACTACTTTGGATGGCAATGCTGATTCTTTGGGCCAAAAATAGGCTAGGCCTTTGGTCACGCGTTATTCAAAATCATTATCTTTTTCATCAAATAGACTTAAGATACTACTACGTCGATAGACTATAAGATAACAGACGGGCTGATCGAAAATTAAAAGCTACGCTTGCCGCGTTCGGGTTATGCATGGGTGATCAACTATTACATATTGAGATCGTGCCTCGGAAAGCACGTTAAACCTTTGCTCCCGGCTGTCATCACTTAGTAGCCCTAAAGTCTGACGACTAGTCTTACCAAATGGTATTGTGTTACCCAACAACTGTCGTGGAGGTTAGATAGACAGTCGCACAAATATAATCAGCCTATAATGTTCCAACTGCTGGGACACAGGCCTACTCTCGATGAGAGGGACTGGACTGTAATCCACCACAAGGGCTTAGTTGAGCTGCATCCGGTAAGATTGAAAGCCGAACCCAAAATAGGTGGGAAAAAGCTAGGGTTAGATTGATGCTGACTTAAGATGACAAATACAAAGATAAACGATAAAGCCGTTCTTTAAAAAAAAAACAGTCGATTTGGCAAGTAATACAATTCATTCTAAATGCACGATTAATTTATCTTTCAAAAATCCTCATTTCAAAATCAACGAGATCAATATTTAGCTTTCTGGTAACTTAACTTTTTCGCGCAGGAAATTCCGCAAAGCAAAATAAGTTCAAATATAAAACGAATAAAGTTCAGAAATAAACGCAATCCCGATCAGAAAATAAAATCAGTGGTCAACACAACGGTATTAAACCGAAACCCGAAAACCACACGTAGCTGCGTAGCTCCCCGGAGGCGAGTTCGTAGCAAACTAATCCGGGCTACGAGGCTACGAGCTTCGTAGCACTACAAGGCTACGAGTAAACGCTACGAATAAGTGTAGATGCGCATGGTTCCAGCTACAATAATAACAATGGCGAAGGATATGTTTGATTAAAGTATTTTCTTGTTTAGAGAATTTCTGCTTGTGGGTATTGGTAGATTTTGTTTGTTTCTCGAGGCGGCTACAATATAGGAATTGAAAAACGTAAATTATTTATTCCTCTTGATTTCATAAAATAATAACTAGCTTCATTTTTCTGACTGACCGACCCCTTGACAATTCAAAAGTGCCTGTAATTGGTTTAATTGAAATAAATACTTTGAGTTTTTGAGTTTTTTTTTTAATCCCTCATTATTCTATGTGATTCATATTTTTTCACATACTAAGAAATGTATTATAGAATAAACTAGACATGGTATTCGTTTTACTGCAAAAATACTTTTCATTACGGGCCTAAAAAAAAGTATTTTGTTTATTTTATTTCAAACTAAAATAAGATGCCTCGCTTTCCTTGAAGGATATTTTTTATAGTGAACACTCCAAGTGAAGCCGAAAACCGTACCTAGCTCTCTCGAGACGCATCGTAGCAAACTAATCTGCTACGAGTTACGAGCTACGAGCACTCGTAGCCGCCTACGAAGATGTAGAGGATTAGTTACATGTGTTGATAGGTACCTGTCTTATATTACTAGTAAGTTTTTATTATGCTTTAAAAGTCATCACTCTCCTCTTCTCATCTCAATTTATTTGTCAGCCCAATATTTCTTCTTTTTTCCATACTTCTTTATTAGTCGTCATTTCAGTAGTCAGCCCCTTTCTAGCCATATCATCTTCCACTCAATGCAACCATCACTTCTATTCTTCTACTATTATCGCATCCACAATATCCACATCCACATTCAAACGTAAAACTTACTTCATTACATTTTCCTTATTCTTCCCACATGCCCATACATGACAACCGATTTCCACCCAACTTTTCAGTCACCGGTGCCACTTTCAGACTTGCTTGAAGAGATATTGCCATTGATCAAGTAAAAATTTGGACGATAAAACCAACATTATGCACGAAAACATATACAGATTGCCAATTATTTATGAATACACGAATAAACAGCTGCAGAAGATTTAATGAGAAACATTGTCTGCCATTTCACAACTTGCTTGTGAGTTTTTTGGCGAATGATTTTCTACCGAAAGAATCCTAATTTTCACAACTTGAATTCTGGGAAATATGAAATTAAGTAAATACATTTGCATCGTCAATATGAGTGGCGTATTGCCTACTCGAAATGACGCACTGCTGTAGTTTGCATAAGTATTGCGAAATTAAAGAGCATTTGCACCGGTTTTACGTGTCAGATGTTTTTGCTCATTTACTACGTCTTAATGTGATGTGGTATATTTACGTGGAATTCAGATAATTATCAAGTTTTGGAAAAATAAACTCAATACCTATCATAGACGACAGTTTTTATTTTATGAATAACATTAAAATTATAATATACTAGCTGCACCGCGCGCTTTGCCACATAAGTCTCGATCTCGTGAGAATATCGGAATAAAAAGCATCTTATGTCCTAATCCAGTTCATGGTTTACCCATGTGTCAAATTTTTTCCAAATCCGTTCAGCCGTTTTAGCGTGAAATCGTAACAAACAAACATACAAAAAATCAAATCGTTTCTCTTTATAAAATTAGTTTAGACACACTCTAGTGTGTCTTCTTATTTTTGTTAATTAATAAGGTATAATGTATCTAGATATATTAATAATAATAACCCCACTGCCGTATCTCTACGTTGACGTCGTGGTGGGGCTTGCGCGTTCTAAATTCTAGATCTGTGACGGAAGAGTTTACTTCGCCGGATCAGGTCTAGGGTGAGGAGTCAGACCAAGAGAGATACAGAAACCCGCAGGGCAGCATGTGGCGAGCTGTTGGGCAGCAGTGACCCAACGGACCCTATCTCCCGGGGGAAGTCTTGTTCCTCACCTCTGGCTTGCCTTTATTGGCCGGCTGGAGTGAACACTGACGAGAAACAGAGCTCCCATCTCATTCTTGCCTTTATTGGCTGGCTTGAGTGGAGATTTGCAAGAGGAAACGTGCTCGGAGGAAGGAAGTATTTCAGTAAGATGTTGGCCGTACTTCCGGCATTGTCCTGATAGCCGTGGAATACCTCTCCACTCTTCACAAGCACAGCACCTCAGGACATGTTGCCCCCTTGTTGCTACGACACTATGTGCTAGCGACCGTTTTGGGGGGCCCATTATTGAGTGTGCAAGTCACCCCCTGCCATTTTATCTGTGAATTATATTATCATTGGTCAGGCCGGGGACATAGACCTTCCATAGGTCAAGGTAACTGATCTACAATAGCCACCTACACCCATAGCCCAGTATATTTTGTTTCCATGTTCTGCAATAGTCCTGCACCAACCGGGGGTTGTCCATGGGTGCACTTGCATGATGCATACAGGGATAATCGTCGGTTGGTGCCTCCTCATCATTTAAAAATTATCTAAAGGGCCTCTGCGAGTTGGCTTCGGCCCCTGGCACGCCTTTCAAAGGTCCGGGACCCCAGGGTCCCGAGATTAATAAAAAATAATAATAATAATTTATTGTCTACAAAAAAATCTTAGCACTTGAGTTACACACAATTTGGCAATAATATGTACTAACAGTATAAACTAGCATCTGTAACCGAACTAGGCAATGCCTCTATTTCGGTTATCAGCGAACATTATACCTAATTAATTAAAATAAGAATATAGTATCCTAACTTAAGTAAAACTGTTAATAAACTAAAATATGGCGTCGAAAAATTCATCCGCATCGCTGTCGACCGGTAATGTACGAGTACCCAAGATACGGCATTGCCACGTTAAATGTTATACGTTATCGAATAGCAATGCTTAGCCTCTGGTCTTTCTCATCCAGCGGATTCCTGAGGCTTTCACAAGGTCATCAGTATACCTTCAATAATATTTGTGGATGAGCAGTAGATAATTCTATAACATTCCAACGTCAGAATGTAAAGTTATAGTGTGTGCGTGTGTGTATTCATCTAAAGCAACTAAACCCAAAAACCTTCCAAATTTATAACACTGCATTTTCTCTGTAAAATAGTAGTCGTAAATAATAGTTGTTGCTGTAAATCTTTCCAAGATTTAGTGATCCCCAAGCGATAGGTGGAGATGAATTAGTGAACTCCCGCGGTTTGCTTAAGCTATACATACCTCTATCATAACATCAAGTCTGTATTATCCGTACGGTAGGTAAAGGTATCGAGTACCCACTTTTCGCCAAGTGAACCTTAGGGCAAACATGAAGGATTCGTAATTACAGTGATGCTCTTGGTGTGAACCTTTGCTTGAATGATCATTTGACCGATGAATTGTTGGTCGAGAGACCGATTGCTCAATGGACGTTTTCCATTTTTTTTATTTTAAGTTTGCGTACTCACGTCTCGTTGCAGTATAAAACTGATTTAGATCCGCCACCTCACACCTCTGGTCCAGTTGAAAACCAGCGTCAGGCACCAGTAACTGTCTGGCATTTTTGCTGAACTGGGCCCTTTTGGCGCAGCCGTGAGGCACACTTTTCTGCTAATTTCTTACATCGGACTTTACACTTTTTTATTTGATTTTTATCTAATGTAAGTCTCTAGTGTATTGTGTGTCATTTAGTCTGTGCTAAATAAATGTATTTTCTTTCTATATTCTTCTTTTAAAATAACAAACGTTTGAGCGAAAAATAGGCTTGCTTTACATAAGAGATAGGAACCATTTGGGATAAAATAGTCACAAGTGGAGAGCGTTATGAATTTCCAAAGTTCATTTGTCCAACATTTACCTGTATAATTGTTTAACCAATGAACTGTTGTCGAAAGGACGATTGCCCGAAGATTATTAGTACGAAAAAAAGCTCCATGTCTTGAAGCGAGCCTTTTGTTTTCAGACTCGGTCACTTAACACTGTACTAACTAAAAACTACTTTGAACACTTTGGCCACTTTGGGATCGAACCCATGACTTTGAAGTCAGTCATTAATTTCAATTTTACCATTTACAGGCAGTTTTAAATGGCCAAGGACTCAGTCTGTCAAAAAGATGAAGCTAGTTATCCATTCCAAAGCTTAGTAGGTTCCTGTGGAGAAGAAACTCCATGGATACTACATTAAATTAAAATATTTTTACAATCGAATCGAAGCTTATTCCGTTCCACTACTGTTATCTATTAGTTACAGTATGTTACACAATAGGCCTGGTTTGTTTACTCAGTGTGCTAATTGATTAATTAGATTACTAACTCTATAATCACCAATAATTTCGTTCATTAGGTACGATGTGATCCCCTACCAATGCAATGGAAAGAGTTATTTATGTTTCAATTATTTAATAATAAATTCATTATTTGCTTTTGCCTGCGGGTTCTCCCTCGTAAAGGTCGGAAATTATCCCACGGGAACGTACTACCGGTATAAAAGATATCTTATGTCTTAACCTTCGTCTGAAAATTTTACACACGGATAGACCGTGTCTTGGGGTCTATCCGTGTGTAAAATGTGAAGACAGACACGCATTTATAATATTAAGTATCGATGAATATTGGGCCCTGGCCTTACTATGGAACTAATTCAGAATTGATCCTGTAGTAAATATATGTAAGTATTCATATTTAAAATGTGCAGACAGACACGCATTTATAATATTAAGTATCTATGAATATTGGGCCCTGGCTTTACTATGGAACTAATTCAGAGTTGATCCTGTAGTAAATATATGTAAGTATTTATATTTAAAAGCCCTCCCAGCCAACTAATTCGATTATGACTGGACTTTAAAAGAGACTGTGACCTCTGAGTTTGATTCGGCCTTTCTTCTCAGACTAGTCAGATAGGAAACGCCGACCTCATCTACATATCTAGTTTTAACTTACAAAATAAAATAATTTATCATTTATTTATCATTTAACTAGTGTTTGAAAATATGTTTGGGCTTTATTTCACCCCCGGAAAATATAATTATCAAAGACTTCAATTAGCTACATAATATACATAATCAGCATAATGTTCCAACTGCTGGAACACAGGCCTCCTCTTTCTATGTGAGGGAGTGGGCCATAATCCAGCACGTGGGCCCATTGCGGGTTTTTAGATATCACATGTCTTTGACATGTCGTGTGTGTTCATGTTTTAAATTCTAGGACATGCTTTCCTCACGATATTTTGATGGAATAATTTACACAAATTAAATTGTCTGCTTGGGTTTAAGCCCACGACCTACAACTCGTAAATTGCGGCCATTGTCATCTATACATATATAACTTTATCTTGCATACAAATATGTACAAAGCAACCAAAAAAAACCTCCACTGGCTCTAATTTATAATCCAGTTTTCAGTTCCACATGTGTACCTGATTGGATTGTAGACCAGGTTTACCATGTGTAAACCTGGTCTACAATCCAATGTACAAGTGCATTCAGCTCTCGAACATATCAATAGGTATTAAAACGGCAGACGTAGAATATTGCGTACCTTAGGCAAGATTATGGATCCGTAGGCCTAGTGCGAACGCGCAGAGTAAACGTTAGCTGTGTTAGCAGTTTTCGACAAGTTGTGCCTGCGACTTCGTTTGCATGCATGTCGGAAAACAGATTGGAGTTCATGGGGTTTAATTTTTTTTTGCGCGAAATCCAAATTATTTTTCTGAGTTAAAAGTAGCATAAGTATATATCAGTTCCTGCCGGGGTAGCGGGATCGTCCGAAAGGGTTACCGCTGCCCTGGTACATAAAGGGCTAAGGAAGGAACACGAATGGGTTTTAGTCAGTAAGAGTCTGACACTCCCTTCTGCTCCACCCAGAGCGGGAGGGGTCATTTGATGATTTCCCATCCTCAAAAAAAAAAATATATATAAATTAAAAAAAAAAAAAAAGTATATATCACTTATTTTCCAAAAAAGTCCTGTCAAAATCGGACCAGCCGTTTCAGAGATTAGCTGGAACAAACTTATTAAAAAACCGTTAGTTTGACATTACAAACAGATACTTCAATTTTATTTATTTGTTTAGATTCGAAAATCGTTCGAATTTTCGTTATATTTACGTCGCGCGTTCTAGCTAAAGCCTCTAGGTCTGTATTTCATATTGATTTATGTTCTGTTTTCTGAAAAGGAGATAAGCTTATTTAGGTTTCTATCTGCACCTTTTGAAAGGCTAGTGCAATTTATAGTTCAGCCATAAAAATAGCGAAGCAGACAGATGGAGGAACAAAAGATGTTTTGTTTTTTTCCATCAAAAGTAAGTGACTATTTGCGTCTTATTATCTAAACAGAGGGGCAATTCTCGTAATTTTAAGAACGTTCACAGTCTGATCTCAGTCTCAATCTGTCAAAAATACTTTTTTTTTTTACAATTTTGTTTGTCGCCGAGATGAGACTGCGACTAGACTTTGAACGTTTTAAATTACAGAATTGGCGTTCTGATGTCATCTTATCTAAAAACACAATTTGCAGTACAGTTATAAAAATCAGTTCAGACATTTTCATACATACATAAACCCCTTCTTCCCATGGGGGTAGGCAGATACTACAGAACGCCACATATTACGATTACATTCTCCTTTTATCTCGATTGCGTTCCTAAATCTAGTCGCGACATTTCCATAATAATTTAATTAATTTTAAATTAATTATTTAAATAAAGAAAATCTTTTTTACCATTCCCAATATTTATTTATTTTAAAACACATACAACTATCATCACAGGCTTCCCTAATACAATAGTGTCGTTATAGTTATAATAGCTTATAAAGGTACAATTATTACTAATATGAGAATCAAATCACAAATGGTAGGGGCACAAACCAAGCACTTCAAAAACCCTATTGATTTTCGCTAGAAAATTGGATTTGCCAATAATTAAAACGTGTTCAATACAAGCACATCGTAGGTAGGTTACAGTCAGGAAAGTAGTTATTGAGCAAATTGACACTTAACGTAATATTTCCGGGCTATAGCCATTTCAAGGCAAGCCCAAAGACGATCAAAATGTAATATTGCAACACACGAGGGTTCATGAATCATGTACTGAATCCATGGTAGCAGGTTGCGCGTCGATGTCCCTGTCACCCTGTTTTTCTTACTGCTGGGGCCCGGTAGGCCTAGGCATAAACTTAGCCACCGTTTATTGCTACCTTTGCTGGATACCTTTACCTAATTAATAATTGTCTCCACTTTATGTACTTTAACATTGTTCGTAAATTTATTTAATCATTACTGTATATCATACATAATCTAGTTTTAAAATAATATATCCAAATAAAAACAGTTTAAGTCAATACAAAAAATAAATTATACCTTCTTTTCAATTTAGCTTCTAATACATTTATTGTTGTCTTCTTTTTAAATGTTTGATGTAAATTGATGGACTGAAATACAGGTTTTTTATAAACCTAGATCAGGCAGGTCTACATTACAGTTAGAATTTAACTTTCCTCGATTGTAATTAACGTAAATCATATTTTTACTTTACTTTATAATTGAATAAAAGCGGCATCAGAGGCGTTGCTCAAATCGTCAGAGTGCAGAAGAACGGTCATTCGAGACATTCAGTAAATGGGACATAATCTGATCAGGAGCACCGCACTTGCACTCGGTGTACGGGCCAATGATTGTATGCTCTACACTTGTACGGGTCGTATAGTTAACTTCCGTAGTTAATTGTATGGCGATGAGACCGTACAACGGCCGCGAATTAAGAGTTCTAGGCCGCGGGTTGGAATCCTGACAGGCACTTTACTTTGTGTAACTGGTTTCATCACCACTACTCTCCAAACGGTGAAGGAAAACATCGGAAGGAAACCGGCATGTACTAGAACCAAAACTTCGAAGACATGATTGTGATATCTACCAACTAGCATTGGACCCGCAAGGTGGATTACGGCCCAATCCCTCTCACCGAGAGTAGGCAGGCCTGTGTCCAAGCAGCGGGAACATTTTAGGCTTCTTTTTATTTTTTTGGAATGGGATGTCTTCAAATGAGCCCTCCCGCTCTGGGTGGAGCAGAAGGGAATGTCAGACTCTTACTGACTAAAACCCACCCGTGTTCCTTCCTTAGCCCTTTATGTACCAGGGCAGCGGTAACCCTTTCGGACGATCCCGCTACAACATTTTAGGCTGTTAACGCTAATGCAACTAGCTAAATGGAAAATGAATGGTGGGTATTGATATCAAACCATGATGAAAAAGATTCTTCCTTTTCAATGGAGGAGTGGTACAGAGGCCAGCACGTCAAACTAATATAATCTGTCAAATTGATTTAATAGATTATCAACTTTATCGCTAAAGCATTAAAGTTCATGGTTGATTGGGAAAATTTGACAGTTTTGGGTAGCTTGACCTGCAGGCCTCTGTACCTACACCTTCTCGAAGTGGTACATTATTGATATCCACGCGAACAAATTTGCGGGCACAGCTGGTTAGTAAATAAATCTACAACTATAAAAACCTTACATTCTACTCCTCATCCATCTATGCAGATACAGCCTAATCCGTCGCTGGGACAAAGCCCCAGCCGGTCATAAACCGGTTTTGTTTCGACTGAGATTAGTTAGGGACTCACTACATCTGCCACGGCTCTAACGAGGCCTTTGACAAGTTAGATAGTGACAAAAAATTGCCGAGTTGAAGCTCTTCTACTAAAAACGGACGGCGAACAAAACAGGTTAGGATAATTCGGCTAAAAAACCTGATGATTACAGGAACAAGAACTTAAAAGCATTTAGTTAGATTTGGATCTAGTCTTTAACGTTTTGTAAATAATTGCAGCCAAGTTTAGATAGAACAAAAGGCATACACCACACATAACCTATATATAATCTATCACGCCAGTATTCCCTGAAGAGAGAAGAGATGCAGAAGGCAGAGGTGCACCTGAAGGCTACCCACATTTCGCCAGTTATGTTTAAGTCCCGTGTAATAGGGGCCGAGCCTATTTATTGCCCTTAACAGGGCACAAATCCAGACTCCGGGCTGCTTCTGAGAAAACCATATAACACCCGACCCAGGATAATAACCGGAACAACCCAGGACCTTCTGCTCGGCGGCAGTAGCGCTTGCGACCACTAGCTAGTCCAACAAGGCAGTCTAAGGGCCGACATACACGGACTGCTTGAAGCAGTCAGGATGGACTGCTTCGAGCAGCGACTGCATCGTGAACTACAGTCTTCTACGAACACAGTACACACATACATGAAACCGCTCGAGCAGTTACAACTGCTTCGGGCGGTCGTGCGGTCAAGCAGTCGCCAGGCATACACTGACTGCTTCTACTTGACTGCTCTCGCGCAGTTCATTCCACATTGCACGCGCTTCCCGCCCGCACGCTTTTTGTTTTGTTTCTTGAGCAAAATGGACGACGTAGATTGTGCTACTGATTTCAATGACGAGCAGTTGGTATCAACTGCTCCAGCAGTTATCAATGGCAGCTTCAAGCTGTTGACTATGACTGCAAGAGCGGTCCGTTTATGTTGATCAATCGCTAACTGCTCGAGCAGTCCGTGTATGTCGGCCCTAATAAGTGTAGTGTAGGGCAGTGGAATATGTAGGGAGCGGGCCTAATTACCATCAACCGGGCACAAATCCAGACAGAAAACAAAGCGATAGGCTATTTTCCTAAAAAAATCTAATTAGTCCGTCAGTTAGATTATCAAAACATATTGAACCCGTATTTTTTCTTTTGTCAATTATATAAAAAATTATGAAGATATCGCCCGTTAAAGCTCCGCGTGACGTCACTCTTGCTTGCGACACATTTGCAAGCAAGTGACGTCACGACCCCCCACTCCCAAATTTTGACGTGCTTTATCTTTGTCATTTTTTATTTGACTGACAAAAGAAAAAATACTTGTCCATTATTTTTCGATAATCTAACTGACGGACTAAATATAATTATTTTTTTTACCCAGGCAACCTGTAATTTTAAGGAATTTGTTGATTATTCTGATGTAATCGATTGTGTGGTTACTTAGATAGCTTAAATGATGACTAATTTGATATTTTTGACGTTTAACTGATACCTTTCAATCAACTATTCAATAATTTGCTCAAATCATGTAGCTCGTCAATATTTCATTCTTAAAGAAAAAAACTCTAATATGTTTTTTCCTTACCAATAAAAAATAATTTCCCAAAAAAATTCATAACCCTCTAACATCAACCTCTTAAACCGACGTGACACGTCTTTCACTTAACCCGTCGATGATTGCGTATTAATCTAGCACGCTCGGATAAACGGTGCTCCCACCATCAATCAACGGCAGACTACGGCAAACACATTACCTCGTTGATTATATTATTGAACATGATGTATCTCGTCATCCATCTAAATTAGCTATTAATTGGACACATTCTGTATCAATAGGTCTGTGTTAAATATACGGCTCGTTTTAGGTCTGTACGTCCTGTTTGTTGTCAAATTAGTCTGGATTTTGACAGCCATTTCTAGGTATTATTATTGATTGTATTAATAGGATTATAATAATAGGCCTCTTCGGGTAAAGGGGCTTATGGCTAAGTAATAACAGCCGCACGGGTCGATCGATTAGGTTAAGCTAACCATGCCGCGGTTGATCCGTGGATGGGTGATCATCTTTACATACCAAGACCCTTCCGCGCCTCGGAAATCACGTTAAGCCATTGATCCTGGCTGTCATTCATGGATCTTTGACAGTCGTTACGTCGTCAGAAGCTCGAAAGTCTGATAACCAGTCTTACCAAGGGGTTTCGTATTACACAGTAACTGGGTTGTGAAAGTCAGATAGGCAGTTGCTCTATCTAAAATACTGGTACTCAGCTGCATCTGGTTAGACTGGAAGCCGACCTCAACAGAGTTGGGAAAAGGCTCGGTAGATGATGAGGCCTTTTCGGGTAACCACTGAAAATCAGCGCTGTGCTGTGGGTCTGGATAGCACAGCATCATGCTGAGTAAAACCTTTTTTGACAGTCTCGACGTGCAGCTGTCGACTGTTTTGTGCTCGTGATTTGTGTTCCTGTGACAGATAAAACTATTTTTCTTTCTTTATTTTATTGGTATACGTCACCTATCCCTTCATCACCGTTCCAGCCTTACTTAATATGTTTTAAAAATAATTTGGCAGCGACGGCCCCAATTTCCATCCCGTACTCTCAACGCAATAACGTATAAAAAACACAGTAACAACTACCCTATAAAAGAGATACAGCGCGAATCCAATTCTGAGCAACAAAAAAACAACTGCACCAGATTCTACGCGGCGCCGTCACATATTTCAATCGTATCTGTCATTATTTAAAACGGATTACCCCCCATACCTACGTGGAATGCATCGAACTGCAGTTTACACGAAAAATACATTGAAACTTTCAATAAACGGGTCGACGGTGAATGAAAAAAGAAATGTTTTTTTCCGTACGTCGGATAGGCTGAGCACCGGAATTTTCATTCGAATCCGTGCCGATTGGTTTTGTGTTATGGCTGGTTTGTGGCGCTGCCGTTCGGTTTTTCTGGTTAAACAAGGACCCTCGCGTTTGAGAGTTAATTTCGTTTTGCGCTTGTCAAAGTAAACTTGATAATTTAGATCAATCGAAATTTTTGAAAAAGGTTTTTTTTCATTCATACTTTTAATTAACCGACTTCAAAAAAGGAGGAGGTTCTCAATTCGGCAGTATTTTTTTATGTTTGTTACCTCAGAACTCCGTTATTTATAAGCCGATTTGCCAAATTCTTTATTTTTCTTTCAGATTGGTCCCATAGTAATTTCATCAAAAACGGTTCAGTAGTTTGATTTTTAAACCAAAATTACTGGTATAAAATATTACAACCGAGGAGTGAAAAAAAAAAGCTTTTTTTTATTTTTAATTAACTTTAATTTCGTAAGTCGGTGTCGTTGCGTTCGCATTTTCGTTGTTTGCCACCGACTTCCGAAATTAAAGTTATCTTTCACTTTGTAGTGTCTTTTTTGAAAGTCGATTTTTTTTTTGCAAAATACATTTTTTCTTAATAGCACTGTATGCCCTAAGACCGTACTTAAGTCACGCTTTTCTGTGACTTAAGTAATGTATTTTTACACAGAAAAGTGTGATTTAAGTGCGGGCTTAACTCACACGATCTGTTAAATAGTATTCGATACCCGTGACTTAATTAAGTCTATTAATGCATAATGGACGTATCGTAATGTACATACTATTATGTATTCAAAAATTCTTCGTTTCTTAAAATACAAAGTAATATAAAATCCATACAAAACGCAAAAGCAACCAGATACTAAAATCTATGAATTTTTGGCGAGGTAGGCGATTGCTAGCTGGTTAATTAGTACAGCAATTACAAAAATTGGGTCATCGTTATTTTGACCCCGCAGTTTAATTAATTGACACGAAACCGAATAGTATTTGAATATTCTATTACTAAACCAGCCTTGGTCCTGCGCCTGATCTCTCTCCGGTCGTGTCAGATTGCCGTCCCATCGGACTATGAGAGTGAGGGAAGAGGGAGTGCACCTGTGACTGCGCACACACTTGTGCACTATAATATCTCCCGCGCCGAAGGCTAATTGTCTCTCCGTTGAGATTGGCCGCCGTGGCCGAAATACGGTCTGCAGGACTTTTTATTTACTAAAACAGAATCACCCCAGACGACTGATCAGTAAATCCTAATATTCGCATTGGAAGTACCAATAAAAGGAACCATACAAAAAAATGTTTCAAGCCTTGAAGAAATCTTGGCTCAGCATATAACGGAACGTCTTAATAGAACATTTTATTCTGTAATCTCAACTAAGTTTTCAAGTCTTGGGAATAGTCTAAAGGACTTTGTTCACTACATTGTAGCATACGCTACATAATCAGTCTGTTAAATGCTAAAGGGTTTTTAGCCCTAGTGTAAAAGGAGCAATGAATCTGGCTTCCTTGTTGCATTCTAGCGATTTCAGACTATTAAGATCAAGGTCTTAACATAATATAATCAGCCTATAATGTTCCCGCTGCTGGGACACAAGCCTCCTCTCTTCGAAAGGGTGTGGGCAAGATGTCACGTGATTTAGTTCTAGGGTTTATGTTTGGTTCTAGGACATGCCGGTTGTCTCACGATGTTTTCCTTCACCGTTTTAAGAGCAGTGGTAATTAAATTATTTACACAAAGTAAAGTGCCTGCCTGGGTCCGAACCCAAGGTCCAGGGTCAACGAGGAACCCAGAAGGTAAGGTCTTACTGTGGAATATTATAAGAATATCATCATTGCGTTGCGAATGAAAGATGGGTTCGCTTTGTACTCTTAGTTCTTTCTATCACTCACACTAAAGCAATAAATAGTAAACAAAATAGCTTTTGATTTCTTCCGGGCAGGTATGCGCAAAAATTGTTTATTCAAATTAGGATGCCCTTCACCACTTCCTAGTAACAATCAAATGTATTATAGACTAGCCGCGCCCTGCAGTTTAACCCGCATAAGTCTCGATCTCGCGGTAATATCGGAATAAATTTTTTCTATGAGCTTTTCCAGGTCATGGCCTACTCGTGTGCCGAATTTCATCAAAATCCGTTCAGCCGTTTTACCCTGAAATCGTAACAAACAAACATACAAAAAATCTAAACTTTTCACTTTATGTCTTTGAAATGATAAATTGGTAAACAGTAACTTAATACTTAAGAAATAAGTCCAAGTCAGAAATAAAACTTATGTTACGGTGTAGTTTTCAACAGCCTCTATTTTCAAAGAAATACTCGAGTTTCATGCCGAAGAAAATCCAATTCGCTTACTGAACGACAAATCTAATCCTTTCTCGTTTAGAAACTAGTTATTTTCTTCTGCAATAAATTATTAAACTGTCGCTTGCGTCGCTACATTTTTTTCTTTGCGGTATTTTCTTCGGACGAGGGATTGGCTAAGCGGATTTTTATTCTGGACGTGTCAGCGTCAAAGATTTAAATCGTTAAGGCGCAATTCCACCAGTGTGCGGCACTGTGCGACACTGTACTGCACAGTGTACGGCACAAATGTTTCTTTCGGTGGACTCACTCAAGTAAACATTTACAAATATGCTGCACAGTTCGCTTACAAAAATACGGATAGCTTTGCCGGTGGAGACAGAGACTAACGTATCTGCAGCTCAGTACGTGCCCTGTTCAAGTTCGGCACAAAATATTTGTGAATAAATGTGCTGAACACAATTTTGGTGGATTCGCATCTCTGCGTCAAAGTCAAATTATTTTATTTCAAATAGACACATAAAAGGCACCTTTGAACGTCAAAATGTACAAAAATAGAATTGATTCTAGTCCCCTCTTCCAGAAGGTAGTTTCGAACGGAGTAGAATGGGCAAGAAACTCCACCGTCAAGAGATAGTCGCGTTTCTGTTTTTTTTTTACTCCTCCGACACACAATGACGCAATGACTTGACTTGAATCATGGAAACGCAATCTATACCCTGTCCATATGATTAACCATTTTTTTGACAGCTGTCTTACGAGTAGAACGCATATTCTAGATTTCGTAAAAGTCAACTTTAAAATGCGTAATAAAATAAGTATATAAACTGCCTTATCTTATTGAATTAACTTATTGTTACGTGTATCAATCAATGTATTGTGTGTTGCTGCAATCACTAGTTCCATCTGTCTAAAAATGGTTTACCTAATGGACAGGGTATAATAATGTGTGAGCTCACTCTTCTCAGTTTGAATACTTTTTCGCGTGACTAAGTACGGTGAGGGCAAATCTAGCGATTTAAATCTTCGGTCAGCGTCGTCGGTTAATCTTTAAACTGTAATAAGTTTTCTCCCACGCTGTTGGTTCCGGGATATTATATTGCCATGGTTCGCTCTTTGTGTGGGTGCTAGAAATTGTAATCTAAGAGATAATATCTGATAGATAAGATGAATCAATATTTTTCTGTAAGTTAACGGCGATTTAATTGCAAAAGTGCTTTTTTCATAAGGGAAAGCTAACAGAAGTACCTACCTATGTTAAAAATAAATGTAAATAATTTAACAAATATACTACCCACTACATTTGCCACGAATTACAACTTAGATGTTTACAAAGTGATGGTGTGCTGATGGCAAGCGTAAGTATAGTCAAGATAAAATCAATTGAGGGCTGATTCTTCAATCGACCAATAATTTTTATGCGTGGAATAAAATTGACGTCTGACAGTAATTGTATAGAAGAACTGTCAAAAATTCAAAATTATATAGTTAAAGTTATCTGGCGTTGTAAAAACAGGCCTTAATGCACAAAAGAAACTTAACAAGACAAAACTCTTGTTTGTATGTTGCATGCTACAGGTCCTATAATAATAATTCGCTTAAGCATACGGAATCTACTAATCTAGTTTACAATACATGTCTGAAACAAAGTCAATACATGTATACTATGTATATAAACAAGTATAAAAACTTGTTTATGGGTGTAAACGCGGGATTACAATATCACTAGAAATCGATTTGAGTATTAAAAATCGTATCAGTCAATATCCCTTTAGACTAAGGTAAATTCATAATATCGTTTTACGGAAGCCACATACTAGGAGGGTTGACATTATTTGCATAAAAAAAACTGTTATCACGTTTACTGCACCTTATATTTTTCTTAAGCAACAGAATTGACAAAGAAAGTAATTTTAAAACGTTTTTTGTGACATACGTCATCCCCAATATTGGAACGATAATTATATCGAAACATTCGATAATGACTTTTCACACGAAAGCGGTATAGTATGAGATGTATTTAAATTAAATACAAACATGAACCAGCGATGTTGATCGACTTAGATGGTTATTTGAACACAATTATTGGTTTCCTTTGCAAAGCATCTATGTTTGTGTATCGAAGTCTAAATGTTGGTTTGAGTAAGATCAATATGTTCGTCAGCAAGAAATTGCTTTGAGTATGTAGCGGAACAACGCGTCATACTGACGTCACGGAAAATCCTGCATCTCGCAAGCAGAGTTTACCGCGCAACTAGCAGATATACAACGGCCCGACATGAATCACCAGGGCAGTTGCCCGCCAGACACGACGCCCGTCTGGTCAGACTTCCTCCCTTTTCTATGGAGGATGAGTGCACTTTACACCGTTCCTTATGCCTCTCTAGAATCGTTCTGGGTTCGACTTCCAGTAGGTATTACAAGAATATTACCCTCCTTTTGGGCTCCGCCGCAGTTGGGTAAAAAGGTGTGCATCAGCCATTTAACGACCCCTAATAGAATGATTTGGGTTCTGCGAAATTATTGCGTAAAATTATCATTATTCCATAATAACCAACACCTACACTTTAGGTAAATATGCATCCGATTATCCGATCACTGCTCATCACATACTTCAGATGACAGGATATAAATATGAGAATTTTATCTAGCACTAGCTTCATCCCGCGGCTTCGTCTGCGTGAAATTTCTTGTCCCCCGGCCCACCGCGTCGCATCGCATCACCTGCCCGCGCTAATACTTCGTTTTCGCTCAGCATTTTTTCTGACTATTTTGGTTTTTGCCCGGCTCCAAAGAGTCCTGGGGGCCTAAAAGCCCACTTTGGCAGAATCATAATAGGATAACAATATGAATCATATTAAAAATCTTAAAATGGTCACAAACTGAAAATTTATAATATAATCTGTGTGCAATTCATATCACAATTAAATAACATTTAAACTGTAGCAATAAAAAATAAAAAACCAATTTGATTAATAAAAACTGTAATGAAAAATTGACCGATAAAAATTACGGTTTTAATTTTTTTTCATGTGGCAATGTTTACACCAAATATTAAATGAATTTTTACGAAAATTAGAGGAATTGCTAATGATCTGCTGGGAATTCAGGAAATGAATACCTTTTAGAGGTATTGCTTAAAGTGGCATTTTTAGGCCCCCAGGCATGATGTTAAGTAGCCTATAACCTTCCTCAGGAATTGAGCTATTAAATATTAAAAAATCAAATCCGACCGGGAGTTCCAGACATTAGAGCGTTCAAACAAACAAACTCTTCAGCTGTATTATCAGTATAAATATAGAATATAACGCATAAATAATACCTGATAATATTCTCATGGATGGCTCGTAAAGCCAATTCTTTCTGATTTAGTGCACGCCTGCACTTCGCTGGTTTTACTGACAATAATATTGATGTGTTACCGTTTATCAGCGTTATAGTCAGGTGTGAACGTTCTTTGAATATTTAGCAGTGCATTTATGAATCTTGATTTTATTCTATATAGGTTTCTTTCTTTTTCGATTATTTATAATTGTGTAAATCGAGAAGTATGTCGTTCTTTATCTGTTGGGTCAGAAATCTTAACATGTTTACTTAAAATAACTTACTGAATAGAACTTTTGCGAATTCGAGACACACCAGAGAGGCAATACTGTGTTAAAAACCTCTTGTTTTAAATATCTACTTATTTTACTAAGCCCTAAGTAAACCAATGGAGGCTTATCAAGCAAGCAAGTAATAATTATAGTTTATTCTACGGATATTTTATATATTTTAACTGAAACATGGGAAACTGAGGCATCGAACTCAGTTCTACATTATAGACAAATAAAACGATCAAATTATCATCATCAATTCGGCCGAAAGACGTCCACTGCTGGACATAGGCCTCCCCCAAGGACCTCCACTGCGAACGGTTCTGTGCTTCCCGCATCCAGCGGGTTCCTGCGCTCTTCACAAAGTCATCGTTTAATTTCATTATCACTGCTCTCAAAAACGGTGAAGGAAAACATCGTGAGGAAACCGGCATGTTCTAAAACTAAAAATCCACCATCTCGAACTGGGCCTGCATGTTGGATTATGGCCCAATCCCTCTCTTAGAAGGGAAGCCTGTGTCCCAGCAGTGGGAACATTATAGGCTTATTATATAAACGGAAAATTCATAAAAAAAAACGTCGCAAGCCGTCCCAGTGCCGCCATTGTAGTCATTTTTAACTCCAAACGCTTACTTAATAATAATAATAAATTTATTTATTTTAGGTAATAACACCCATACACGTATAAACGCACATCAAATAAAATCAGATAAAATTTAAATTAGATAAAATCATTACAAATCAAATTAAACGGACACAGAATAAATCGAATTGAATGATATCAAATTAGAATAAATAATCAAAACAATAAAATTAATATGGAGATAAGAATTAATTAATCAATAATCACAAAATAAAATCCACAAATACTCACAAAATAAAATTAATACATAATCCTAAAATAAAATCAATAAATAATCACAAAATAAAATCAATAAATAAATAATCACAAAATAAAAAAATTATATGTAACGTAATCAACTGTATGTGCGAGATAATGAAGGACCTATATTATATGAAGTATGTAGTAAGATAGTAGTAGTGCGGTAAGTCACCGCAGTTTGTATTTGGCGCTCTCCCAAACTATTCTGTAGCACATAAAGTTTACTGCGGTGCATTCAAGTAAAACTTCGGTGTTTACGCTAACGGCCGACCCACTGTTGCCTATATCTTTGATTTTATGAAAACTTCAGAAGCTTCGTAAGCAGAAATATTTGTTCGAAGACTTTGTAAGCAGAAATATTTGTTCAGCTGGGCTAGGCTCATAGCGTTGCCACATCTAGTTAATTGATCATATAATTTATCATTTGAATCGATCGATGGTATTAAACTGCATCCTGCTAGACTGGAAGCTATTTTTTTTTCGGGGTGGAGAATCCTCATGGTTGTCCGCCACCCCCTTTCTGTCAGATTGAGACCAAAAACCACCCCGGTGTTCCATCTCATACCTACACCGGGGGCCGCGGGAACGTACGATCCTTCTGCAACCAGACTGAAAGCCTACCCCAACATAGTTGAGCAAAGGCTAGGCAAAGACAGGAGAGAGGCATTCTAACCGATCGATTTTATGTCTGAAGCTTAACTTAGGCTTCATTACCAGTTCGATTTAAGGGGGTTTTTCATTAGGACATAGAGACACAATGAAAGCCCACTACCACAATGATGTCTGGGTTAAAAGTCCCAGTAAGTGGCAATTGGGCCGCATCTATACGAATATTATAAAGAGGTAAAATTTGTTTGTTTTTTTGTATGTATGTAGGAGGTAATCTCCGGAGTTAATGATCCAATTATTAAAATGTTTTTACTGATAGAAAGCTACATTATGTTTGAGTGCTTACAGGCTATAAATTATATTTACATCATGCATTTTAGCTGAGCTATCACGACTTTTGTCTAGTAAGTCGGAAAGAAATACCTCTTAAGACAAAATTATTTTCAGGTGCTGCCTAAACAGTTGTTTATAACGATAAACAATGTATGACAATCTGGTACGCCTTAAATAGTTCTACAAAAAAGTCCGCGACACCATGTTTCTATCTTTTATATTTTATCGTTTAATATCGCCTTTATGTTGTAAAAAAGTATTTTTTTATTACCTAATATACACTTTTTTGTGCCTATTATTTCGTGGGATGCGATGTAATTTCGTTGATGTAATCACCAATTTATAGCTTTCTTACATACACAACTGTTATTAAATTTACTAATTCTTTCTCTTCATTATATCGCTGTTGCCAAACAGTTTATTAATACTCCAGACTTATTATCTCACTTCAATTAATCTACCCTAAACGTCATAGAATCTTCCCAAGGTCATCACAATAACTGGACAGAATCAATCACTAATCGTCGTTCGGAAACTGACCTTTGATGGAACTTAGGCGGGGCTGGCCGAAACACAAATTAATGGTTTGTCTCACCCGCGTCACAAAATAAATAGGTACAGAAGACTCACACAACCACTGAAAATCACCTAGACGCACGCACTCGTCTACGCAATACGCGTAGAAGTTTGCGTGCATCTAGGTTATCTGATTCTAGTCTAATCTAATCTAGTTTGTCTAGGTCATCTTCATTCTCTTCTCCATATCCCAATTTATTTGGGTTCGGTGCAACATGTCTTTTTATGACATGTGACATCTACCAACCCGCACTGGGCCCGCGTGGTAGATTACAGCCCACTCCCTCTCGAAGAGAGGAGGCCTGTGTCCCAGCAGTGGGAACATTTTTTTTTATGTATGTCATCTCGCAGTTCAACTTAGGAAGTTGTCATCTGCTTAACCGGACTTGCCTGTGATTGCCTCAATAAATTAAGCCCTCCAGCCAGGGATTCGCTCGATGTGTGGAATTTCTGTACTTGCATACTTTGTGTCCACGTACTCAGTGAGCATTGGGGCGTACCTCCATGTCCTCCACTAACCGTTGGTTAGCCGTTAGTGTTATAGACGAATTAATTGCACCCTACTGGGCAGCTATTATCGGTTTATTGATTTGGAGATCGTCTAGCGCTTAAGGTAATTTGTACCTTATTAATTGGTTGATATAATTGGGCTATGAATTTATTAATAATTTATTTTTTATGTACAGGAATAAAATTAAACGAAGGACTCGTGGCTAAGTAATAACAGCCGCCGCGCTTTCGGCGCCACGAGTTTTATAAGAGGAAATTTTTTTATTTTATTTATTTATTTTTTTCGGGAAAACAAACAATGACACATTAAGAATTACAAAAAGATATGATACAGAAATGATACAAATGTGAAATCAACCACGTTCTCCACAGATACACAATGAGACAATTTGGTAAATTTTAAGACTAGCGTTGTAAACAATAAAAAAGTCATAGTCATAGTCATTTATTTCTTAGCAAAATACATTGTGTAGAAAGTCTTACATTATAAAATAATGTTACGAGCTTCGGGTTCGTGACAATAAAAACTGCCGATAAAAATTACCAAAAGTTACACTTTATTTAAACAACACTAATAACAACTCAAACACACTAATTATAAAACACAATCGCTCTTAAGTCGCACTTGAAGATCGCTTTCGATGTATTCGCTTCTATCGCAGAACCAAGTCTGATTAGTCGCGGCTAGTCCCGGCCTTATATAGTGCCGCAGATAATTCCAGAATCTTCTATTGTAGAAACATCTAGAATGTTCGAGTACATACCGGCCCCGACTGACCAGATGTCGATAGTTCTAGTATGTTCAGCCGATCGATAATAGATGGCGCTAGTGACTCTATTAGTTCTTCTACTAGAAACTAGATGGCGCTAGTGGTAACTAATGTCACCATGCATCAGGCATTAATTGTGACGCGCAACACTCCTAAGACATGCTCGTCCCGAGCATTATCGGCTCCATAATAACGCGCCATTCGATCCACATGGACAATCTTAGGAGTACCTCTTGCACCTTTCTGTATCCGGTAGGTTACGTCATTGATCTTTGTCACAATCCGGTACGGTCCATCCCATTTACGTTGAAGCTTAGGAGATTTCCCTTTGCTGCGGACTGGATTGTGCAACCATACTAGTGAACCTTCGTCGAACCCTTTACTGTTCATTTTGCGGTCATAACGGGTTTTCATCTTTTCAGACATTTGCTGGCCCGATTGTCTGACGTGCTCATAAATGTCATTCATTTTGTTCCGCAAGTTATTCGCATAATCGGTTATACTGCGTGGGGCATCAGGTGGTATTCCGGTGATCAGGTCTGCAGGCAGCCGTAATTATCTTCCAAAGTTTGCGAAAGCTGGTGTCACCGATGTACTTTCGTGAACAGCGCTTCGATATGACAACAAAAACGGTTGTATGTGCTTGTCCCAATCTCGTTGCCGATTTTCCACAACTTTTGCTAGGTTCCTCTCCAATGTCTGATTGAATCGTTCCACCATTCCATCCGATTGTGGGTGGTAAGAAGTTGTTCTTGTTTTATGAGTACCCATAACTCGACAAGTTTCCTGAAATATTTGGGACTCAAAATTCCTTCCTTGATCACTGTGAATCTCTAAAGATACTCCAAACCGACAGAAGACTTCATAAACTAATTTATCTGCAACTGTCGAAGCTTCTTGATTTGGAATGGCGAAGACTTCCGGCCACTTAGTGAAGTAATCCATCACAACCATGACATACTTGTTACCACTTTCACTTTCCGGAAACGGCCCCGCAACGTCAAGAGCTATCCTCTCCCATGGTGCGCCAACATTGTACAATTGCAATGCACCTCTACTACGAGTCTGAGGTCCCTTTACAGCTGCACAACTTGTACATTTGCGACACCAGTCCTCGACATCGTCCCGACAGTGGACCCAGTAAAACCGTTCTCGTATCTTCAGTAGTGTCCGTTTTACTCCCAGATGACCTCCTGAACAACCATTATGGTACAGCTGTAGAACATCCGGTACTTGAGCTTTAGAGACAACCATTTGCAAAAGACAGCTGTCTCCCCGAGCATTTTCCCATTTACGGCACAGGACTCTATCCTGAATCACCAAGCTGTCCCATTGGGCCCAATAGCTTTTCGTGATCGAACTCATTGCTGAGACGTCGCTCCACCTGGGCTTAGGAGCTCTGGCCTTCATCCACTCCAGAATCGGCTTGATGTCCGAATCTTCCTGCTGTGCACGTTGTAGGCTTTCCTTCCACTCGTTGCTGAGGTCTGTCTTGAGCATCCTCACAGGTACGACTTCTTTACTTTCTTGCCTAGTACAATGCTTGCAGTCTTCAGGATAAGGTCTTCTTGACAATGCATCTGCGTTGCCATGAGATTTTCCGCTGCGATGTTCGATCACAAAGTCGTATTCCTGCAATAGTTCAATCCATCTCGCAACTTGACCTTCTGGATTTTTGAACTGCAATAGCCATTTCAGTGCAGCATGGTCAGTTCGTAAGTGGAATTTCCGCCCCGGAAGATATTTGCTAAAGTGCTGCAATGACTTTACCACAGCAAGCAGTTCCCGTCTCGTAACACAATAGTTCCTTTCAGGTTTCGACAGTGACTTGCTGAAGTACGCTATCACAAACTCTTGATCGCCATTCCGCTGAGACAACACACCGCCAAGTCCTATGTCGCTTGCGTCTGTGTCAACTATAAATTCCTTGCCCGCATCAGGGTACCCCAAAATAGGTGTTTTGCACAGACGGTCCTTTAGCTCCTGGAATGCGATGTCGCAACTTTCATCCCAGCAGAAATGTCGCTTTTCCTCGGTTAGCTTATGCAGGGGTTTAGCTATATCTGCAAAGTTCTTGACAAATCGCCGATAATAGGAGCACAAACCCAGAAATGCCCTGACCTGCGTCTTGTCTTTTGGAAATGGCCAATCCTTGACAGCGGCGATTTTCTCTGGATCCGTGCGGATACCTTCTTCAGACACTACATATCCCAAAAAGCTAACTTGTCGTTTGAATAGTGAACACTTCTTCGGACTTAACTTGAGGTTGGCACTCTGGATCTTTATGAGCACGCGTTCCAGGTTTTAAAGATGTTCTTCAAACGTACGGCCTACGATGATGATGTCATCCAAGTAGACTAGGCAAGCATCGCCAATAAGCCCGGTAAGTACAAGTTCCATTAACCTTTCAAACGTTGCCGGAGCATTGCATAATCCAAACGGCATAACTTTAAATTGCCACAGACCCTTTCCTGTCGAGAATGCAGTTTTCTCCTGTCCTTAGGATCAATTTCAACTTGCCAGTAGCCACTTTTCAGGTCCAGCGTGCTAAACCACTTTACTCCAGTAAGCATGTCCAGCGTGTCATCAATTCTTAGCAAAGGATAGCTGTCCTTCTTCGTAACGTCGTTCAGACGACGATAGTCAACACAAAACCTTATGCTGCCGTCCTTCTTTCTTACCAGCACTACAGGTGAAAACCATGGACTAGATGAAGGTTCAATAACACCATCCTTCACCATTCCCTCAATCATGGTTTCCACTTCCTTTTCGCGTGCTACCGGCAATCTCCTTGGCCGCTGACGGATAGGCAATTCTTCTCCTGTGTTTATTTTGTGTTGAACTAAGCCAGTCCTCCCGATGTCAGCATCGTTTGACGAGAAAACATCGGCATACTTAAGTAACATTTTCTTTGCCTTGACCATTTCATTTTGGGACAGAGCGCTGCGGCAGTCTTCTAAAAGTGTGGTCACTCTCGTTTGTGCATCCTTGCTGAGGGCCCCAGTCGATAGATATTGGCATTGACGCAACCAATCCACTTCGTCGCAAGTACCAACTAGTGTGCCTTTTTCTATAACCTGTTTCTGATCACAAAGGTTCAGCACACGTACCCCTGAGATGTGGGTTGTTCTGACCAAAGTTCGTGCCACTTTCCATGGTAGGTCATTGTCTACCCTTTCCACGAGTACACAACGATGAGTTTGCCCAGGATTCCGAGGAAGGCTAACCGGCACAATCGTTTCCGATCTCGGCGGAAGAACAATCTTCTTAAGGCTGTACACGTTCCCTGGTAACGCTCCTTCCACGAAAAGTTCCTCCTGTCCACATTTCAAAACACCCTGTTTGACGTCAATTTCGCAACAATTCTTCCTCATAAAGTCAAGGCCCAGGATGCAATCGTCCATTATATCAGCCACGATGACATTATGCAGGTAGATTCTGTTGCCCAGCTTCAACCCCATCTTCTTCTCTCCATGGACGGGTATGCGCTGACCGGTGGCTGTTACCAAATTAATGTGTTCTCGGTTGTATGCGGAGTCCCCAAGGGACCGTCTTATGAGTTGAGAATTGACAACCGTGCGAGTGGCTCCAGTGTCTATGGTCAGCTTACATGGCGTTTCGTTGACCTCGCCTTTGATGATTAGGCTGTTCCCGTCTTGGGTTTGTGTGATCGAAACCCTTGGGGCTCTTTGAACATCAGCCAGCACCCGCCCCGCAGTCCTGGCTATTACTCGTTTCCCTGCTTAGGTGCTGGGCGGTACTGTTAGCTGCACTGCCCTCTGGAGATCGGCCGTCTTCCCTTTCTGGAGTTCGCTTGGGGCAACTGGATCGAAGGTGGCCCCTTTCCCCACAGCCGTAGCACCTAGGGCTGTACCCTTTATTGCGGTCGCGAACTGTAGCCGCTGCAACCTCCCTGACGCAATGGGAACGATAATCCTGCCGCACAGCTTCCACCTCCAGTGCATGGGCCAAGGCGTCCTTAAGCGTCCCGTGGTGCCCGAGCCTAACAGCAGCTCTTACTTCAAGGTCGCGGATGCCGTCGATGAATGCCTGCACCAGGTTCCCATCAATAAGCGCAGGTACGGACTGGTAAGCTTTACGCACCAGCTTCTCCACTTCAAGGGCCCACTGCTGCAGGTTTTCATTACTGCGTTGCACGCGATCCTTGAGCTGCGCACGAAACACGTGTTCCAGGTGAGCGTCGCCATACCGAGGCTCCAACGCCTCAAGGAGCTGCTCGTAAGTCACTTCCTTACCGAGAGCTTCCAGAACAGTTAAGGCCTGGTCGCGCAGGCCTAGGGTGAGGGCAGTCATGGCCTGACTTTTACTCCAAGCGTTCGCCTTCATGACAGCCTCAAACTGGATTTTGTAGGCCGACCAGGAAGAAGTTCCGTCGAACGGTGGCACTTTGAATCCACGTAGCCAAGGTGTTGTAGCTACGGGAGCTGCGATTCCATCCCCAAGTTTAAGGTAATCCAGCGTTTTCTTTACATCAGCCATCACGGTTTTCTTTACGTCAGCCACCTCGTTGTTAACCCGATTATACACTTGGTCGATCCGAGTATCTGCTCTTCCTGGCGGCGCGTTTGCTCCTCCTTATCACGTTGGAGCTGTTCTTCCAACCGACGAGCCTGTTCCTCTAGTCGGCGAGCCTGTTCCTCCTGTCGGCGAGCCTGTTCCTCCTGTCGGCGGGCCTGTTCCTCCTGTCGGCGGGCCTGTTCCTCTCTGTCACGCAGCAGCTGTTCATCCAACCGACGGGCCTGTTCCTCCTTGTCCCGCTGGAGCTGTTCTTCCAACCGACGAGCCTGTTCCTCCTGTCGGCGGGCCTGTTCCTCATGTCGGCGGGACTGCTCCTGCAGCATCATCATCAGAGCAGCAAAGTCTGGTGCTGCTGATGCTGGAGCTGCTGCGGACGTTTCGGCCTCCGTGGTTGGTAGCTGGCCCTCCGACCTCTGCGGCATAGCTCCACCAAAACGTCTCTGGTCCGTCTCATGTTGACGTTGACTCCGGGTACGGATACCCTCCGTGTCGTCTTTAGGTAAAATCGGCATGATTTTAATCCTTGCTTCTGACACCAATTGTTACGAGCTTCGGGTTCGTAACAATAAAAACTGCCGATAAAAATTACCAAAAGTTACACTTTATTTAAACAACACTAATAACAACTTTAACACACTAATTATAAAACACAATCGCTCTTAAGTCGCACTTGAAGATCACTTTCGATGTATTCGCTTCTATCGCAGAACCAAGTCTGATTAGTCGCGGCTAGTCCCGGCCTTATATAGTGCCGCAGATAATTCCAGAATCTTCTATTGTAGAAACATCTAGAATGTTCGAGTACATACCGGCCCCGACTGACCAGATGTCGATAGTTCTAGTAAGTTCAGCCAATCGATAATAGATGGCGCAAGTGACTCTATTAGTTCTTCTACTAGAAACTAGATGGCGCTAGTGGTAACTAATGTCACCATGCATCAGGCATTAATTGTGGCGCGCAACAATAACTTAAAATTAGATTAATAATGATTAGATAGAAATAACAAAAAAATAATGTAATAAAATTAAGAAAAAACAAAAAAAAATAACAATAACTTATTTTTTACAATAAAAAAATTAATAGTCGTTTAATAAAGTAATATAATGTCAAAAGGTGAAAAAAAAAAAAGTAAAAATAAATTAATAGTCAATTAACTACAGAATAGAATATAAATAAAGATTGACACAATGAAAATAATAATAAAACTCACTAATAGCAAATACCGCATAAATACATAATTATCATTTGTCAACTCATAAACTCTTCAATACTGTAATAGCCCTTCCTCAATAAATATGTCCTTAATTTGTTTTTGAATAAATTTGCACTGGTTATGCTTTTGAATTCTAACGGCAACTTGTTGTATAACAAGACGGATTGATATCTGGGACTATGTCGAACCACCTTCAATTTAGGTTGAATTGTGTAGGGCAAGTCTTTCCTAGGACTACTATCTCTAGCTTGTCTTTGCTCTACAGTTTCAAATTTGTGCAAATTTCTAACAAAGTTGGTTAGCAAAACAAGAATATAGAGACATGGGACTGTTAGAATTTTTTAAGAGGAAAAAGAGGAATATTATTAGTAATAGTATTAAAAAAAATATATATATAAATAAAGCCGTTAATAATGCCGCATAAGTGGAACAACAGTGTCATGTAATTTTTTGAATATGTTAAGTAACATGAGCCTAAACTTTCTATGCGGTAAAGCAAACAGATCCAAACTGCAGAAATTCTTATTAAAATTGCTCGTAAGGCGACGATGAGGCGCACGCAAGCCAGTATTTTGTGCGACTGGAAGTAGTGGCGAATACAGGTCGTGCGCGCACCTCGCGCCCCTGGGGCTGCAGTCTCGAATACAGGTCGTGCGCGCACCTCGCGCCCCTGGGGCTGCAGTCTGGAATACAGGTCGTGCGCGCACCTCGCGCCCCTGGGGCTGCAGTCTCGAATACAAGTCGTGCGCGCACCTCGCGCCCCTGGGGCTGCAGTCTCGACATTCATAGCGATCGCTTTACGACCGAATTCAGTCGCAAAGTCCCGGATTGACAGGTGAAATCTATGGAGTGACAGGACTTTGCAACCGAATTCGGTCGTAAAGCAATCGCTATGAATGTCGAGACTGCTGGGACTGGCATGTTCTGGGAACTATATAGCACAACTTATTACCAATGTCAATTTCATTGATCATCTAAAAACTTATTGACCATTTAATGACGAACGCCTTATTAAATGAGCTCTAAAAACTTTTTGGGCTTATAATGATGCACGCTTTTTTAAATAAATGAGCCTCTTTTTAACTTACTAGACTTTTCTACCAACTGTAAGAAAAGTCGCAGTAACTAAACTAGAGTACCCCGAATCAAACGGGATAGGTTAGGTTAGAACTGTGCGAGTGCAGTGTTGGTCACAGAAACTAAGCTACATCTAAGTTGATCGAAGTTAGGTACTTGGCTATTTAGTATCTTTAGCACATCTAAATAGGATTTATTATTATTTATTTGTATGGTGTACAATAAAGAGTATTCTATATATCTATCTATTATTTGAGGTTCACAAAAAGAGGCACATTCATTATATCAGAGGTTCATTAGTATGTTTAGGACAGCAAAAAGGAGAATTATTTGAGGTTAAATTAAATACATATCTTTTTATAAGTATGGTCGTTTCTATCTCTAGACGCTGCGCGTGCGATTCCGAGCTCTGTAACAGTAGCCTTAAACAGAGTAGCAAATAGCATAACCAGCCTATAATGCTCCTACTGCTGGGACACAAGCCCCCTCTTTGTGAGAGGGGATGGGCCTTAATCCACCACGCGGGCCCAGTGCGGATTGGTAGATGTCACATGTCTTCGCATTTTTAGTTCTAGGCCATGCCGGTTTCCTCACGATGTTTTCCTTCACCGTTTTGAGAGCAGTGGTGATGAAATAATTGATAAAAAGTAAAGTGCCTGTCTAGGTTCGAACCTACAACCTATAACTCGTAAGCCATGGCCGTTACCACTTTTTTTTTTTTTTTTTGAGGATGGGATATCATCAAATGACCCCTCCCGCTCTGGGTGGAGCAGAAGGGAGTGTCAGACTCTTACTGACTAAAACCCACCCGTGTTCCTTTCTTAGCCCTTTATGTACCAGGGCAGCGGTAACCCTTTCGGACGATCCCGCTACCCCGGCAGGCTTCGGCCCTGTCGGGCCCCGTCAACTACGCTGACATCTCTTTGAGGCGCGCGTGGAACACATACGCGCCGTCCGGCACGGGCCTGGGCCTGATCGGACGGAGAGCTACCCATTGCTCTCCGCCCGCAGGCCCGCGCCTACGGTGGCCTGGAGTCCTCACGCGGCTCCCGACGCCCGGAGCGTCTCCCTCGGCGGCTGAGGCGTGAGGATCTCTCTGCCCGTTACCAATGGGCCAACAATGCTCCGTACCACGTGGAACGACGTAGAAGTTTCAATTTAGTTTCAAACAAACATACCTAAACAAATACGGGATATTATGTAAATTTTAATAAGTCTTCTTGTCTATGTAACGATGTTAAAAGTTTTATGTTGATTTAGGAAAAACCAATGAGATGGACTGAACAAAACCATTTGATGAGAGGGTTCCCAAATGTTCAAACTCTCGAACTCAAAGCATTTATTACAATCAAACCATTTACGGGAAGTTTTAAAGTGTCAAGGCTTAGAGGAATTGTTGATAAAAGATAGAGCTAAATGCACACATGAACAATAAAGTCTGTCTTTCCGAAGGTTCACTGTTATACCTACACCTCTACCTAAGAGGTATATAATAGAACACTCACATTTAGTTATCCTTAAGTCTATTGAGTGCGACACTACTGCCTATTTTTTTAAACCAGAACCCGAGCGGCTACTGAAAAAATCTGATAGATTTAAAACTCTTTTCAGCCTGGGGATCAAACCCAAGATTCCATGCTCAGCGGGCGCTGTTGCGAACACTAAACTAACGAGGGATTCAAGCCATAATTGGCTTGAATCTACAGCGAAATTATCCTTTTGCTTCTTTCTCTATACAGGGTCAAATTAAATTAGCTAGCGAAACTCTGTAGACGTCAAAAGTATCGATATCTAAACATTATGAAAAAAAAAAAAAAATTAATGAGATGATTTTTTTTGTGGGGTCATCGACCGCAAGTAGTAGAAAAATTTATAAATAATTTAAAAAAAATCTGTTTTTGTTTTCTTGCGTACTTCACAGACGTGATGGGTATCTAAACACGATAAAACAACAGATTACAGATAGACAACACAGACAGACAGATAACAGAACTAATAGTACACGTAAAACAACAACATACGGCGGTCATTGGCTTTTAAAAAAAACTGTTTATAATCTTTTTGATTTTATCAGGTTTAGATATCGCTATCCGGCACAATTTGATTTGATAATACATGATAATAGCTAGACAAACTCAGGTACATACATAATAACTGTATTTTATTTTTATTTTATTTATTGAGGAAAATCAAAAATTACACACTAGACATGGTTAACAATAGCTTATTAGCTATTGTTAACCATATCCAGTGTGTAATTTTTGATTTTCCTCAATATATTTATATCTTTACAGCTAGATTACTATGTAGCTATATCAGTGCGTAACTATAAACATACAAATTAATAAATCTTATTCTTATAATACTAAAATTGATACTTAGATGAAAATACGGTTAATCATTTGTTTTTTCGGTCATTTTTAGAAGATCAATGCTAATTTTGTTACCTGACAAAGAGAATAAATCTAATTCTGAAAAAAGGGTATTATAATGGCTTACAATAGAAAATCCACCAACGTAGGTACATCTAACAGAGCAGGTTCAAAGATAAGCTCTGGAATCTTCTCAGTAATTGCACTCTAAGTCACGATCTAAAATCTCTAATACCAACTTTTGCCCGCTATTGTAAGATCTTAGGATTCTTCCTGGGAACAAGAGCACTTTGCTATAGGTAACTGGGCCTTGAGAAATATATACCTATCCAGTTTGTGAATGCTCCTTGTTCTGGTAACTTTAACCGTAAAGTTGAAATTAGTTCTTAAACATTGTTATTTTAAGACAGACCTCGCACATGTTATTTGATGTTTTGATGTATGTTTGAGTGTTTGATGATTTAGTAGATTAGAATATATTTATTGTAAAACATGAGTATTCATGTTTTACAATTAATATATTCTAATCTACTAAATGCTAGTCTTCTTGGATTTTGCTGTAAATGTTCCAATTTATTGATGCCATAATGTTATATAAGCAAAGTATAATCTTCCTATAATGTTCCCACTGCTGTTACACAGGCCTCCTCTTGGTGAGAGAGAGTGGGTCGTAATCCACCATGTGGGCCCAGTGCGGGTTGGTGAGACATTAAAATCGATTCATTTTGTGCATGGCGGACTTTGGAGTGGTGGCCTAGTCACGGCACCAACTAACTAGTTGTATGTTGTGAGTTCGATAACAGAAAGGGTTTGTGTTATCTTTTTAACATCATTGCTCTCGAAACAGTTGCTCCATGTTAAATACTAGTACTCAGTTACACCCGGTTAGACTGTTAGTCAACCCCAATTTGATTTTTTTTCTTTCTCAAAACTAAAACAAAAAAGTAAAACATCATAAGCAAACAGGTACGCCCTAGAACCAAAAATTTTAAGACATCTACCAATCCGCACTGGGTGTGCGCGATGGATTACGGCCGACTCTCTCTTAAACAAACATTTACAGGCTGATTATTTTGTTGTGTATTAACAACGGTAAAAATAATTATGCTGTTTGTTTTTTTTTAATCTACAATGTTTGGTACAACATGTGCAATCAACTAAACGGTGTCAAAGAATTTTCTTACTTTAGCGGAAAATGTATTTTGCAAGCATTTCATTTTCAACCTTAGAACTTTGGCATTCTGCCTGCTACAACCTGGAGATAAATTATCTAGCTAGAACTATTTCACGTATTATACGTACCGACAGCAAGATCTTAACTAGATGTGTTGGAGTCATGGATAAACTCTTTGGTTGAAGAATCGGAAGGCCAAATCCCCCAAATAAAAAGCGTTTAAAATCAAGTCGCAATCTCATTTCAGCGACAATCAATGTCAAAACATGACAAAAATGTAAGGAATTTCGAGGTACTTTTGACAGATTGAGATTAGAATGCGAACGCTGATTAAAATACGGAAATTGCTCTCTGATTATGATCTGAAGGCCAATTCCCGTAATTAAAAACATTCTAAATCTAATTGTAATTCTCAATTCAACGAGAATCATTTTTTTTTTTTAACTTTGCCTCATACTAGGAATTTCTCCTGTATCGTGGGTGAGCTTACAAACATTTAAACTCACATACACAAACAGCCAGACCCGGAAAAACTACTTGTAGGTCATACAAATATTTGTTCCGTGCGGGAATCGAACCCGCGACACGCAGCGCAGCAGTCAATCGCTTAACCACTGGGCGAACCGTGTCGTCAACCACTGCGTCAATCAATGTCAAAAACTTGTAACTTAGAACGCGTTTCTTTAAAATGCGGGAATTCTCCTCTGATATGATCTGCGGGGTAATTGCGTAATACACTAACAGTAGCAATGGGTATCATTTTGACAATTCAACAACATTCATTGCGTTATTTACGTTGTTGAGCTGACATATTTTTCGAACAAATGAAGCAATGGATTATCAATATCCTTAAAAATGATTCAGATTGAGTGACTTACGTATTTGGGTGCTCTGAACCTATGAAAAAGTATCTAATTCTAATGGTTTTTTTACCCCAAAGCTTGACTGTCAAACCAAACTACAGCTTGAACTATAAATAAACAAAATATTCACCAATACCCCACTCGGTGTCAGCCATACATCATCCCTGCTAACCCTTACGACTCTCAAAACCCAATAGATATTTCATAAGCCACGTTAAGTTGGCACATTAACCTGTCGTGCCGTAGAAACTTGGAAGATAACGCATAAACACTAAACGACTGAAAGTTTGATGAGGACTTTGGCAGTAGAGCCCAAACTGCGACACTTGAGTAGTAGCTAAGTTTCGGTATTGTTCGGCACGTCAATAGTGTGGAGCAAGTTGCTAGAAAAAGAGGGCTCGTGCCTAAGAAATAACAGCCATACGAGTTGATCTTCAAAGTTAAGCAACACTTGCTGAGGTCGGTCTGTAATTGGGTGACCATTCATTACATAGGAAGCATTATTTTCTAGGGGGTGGTGAAGAGCGAGCATTTTGGGGACTGTCTTATGTTATTTTGACGTTCGAAAAGTGTTGCCTAATTTGAATAAATAGCTTTTGATTTTTGAGATGGACACCAAGATCCGTGCCTAGGATAGCAAGTTAAACCGTTGGTTGCAGCTGTCATTTTTAGATTTTCGATAGTCGTTACTGGTAGACAGAAGCCCTAAAGCTTGACAACCGGTCTTACCATGGTGTATCGTGTTATCCAGTAACTGGGTTGTCCCGGTATTGTTCGGCACGTCAATATTGTGGTGCAAGTTAATCTCTACAGTACTCAGCTTAAAACATAATTCCTCTTGTGACACGAAAATATTTTATCACCACTGCTCTCAAAATGGTGATGGAAAACGGGAACGAAAAATTCGAAGACAAAGAGAAGGCCTGTGTCCCAGCAGTGGGAACATTATAGGCTGAATCTTCTATGCGGGTGGTTGCTCGCGCTCGCTGATTTATTTTCTATTAACATTGTACTTCATCTATTGTTATAAAAGTAATGTATTATGTTGGAACTGTTTGTTCATCCGTCACGAGCCTTCAACCAACCTAAAGGTTCATTAGAAAACCAGCGTCAAACAGCTTTTGCCTGGCATTAATGCCGAAACGGATTTTTGTGGCGCAGCCGTGAGGCACACATTGTTCTTGTTAAAAAAATTTATAAAATTTAATTTTTTTTTTTAAATTATTCAATTTAATTTAATTTTTTTTTATTAGGATTTTACGTTTTACGATCCGTTGCTAAATAAATGTTATTATTTCTTTCTTAAGAAGATGAAATTCAATCACCAATATTTTCAAAGGGCCAAAAATTCATGAAACATAATGCAACATTGAATAGCTTTTATGTGTGTATAGTTCAGTCAAAAAATGACCCAAAAGGGGTCTAAAGAGAGGTCTTTTCTGTAGCTCGAAGACGGTTTGGAATCGAAAAAAGTGCATAGAATAAAAGTTGTAGATTTTTTTTGTATTATAAGAGCTTTGTATACCGTAATACGGGGTGAATCGAGATGCAGGAGTCGAATCGGGACGACACTTTAAAATGGATTTTAACGTTGAAATAATTAAAGTTTGTCGCCAGAAAAGACTGTAATGTGTTTAATGTTTTTTATTAAAGATTAAGTGTCCTTACCAGCAACAAACTATATTATTTTAAAGTTCTAATCCATTTTAAAGTTTCGTCCCGATTCACCCCTGCATCCATATTAACCCCGTTTTACCGGTACTAAGGTTTTTTGTGTTCATAACTTATTTTTTTTTGTGCTTTCATTTGATATAAAAATTATAAATTTTCCCTGCCACGTTCACCGTTTTTGAGATATTAGCGAAAAATCCAAAAGTGGGAACTTTGTGTCCCCTACCCCACTCCGGCTCACCGCCTAGACGTCAGGATTTTTAGTATGTTCACTTCCTAAGCACCCTGATCAAGTTTCTGAAGGAATCGCTTAGGTCCCTGCTCACGCTCTCTACAACTCCTTTAGTGACTGGACTAGTACGGTTATGTTCTTCCCGTGTATCTATGTACCTATCTTTCTAATATCTTTGTATGTGGGATTCTATATCTATCTATCTATACCCTTGTAGCATCTTAACGGCTGGATGAATTTTAATTAATATATAAGTTATCTACCAACTCGTCTAGGTCGTGCGAAGGATGAAGGTTAGGTTTTCTTTAAAATTAGTTTAAAATCATGTTGTACAAAATGTATACAACATTTTGTACAACATAATTTTCAACGTAATATTAATCGTTTCTGTGTTAATTAATGTAATTGGTATTGTACCGTTTTAATTAACAATAAATAAATAAAATAATAAAAAGAGTTTGATTTATTTATTTGCTACATAACCTATCAGTTCTTTTTATGCAGTCCGTTTTTTTTATATAATAACTAGGGGTCTGTTTTTTGTCGCAAATCTTCCTATACGTTTTGTTTCTTCAATGTATTCAGTTAGGTCTACTTGCAGAATCTCATAAAACATTTCAATCAATCTGCTGTGTAGGTCATAGTCAGACTCGTTGTAGTATTCGGAGAAGCCATAGATTACTATTTTCTTGGAGTTGTTTTCAGTATATTTTGTTTCTGGAGTTACTGTTTGTGATAGATGTGTCACATTTTTTATTTCGTTTTTCAGGGCTTCGTTTTCTTTACTTAGGTTTTCAATTTTTTTATTAATTTCTTCTATTTCCTGAGTTGTTTTATCGTTTTGTTTATATAAGAAGTCGGTTTTTCCTTCAATATCCTCTTTGAGCTTTGAAATTGCTTTTTTTATTTCGACTTCAATTGTGTTTTGTAGTTCTGATATTATAAATTTATTATTTTCCTTTAAACGCTGCATTATAATTTCGCTCAAATTTTCTAGTGAAAATATTGCTTGTGTACCCGCCTTTATATTAATATCCGTATGTTCTTGGGGGATAGTATCACCGATAAAAGAGTCTTCTGATATCGTGCTATCATTGTTAAAATTTGTAGCCTTTTTTCTGATGGTAATGTTATGATTGGTTGTACTTTCTAGCGGGGAATTTATCTGGTTGTTCTTTTTGTGGTCTTGCGATCGTATTGGAGTGTCTATATTGCCGGTTTTTGGAGTCTTACAGCGGCATGCCTGGCATTGCCATGATCTTTTCTGTTCTGGTGTCATGCTTTTGAAGAGATTGGTTGTCGTATTCGCACATTGTAGATCATATTTATCTTTACAAAAATAGCAGACAAGCATTTCCATGTCAGGTGGGTATTGTTGACATCCTGCACACACAATCGTAGACGACATCTTGAGATATTTGTTATAGCGCCCTCTAGTAGTAGCGTTAAGCTTAAAAAGTAGCTGGGCGTTGATATCTGTCAATATGGCGATAGTGTTTTTGCTATTTGACGCTAGATGGAGCTGTTAAGATTACAGAGTTATTAAAATTTGCACTTTCTAATGGTTTGCAATAGTTGTTCACTTAGGTATTCAATATCTGTTTCTCACCTTTTCGGAATGCTTTGTAATGTATTTCTTTTCCAATTCAAAAGGAGTTATTTCACTTTAAACACTTCTCACAGTAAACACGTAGAACGAATTTGAATTTTGGTCGTTAACGTTCACACACTTTTTATTTTGGATATTTCTTATAAAAATATATATATAAAAAAGCCTGTGATGTCCCACTGCAGGGCAAAGGCCTGTCTACTCTCTTTCCACTTCTCTCTGTTTAAAAGCTGCTAAGGATCAGTTCTTGTTGAAAACAAAATATAAGAAATTAAGACCCAAAATAAAGAGCTTTGACTTAGGTAAGTTTGAAAAGTTTCGGGCGTCCGGTGGCGAGAGGGGCGGATGACATTATTACCACCTCGCGTAGAATGGATGAAGCTGGCGAAGGAGCGTGGGGATTGGCACATGTAAAGAGAGGCAGTTCAGCAGTGGGTGAAATCAGACTGTGAATGATGATGAAGTCTAAAAAGAAATGGAAAAATGGCTGTATGTTGTCCAGATTGGCTTAAAATTTAAACAAGCGAGAAAAACCAACTTTGAGAGAATAATTAATGTGACTTAGGGCTGATTTTACAATCGCCGGATAACTTTTGTTCGAGGATTGAAATTGATGTTTGACAATTTATGTATGAAAGAACTGTCAAAAATTCAAAATTATTCCTCCGATAGAATTATCTGTGGTTGGAGGGTTCTGCCCTTAGACGATGAAGGAGTAATATTTTTTATATTTATCTGTGTAGGCTTGTAATTAGCAATTTAGTTATATTACTGTTATCATAATGTTATTAGTCTGTAAGTCTTCCGAAAATAAAGAAAAAAAAAATACTGACACAAATATCAACGCAAGTATTAGTAAGTTAGTTGTAGTGCATGACTTGGACCAAACGTTTACTGAATGCAAAGTTTCTTGATATTGACCACGTAATATCTTTAAATATACTGTTTTGAGAACTACAATACAGTACACATATTGTGGGTAGTTCGTGGTTCTGTGGTGCGGTGAGGTAAATGCATAGAGAGGAAACAAGGCGTGTTGTATAGGAAACTGGATACATGGAGCACAATTTTCAAAGTAAATTAAACAAAACGATTGAAGACGCTTTGTATGCATCGGTGGGAGTGAGACTTATTGTGTAAAAAATTATTAAGTACATTTTGTTCTTAGCTTGGTTATGAATATAATGTCATAATTTTTCAAACAATAAGTTCCATCTAGGGCTTTCGAATAATGGATTTGTATTATTAGAATAATAATAATTATTTATTTATTTGTTCAAAAATATACAGACAATTACATAATATGGTGATACACATAATACACTTTATACTATGTTCAGATATTGAAAATCTGTGTCTGAACAAGATATCAAATATCTGTATTTCAGAATTCAGCGCTCTTCCCCTGTTGAAGGCGATACTTAGTAATTAACTTTGTTTGACTTCTATTCACATCGGAATGGAATAGAATATTCTTTATTATACATATACACCATATAAATTACAGACATAAATATAGAAATTTTACAAAGGGTGACACAATGGGCGGTCTTATCGCTAAGAGCGATCTTTTAAAGACAACCTTTAGATGGATTAAAAAGGGGAAGCAGAGACAAATACTGAAGGTGGTCTGTGGAGTACCATTTACATAATACAATAAATACATACATAAAGTATATTATATTGTAGCGGTATCTACAACGCCACATGTGAACAACGCGTCATACTGACGTCACGCAAATCCTGCATCTCGCAAGCAGAGTTTACCGCGCAATTAGCATAGATACAAATTTCCCAACATCAATCGTTGGGCAATTGCCCGCCAGACACAACACCCGTCTGGTCGGAGGATCCTCCCTTTCCTATGGAGGATGAGTGAACTTTACACCCTGTTCCTCATACCTCTATACTGGTGACCCCGACGTGATCGTCAGCGCAGCCTTCGTGCAAGCACTTCAGCGTCACGTCATCATCATCACTCCCGCAAGCTTTAGCGGCGAGTCACCCAGCCAGCCAGCACCCACGGCTTCAACGGGTATCCTGACCACCAGCATGCAGCGTCCGCGCATACCTGGTCATCACCCTCAGCCTCATGAGCAACTTCGGCACAGCACACTGCACTTTCGGCCGGTCAACAAGCAGAGCACCCTCTCCTGGTCGACGCAGCAGCCAGCCTCAACCTCAACCCGGCGCTGTACATCCGACGCACTGGAATATAACGTAGCGCCACCCCGACTCACTGGGGACAACTCCGCAGACAGTTCCGACTCGCCGTGAACTATGCGGCAACCGGTTCCGACTCACTGGAACCTCAGCTGGCCTGGCAAGCATCGCAACATACAAGACTCAATCCACTATCAACCTCCGGTCTCCGGAGGGGAGTGATGTAGCGGTATCTACAACGCCACATGCGAACAACGCGTCATACTGACGTCACGCAAATCCTGCATCTCGCAAGCAGAGTTTACCGCTCAATTAGCATAGATACAATTTCCCAACATCAATCGTTGGGCAATTGCCCGCCAGACAAAACACCCGTCTGGTTGGAGGATCCTCCCTTTTCTATGGAGGATGAGTGAACTTTACACCCTGTTCCTCATACCTCTATACTGGTGACCCCGACGTGATCGTCAGCGCAGCCTTCGTGCAAGCACTTCAGCGTGACGTCATCATCATCACTCCCGCAAGCTTTAGCGGCGAGTCACCCAGCCAGCCAGCATCCACGGCTTCAACGGGTATCCTGACCACCAGCATGCAGCGTCCGCGCATACCTGGTCATCACCCTCAGCCTCATCAGCAACCTCGGCACAGCACACTGCACTTTCGGCCCGTCAACAAGCAGAGCACCCTCTCCTGGTCGACGCAGCAGCCAGCCTCAACCCGGCGCTGTACATCCGACGCACTGGAATATAACGCAGCGCCACCCCGACTCACTGGGGACAACTCCGCAGACAGTTCCGACTCACCGTGAACTGTGCGGCAACCGGTTCCGACTCACTGGAACCTCAGCTGGCCTGGCAAGCATCGCAAGATACAAGACTCAGTCCACTATCGACCTCCAGTCTCCGGAGGGGAGTGATGTAGCGGTATCTACAACGCCACATGTGAACAACGCGTCATACTGACGTCACGCAAATCCTGCATCTCGCAAGCAGAGTTTAACGCGCAATTAGCATAGATACAAATTTCCCAACATCAATCGTTGGGCAATTGCCCGCCAGACACAACACCCGTCTGGTCGGAGGATCCTCCCTTTTCTATGGAGGATGAGTGAACTTTACACCCTGTTCCTCATACCTCTATAATATTATTAAGTTTATTATTCTTAGCTTAAAGCGGTTAAGGACCAGTTATTGTTGAAGGGGTCCAGCTCATCCCGCCATCACCGTCTGGGCCTGCCGCGATGTTGCTTGCCATTAATGGGCCCCTCGCCCATGGTCGTAAGTTTGGCCCATTGGTCGTTTGACATGCGGCAGATGTATCCAGCCCAATTCCATTTTAGTGTGAAAGAAGAAAGAGAAGTGGAAAGAGAGTAGGGAGGCCTTTGCCCTGCAGTGGGACATCACAGGCTTTTAATAATAATTAATAATAATAATTCTTAGCTTGGTTATTACCCAGTAACTGGGTTGTGGTGTTCAGATAGACAGTCGTTTCATGTAAAATATGATGGATGCAGCTGAATACTAGATTCAGCTGCATCCGGTTAAACTGGAAGCCGACCCCAACATAGTTGGGAAACTGCTAGGCGGGTTGATTTTTAACTTGGTTATTTTAAGCGTAACTACGTCGGTAATCTATTAATTTTATCTGAACTAATATTATAAAAGCCGCTAAGCCGAAGTGGGACTAGGCTGGCCACGTCTGCCGTATGTCCAATAAGCTGTGGGCCAAAATAACCACCACGTGGAGCCCTGACATAGTAAGAAGGCGTCGCGGCAGACCCCGTAGAAGATGGCGGGACGAGATGGCGGGACGAGCTGGACAAAACAAACAACCAGTGGTCTACTTTAGCCCTGGATCGAAAGAGCTGGAAGTCATGGGGAGAGGCTTTTGTTCAGCAGTGGGATGATGCAGGCTAACAGTAACAGTAATATTTTAAAGAATTTGATTAAAAGAAAGATTTGATTTTTTGTATGTTTGTTTGTTACACTTTCACGCTAAAACGGCTGAACGGATTTGGATGTAAAATGGCACATGCGCAGACCATAATCTGGAGAAGAGCATATGCTACTTTTTAATTGTTAGTTGTAGTATAAAGTAGGTTTATAATTATGACGTACTTGGTAATTTCAAAAACCCTGAATATATTTTAATCTCGCAATACTGAGGGTGGAGGGAACTCCTGCTGGCTTAATAATTGTATTTTGAATGATTAATTATAATTATTATAATATACTAGCTGCGCCCCGCAGTTTCACCCGCATAAGTTTCGATCCCGTGGGAATATCGGGTTATAAAATATCTTATATAATAATCCTGGTTATAAACTATATCTGCGTGCCAAATTTCATCCAAACCGTTCAGTAGTTTTTGCGTGAAAGGGTAACAAACATCCATCCATCCATCCATACAAACTTTCACGTTTATAATATTAGTAGGATAGGATATCTTTTTATAATTTTTATTTGTAATACAGCTTTTAATTTTTACCCTTAATTTGTGTGTGATCTTATTTATTCCAAATGTATATATTTAGAACCAAATGGTTCTTGTTACTGCTCTATTGTACCCTAAAAAGCAAAAAACCTTTCAGCACACTTAGCCGTACTTTAGATTTACTTTTGCACGTTACAGAGATCCATAAAAGTATAAATATCGTCCTTCTTAGTTATCCAAACTTAGAATATAAAATCAGGTGTTTGGCTGTTAGAGGGACTAGACGCCAGATGGGGTAGAAGCACTTACAGTTTCAACATCATTGTTAGGTACTTTTGTTGCTAAGGGGGTCAATTCGACCCTCTCACACTCAGAGGGATGAATATTAAAGATGGTAATGGCAGGTTGATAGTCATTTGTTTTAACAACTATTTTGTAATAAAGGCTTATGGGGGATTTACACTAGGTCGATTGTCGACGTGCGGCTGGTCGCTTCACAAGCCGAATCGCCTCCCCATTTACACAGGTCGACAAAATCGTAGGTGACTATACTCCATTCTGAATAAGATTAGACACTTAAACAAACCTTTTTTCAGTGCGTTCAACCGATTTTAACTTCTATTCCGTAGGCATAAGGATAGCATTAAAAACAAAAAAGTGGTTACAATACCAAGTATTTACTGCATCTGCCATTTTTCATACCACCAACGCACTAGAAGTAAAAATTGGTTGAACAGACTGTAAGAAAGGTTTATTTAAATGTCTAATCTTATTCCGAATGGAGTATAGTTTATTTTGCATCATAATGTTGACCTTCGTGCAGCGGGCGATCGCCTGCGACTGTCATGAGCATTTTCGCGGCCGATTTTAGTCAGTGCATGCGACCTGACGACAAATGCCGAAACCTACTCAACTTTGGAACTTGCGAGTTTAGTCAAATCAAATCAAAATATTTATTTGCTAGAATATGGTACATAAGATGTTACAGTAAATTTGTTTCAGCATATCTTGCCATAAAATGGTGTGCAAATGTATTCACACTCAGCGATGTCACCTAATCTAACTTACAGATTCTATTGATTTGTCTTCTAGAAAGTCCATAATAGTATAATATCTTTTAAATATTAATATTTTGAAAAGTATTTTTTTAAACTTGGTCAGCGGTAAGTCTTGAAATCTATTTGGTAAATGATTGTAAATAATAATCGACATGCAGTATACATTTTTCTTAAATAATTTAAGTTTTGGTGGCAGCCGAAGTCTATCTTTATGCCGTGTTTGGCTATTTGGCCTATCAGTGTTGGTTTCAAATAAATTATAGTTTCTCTTAACAAAAATACATATTTCAAAAATATATAAACATGGCAAAGGTAGAATTTTAAGCTTTTGAAATAGTGGCTTGCAGCTGTCTAAAAAGTGAGCTCCACAAATTGCTCGGATACATTTTTTTTCAGCTTTAAAAACTCTGTCAAAATCTACTGAGTTACCCCATATTACAATGCCGTATCTAAGTACGGATGATACGTAACCATGGTAAGCTAGCATTGCAGTATCACAGTTTACTGTTTGTCTAATTCTTTTTAACACATATATAAAACGATCTATTTTTGTAACAACTTTGTCTATGTGTGTTTTCCATGTGCAATTTTTATCGACTGTGATACCTAAGAATACACAATTATCGACAGTGGTCAAGTGAGAATCTTTATAATGAATGTCTATTTTATTTATGTTTGAGTTGTATGTCTGAAATTGTATTATGTTCGTTTTAGTCATATTTATTTTTAAGTTATTTATTTCTAGCCAATCGATTGCATTATCAAGAGCTTGGACGATGTCATGCTCTAAATTTTTATTATTGTCACTTTTAATAATGATTGTAGTGTCATCAGCGAATAGTATGCAATCTTTGCATATCGCGTCTGAAATGTCGTTGATGTAAACTAGGAAGAGTAGTGGGGATACGATACCTCCCTGTGGCGTGCCAGAATTATTTTGTTTATATCCCGACCTATACGTTTTTTTTTCATTTTGACAAGTTTTTGTTATTTCTACGCATTGTGCTCTTTCAGAAAGATAACTCTTGATCGAGTCGTTGGCTTTACCCCCGATTCCATAATGTTCAAGCTTTGAGAGTAGCCTTTTATGGCAAACAAAATCAAAGGCTTTTGTCATGTCTAGGAACACGTAACTTGTCTTAGAATTTTTATTCAAACTTTCAGTTATGTATTTTACTAGCGTGAAACATGCTAAAGCAGTGGAACTGCCCTTCCGAAAACCGAATTGTTCTTTTTTAAGAATATCACATGCTGTCAAAAAGTTCTCCATTTTAGTGCACATAACCTTCTCAAAGATTTTTGATAGAATTGGGATTAAGGTTATTGGTCGATCATTGCTCATGTCAGTTTTTACACCTTTCTTAAAAAGAGGCTTGACAACCTTGTCACCTGCGGCCTAGCCGAATTGCCACTTGGGCGGCTATATAGTTACCTTTGTAAAATCCACATCAAAACAAACGGACATTTGCATTCTAATCTCTTTCTCAATCTGTCAAAAATACTTCCATATTTCAAACATTTATGACAAGTTTTTGACATCGATCGTCGCTGAGATGAGATTGCGGCTAGATTTTAACAATTATTTTACGGGTTGACCTTCAGTATGTTTCAAATGGACACACGGAGAAATGTTTCAGAATCCAATTAAAGTTGTAATATCTACCTACAATCGTCCGTTAAAATAATTGATAATTTACTGAGATACTTCGAGTATCTGTTACTTCATAATTAAATGAGTAAATTTTATTTCTGTAAGTTTGTACAATCACTTTTACACGTCCTATTTTAAAAATTAGATGAGGTCGGTGTCTTGGGTCGTGGGGCTTTCGGGATATCGGGAATTATCGGGAAAATATATTTTTTTACATAAACCAACATGGGCACTTATGAAACGTCAGAAGCTCGGTGCACGGTTCCAATTGGTCGTTTCCTATGGAGAAGAGCCGGCAAGAAACTCCACGATACCAAGACTTTCGTACTAGCGTACCATTCAAACAGTTTTTCGAATCCGCGTGTTCGCGACGACGTCATTTGATATTACGGTTTTCGACCCAATAGGTTTTGAAACTGGAGTACCACTCGTAAAGTTTTTCGAAATAGCGTGCGTCGCAATGACGTCATTAGAATCTTCATATCACTCCCCATGTAAGTATACAACCTCATCAGTAGCGTTCGACCAAAACCAAGTACTCTTGATGCCTATGCTTCATTAGGTAATCCACGTATCTTCCTTTAAAAAAGATTTGTCTTACGCACAATAGAGTGCTCTAATTCCTTATGTCAAAAATCCACCACAATTTGAATACGTACACAGAAAATTCCAGAGCCCTAATTCACTATGACCACTCAATGATTGACCTATTGAGCAGTAGACGTCTTTCGGCTGAAATGATGGGGATGATGGAGACTCAAAGATTCCTTCCTTCGAAATCACGTCAATTCGTTAATCACATGACACGCCTGTCACGCGTTACGACGACACGGTTTGCGCAGTGGCTGAGCGATCGTCTGCTGCGCTGCGTGTCGCGGGTTCGATTCCCGCACGGGACAAATATTTGTATTGCAGACAGCTGTGCTGCTGGGGAGGTTGTTGCGCCACTTCTTCCCAGCAGTAGGAAGTGGTGAAGGGCGGGCTTTTTTGGGGGACTGTCTTTTGTAATTTTGACGTTCAAAAAGTGCTGATTCTCAGCCTAATTTGGATAAATGACTTTTGATTTTGATTTTAGGTAGTTGTTCCAGGTCTGGCTGTTTGTGTATGTGAGTTTAAATGTTTGGCAACGCACCCACGATACAGGAGTAATTCCTAGTGTGGGGCAATGTTATATAAAACAAAAAACAAAAAAAAATCCTCGCGTTCATTACGCGCGGTTTCGTTCATTGTGTCATAGAGAAGAGAATACGGCCCCAGTACCTACGTAGTTTCAGCAATTTCATTTCAAGCCTACCACGAGCGCACATCAATATTACATGCGTCATAGAGGATTCCTTCTAAGGTAGGTTTAAGTACATAACTAATGTGTTTCATGCTAAGTACCTATACTAGCGGTCATTCCCCGGGATTGTTGTGTTAAGCGTTCACCACAAATCCCGTAGGATGTATGTATTTCGTGTATAGCATTAAATATGTAGGTATATGTATACTGAAGGTATCTGCTTGGATGTTTCTGGGAAGTTCAGTGTTGGAAGCAGGTGTGGCGGTAGATCGATATAGAGCTGTCAACTGACTTAATATAGGTAAGTTCTGTGAAAATTGTTGCTTCTCAGAATAAATTTATTGAATCGTTTAAAGTGGAACAATTCTAATGCATCGCACATAATCAGCCAATAATGTTCCCACTGATGGTTGAGACGGAGTGGGCCGTTCCACCACGCGGGCCCAATGCGGATTAGTAGATGTAAAATTTCTTCTCCACAGTAGCCGAAAACAATAGATTTGCAAAAAGGTACCGCACCAAAACCAATTTTGTAATAGTAATATTATATAACCATGTTCCAAAACTAATAAGAGAGCTACCATTTAAATTTTCCAAAAAAAAGTAAAAAAATTGGCTTCTCTAAAATATTTTTTACACATGAAAATATTTTTTTGATTATAAGGGTAAATAATATCCCGGACATACGGCCGGCTCGTGCAACGCCGCGCCGCACTGCGTCGCATGTGCGGCTGCTGGCAAGCCGGCCGATCACCGGGCGGGGAGCAAGTCCTGCGCTCCACCCGCCGAAGCCAGGAGGAAAGGCAGGCCCTCCGCCGTCGTCGCCACCACCACCGTCGCCGCCACTGTCGCCGCCACCGCCACCGCCGCCGCCGCCGCCGCCACCACCGCCGCCGCCGCCGCCGCCGCCGCCGCCGCCACTACTGCCGAGGGGGCCCGGGGGGGGGCTGAAATGGAGGAGTAATAACTCCTCCACTACGCCTTCTCCAGGCGAACATCAACCACTGCGCCTGCGCTCAGGACCTGTTGCTCCAGAGCATGGCGCAGTGGTCGATTAACATCGCCGTGGTCGCTAAGCCGTACTTTGTCCCGCCCAGGGATGACTGGGTGGAGGACCTGAACGGCTCAGTGGCCATAATTTCGTCGGCTGCCGCCGGTACCCCGTCCCTCGAAGGTGTCACGAGGGGACAGGGGTGCGTAGCAGCACGGTTCGGAGAGATTGTAGTAGTGGGAGTATACTTCTCTCCGAGCCGAACTCTCGCCGAGATCCAGAACTCTTTAACAGAGTTGAGTGTCGTCGTCGCCAGAAACCACGCCTTCTCCGTGCTAGTGCTCGGGGACTTCAACGCCAAGAATTTGGCCTGGGGTTCCCGTTGCACGGATGTGCGGGGCAGGATGGTGGAGGACTGGGCTCTGGAAACAGGCCTGGTCGTCCTAAATCGGGGTTCTGTTCCTACGTGTGTGCGGATGCGGGGCGAGTTGGTAGTGGACATCTCGTTCGCCAGCCCCGCTCTGTCACAACGTGTCATTGACTGGCGCGTCATGGAGGAGGTGGAGACATACTCCGATCATCGGTATATCCGGTTTGATGTCTCCACCCAGACCTCTAGCGCGCTGGTCCAACAGGCCCCGAGTGGTCCACGGTGGGCGCTGAAGCAGCTGGACCGGGAGCTTCTCCTGAAAGCCTCGATCGTGCAGGCCTGGGTGTTTTCACCGGACAGGCCTGCTGACATTGACGATGAGGCGGAGTGGTTCCGGGAGGCCATGTCCGAGATCTGTGACGTGGCAATGCCCCGAGTCCGGCCAGGACGCGCCCGACGTCAGGTGTACTGGTGGTCGCAGGAGGTTGGGGCGCTACGCAAGGCGTGCGTCGACGCGCGACATCGGTACACCAGGCACCGCAGGCTCCGCATCCGCCCTCCGGATGCGGAAGCCACGGAGGTGGAGTTGTACGAGGGGTACAGAGCTGCGAAGACCGCCCTCCAACAGGCTGTTCAGCGGGCCAAGGACATGGCCCGCGAGGAGATGCTGGAGACTCTGAACAGAGATCCATGGGGGCGCCCCTACAGAATGGTGCGGAATAAACTCCGCACATGGGCCCCCCCGCTGACGCAGAGTCTCCGCCCACAGCTGGTGGAGGAGGTGGTGAGCGCTCTGTTCCCTTCACGGGGGGAGCATACTCCCCCGCCTATGGCTCCGCCACTTGCGGTGCCCGAAGCGGACCACGCGGACGACGACGACGACACCCCTGAAGTGACCGGGGTAGATCTGAGAGCGGCGGTAGGCAGGCTGAAGGCCAAAAATACCGCCCCGGGACCCGACGGCTTGCCGGGTAAAGCCTGGGTCCTGGCCTCGAGGGCTCTCGGGCCTCGACTGGAGGCGCTCTTAAGCGCATGCATGGAGAGAGGCCAGTTTCCACTCCGTTGGAAGACGGGGAAGCTGGTCCTCATTCAGAAGCCAGGGCGCCCTGCGGACTCTCCGTCCGCATACCGGCCCATAGTGCTGCTCGACGAGGTCGGCAAGCTCTTTGAGAGAGTGATTGCGGGCCGCCTCGTCGGGCACCTGGTGAGGACGGGGCCGGATCTTGCGGAGTGCCAGTTTGGCTTCCGCAAGGGGCGCTCGACGGTGGACGCCATCATGCGCGTGAGAGCCCTCACGACGGGGGACGCGGTGTCCCGGGGTGGGGTGGTCGTGGCGGTGTCACTCGACATCGCCAACGCGTTCAACACCCTGCTCTGGAGCTGCATAGGGGAGGCACTCCGGTATCACCGGGTGCCGACTTACCTCCGTCGAATAGTCGGGGCGTATTTGACGGACAGAGCCGTCATCTACCCCAGTCGCGACGGGAACTGGAACCGGCGAGAGATGTCGTGCGGTGTCCCACAGGGATCGGTTCTGGGGCCGCTCCTGTGGGACATCGGTTACGACTGGGTGCTGCGGGCCGACCTCCCTGATGGCGTCAGCGTAGTTTGCTACGCTGACGACACGCTGGTCCTGGCGCAGGGGAGGTCGCATCAGGCGGCGGCCGACGCGATGACACGCGGGGTTGCGATAGTCGTGGAAAGGATCCGGCAGTTGGGTCTCGAGGTGGCATTGCACAAGTCCGAGGCCATGTCTTTTCATGGGCCCCGGTACGGGCCACTTTCGGGATCCCAACTGATGGTAGGAGGGGTTCACATCGGCGTCGAGAAGACGATGAGATACCTGGGTCTCGTCCTCGACAGCCGGTGGAACTTCGTCGAGCATTTCCGACGTTTGGCCCCAAAACTGGAACGGACCGGAGCCGCCTTAAGGCGGCTCCTGCCCAACCTGAGGGGGCCAAACGCCTCCTGCCGGAGGCTTTACGCGGGGGTCGTGCGGTCCATGGCCCTATATGGGGCCCCGGTATGGGCGCGTTCACTGCGGCTTCGAGCCGCACACTACCTGAACGCGCCCCAAAAGGTGGTAGCCGTAAGGCTGATCCGGGGGTACCGCACGATCTCGCGCGAGGCAGCAAGCCTCCTTGCCGGACTGCCACCATGGGATCTGGAGGCGATAGTCCTCGCGCGCCTGTATGACTGGCGCGCGGAGGCACTACGTCGGGGGGAAACTCTGCACCCGCGGCAAATCGCTGCGGAGCGGACGGACCTCCGGCGCGGTCTCATGGTGGAATGGAAGGCGCGACTATCGCAACCCAGCGCAGGGCACGCCACGATAGCGGCGATAAGACCCCTCTTTGAGGAGTGGCTAGAGAGGCGTCACGGCGCTCTCACCTACCGCCTGACGGGGTCCTCTCCGGACACGGATGTTTCGGGAGGTTCCTGCACATCATCAGGCGGGAGGAGACGCCCGGGTGTCACCACTGCGAGGATCGCCCAGAGGACACGGTGGAGCATACGGTGGAGGTCTGCCCCACTTGGGCAGAGCACCGCCGTGTCCTCGTAGAGGCGATCGGCAGCGGCGGCGACCTCTCGCGTCCGGCCCTGGTGCAAGCCATGGTCCGGGGCGAGAGGGAGTGGGAGGCGGTCACCTCCTTCTGCGAAGCAGTCATGCTAGCGAAGGAGGTGGCGGGATGGGCGAGGGAGAGATCCTCACGCCTCAGCCGCCGAGGGAGACGCTCCGGGCGTCGGGAGCCGCGTGACGACTCCCGGCCACCGTAGGCGCGGGCCTGCGGGTGGAGAGCAATGGGTAGCTCTCCGTCCGATCAGGACCAGGCCCGTGCCGGACGGCGCGTAAGTGTTCCACGTGCGCCTCAAAGAGATGTCAGCATAGATGACGGGGCCCGACAGGGCCGAAGCCTAAGGCTAAGGAAGGAACACGGGTGGGTTTTAGTCAGTAAGAGTCTGACACTCCCTTCTGCTCCACCCAGAGCGGGAGGAGTCATTTGATGATTTCCCATCCACAAAAAAAAAAAAAAAAAAGGGTAAATAATATTTTTTTTAATAATAAGGTAGATTTATTTAGTTGTATAATAGAAATTTTGATATTGTTGTTTTTTTATTTTATATTGTATAATAGAGTACAAAGATCCATACTATAAGTGTTTTGTTTTGTTTACTAGGGTATAAGTAGTATATAAGTTAGGTTATATACCCACGTGTACATTAGGTTCACATTGTAAACATTTGTATTCCGCTAGTAGCAGCGGATGTGTCGAACTTATCCATATGTACCAACCATCTTTGTACCTACCATATCAGACGAATAAATGTCTTTTGCTTTGTCTTTCGAATTTTTGGTTCAAGGATATGCCGGTTTGCTCTTGATGTTTTCCTTCACCGTTTTGAGGGCAGTGGTGATGAAATAATTTAAACAAAGTAAACCGCTTGTCTAGGTTAAAACCTATCTACCTATAACTCGTAAGTCGCAGCCCTGTCCTATCTCTCTCCTCGCAATTATGAACAATTCTATCATTTCATCTGTAGTGGTAAATGTAGGGGACTGTATTTTTGCTGGTTAAAATGACCAAATAGCTGTCGCAACTCATTTACATATTTGTCAAAAACAAGAAAAGAATTAACGCCATCTTTGAAAAATAATTAAACAAACAATATTCATTATGTATAGCATATATGTGAGTACTATGTAAATTATACTATAAAGCTACCATTTATTGGGTACGTCTTTCATTGGCTTGAATGTGCCTTGGCGGCTGTGAGTATGTCATGCATACTCTAATGTCTCCCTGATGGTGGCGCATGTGTTGGATCATTTAGCTCCCTTCAAAATAGTTAAGCTGACTGGTGCTAATCTATGCATCATGTTCGTGAATGGGCGCCGTCAGTAGGGACTGGTCAACTCTTTGCTGGGTTGCATATTAGATAATCAAAACTTTCTCGAGCAAATTTCAAAAGAACAATAAACGAAATAACAACATTTAAATGACCAAATGTTTTATTAAGAAAAATTTAAAAATCCCAATGTATGTGACATCAAATGAACGACTGATCAAAAGTTGCTAGATGTAATTTTAAAATATCAAATCATTACTAATCAAAAATCATCATTAATCATTGATTTTAACACATTAATTTGTCCAAAAATTAATGTGTTCCAAAGAACGGCGACGTAGTTCCCGCGATTAATATGTTTCTGGCACTCGCCGGCCGCTACCGCGGCACCGCTCGCTGCGCTCGCTCGGCTCGTGCGTTGTGTGGTCACAGTTCTAACCTAACCTAACCTAGCTGTTTCGATGTAAAAAAGATATATGCGTGTTACGCATGCGGGTATCCATTTTGACCTTTAAACGATTCCAGACTTTGGTCAGCTGAACTTTTGATCAAATAACCATCGTTATTTTAAACTTTGTTGATTTGTACGTTGTTCTTTTGAAATTTGCTTAGGAATTTTGATTTTCTAATGCAACCCTTTGCTGCCATGGCTTATTTTAATTTAATTCAATATCTGACAGATTGAGACCGAGATCAGACTGTGAACGTTCCTAACATTACGAGAACCACCTCTCTGCAATATTTGCCATCAACACAAGCATAATCAGCCTAAAATGTTCCCACTGCTGGAATATAGGCCTGCACTTTCTATGAGAGGTAGTGGGCCATAATCCACCACACGGGCCCAGTGCGGGTTTGTGGATGTCACATGCGGCAGGCGTAGCTTAACTTGACTTAACATTATGCTATAAGAGTTGCTACAAAACCAAAACCGTTGTTCATTTTAGTAACTAAAAATAATTTTAGTCTTAGCAAAAAATTGGTTACCTTCAACCTCTTTGTTAGTGGTCCTTTAAGGGTCAAGAGGGGTGATTTTAGCGACTGTTCTTTGAACATTTTGTAGCGCAAATTAAAAAACCTAAACCTATTTAACGTTCACTAACAAATACGTTTACGAATCACTATTATACACACTTTCCTCTTTTGATTTCGACAGTTCTTTGTAATATCAAATTGGCCTGTTATCTCCAAAACTGTGGAAGCTAGCTTCAGTTTGATGTTTGGACATTGCTCTGGGCTATGTAGTGCTATACGTCAGAACGCGTGTGTTCGACATGCCTCTTGATCGAGTAGAATTCGTGCTGTTTAATTGCAAACGCCCCCCAATTGTAGTTCGGGAGATAGGCTGGGACTTTGGAGCATCAGGTGTTCTTAAAATTACTTGTCTATTTGTTGTAACTGCAAACAATGACGTCTTTATTGATCGCAGGTATCGCAGGTATGCTGCAAGAGATTTCTTATGAAGTACCTACGCATCACCGCTGTACCTATTTTTCTGTTCTGTTTTTTTCTTTTCTGTTTATACAGGGTTATTTTTCAAAGACTAGCCAAATTTAAGAATGTGGTACAGACCATCAAACTGAACAACTTTCTCCATGGCAACAACATCGTAATCGCGAATAAAAATTCAGCCGTCGCATACATTTAGGTCGAGTAGGTATTGAAGTTTTCTATGGGACAGTTGATAAAATTTTCGTGATTACGCTATTTGTCCCATGGAGAAAGTTGTTCAGTTGGATGGTCTGTACCGCATCCTTAAATTTGGCTGGTCTTTGAAAAATATCCCTGTATATTAGTGTACATAAATGGTAAAATAAATAAATAAAACTCATTGTTAAAGAGCTTGTCTTGGAAGTTAATCAACTAACTCAGCCTATCGCAGTCCACTGCTGGACATAGGCCTCTCTCAGACTGCGCTACAACACTCTGCCCTCCGCCTTCCGTATCCAGCCACCTTTATAAGGTCGTTGGTCCATCTAACTCGGGGGCGTTCCACACTACGCTTGCACTGGTAGACGAGTACTGGAGTGGAGACCGCGCACTACTCCAGGACTCATCTGCACCACCGGCCATCGGTCCTTCGACCAACCAGGCCAGCCCACTACTACTTCAGCTTGCTTGCTCTGCAAGCTATGTCGGTAACTCCGGTTCTTTTCCGGATAATTTCATTACTGATTTGGAAGGATACTCGTACCTATATTATTTCTAAGATTTGTACTGTATTTTCCCAATTTGTACTTTTGAATACATATTTATTTATTTAGGGATATGGAAGGTACTACAGAATAAAATATATAATTATTATTGAGATTTGCCAACGGGCAATGGAGCGCAGCACAATAGGTGTCAAGCGCACACGCCGAGTCAGAAACACCACGCTGCGCTCCATAACTCAAGTAGCGGATGTTGGAGAAAAAACAGCTAGGCTGAAGTAGAAGTGGGCCGGACACGTCACGGGAATGAACCCGGAGAGATGGGCAAAGATCGTCACTTACTGGAAGCCCGAAGGAGGACATCGCCGTAGAGGTAGGCCACGGCGAAGGTGGTGTACGGTCTAGCGAGGTTTGCAGGGCCAACATGGCCAGAGATCGCTCAAGACAGGGAGGTTTGGAAGGAAAAAGGGGAGGCCTTTGCCCAGCAGTGGGACACAAAGTAGGCTAACGAAAAAAGAAAAACATATATTGTTGTAGAATTAAACAGAAATTACCTTCTTTACCACTACCTACCTAATGAGGCATTCGACATATGAACGATTGTTATAGGTCAAAACATTAAGATAATTATGTTTCCGTTTGTTTTCCATCTTGTAATTATCTTTACTATATTGTAATACATAGTATGAAAGTAAATGTATATCAATAATCTTTGAAAACTACCCCACCGAAATCAATCACGACAGGCACACGCTATAATTTTCTTTACTTACAATATGTATTATTATTTATTCAGTTATATTTTAGATTTGAAAGTGGGCAAGCGTGAACACGGTAATAACAGACCTTTTTTTTTTTTTTTTTTTTTCTGGGTGGGACATCATCAAATGACTCCTCCCGCTCTGGGCGGAGCAGAAGGGAGTGTCAGACTTTTACTGACTAAAACCCACCCGTGTTCCTTCAGTTGCCTGTGCCAGGGGCCACGGTATCTCTTTCGAACAACCCGCAGCCCCGGCGGCATCGGTCCTGGCGGACCCCGTCAGTTCGTGCTGACAGCTCTTTGAGGCGCGAGTTAAAAGACTGAGACTCGTGATAGAGATAAAACTAATTTTATTCTCAAAACGTGTTAGTAGTACAGTGGTATGTTGTAGAGTCAATACAATAATGTGTCTAAATTATATTTGGGTTAGTTTATATACTAAGTCTTATCAGCTAATACAATGGTGGGGGCAGGTTGGTTGTCACCACAATTCATTTATCTTTATCGCTTCCGTACCCGTCCGGTATCTCTACTTTTTCGTCTCGTTATCTTGACTAATTCATATTTATATTTATTTATAATCAATTCCGCTCATCCCAGTGTTATGGGGTGGTAGCGTTATCTCTGCTGTTGACTGTCCAACCTCGTTATCTTGACTCTCCCCTTCTAGTCTTTTTGTACTCTGTCGGGTTTTTATGATTCGACGAGTTAAAAAGACGATAGTTAACAAGATTATGGTTACTATCGTTATGTAGGTCAGGATCCCTATGTTTTTGATCTTATCAGAGGTTAAGTCGGGTCTATTGATGGCTGCGATCTGCTCTTCTATGTTGTCCATATTTTCTGGTAACGTCATTGGTAACTCGTTTGCTGGTTCTGTGACTTCAGTAAAGGTCTGAATATCCACAGGATCTTGAGTGCTTCCGCATTTGGTGTTGTCTTCTATATAGGAGTCTACGATGGTCACGCTTCTGTCGGCACATCTATCATAGATTGTTTGTTCCTTTAATCTGAACTGGAAATATAAGTCATTTTGAATTTTGTATGAGTATTGTTCTGGACAGTAGATTTTTATAACGCTACAGTTGTTGCGTTGTTTCAGAATGCTTTCTTCTACACATTTCTTTGTTGGTGAAGCTGTACATATATTGTTGTTACATTTGTCTACTTTATACACATGATTGGTTCCCGTTAAATACTGGCCGTTCTTAATACTAGGCATTTGACAATATTGGTTAGATGGGGTGATTATGCTAACGACTGTTTCTAGATTATATTGTTCTTTAGAGACCATGGGTAAAGCGAATTGGAATATTAATAGTTTGTTTTGTATAGCAACGCTTGGGACTATTAGGGATTGTAGTTTGTTTATGTCTCGTACTACGTTAATTTTGCTGGGGATTTTATCTAAACCTTGCTGTAAATGTATTTCGTTAAATATTGCGGGTTGCAAGATATTGTGTTGGGCTAGGACGTAAGCTTCTTCGAGATGTTCGCAGATGTCTTTCAGTGTTTCGTATACTAATATTACTTCTTGTAAGAAGTAATCCCTAGAGTTGAGTTTACGGTTTACAATTGTTATTAACTGGTTAAGTTGATGTGTCCCATCCTATTAGGTATTCGTATTTATTAGAGAAGTCGAACATATAAAATTCTATTGGATTACTGTGATGTCCGAAGATATTTACCATGGGGTAGGTTATTATTTTACCATTATGTTTCGAGAGTCCGTGCGGGGTTTGGACTGAAAATGTTTCGTCAATATAAGTCGCGTATCCATCCGATATTAATTCTTTAGCTATATTGGGTTTAATAAATGAGCGTGTTGATCCGGTGTCTATTAGTATTTTTTCGTCTGTATTAGGTATTTTAATGTATGGTAGTTGAGTATGATTAGGTGTAGAATTTATGTTGGGGTATTCTGGGGTGAATCCGTTTGAAAATCCTCCGAGTTTGGGTCATATTCGTGTGTTGGTTCACAAATTTGATCATTGTTTTGTGTTGTTTGTGCTGTAAAATATTCGTTGGCGCATTGCTGCATGTATTCTTCAAAAGGGGTATCGGGATAGTCATCACTATTACATTCAGGTTCGTCGATGTTAAATACTCGGTTTCTTTTTAATTGAGGTCGTTCTGTTACAGTTCGCATAGTCGCGTCTTTATCCTGTAATTCGGGAATTTGTGGTTTAGGTTGCCATGGAGGTCTTTGATTAAAATTATTAGCATTATTATTGAAATTACGCTCAGGGTGAGCGTGAGTTTGCTTATTATTATGGTTGCCATACCAAGGTTGTTTAGCTTGTCCTGCTTGTTGCATCCGAATCCTAGCCGAGAAAGGTGAGATTGGATATGTGTGTCTCTGCTGGACAGGTCTATTACCAAGGTTTGAATTATACACAAGGGCGTTGTGTTGTTGCTGGGTTGAGCTCAAATTATTTTTAACGAAAGGTTGAGTATGACCATTCGGTTTGTTTCCCGTATTTCTGATGTTAATTACGTATCCTTCTTTGTCAAGAGTTCTAGCTCTAAGGCAAGTTTCTAGGAAGTCTAATTTTTCACAGGCTGGTTTATATTCAGGTGGTAGGAGTGATATTAACTTTTGGTTAGCTATTTCCTTTAAACCGGTGTGTACATGTTGGTTAATTGTACATCCTTCAGCTATTAACATTTGTAACTCGTATATAACGTTAGTTAAGCTTGGTGAGCTTGGTCTTAAGTTATTAATTTCCTGAAACACATCTCCTATCGTTCTATTCCATGATCCATACTGTTGTTTTAGGATTTCTTTAATTTCTAACCAAGTGAAGTTATGGGGGTAGCTATATATGAGAGTAGCCGCATTGCCTGTTATTTTTGACAAGATTATATTGACTTTCTGCGCATCTGTGCCAGAGGTTATTTGAATAAAACGTTCTACTGCGGTGATAAAACCGTGTAGGTACCTTTCTCCACCTTCTCCAGAGAACTGGGGAATAGGAATATTACTTTCTGGTCTAATTTGGGAGTTGGAATCTACGGGTGGTGTCATTATTAACTTTGGGGTGTTTACTAATTTTCTACCTGAAGGAGTAAATGCCAGTTTGAGGTTGTTTTAAACGGGAAATAATCACGTGTACTTACAGTTGTGTTGTGAGAATTATGAGGGCTATCACTGTCTTCATCTGGATGTAGTAGAGGCTTCGTAGAGTCGGGTCTTTGAAGTCCGTCGATTTACTCCGATGAGCTTCTATACTGCGATGTACGAAGAGAAGTTCTTCTTGGCCAGCGTCACCTTGATGTGTACGGAGAAGAGTTTTTCTCTGAGTCAGCGTCACCTTGCAGGAGAAGTCTTGAATCTTTTTCTTTATTTGTAGGTTCTGGGCAGGTTTGATAGAGTAATCTTCTTGGTTCGGTGTCTGGTAGCGGAGATACAGCAATTCAGCACGTCGCCTTGATTGATAATTTCTTCAAGAAATGCCCGTAACGTTGGGCGCCAGTTAAAAGACTGAGACTCGTGATAGAGATAAAACTAATTTTATTCTCAAAACGTGTTAGTAGTACAGTGGTATGTTGTAGAGTCAATACAATAATGTGTCTAAATTATATTTGGGTTAGTTTATATACTAAGTCTTATCAGCTAATACAATGGTGGGGGCAGGTTGGTTGTCACCACAATTCATTTATCTTTATCGCTTCCGTACCCGTCCGGTATCTCTACTGTTTCGTCTCGTTATCTTGACTAATTCATATTTATATTTATTTATAATCAATTCCGCTCATCCCAGTGTTATGGGGTGGTAGCGTTATCTCTGCTGTTGACTGTCCAACCTCGTTATCTTGACTCGCGCGTGGAACACAACGCGCCGTCGACCCGGGCCTGGTCCTTACCGGGCGGCGAGCTGCCCATAGCTCGCCGCCCGCAGGCCCGCGCCTACGGTGGCCGGGAGTCGGCTGTTGACTCCCGTCCAGGGCGTCTCCTGCGGCGGCTAGGCGCGCGAGGGTGCAGCGATTGCCTCTCCCTCACGCGCTCCGCCTCCTCCTTCGCGAGCATTACTGCTTCGCAGAAGGAGGTGACGGCCTCCCATTCACTCTCGCTCCGTACCATGGCCTGTATGAGGGCCGGACGCGAGAGGTCGCCGCCGCCGAGTAATAACAGACCTGGTTTTAGATTTATGAATTCGGTACAAATCATGGATGCTTAAATGGAATTGGTGAAAAATTCTAGGAAAATTTTGTACAGAATATGTGATAAACCTGAAGGCCGATTTCTGTAATTAAAAACGCTCAAAATCAGCTCAGCTTATGTCAGCGACAATCAATGTCAAAAATGTAGGGATTTTAGAGGTATTTTTGACAGATTGAGACTAAGATCAGACTGTGAACGTTCTTAAAATGACAAGAATTGCCCCTCAGAGCACTAACAGGTCATATAGAATATTTAAAAGACTTTCTTCTAATCCTACTCATGTCTAGTGAAGAAAAGCATCCTGAAATTGGCAACGCGCAGCCAGCAAGCGTAGTGATCCATGGATACGCAGAAAATACTTTTTAACAGACTTCAAAAAGGACGATGTTTTGTATTCGTCGGTATGTATATTTTTTTTTAATGTAACATACATGTGGATTTTTTCATCAATAGAGGACAGATTTCTTAAATTATTTTTTCATTTGGTAGAGGAAGCTCGCAAGGTGGTCGTATATGAATTTTAATAAGTTTGCGTTGGTAGTTTTTGAGTTAACTTCAATAATACTTAGATATTTAACCCACTTTGTGTATGTTGACGAAGGTATAAAACTTCCTGTCACTGTTGTTTATATAGCAATAAGTAGTGGTGTAATTTGTGTGAGGTAGGTACGACAATTAAAAAGAGAATAATTAAAAAAAAACACCGATTTCTAAAAAAATATACTACGCAGTGAAAAATAACTGTAATCTCGGAAGTCGGTGGCAAAAGAACGGTTACACAGAACCGAAAACACCGACTTCAAAAAAAAACACTACAAAGTGAAAAATATTATATATTATATATATCTTATTATGTTATCATCATTAGTGTGAAATAATATTCGTAGCGTATAATCATATTAAAAATAAGTTAGTAATTTATTGGTGACGGCGTTTTCATACAATCTTCTTCATTGCAAAAACGTTTTACACATTAAAATCTAGAAGTTTAATGTGAAAAGTTAAATTAGTTTTGAAAAATGATTATTTTAACAACTTCTTTGATTGCATCTTTCAAACCATTTCTATTCTAATTTATAACATTCGAATTAACAACGAAAGTTATAACTAAAACAACAGTCAAAAGTTCATTCGCTTATTTAAATTAGACTACTAATAATTAGTTTAGGAAAAAAAAATCAAACTTGCATTTCTTTACTTCAAAAAAATATCTAATCCTATCTCCTGGAGTACAATCGGGCACAAAATTACAGACAATACGTTGGTACAGTTAGGAGCAAAAGCGAAATAGCGCCATCAATAACAGCTGGGAATTTCGACCGGATCGTAACGTATAATTGACTAATTTAGAATTGCCTCTTTTATTTCGGTTCCAAAAATCCATGTGAAATGTTTTGTTTGGTTGCCTTTATTTGTATGGGTTTGAATAAAAGAAATATCTCAATCAGGAGATTCAAATGAAGCCGAAGCTTGAAGCGAGGGCAGTTCATAAACCATTGCTCCACATGTTTGAATAATTCTTCTGCTAGACAACGTAAATAACGCAATGAATATTGTTGAATTGGTGAAATTAATGGAATTAAAATTAGATTGTGTTATACGCAATTACCCCGCTGGTCTGTTGTTATTGCACAGTGCACTCTTCTACAAAAATCTAAATAAAAAAAAAAACAAATTTAAAAAAATCCCATCTTAATTTTTCACATAGGCTTTTCAGATCTTGCCTTCAGTTTAGCTGAATTGGATGTTCATCTTGATTATGTCAGGCATTTTAATGTCCAGCTGCCCAAACATAATTTTGACGTGCGACTTAGAGAATCTTTGCAGATTTCTTGATTAAATTGTCAAAACCAGTCCAACTATCGTATCTTTGGTCTTCTCCTACTTTTAAAGTCACTCAATTTTGACACAGCCAAATCAAAATTATTTACTTTAGAAATCTCAGCCTATAAATTCAGGTTCTAATTCAATAACTAAGAAATCCTGCTAGCCTCTCAAATCAGTTTGCACACCAATCACTTTAACCCGAAGCCTGTGTTTTGATAACAAGATCAACTAGTTTGGACCGGCCATACTGCCCGGTACTCCTAACCTAACACGTTTTACGTGAATTCGCTTTGGCCAGGAAAAACTAATTTGCTCAGCAATCGAGTTTTGTACAGAAGAATCTTTGCGACCGTTTTCTGTAGTGTGAGTTAAAGTTTGAATGGTTTTCAAACTTGCTGGATTGGGTTAAGAGTTATTTGGAAAAGTAAACGTTTATGAGGGAGGGAGAAGACGCACATATAGTGCCTTACTGATCTTATTGGTCAGAAAGGTCAGGTACGTAGTACTGACATACTACATGAACAAAAGACCAATTCTCGTAATTTAAAACGTTCAAAATCTAGTCGCAGTCTCATCTCGGCGACAAACAACTGTCAAAAACTTCTCAAAATATATGGAAATTAGAGGTATTTTTGACAGATTGAGACTGAGATCAGACTGTGAACGTTCTTAAAGTTACGAGAATTGCCCCTCAGTTGTATGAACGTAAACGAAGCAAAGGGATTACGGAAGGATCGTAGCAGGTGGCGTCCTGAAGTGTCTGCCATATGGGACAAAGGCATGAGTTTATGTATGTATAAATAAATGTTTATTTATTGAACATCGCCATATAAAATATATCGATGAGTCAACATCTCATTGTGCATGCCAGTTGCCAGCATGTTCAGTTGTCGTAGCGAAAACACTTTGTCTATTATCGACTGTTTCTGGGACCTTTATGTAATAAATTAAGCACCTTTAATGTCAATTTTCACTTCCACCTTGTTTTTTCCAATAATAGCGCCGCTTCCCTTGTTCACAAACTAAACTAAATTTGAGATCAGTGCATCTTTTTCTTTCTATTGCATTAAGAAAAGGATAGAAGATAAATATTAGTTTAGTCCTGTCAAATTACGATACCCCATAGACAGTTTTGACATGATTAAAAAATTGCCAACTAGAAATACGTAAATTTACGTCAGGCTCTGACTAATTTGACAGAACTAAACTAATATTCATCTTCTGTCCTTTTTGTAATGAAATAGAAAGAAAAAGATGCACTGAACTTAAATTTAGTTTAGTTTGTGAACAAGGGAATCGGTGACATTGTCAAATTTATTAAATAAAATTATTGTTCAAAAAGGTGTCATGTGCCTGCCATGTGGAAAAGGAATTTGTTTGATAATCGCTTAACACTATCGCTCCTTGACCGTACCTACATGTAATATCTTTGTTGGGTTGTAGAAATCAATGGAGGAGTTCTTTGTTCAGTTATTGATAAACGCCTTTTGAATGATTATGTCTGCAAACAGGACTTTGTACTATGACGTCAATTTGAAGAAACATATTTGGTGGACAAGAGTCTGTTGTTCATGTAAATTATTATACCATTACTTTCTAAAGTAATAACCTGATGTCTGAAATGAAATAAAATGAAATTAATGTTTACTTTCTGTAAGTAGACTTTTAAGACACTTTTACACGTCAATATTTTGTTAGTCAATATTTTAAAACCAGATGGCGCCGTCTAACATTTCAACTGATAATGAATAAATCGTTATTATTTCGTTCATACAATTGTTTTATTATTTATTTGTTTGATCTCATGCACATTACACATTTTACAATAGATTAATTGTCAGTTTTTGTACATGAACCTTGTCAAGCCATTGCAAACAAAATGTTGGTTAGTTGTTTGCGAGCGAACGCTAAATCCTACTTCCTACTAACATTATAAACGTGAAAGTTTGTATGGATGGATTGATGCATGGATGTTTGTTACTCTTTCACGTAAAAACATCTGAACGGATTTGGATGAAATTTGGCACATAGATGGTTTATAACCACGAATAACATAATATAGGATACTTTTTATACCGATATTCCCACGGGATCGAAACTTATGTGGGTGAGACCGCGGGACGCAGCTAGTATTACCTAATATAAATTGAATCAAAACTTATTAAAAACACAATACAATACATTTTAGAAAAAAATAGACGTATGTCCTAGATAGCGTTATCTTCTTCTTCGTGTCTAGATCTAGCCAGTTAAATAGTTCCTAGTCAGATAGGAAAGGCCAACCTCATCTAGTTTTAAAATATGATTCACATGTAAAAGTGTTTGTGCAAACCTACTTACTGAAATAAAATATTTTATCATTTATGATCTTGTTGGCCCAAAAGTTCGCCACTTCTACGGCATCGTCGATAGCAGCGCAAAGGAGTGACCTTTGCGACTGCAAGTTTGGGTCACAGAGGGCAGGACAGGAGGTGGTAAAGTGCGCGCAAAATAAGTCTGCGCACGGCCAAAAAAAAAATCGGTATCGGAAATAATCGTTTGCCGCTATCTGGACGTTTATTTCATGTGTCAAAAGAGTGTGCTGTGTTCCGTGTTTTCCAAAGTAAATAATCTCCATCATTACGCTGAAAATGATTAAAAGTTCTGGCAGGGATATAATCTTGAAGTCAAACGTCGCGCGCAGACTTATATCTTGCGCGCACTCTAGATGTCATTATGACGGCCATTTAACAGTAATAAAGAATATTATACAATAATATTATTAGAAAATATGTACTAATGAATACTTTCATTAAGAAACTAAGTAATGTCTGCTTAAATTGTTGTAAGAAAAGGATAAACAAAATTCATAATTTGTTTTTACCGTTCAACATACAGATTTATAAAAACCAGAATTCCACGTACATTACAATGAAGCGAACGATCAACAATACACAGTAATCATTACCTTTCATTTACAAAACAAAAGCCTACTTACATAATAGTCTTTCAGACATCGAATGACGTAATATGAAGCCTGCTTTCAGTAAGTTAATGACATGATAATTGGCTTGTAATGACGTGGACATGACAAAAATAGGTACAAAGTGATCATTGAACAATGATTTTTTATCTGATCTGCTCGAAGGAAAATTCTACATAATATTACGCGTCAAATAAATAGCATAATCGGCCTAAAATGTTTCCACTGCTAGGACACAGCCCTCCTCTCGGTGAGAGGGAGCGGACCGTAATCCACCACGCGGGCCCAGTGTTGGTTGATAGATGTCACATGGCTTCGAATTTTTTAGTTCTAGGACATGCCGTCGCTTTGTTTTTCTCCACCATTTTGAGACCAGTGGTAATGAATAATTTACACAAAGTAGACAGAGATAAGTGGAAAGACAGGCGTAAATAATCAGGGGCGTAGCTACCGCTGTATCAGCCGTATGAATGATACGGGGCCCCTGAGCTACACGGGCCCCCGACGTGACGTGTATAAGCCGCTTATTTTTAATTTTATATTTTAAATTGTTTCTTTTTTACATTGTTCTCACATATAGAAGCAATAGGAATAATGTACCCGGGATTTTGTAATAATATCTTGATTTAAAAGAGTGTTCGTGGAGTTTCTTGCCCGTTCTTCTCCATAGAGATCTACGTTTTGGAATGAGCAACTAACTTCAACTTTCTGACTAACTGACCGACAATTTTGACGATTCAAAAGTGCCTGTAAATGTTTTAATTGAAATAAATGATTTGACTTTGAGTTTGAGCAAAAATTTTTAAAATAATATCCGGAACCTAAAATTCTCGTTGATAAATGATATTTATTTCTGTAAATTGGTTCAAAAATATGTTTAAAAAGGGGGTGAGTACCGAGATGACGACTAATAGAGAAGAAAGAAGAAAACTGTGTCTGCCTTATTGGTCTAGTGGTCACAAGCGCTACTGCTAAGCATGAGGTCCTAGGTTCAATTCCCGGGTCGGGCAAAGTGTTATTAGGTCTCGGCTTCCAATCTAACCGGATGCAGCTGAATGCCGGCATTTTACCTCCGGAGCGACTGGCTATCTGACCGCCACAACCCAGTTAGAATAGAAAACTCTTTATTGTACACCATACAAATAACCCGTCACTGTGTGTGTGTGTAATGTGTGTGTCACGATGTCCCTTGGCAAAATACTGGGTGTCAGACTTTCAGGCTTCTGACGACCCGTAACGACTGTCAAAGATTTACGTATGACAACCGGGACCAGCGGCTTAACGTGCTTTCCGAGGCACGGTAGTCTTGGTATGTTGAGATGGTCACCCATCCACGGACTTATCGCGGCAACCGCAGCTCAATCAACTCGTGCGGCTGTTATTAGTTAGCCACGAGCCCCTCACCTTCTAAGTCAGTATGCTATATTCTTTATTTTGTAAAAACAATACCCTCCGTAGCTTCACAGTTGGGTAAAAAGGGACCCCAAACAAATTTGATACAGGGCCCCATTAGGATGAGCTACGCCACTGCTTTTAATAGTAATAATAATAAGCCCCCCCTAACAACCACAATGTCCTGATTTAGCATCTAATCACGTGGAGTCTGCCACACGATTGAAAAATTACTGACGTGGCTAACGTGGCTCTGGAAACCCATTTAACATAGAGACTAGATCGATGAATATACGTATAGGACCGCTATCCGAGGGCAATCGTCGGGGCGCATCTGGGGCCGATGCTGGGTGTCTCAGCATGCTTCCAATCGGCGGTAGGGGACTGAGTAGGCGAGTTCTCCCCGACAAAAAAAAAACTACAGCTGAACCGACTGACAGACCAGACAATAGTGATGACAGTATAGCAGTTACATCCACACTGGATGTTAGTATGAAACTACTACTGCACACAATTATTCGAAAAAGTTATATTACAGTACCCAGAAATAAACGTACAACTAGACTAATATTTCACTGCAGTACAGAGCAATTTGTCTTCTCAGAATAATAACTAGAATATCACTTTGGTTCACATCCGTGATATTCTGAAAATACCAGAGGGGCAATTCTCGTTATTTTAGGAACGTTCACAGTCTGATCTCAGTGTCAATCTGTCAAAAATACCTCTAATTTCCCTACATTTTGACAAGTTTTTGACATTTGTTTGTCGCTGAGATGAGACAGCGACTAGATTTTGAACGTTTTAAATTACGAGAATTGGCCTTCAGGTACTAACCTGAGGAAATTAAATTTCAAAACCTGAATAATAACAATAATTCACCTGTCCGGGTTGAACCCGACGACCTACAACCCGTAAGTCGCGGCCGTAACCACTGAGTCACTACTGCATGCAGCATGATTATGAATTTTAGAAGATTTGAAAATTTTGGAGGATTTATGTTGAGTATTGTTGTTGATGTTGAGTATTATATGGGTCCAGAAGGCGACAGTTTTGATGTCAAGTACCTACTAGAAGTTTATCTTATCAAATAGAAGTTGTCTGTAGATAAGAGTGATTGTTTCGTTGGCCAAGTTCTAGCAACCACGACTGGTTATTTAGTTTTGCATTAAGAAATTCTCATTAGTAACGCGGCACCTACAACACTCATAGCATCACAATAGGGTTGGCCCCATAGAATTATTTCTATGGTTGTAGTTTGAGAGGTAGAGTAATGTCATAGTTTATTATTTCTACAGAGTTTAGTTAAAGACTGGCTCCTACAGGTTATAATCCCTAGCAAATGTTAGTATAATTGCTACTAACATTTATAATATGTGTGTCGCTACTGCTACATCTACGATGTGTTTGTGGACGTGTTGAAACAAGTTTATAGCTAGAATATAACTTGATGGGAACTAGCTGTTTGTTTCTATATTTCAATGGTTTTATTTATTTATTCATTCACCAACAAATTCACATTTGTGTCGAACAGTGGTTTTATCAATAACAATAAATGTGACACAAAATTAAGTAATCTTCGTAAAGCCAGAAAAGAGAGAAAAAAAAATTACATTCGACAGATTGATCACAACATTATTAGTCTTAATATTAATTATAATAATTTAACCTAATATTAGTTCAAAATTTAATATAAATTCAATTCCAAGAAATGTATGTCAATAAAATTCATTAAAATGCAATGTCATGATGGAATGTTACATACTTATATCATTTAAAGTCATTAAAATATAATCACATATTAGTTCGAACTACTTTTATCCTTGAGAACCTCTTCTATAATAATAATAATAATAATAATTTATTTAATTCAGACCATTGATCCATATAGTGTTAGTAAAATCTTAACCTATTGTTAGTACATACAAAGCTTAAATTAATTGGCGACATGTACGCCAGTACGCACATGCCTAGCTGCCCAGTGCCTAATGAAAGGCCCATCAATTTTGTCCGCCAGTGTAGCCAGTATGTTGTTGGGGCTACCCCTGAATCAATCAGCATACTCGCACATCGCTTGCGCATAACGGCATAAAAATCATCTAATCTCGCTTCAGCGAACATGCCAGACGCGCTACAAAACCGAGGTAGCCCCAACAATATCCTCAACGCATTGTTATACTGAACGCGCAGAGCGTTGTAAGCCTTCTGCGTATACCTTACCCACAGGCTGCACGTGTAAAACGATTGACAAAACGCTCGAAAAAGAGTCAGTTTCACCTCCTTAGTACAACGTGCAAACCTGCGAGCCAGCATATTGCATCTGGCTGCTAACGCTCTGCGCTCCCTATCTAAATCTTGGTCATCCATGAGAAAGTCCGTGACAACATGACCTAGGTATTTAAACTGCGTAACGAACTCCAACGGAGTTCCTCGTAAGTTAATAGATGGAATATTAACAGGTGTATTGTTGCGCACTCTAAAAACAATTACCTTGCTCTTGGAGGCATTATACCTCAAGCCATGGGCCTCCGCGTACCTCTCACAGATGGCCAACAATTTCCTCAGACCACAGATTGATGGACTGAGCAGCACCATATCATCAGCGTAACTTATGTTGTTGATCATAGTTCCATCAACAGAGCATCCGATCTTGGTGCCGCTCAGCTCACCAATCAGCCGATCCATATACACATTAAAAAGACTCGGTGAAGTCAATCCCCCCTGCCTTACCCCACAATCTAATCCATATGACTCAGATTGAGCATCCGCCCACCTAACATAATACTATGCTGTCATAACATTTCTTCAATAACAATGACTTTAATTTTCTCTTGAATGCGTTTCGATTCATAGTTTTTAAATTGTAAAGGCAATGTATAATTGTACATATTTACTGGTTGGTGGGTGTATTATATTCCTCTGTTTACTCCTTAAATACTTATTAATTTAGGTATTAAAACTACATGTTATGGTCAACCATTACAGAGTTACCAGAGTTTTCGCCCAGCTTCGCGTTTCTCCGCGGCGATTTTTCTTCGCGTACTGGATTTTAAACACAGTGCTAAGTGCCAAGAGTTGAAAATTCAACAGTACGTTCTTTTGACGCTCTGGGATGCGCTCTGTTGGATTCTCAACGCTCGGCTCAACACCGAGAGTTGAAAACCTAATGCGGGATAAAATCCCGCCGCGGTATTTGTGCGTCTGTGCGAACGTAAGCTTACTTACATGAAGTTTGCTTTTATCTAAAGTATGAAAATTAGTACCTACAACAGTGTACTTTCAACTATGTATTGCAATGTTGGCAACAAATGGCCCATCAACTGGTTAACAATAGCGCCAAGAGCAGTAACCTTTTCATGGTAAATGGTGGAGTAAATACAAGTTACTAAGAACGAGTTTCACCTAACTTTTATACCTAGAACAAGTCTTGTACTAAGTATACATTTTTAATTTTTGACAGTTTTCCTATACCAGAACTGTCAGACGTCAATTTTTCTCCATGATTAAAAGATATCTGTCGATTGAAATAAACTAGCCTTTTCTCAATGTTGGGGTCCGCTTCCAGTCTAATTGGATGCAGCTGAATACCAGTACATGGAGTGACTTCCTATCTGACCACCACAACCCAGTCACTGGGTAATACGATATCTCTTAATAAGAATGGTTTCCTAAAAATAACCATTAGATAAACTAAAAATTGATCAAAAAACACATTTTACAAAAATCTAACCATTAGTTACTATTTTTAACAATTGGTTTTTTAATCCGTAGTTAAAAACTACGGATTAAAAAACCGGCCCTTAGACGTATAAACACTGGGTTCTTATGTGTACTTACCAAGCGAATTAAATGCATAAGACATCACTGACTCACCATTTGTCGCCATAGTCTGACATTGGCAATCAAGGTTTGTTCCGTTTTAAACTCTCCTTGAGTTCAAGAAGCTTAAGACTTTTACGAAAATAAATCGGCATTATTTTTTTCACAGACAGAGTTAATCATTTTAAATGAGTGGATAGTCTAAACTAATTAAAGAGAAAATATTAGATTTTTTATATGTTTGTTTGTAAATTTCATCCAAATCCGTTCAGTCGTTTTACCGTGAAAGCGTATCAACGCTTTTACGCTAAAACGGCTGAACAGATTTGTATGAAATTTAGCATACGGTTAGACTATGACCTGGAGAAGGACATAGGGTAATTTTCATCCTGGATCGCAGACGAAGTCACGGGCAAGAGCTAAATGTATAATAATTTACTTTGGTAGATATATAAGCCGACCCCAACGTAGTTGGGAAAAGGCTAGGCATATGATGGTAGATATATAAGCATTACCTGTTAATAAATATTACGTCAGCAATGGAACAAAATGCTTAACTAAAATCCTAACAAATTAATAATTTCGATAACGACATAATATTTTAAACAAGTCAGTAGATAATTCTCCTCAATTTATTACATATTCCACCAGTATTTTTATAAACTGTCAAGCCCGTCTGCCTGGTCCAAGGCTCTTGCCATCCCGTCCCTGTATTTGCCCATAAACTATCCAGCACACGACAGACGTGCCCCGCCCAAACCTAGTTCAGTTAACGAATCGAAAACAGAATCTAAAATTCAATTACCTACTGCAAATTTTGACAGAATCTTTACATACTAAGCTAATCCGTGGGTTTTAGCCTTTTAGGCTTAAATAACTCAGTGTGAAGGATTAAAACCTATCAACATGAATATACAGTACTGTACAGTACATAATACAGAGTGGCAGGGAAATAGACGTGCGTACTATTACCATGGATTCAGTACATGATTCTGCCTTGAAATCCTTCGACGGAGATTTAAAGAATAATTAGCTGTAACTACCATACATTTTGACCGCGTAGTTATTGCACTTTTCTATGATTCAGATTTAATTTTTTGTTAACAGATGAAAAATTGCTCCTCTAGGGCATCTAGAATCATGTGCTGAATTCATAGTTACAGTTTGTGCATCGATGTTCCTACCACCCTGTATAAATAAATCATCTATCTATCTTTCTGTTGCTTTACCTTTTTTTCTTTACAGAAATCCTCTTGGGTACTCTTCATCTGGGGAGAACATAGGGTTGTGTCGGACTCCTACCGACTAAAATCACGTCAGTTTCTACCTTTCTACTACCATGGCGGCGCGGCAGATACTCGTATATTCGCACGCACTCCAGACTGATTTTGCTTTAACTAGCTAATCATGTTTGAGATTTGTCGCAACCTTTTTTTTTTTTTTCTGGGTGCGAAATCATCAAATGACTCCTCCCGCTCTGGGCGGAGCAGACGGGAGTGTCAGACTTTTACTGACTAAAACCCACCCGTGTTCCTTCAGTTGCCTGTGCCAGGGGCCACGGTATCTTTTTCGAACAACCCGCAGCCCCGGCGGCATCGGCCCTAGCGGACCCCGTCAGTTCCTGCTGACAGCTCTTTGAGGCGCGCGTGGAACACAACGCGCCGTCGACCCGGGCCTGGTCCTTACCGGGCGGCGAGCTGCCCATAGCTCGCCGCCCGCAAGCCCGCGCCTACGGTGGCCGGGAGTCGGCTGTTGACTCCCGTCCAGGGCGTCTCCTGCGGCGGCTAGGTGCGCGAGGGTGCAGCGATTGCCTCTCCCTCACGCGCTCCGCCTCCTCCTTCGCGAGCATTACTGCTTCGCAGAAGGAGGTGACGGCCTCCCATTCACTCTCGCTCCGTACCATGGCCTGTATGAGGGCCGAACGCGAGAGGTCGCCGCCGACGATCGCCGCCACGAGGACACGGCGGAGCCCCGCCCAAGCCGGGCAGACCTCCACCGTATGCTCCACCGTGTCCTCGGGCGATCCCCACAGTGGTGACACCCTGGCGTTTCCTCCTGCTTTATCCTGAACAGGAACCTCCCGAATCAACCGTGTCCGGTGAGGACCTGCGTCAGGCGGAAGGTGAGGGCGCCGTGGCGCCTCTCTAGCCACTCCTCAAAGAGGGGACTTATCGCCGCAATTGTGGCGTGCCCAGCACTGGGTTGCGACAATCGCACTCTCCATGCCGCTATGAGATCCCGCCGGAGCTCTGTCCGCTGTGCTGTGATTTCTCGCGGCAGCGGAACAACGCCCCGGCATTTTGCCTCCTCTCGCCACTCCCATATGTGGGCGAGGACTTTGGTCTCCAGATCCCATGGTGGCAATCCGGCAAGGAGGCTCGCCGCCTCAGCGGAGACCGTGCGGTATCCTCGAATGAGCCGGATAGCCATGACCCTTTGGGACGCGATCAACCGGCAGACCTAGCTACCTACCTTGGTGACGATACCTAAATCCACTCGCTGCGTGACAACCCTAGCCCATCACTTTAGTTGCATCTGATGTGTATTTAACCCAGCATTAACCCACTGTAGCGTGGCAGATATCTCCAACATCAGCGAGTGCTTCCATCATCATCGTTGGCAGTCTTGTTCCTCTCTCTGCTGAGTATATAGGCCTCCTTCCTTTTGTGCCATGCTTCCCGGAAGGCCAATTCCCGTAATTAAAAACGTTAAAAATCTAGTCGCAACCTCACTTCAGCGACAATCAATGTCAAAAATGTAGGGAAATTAGAGATATTTTTGACAGATTGAGACAGATCAGATTGCGAACGTTCTTAAAATTACGAGAATTGCCCATCAGAGTCTCGACCAGCAATACTATTCTGTAAAAATCTCACCGTGAAAACTTAGGTGAAGTAAGCTGTCAATAGTGTCAAACCCCGGTATCAGGAGGAATGATAGCTCACATCACCTAAGTTTTCACGGTAAGATTTATATAGAATAGCCGGGCAGGAATTTACCCGTGATCTTCTAAATGTCATCAACCCACCCGGCAGTTGATCTGCGAACACAACACTTAACTTTAATCCCTGTTATATTATGGCTTGGGGCCATAATCCTCCAAAAATCCATGTTAACATTGCAAACTAGTAACTCACTAAATAGATTTAGTTACAAAATCATGTTTGCGTGAACAAAATAATTGAACCCGATTCATCAAAACAATGTTTTTAATCAGTTACAAAACAATACATTCATATAGATTGGCTGATGAAAGTTAATGTTTTGTTTTTATACTAGATACATCTGTAACGATATATCAAATATTCTGTTTATGGCAAGCTTTTTTATTATTCTGCATGATTGCGTTTAGTTTGGCACCTACCTTTTTTGACATTACGTGACCATTTTAAAAATGGTTTGTGTTTATGATCCATGCCTAACACCCACAGGCATAATTTTAGTAAGTACCTACGTTTTACGGCAAGCCCATTTAAACTGCAGTCAATCACAGATAGAAAGATGTAAAATTACATTGATTAGGCTTCGGTTTACTATAATGTATTTTACAACAACACCAAGTGTCAAAAAGTCATGGGTCACACACTGACATTCTTCCAAATACCACATAAAACTATTTTCAGAATTACAAACATCTTTATTCACAAAGTGCGGCTGATAATTCTAATCCCGAACATAAAGATTTGTAGCCGTAACCAATTCGTTCTACACCAACATTTAAATCTAGATAAAAAATAAATACGATTTACATGCTACAACTAAATTGACAGATGACATTGACATTTACCAACTGTCCTCAAGCATAGACTCGTACGTGTCGTGTCTGTCGAAATGAAAACGTTTTTACTCTGTAACGAACTCAGTACGTTTGACATTCATATTAACAGCGCGGACAAAGATTTCCTTTGTCAAATAAAAATAAATGAAGGAACACCCACGAGGGTTCCGCGTTTAAATATTTTATGGTTTGTATTAATTTGTGCTATACAAGTTTTGGAGAAATACGGCTGCAATTGAAGTAACATTACATCACGTCCGTAATCCCCCGAGGGGAAAGGCAGATGTGAGCCTGTAGCACACCCACATTCAGTATGTTATGTTAAGTCCCATGTAATAGGGAGCGAGCCTATTGCGAGCAACTGGGCACAAATTCAGACTCCGGGATGGTATTGAGAAATCCCAGATGGAAAACTCAATAACATTGTACCCAACCTAGGAATCGCACCCAGGTCCTCAAGCTCAGCGGAAGCGCTTACGACCAACGACGCAGTCAAAAAATACTTTGAAGAAAATGAGTGACCCATTTTCAGCGATTTTGAAACACACAGTCTAATGTCTAAAATCAGTCAAGTAATTTTAAATGATCATAAATACAAGTAGATTATGATAATATTGGCATAGCGACCAATTTCTATCAGCACGATCTTGAGAAACTCAGTTATGGCACTTATGAATTTATTATTTCATTTCTGCGCCAGTATTAAACAATAAATCTACATGATATATGAACAAAATATAAAAGCGAGAATTTTAAGTACAACAACTTTTTAGTAATTTCATATTTCATTAGTCGAAATAAGCGCATAACGACGCAATGCAGAGCTCGAAACAAAAAGGTTCATTACGGAGTCTGATAGACTCGAGTTTAAAGGCTTACATTCTTTCAAACGTTTAAGCACAATAATGCATGCACTCAGCCTGATTAAGTTAGAAAATGTAAACGAAACGAAGACAGATTCTTACTAAAAATCTAGTGATGATTGAAACTTGATGAAATTTTAGCCCTAGTAGTACAAGCCTTAGTTTTAGTACGACGCCATTTTATAGAAGACAGTAAATCCAAATTAGCCGAATAAGCACTTACAGAGTAGGTACTTCGCCACAGCTGAAGTCTCGATCGTAAGTAATAAAAAAACGATTGATTCCACCCCCCGATTGCGGAACTCCGAAAAGCGAATTCGCGATGGCGCGAATACATTATGGCGGTGGTGAAATTCGCGCGTTTTTCGCCTGCGTTTCCCGCGCTTTTGATCAAGCCAAGCCCCAGGCTAGTCGCCCGCGGATCGTCGCGCCGTTCGCACGTCCCCGCGTTTCGTCACTGAGCCAGTAAAAATTCGCTCTTCGGGTGCCCGCACTATTCTCGTACAGTGACTGAAAATGTATATTTAGACAATTTATTTGTGAAGGATAAATTAATGCCGAGTGTGACAGTGTAGATCCAATTTTTTTGAGTGTCTAGTGTTGTGAATGTGGTGGAGTTTTTTTTTTATGTGATTCCCTGAGAATTTTTCGCGAGACAAAGATAAAGGGGTGAGTAAAGTAATTAGAAATAATTTCGCCTCTTCAGAATTAAGAGTGATTTTCCGGAATGTTTAGACGTTTGTGTACATAAGTAATAATGTAGGAGCCAATGGTTGTAGGCACCGTACACTATCACTTTTCTCTTTGGAAAAAATATGTTAGTTATAAATATCTTGTGTCATTTATACAACATTTTTCTTGACAGGAGATGACATAATGCAAGAAGTGTGCAAGATAGAAATGAGTGGGACCATTGATAAGTCAATCAATTTGGCTTCTAGCTTATGACTGATTAATTATGTCAGTCTGTTTACTCGTAATTTCATAAGAAGATCTCAAACTGTTTTATGATGTTTATTTTAAAAACGGATTTTTACGACTTCTAAAATGTAAAATGATTTTTATTGCAACGGGGACATGACTAGCGACTTTTATTTTATAGTTTTTCTTAATAATAGAGACAGATATTCAAATCTTTACAGTTTTGTAGTCTACTTTATATCAATGCAATGACATTTTGATGATAAAACGGTGATCATTTAATCTTAATTGATGAGGGTAGGGAGAAAGGGTGACTCGTTTGCACGTAATAAAATCATTCTTATTTAGAGATTAAATTAAAAATCTGGAATAATTCCGAAGATATCTTTCGTCTTCAGTAGATTTACCTAGTTTTAAAAGCGGTTTATGAAATGATTTAGTTCTGATACACATTCTAGATACTTATTAATGGGTAGGTTACAGTATCTATTAACTACAATTTTGTTAAATATTTGTTCTAATATATGGAAGGTACGCAAAAAATAGGCGAGAGCATCTATTCGTGCCTGCCGGGGTAGCGGGATCGTCCGAAAGGGTTACCGCTGCCCTGGTACATAAAGGGCTAAGGAAGGAACACGGGTGGGTTTTAGTTGGTAAGAGTCTGACACTCCCTTCTGCTCCACCCAGAGCGAGCTATTCGTGCACCTACACATTTTTCAGATTCGTTTTGAGAATGACTTAAAAGTGAAAAGCATTGTTCTCTATGCTTTGACGTGCGAGAAATCTAACATATACATAGGGCACATAACATCACGCCTGTTGACCACAAAGGTGTAAGCAGAGATAGGTTCTCTATCTATGATACCCAGATTTTCGGGAGTTTTATTAATCCCATAATAAGCCTATTGCCAGTTACCGGGTACAATACCAGATACTAGGGAGAACTCCTTAAATGGAAAAAACCCAAAAATTAAACGTTTTTCAATAGTTTTTGTAGATGACATATTCGGAAAAATTTTCAACATAAATCAGGCTTACTCTATGATGAAAAGCTAGTGTACTATTCATTGCAGTACGTTTATCTTAGCGACTAGTAACATAATGAAGAAATACGAGGCGACCTTATGATTAAAAGCTTCCATTTAGTACAGAATCAGTTGGGCGTTCCCATTACATGCACGGTACCTACTTAGGGCGAATTTCACCAACGAAATTGGACGCGATTACTGATCGCGTTCTATTTCGTTCATCTAAACCGCGTTCGAAAGATGTCAGTTTCAATATTCTATAATTCGCTTATTAATCAAATAGTTTTCTTACATTTATTAAACGGTTATGATGAAGTCGAGAATTTGTGCTAAAAACGATATGCAATTTATTGACATAATCATGATTATCATTTTGGATTATCGTAAACTTTTTTAATACAAAGTGCTATTCTATGTTGATCTTTATTGCAAAATATATACTATAATATATAACCCTTTATACTAAGAAAAGGTTGAATCTATATTTATTTATGTTGACTACATGTCGTGCCAATCTAATCTTACTGGTCTCGTTATAAGTCATACGAATATATTTTCTGTAATATTACCATTATTATAATTTACGTCAGGTTGACCAGAATGGCAAAATATTGTGTTACAAATAAATAACTCCTAAAATTATTGTTACAAGAGCAAATTATAGAAAAGAAGTTAGTTTCCCTTTTGAATATACCTTTTTGGAATTCAAGGCAATAAACGTATTTCGTTCTTAGAAAGCCATTTATTACGTTGAATTCCGTCTTTCCTAAGATTTTCCCTAAAAGATAAAATTGTCCGTTGTATAATTTCATCAAAATATTATATTGCAGTGCTAGAAAAAATCTTATGTATTCTAGATTTTCCAGTGTCTAGCTAGCTTGGTGACAAATCATGCAAAGGAAAGCAGTAACTAGCAGGTAATTAGGTCCTATAAATCGATACGAACGTCAGTAGTGTATGTGGCATCATATCATAACTATTATTGATTTGCTGTAGCATTTCTTTGGCATCAAAAATGACACATTTCGATAACCTGATTTGCCTTGCCCCCGACAGCAAACAGCTGTCGGAAGAATGTCGGTCGTCTCTTTGATTAAAACTAACAATATTTTCGGGATTAAGACTTGTGAACAGCGTTTAGAGAACTCTTACGATAATATTGCTTGATTTTCGATACGGAAGCGTATCGAGTGGTTGTGAATGGGAGGGGCAATTCCTGTATTTTCAAGAACATTCGAATTCTAATCTCACTACTAAATTTTAGACGTCTTTAAATTTTGCCCCCTTCTGATTTTCTTTAATACCGCGATAAATGATAGATGATGTGTGGTTTCGAGAAAAATGGGAAATCTTTTGTTTTCTTACTTTAAGATGTGAAAAGACGACAAATACTGTGTCTAATTACGCTCCAAGACCTTCACCTTCTAATTTAGTAAAAATGTTACCCTCTTTTTAGGCTCTGCCACAGTCCGGTAAATTGTTTAGTTGCAATTAACCGCGCTTGCGGAACTTCTTATACACTGTCCATTAGGTAAACCGTTATTTGACAGATGGAACTAGTGATTGCAGCAACACACAATACATTTATTGATACACGTACGGTATTATAATGTCTGTAAGAAGCGATAAATAAGACAATTCAATAAGATGAGGCAGTTTATGTATTTATTTTAATTCGCATTTTAACTTTAAAAAGTTAACTTTTACGTAATATGTACGTTCTAAGACAGCTGTCAAAAAATGGTTAACCTAATGGCTAGAGTATAAATGAATGAATGGAAGCCAATGTTGTCAGTCTGGCTGAAAAGCTGTTTGCGTATAAATTTTGTACAATGAATATGATTAATTATAAAATATAATTAACAAAATAGTGGTTGCAAATCCCAATTAATGTGATTATGATTATTGTTAATGAGATTTTGATTATGATTTCTCATTGAGCACATTATTATTACCAACATCCATTTTGTTCCTTCCATTGTTTTTGATCCCGAGTTTTGACGACAATAAAGTGCCTGGATAACCTTCACATTAATTAGTGGCTAATATCAGTAGGCCTGGCCTTTTCCCAACTAAGTTGGGGTCGGCTTCCAGTATTGCCAGATGCAGTTGAATACCATTATTTTACATGGAGCGACTGCCTATCTGACCTACACAATCCAGTTACCAGGTAATACAACACCCCTTGAGAAGTTGTCAGACTTTCGGCCTTTTGAGTACCCATAACGACTGTCAAAATCTACAAATGACAGGACCAACGGTAAAACTTGCTTTCCGAGACAAGGTGGGGTCTCAATATGTCGGTCATCTATCCTTAAACCGATCGAGGCAATTAATTAATATTATAATACATAATTAACGAAATCGTGGTTCTAAATCCTAATTAATGTGATTACTGTTAATGAGATTTAGATGACTCTTTGAGCACATTACTTTTACCAACATCCATTTTGTTCTTTCCTCAATAATAATTTATTGAGTCCCGAGTTTACGCGAGAATACAGTGCCTGAATAATGACTTCACATTAGTTACCAGATAGATGGACGTAAATGTACAACTAAATATATACTCAGGGACTAACCACACTCATTCAGCTCTGTTCAGGTTTTTCCAGCTGAATAAGTGTGGTTAGTCCCTTACGGTTTAAGCTTCAGCGAGAGCAGTGGTAGCCCAGTAGAAATAGCCGTGACTTACGAGTAGGTCGTAGGTTCGAACCCTGACAGGCTTTTTACTTTTTGTTAATTATTTCATCACCACTGCTCTCAAAACGGTGAAGGAAAACATCTTGAGGAAACCGGCATGTCCTAGAACCAAAAATTTGAAGACAAGTGACATCTACCAACACACACCGGGCCCGCATGGTGTTCGGCCCAATCCCTCTCATAGAGGAGGCATGTGTCCCAGCAGTGGGAACATTTTATGCTGATTATGCATATGCTATGCTTCAAGTAAGTTTTTCTTAACTTGCCTCGATTTTACGAGTAGGTATGTAGTTTATATATGTACCTACTTTCGTATCGCATACATAATGTAGTGTCTGTAAACATACAACATAGGTACCCAGTAAGTACACTTCACGGCACGTTTTGTACTCTTTAGAATATTTTAAAGATAAATGTAGCTTTTTATGTAGTTGTTTAAAGAAACAAGTCTAACATCACGGCTCGTTTCCCTAAAGGGTAGTGCAGAGGTGTACAGTCACGAGCACCAATGTACACTTGGCAACTTTCAATTTAGATTTTTTTGTGAAATAACGAATGCAACGTTGAAATACGACACATAACATGACCCTATAGGTTCGAAAATGCTACGCTCGTAACAACATAAAATTTCATCAATAAATAAAGGAGGGGCTTGTGTCGAAGTAATAACAGCCACACGGTTCGATCGATCAGGTTAAGCTACGCTTGCCATGGTTGGTCCATGGATGGGTGACCATTTTCATATACCAAGACCCCTTCGTGCCTCGGAAAGCAGGTTAGGCCGTTGGTCCCGGCTGCCATTCGAGGATCTTTGACAGTCGTTACGGGTCGTCAGTAGCCCGAAAGTCTGACAACTGGTCTTACCAAGGGGTATCGTATTAACCCAGTAACTGGGTCGTGGGGGACAGATAGGCAGTCGCTCTGTCTAAAATACTGGTATTCAGCTGCATCCGGTTAGACTGGAAACCGACCCCAACGTTGGGAAAAGGCTAGGCAGATGATGAAATAAAGGAGTAAATCGCTTTTGAATAAAGCCGAGTGTATACATACATACTTTTACTCGTGACTGTGCGTCTAGTTCACCCACATTTCGCCAATTATGTTTAAGTACCATTTAACAGGCAGCAAGCCTATTGCCAACATCTGGGAATAAATCCATACTCCGTGCTGTTACTGAGAAATTCCAGAAAAACTCAAAAACACTTTACCCTACATAGGAATCAAACCTAAGGCCTCATACTCAGATGTAGCGCTTGTGACCACTAGCCTTTTTTTTTTTGGGTGGGAAATCATCAAATGACTTCTCCCGCTCTGGGCTGAGCGGAAGGGCGTGTCAGACTTTTACTGACTTAAACCCACCCGTGTTCCTTCAGTTGCCTGTGCCAGGGGCCACGGTATCTCTTTCGAACAACCCGCGGCCCTGGCAGGCATCGGCCCTAGCGGACCCCGTCAGTTCGTGCTGACATCTCTTTGAGGCGCGCGTGGAATTCAACGCGCCGTCGACCCGGGCCTGGTCCTTACCGAGCGGTGAGGTGCCCGTTGCTTCCTCCCTACAAGCCTGGGCCTACGGTGGCCGGGAGTCGGCTGTTGACCCCCGTCCAGTGCGTCTCCTGTGGTGACTAGGGGCGTGAGGGCGCAGAGATTGCCTCTCCCTCACGCGCTCCAAATCCTCCTCCTTTGCGAGCATTACTGCTTCGTAGAAGGAGCTGACGGCCTCCCATGCACTCTCGCTCCGTACCATGGCCTGGACCAGGGCCGGACGCGATCACTAGCCTAACGAGGCAATTTGAAAGATAAATTTAGGTATTTAGTTAGTTTTTTATAGAAAAAAAACTCCAATGCAAACAGCCGTCTGACAATACATTATTTTAATAACTCAAGATTTAAAGTTTAGAATTATACGACTAACAAAAAGTTGATGCGAATAATTAATTATGATTATACCCTGACAGATTATTATGTTGTTATAAGTAAAGAAACAACAGTCTATAAAAACAATGGAAAAAAATAACTATAACAATGGCAGGTTATTTAAATGTCATTACAATTAACTTATTAATTACATAAGTAGGTAGGTTTTTTTCTTGGCGAATCCTCAAATTCCGCATTACCATTTCCGCTGTAGCGGTTGGACGCCGAATTTGAATAGTAAAAAAATAAGAAACTCCGATATTAAACCATCCGCAATCTTCTAAAGGCCGACACACACGGACTGCTTGAAGCAGTCAGGATGGACTGCTTTAAACTGCGACTGCATAGTGAACTACAGTCTTCTACGTACACACATACACGAAACCGCTCGAGCAGTTGCAACTGCTTCGGGCGGTCGTGCGGTGAAGCAGTCGCCAGGCATACACTGACTGCTCGAACTGTCGACTACTCTCGCGCAGTTACCTGATTTGAATGACGAGCAGTTGGTATCAACTGCTCCAGCAGTTATCAATGGCAGCTTCAAGCTGTTGACTATGACTACAAGAGCGGTCCGTCTATGTTGATCAATCGCTAACTGCTCGAGCAGTCCGTGTTTGTCGGCCCTTAGGCGTTAGGTTCCGGAAATGGAGGGAAATCGAGTTTAACCTTCAAAAAAGTCAGGCGGTTCTCTCGAGAAAGCGGGACAAACCCCTTCTCAGACCGATCAATATTACAAAAAAAAAAAAAAAAGAAGTATTTCGGACATCAGTGATCCATATTTTGTTAGTATAACAAGCAGCTTATATATTCTAAAATTAGTAACATTGATATAAAAATAGTAGATATCTATGATTAAAACAAAGGATAACCGAAAATAAAAGTATTTTGCTTTCTTTCCTTCTTATTTTCTTTCAATTCATAAAGATAAAAGTTGAATGTATATAATGTATGCCTGAGTAATATTAGGGGTTAAAGTATGAAATTGCCGATTTGTACTGAAAAATTGAAAGACGTTTTTTTTTTAATCTAACATATTTATTTAATCAAAATAATTACCATTATTATCTATACATTGCTGCCATCTAATAGGAAGGTCATTTATGCCTTTGCGATAGAACTCTCGTGATCTAGATTCGACAAACTGTGTGAAAGCATTTTGTACTGCCTCCTGAGAAGAAAACTTTTTATCACGTAGAAAATTGTCCAAATCACGAAAAAAATGGTGGTCCGTTGGAGCAAGGTCTGGCGAATACGGAGGGTGACGAATGGTTTCTAATTGCAGTTCCTGTAGAGTTAAAGCAGTTTCTCGTGCTGTAAGAGGTCTCGCGTTATCATGGAGCAATAATGGTGAAGATCGATTCATGAGTCGGTGCTGTTTCACTACTAGTTTTGCTATCATTGTTCGGAGTTCGGCACAGTAGACATCTGCCGTTATTCCTTGACCAGATCGGACAAAGCTATAGTGAATAACACCATGCTGAGACCACCAAACAGTTACCATTACCTTTTTATGGGTAAGCTTTGCTTTAGGACACTGTTGCGGCGTTTGACCTGGGGTCAGCCATTGCATTTTTCGCTTACGGTTATCGTAAAGAATCCACTTTTCATCACATGTCACAATTCGATCCAATATTTCTTCATTTCTGTATCGATTCAACAAGGCAAAACAAGTTTCAACACGCGTTTCTTTCTGCAGATCAGTCAGATCATGAGGCACCCATTTCTCATATTTTTTTATTTTATTGATTTGACGCAAATGAGTCAATATTGTTGGTCAGGTAACGTTAAACCATGCCACTAATTCCTGGGTAGTTTGGCTCGGATCGGCTTCCACCATCTCTTTCAATTCATTGCTATTCACCTGTGTGGGCGGTCTTCCACGTGGTTCGTTCTTCAAATCAATGTTTCCGTCATTAAAGCGTTTAAACCAAAATCGCACGGTGCGTTCATTAGCAGTCCCCTCTCCAAACGCAACATTGATATTGCGAGCTGTTTCTGCCGCGTTAGTTCCGCGTCGGAACTCGTATTCAAAAATAACTCGAATTTTCGAAGTATCCATCTTTCTTGTCTAAGCTGAATAAAAAAAACAACTGAAAGTCGATAATCAAATGTTGCACATTTTTTAAAAGAAGAACTTCATAGGTACCATGTGAAAAAAGTTTCACTCAAAAATCACAAACCATGAAGGTTCTATGTCAATTCGAAGTACCTATTACAATAAAACGGCAATTTCATACTTTAAACCCTATTATTTGTAGCCATATTTGGTAGAAAAATAAATTTAAATCCTACATATAATACTAGAAAAATTTAAAAAAATTAAAAAAACTGGGGGCCACTAACTCAACAAAACGTTTCAGACTTTTTTAAAGAAAAAACTCGGAAAAATAAAACTGAAAACCTCATTATATCTTGTCCAAAACAACAAGAAACATTTTAAAAGGCGGCCTTGTACGAGTCGAACTAACACACAAAGGGTTCCGTACTACCGTACACTATTTATCACTACATGTTTTGTTTCAATACTTTGGTAAAAAAACACGTTTCTCGTATGGGGAACATGTTTGTCATGGTTATTTTATTGTATTGTTTGTTGTTATAGCGGCTATAGTAATATACACTCTGTAAAAATTTCAAGCAGCTACCCATCCGTAATAGGTTAAAAGATACAGCCCTGTGACGGACGAAGGACGGATGGAAGGACGGACGGACCCCTAAAAAGAGAAAAAAAGATTGTAGTATAAAAATTCGGGACAGCTCTCATGAGAGAGAGAATTTAAAACAGTTCTATTTACACTAGAGACGAATTAACCCGTTTAAAAGTTCCAGACTGACATTTTAAGGTTAAATATTTGATATCTGTACACGGCATGATAAAATAGTAACGTAGGCTTTTTGCCTGTTTGTCTGTTTGTCTGGATGTATGTTCCGCATTGGAGCAAAACAGGTAGAGAAACAGATAGTTTAGAACCCGGATTAACACATAGGGTACTTTTAACCCCGGATGCACGTTCCCGTGGGTATTTTCCGACATCCCTACGGGTGAAACCGCGGGTAAAACTAGTTAGTTTATAAGTAAACATAGTTGGCAAGCCGATATAGAGCCTCAACAATGTTTTTGTTTATCTTTGAAGCTTGTGTGGGAACATTTCGGCGATATTTCGTTCTATTTTATTATGAAGGGCAAAGGGCTGCGAGATAGACGAACTTGGCTGGATAGACTGTTTTCAGTTGTTTTTTTTGAGTTACGAATACCTAATATCATTATGTGGATTGGCAGAAACAGAAGTTTAAATAGCTAATAGCTGTAAAGGACGATTTTCCAGTTCTTTTTGAGTAAAATATACCTGTGAAATATAGTAAATTTTTCAAGACGTAGCCACAACAACGTGAATATTACCAACTAGCATAATCAGAAAGATAAAAAAAGTTATTTGCGTTTATTTGTAGTAAAGATAACGCACAAAAAGAATATAAACACAAAAACTAAATTTCAAGTTCGGGGAAAACATGCATCACCACATCCACGCAAAACGGCCATCATAACTATAATGTTCCCACTGCAGGGACACAAGTCTCGTCCACTGCCTCGTGTGAGAGGGAGTGGGCTGAAATCCACAACGCCACGCCAGCCCAGTGCGGGTTATTACCAATTAGTAGATTTCAATTTTATAAAAAAAATAGCCTTCTTAATAAAACTTAGTAACTTTTCATTCCATACATAAGTTAATGTTTTTAGTCAAAAAATCTATTTTCGTTTTGTCTACTTAATTCATCTAAATAACTTAAACTTACTTCACTGAAATTAATAATTTACTTAGATCGAACATTATTCTTGATTAATGAAAGATTCTTTGTCGCTGTCACTCAGAAAAAAAAAACATTCTTATAAATAAAATTTCATTCTTTTAAATTTCTTCAAAGACGTGGTCACTTTTATAGAGACTCGTAATAGTGATCACGTCTTTCATAGACTCAAATGAAATATGCACAACATTTGCAGAGCGTCTAGATTATATATTATATAGCCAGTTACATTGACATTACGTTTCACGGTCAAAAATTCTCGTTTATTTTCGCCATTAGTCTTGGAAACCGCCTGTGGCTACGTAATGAAGCACCCAATTTGTCAGCCAAGGGATCTAATTAGAAAAAATATATCGCGAAATATAGGACACTTGTATATTTGGGAAAATTTTGAAATCTGGGGATTAAATTGTGGGTCATTTTTACGTGAATAAATAAAATGTATACATAAGTGCTCGTTTTTTTTTTCGCATTTAAGGTAGTTAATAATGTAGCTTTTTTAGAAAACGACGTCGTCAAAATATAGGTTAAACCGTAAGAAGAGTGAAAAAATTAATATCTATAAATATTTATCTAAGGATTCGTGGATTTTTTCTCCTAACAGTCCATTTTGTTTATATGTATGGAAGTATGTATGTAAATATCTATCTATGTATTAGTATTTGTTCTTGTATTTTATAGTCATTTCCTAGCTATTTATCCCGTATATAGCACCTGAATGTTTGTTTTGTCTCTGCATCACCCTCCTAAGGTTGACTGGTAGATAATGCCTCTGGCATTAAGTCCGCCTTTGTACAGTATTTTTTTTACTTGTGCATAAAGTTTTAATAAAATAAATATCTGGCGTCGCTTTCAAATATATTATACTTATTATTCAGTAAGTTTAAGTTCCACAAAAATGTCCTCAAAGTGCTATCAACTTTCTTTTCCTGCCGAATCGCGGGTGTTCTCCATTATTCATTCATAAACTAGGTAATGCTTGCAGCTCCGTTCGCACCCTCGCGCCCTATTTGATTTTCTCAATGATGATTATATAAAAAACCTATTATTTGTTATAGTCGTGGAACCTACAAGACAGTTTTCAAAGGAGATAATTCATTTTGGACTAAATTATAAAAGTGACATAAAAAAGTTATATTTCCGTTCGAATAATATATTGTGATGTTATTCTTTTCACTTTCATTTCTTTATGGGACCAAATCTGTATCGTCATTCCCTGCGCTGTTATACGAGTTGCGCAGTGCTGTTGTTGAGTGTATGTTTTAGTTAAATGAACCGAATTAAAATCGCTCTTTTGACAGCAAACATTACAGTTATATTTTTTTAACTGTTAAACTAAGGACTAAACTAAGGGCTTTTCTCCGCACAGCTATAGATATGTGTTCAAAAATTAAGAATGACCCTACAGATTTTTTCCAGAAGTAAAAAATAAAGAGGAAAACGTATTCTTTCGGAATTTTGCATATTTTTTGTTTGGCATTTTCACATTTAGCCCAAAATTTTATGTACGGTGAATGCCTTTACCAGTCACTCAATTTATTTATTTAAACTTTTCGCACACAAAAAAGGTACGAAAGCGGACTTGATGCCTTAGGCAATCTCTACCAGCCAACCAAGGGTGGTAAAGAGATTAGATGGCTTTGGTTTATAGGAACAATGATATATATTTTTTTTTGTTAAATATCCTCAATTAAAGATGAGTGAATGATATTTTGCGTTTGTAGATTATCTTAAGAGATACACCAATTAATATTTATTAGGCAAATAGATGGCCGCATTTCTAAACCAATATTATAAAGAGAAAAGAATAGATTGTTCTGTATGTTTGTTTGTTACGCTTTCACGCTAAAACGGCTGAACGGATGTGGATGAAATAAGGCTCTTGGGTAGACCTAAAGCATACCTTGGATGACGAGGAAATATCGGGATAAAAGTAGCCTTTGTACATAGTACATAGGATATTTTTTATCCTGATACTCACATGGGATCCAGACGTATGCGGGTGAAAGCGCGGGGCGCAGCTGGTATTGAATAACTAAGTTGTTTTGATCCAGCTAATGGTTGATCTAATTTACTGTTATCTGTACTTCTTGATTTAGTAGCGACCTTAATGGCACATCGACGAAGCGTACACTTTCTTTGGGTCGGGGGTTCAATTTCCGTATAAGATAAAGATATTTTTCATTTCTTGTAATAAATAGGATAGCATAACATCACTTCTGGTGTCTGTTTTTTTCAAAGGAGCGGACAGAAGTGTATCTTCACCTACATTCTACTAGTTACCGATGTTTCAAAGACCCTTTAGTAATATTGGCAATCTGTTGCAGTTTTACCACTGCCGGGAATAAATCTAGACTCGGAGCTGCTACTGAAGAACTCCTGATAGAAAAACCAAAAAACTTTTAGCCTGATTCCCTGGAATATGATGATTCCATGCTAGCACTTTTGTTGCACCACTTCTTCGTCCCATCTAAAGCACTAGGAAGTGGTGACGGGCGGGCGTTTGAGGACTATAACTACTAAAACAAAATGTAAAGTTATTTGACAAAGTCTCTACAGTACGAGAAGTTCCCCTTCGTACTCAATACAAAAATAAATTATGCACTGTGAAATGCAAAACAGCATTAATGATAAAAAGTATTCTTGGTATGGCACCTCGTATCTTTAATAAGATTCCAGATAGTTTTAAGGAAATGACTCATGTAAAATTTTAAAAAAACCTGACTAATTTACTGATGACTTAACAATTTGATGTGACTTTTTAAATTTATTGTGATTTTTTATGTACCCACTTATTTTAATTTTTATGACATTTCGTATTTTTTTATAATTTCTCAAAACCTAATTTAATTTTATATTACTAATTATGTTGTAATTAAATTGAGTATGATTGTTATTTTAAACAGTCGTTATGTTAAAATATTTGTATGCTGTAATGGCAAAACATAGCAACCTATATATATATATAAATTTGTATTGCAAGAACCCAATGTACCTATGTTTGACAAATAAAATTCTGATTCTGATTCTGCCTGTCTTATTTAATTTTGACGTTCACAAAGTGCTGATTGCCAATCAAATTTTAATAAATGACTTTGATTTTAATTTGATGAGCAGTAGTCTCTGCGTCCAGTAGACTAGCAACCTAATTGAATGGAAACGATATTGCTAATTCATTGCTTCATATGTATGAAAAATAATTCTGCTAAATAACGTAAAATAATAACGCATTGAATGTTGTTGAACTGTCGAAATGAAAGCCATTCCTTCTGTTTGGTGTGGTGTGTAGTGTATTACGCAATTACCCTGCTGGAAGACGAACACAGTTTTACTTTAATTTCTGATTGCAAAAGATTACAAAAGATTGAAGTCTTCGCTAGTTAGTTCCCTCATTAAAATACATTATAATATTTATAGAAGTGGAAATCCGTTGCTGATTCAACTATGTTGTTGTGTTTGTAAATTATAATTATATTTAGATAAAACTACCTATTATAAGAACTAACAACGGTTGTTGAATCTTTTATTATGAAGTATTTAATTAGTGAGTCGGAGTTATTTGATTTGTTAAGATAATTTTGTTCAATGGATTGCAATAATTGGAATACATTAATATATTCGCATACCTATAAATATTTGCAGATGGAAGGGGCATACTGTATCTTTACTTGATCTCAGATATCGACCTACATGGTCTTCATATGATCTGACCAAGATTATGTCTGGACATTAAAAGAAACTGTGACATCTGAGTTTGTTTCGGCCTTTCTTCTCAGACTAGTACAAACCTACTTACAAAATCTCCCAAAATCGGGAGTGATATGAAGATTAGAATGACGTGACATGAAAATTTTACGAGTGTTACGCCAGTTCGAAAACACATTGGGTCGAAAACCGTTTTCGAATGGCGTTGCCGCGAACACGCGGATTCGAAAAACTGTTTGAATGGTACGCTAGTACGAAAGTCTTGGTGTTGTGGAGTTTCTTGCCCATTTTTTGCTCATTTATCATTACGTACAATAATACTTATTTAAGCAGGTACTACCCATTACTACTTTACCACAATATCATCACCAGCATTTGAATGTAATTTGCAATTTCAATGTTAAAGTAGGTACCTATTTCGGAATGTAAAACTCGACACGAAAAAAATACAAGTCTAAAAAACTGTATGTAGGTACTTATTCCCACCTAGGTAGGTGGAAATAAGTACCAACCCGCACTGCACCTGCGTGGTGAATTATGGCCCACACCCTCTCACAGAAAGGAGGCCTGTGTCCCAGTAGTGGGAACGTTATAGGCTAATCATGCTATAATGAAGTACTTCTTAACTTTTAAATTACGAAATATTCCATTTACCTACCTACATAATCTATTTATGTCAATACTTAAAACTTCAGCAAAAGCAATTCTACGAAAACATAAACTATCTTTTTACGCGCCAGAAGGTCGGAACCCAAATAAGCAGATTCCTCTTAAAGGCCTGTCACAACCCTATATAAGTTTTAAAAGCGAACAATGTTTCATTAGTGTGTACTCACAAAATTTAGGAAAAGTTACGAGCAAAATATTCGCTTCTCCAGACGCTCCTATATTAATTAAATTATAGGGTTTAATATAATTGGAAGTAAATCTTCTTTTTAATAACTGGATATTTTGAAACAGCTACCTTGCGGCTCAAATATTAATAAAGTTATTCTTTCACTTTTTCATACAAACTTAATCTAAGCTGTTTGCTTATTACATGAAACAATAATTATGCTTAAAGCTACATACATAATCAGCCTTTAATGTTCCCACTGCTGGGACACAGGCCTCCTCTCTTCGGGAGGGAGTGGGCTGTAATCCACCACCCGGGCCCAGTCCGGGTTGGTATATGTCACATGTCTTCGATTTTTTGGTTCTAGGATATGCCGGTTTCCTCACGATGTTTTCCTTCACCGTTTTGAGAGCAGTGGTGATGAAAAATTTACACAAAGTAAAAAACCTGCCTGGGTACGAACCCACGACCTACAACTCATAAGTCGCGGGCGTTTCCACTGGGCCACCACTGCTCTCCAAGCCTGACTTGGTTTAAATCTTACATTAAAACATCAGATACATCATCATATCTGAGTCCCTGGAATTCGAGATGTTCCAGCTGACTGTTGCGAGACATACCCAGGGTTGATTATAAGCAGTTCTGCTAAAATTAAATTGTGATTTGCTATTTATGTAAATAGGGGAAGGGACTGTTGTGTATGTACGCAAATGATTTCTATGTGTGCGTGGCTGCGCCCACACGATGTGTCAAAAGAGTCAATACATCGGTATGTCAATAGCTGTGTTGTGTTTCACTTGTCTCCCGTACCAAGAATCTAACAGTTTAGTAACTTAAACATGCCTGTTTTCCCTGAAGAGTTAGGCAGAGATGTATTTATTGATTTTATTATTTATGTACTCACAGTAAAATACATATTGATATGACATAATTATAATAGAAGTACAAAGGTACTGCCTATTTCTTAAGAAATTTCTTCCAGCAGACCTGCGAAAGGAGAAGTAAAAAAAGAGATGTAGACAATAGTGTGTGAGAACAATAAGAGAAAAATATGAATGTGCGAAGTCTAAAATAAAAATATTAAATATACCTACACATATAACACAAAAAATAATAATAATAGGTAAGTATACTTAAATAAATACATAATACAAAAATATATAAACACACATATATATATATACAATTACTCACGTACTTATAGTACACCCACATATCGACAGTTACGTTTGTTTGTTTGTAGCATGTAATAGGGCAATTAGCCTCCCCGGCTATTGCCATCAATCGGGCACGAATCCAGACTCCGGGGTTTCTGAGAAATCCCGGATAGAAAAACACAGTAACACTTTGTCCGACCTGAAAATCGAAACCTTGACCGCCACAGCAGTAGCGCGTACGACCACTTTATCAACGAGGAATGTTTAGTTTAGTTAGTCAAAGTAAAGTATTGTACGGTACGTGGTCAGATTGTTTCCCCCCTCTGTAGCCCCATAGTATGAGCGCATGACATTTTCATTGATGGATCGTGTCCATCTCATGCGCTGCACACTTCCGCCGGGAGCTGGGACCCTATCAGAAGTCAGTGGGCCTCGAGGTCCTAAGCCGTCCGGCGGCCGGCGTCCTCCCCGTCGACGAGCAGGTGGTGGCGTCGTGGGAGAAGAGAAATACTCGTCGCTCGAGCTCGACGCAACTACCGCGGCCGGTGTCGTCATAGCGCTAACAGTGGGGCTGGGTACCGTTAAATTATACTCCATAATATTGACCTGGAAAAACCTATAATAATTACAAGCATAGGTACCAATCTTACAAATATCTACATATCCTTGGATAGACTTTAGAAATTTTATAATAACAAAATAATATCTAGAACATATCCTTAATTTATCATCCTAAGGAAACTTAAATGTGTACTACGTAAGTGTTCCACGTGCGCCTCAGAGAGATGTCAGCGTAGTTGACGGGGCCCGACAGGGCCGAAGCCTGCCGGGGTAGCGGGATCGTCCGAAAGGGTTACCGCTGCCCTGGTACATAAAGGGCTAAGGAAGGAACACGGGTGGGTTTTAGTCAGTAAGAGTCTGACACTCCCTTCTGCTCCACCCAGAGCGGGAGGAGTCATTTGATGATTTCCCACCCACAAAAAAAAAAAAAAAAAAAAAAAAAAAAAAAAAAAAAAAAAAAAAAAAAAAAAAAAAAAAAAAAAAAAAAGGGTAGGGTTTTGCGTCGGTATCCCAAAATAGGCAAAGGGTTTGATGGTCATCGCAGGTAGGTAGTCTTCTGTCGAGTTATAAGCTATATAAGAATATTACCGCCTGCTGTAGTAACATGATAAAGTGCAATAAGTCAGTTTCATCTTCAAAAATATTTGATTTTTATGATGTTTTCTTCATTTGTATCCTACTAATATTATAAACACGAAAGTTTGTATGTATGGATGGATGGATGGATGGATTTTTGTTACTCTTTCACGCAAAAACTACTGAACGGATTTGGATGAAATTTGGCACACAAATAGTTTATAACCAGGATTAACACATAGGATACTTTTTATCCCGATATTCCCACGGAATCGAAACTTATGTGGGTGAAACCGCGAGGCGTAGCTAGTTATTAGTGTTGTCTCAATGCAGGGCAAAGGCACCCCTTCCCTCTTTCCACTTATCCCAGTGTACTGCGATTGTGGTGCAATCCTTTAAGAAGAACAGACTTTCTTTATAAAAAGTCCAATGACATTTATTTGAAACTAGCTATGCCCCGCAGTTTCGCCCGCATAAGTTTCGATCCCGTGGGAATATCGGGATAAAAAGTATTCTATGTATTAGTACTGGTTATAAACTATCTGTGTCCCAAATTTCATCCAAATCCGTTAAGTAGTTTTTGCGTGAAAAGGTAACAAACATTCAGCTATCCATCCATCCATCTATCCAAACTTTCGCATTTATACGACTTATATTAGTAAGATTATTAGGAAGTATTATCAATTGCGAATAATAACCTAATTGTAGTCCAAAAACTAGCTCATTTGTAATCACGTCAATTTCTGTCAAATAATATTGAGAATTAATTGTTACAGAACATTACACTATTTGAATAATTTGAGCTAATATGATTAATAATTTCAGGGCAATGTGGAATATAATGGCTTTAATTGAAAGGTGATTGATGAATTAGCTATCAATTTAATAGACGCGTGGTAAATTAATGATAAATGATAAATGATTTTATTTTTGTAAGTAGGTTTGTACAAACACTTACAATGAATGGCACAAACAGTATAACTCTACGACTGTATTGCAGAATGAATAGCAAACCGAATACTGAAACTACAAGGAATTAACCTACGCTTGCCGCGGTTGGTTTTTGGATGGTTGACCATCTTTACATACCGAGACCCCTCCGTGCGTCGAAAAGCATGTTAAGCGGTTGATCCCGACTGTCATTCGTGGATCTTTGACAGTCATTACGGGCAGTCAGAAGCCCGAAAGTCTGACAACCAGTCTTACCATGGGGTATTGTATTACCCAGTAACTGGGTTGTGGAGGTCAGATAGGCAGTCACTCCATATAAAATACTGGTATTCAGCTGCATCTGGATAGACTGGAAGCCAACCCCAATATAGTTGGGAAGAGGCTAAGCAGATGATGATTTTTGAAAATATTGCCTGATTTCTTTTCCTCTGTGTACCAAGTTTTAATAAATAAAATAACCGTGTATCGGCAAACGCAGTGTAGGACAGCCCCCAGCTAGATGGATCGATGACCTAAAGAAGGTGGCTGGGACAGATTGGATGCGGAAGGCGGAGGAAAGATGTTGTGGCGCAGCCTGGGGGAGGCCTATGTCCAGCAGTGGAGTACGATGGGCTTAGTTGATTGATTCAATAACCAATAAGTACATTATTTAGAAAATCTATATTATAGCTAGAGTTTAAATAATCTGACCTATGTATGTTATATTTGTTATTCGGAATTTTTTTTAATCAGATATAGGGAGGTGGGTTGTACCTGGTAAATGTGGTTGTACTCAATTTAACCTTTAACAAACCCTTCAAAGAAAAACAGGCTTGATTTCTTCTTCTTCGTCGAATCGAAGATTCCATTATTTTGTTTGTTTTATATAAGCTTCGACCAGAATTCGGCCACTTCAACAGCGATTAGGTAGTAGAATCTCGATTATCTATTCGAAATATTAGGAGCAATAATAAACTCAAACTCAAACTCAAATCATTTATTTCAATTAAACCATTTCAGGTACTTTTGAATTGTCAAAATTAAATAGTCGGTCAGTTAGTCAGAAGGAGAAGAACGGGCAAGAAACTCCAAGGACACTCTAATATCTTCAAAGAATTTACCAAAATAAGGTCACAGTACCACATGTCTTGTGAATATCTTGATAGGCTGCCCATAATCCATTACATTTACTTACCATTAGGACCCATGCTTACCTTTTACCGTAATCTGGTAAACCCTATCATGTCTTTGAAAGCTACCGATATCAGTTTCACATTAACCAAACGACCCATTTTCCCACCAAACGAAAAGTCGCTACAGTACTTATGAAGGAGTATATAGGGTAGATGTTTTAAACGGGGCGGTAAGGGAAGGTACCGTGTCTTTACAATAAGACGGCGGTGGTCAGGGGCAGAACTTTCTATACCGCCACTACATTAATGTGTATTAAACCTATTGTATGTACTTGGTCCCGTAAGAGGGGCTCCTGGCTAAATAATAACAGCTGCACAGGTCGATATTAATTAATTGACCGATATTAATATGTATCATTTACCCTTAAAACCTACAATTAATTGCAATGATCATAAAAAAGTAAGTTGGGAGTCGTTATTTCCTACGAAATGTATAGGATAAGATTTTTGCGATTTCAGACTTTTCTAGTACTCTAACCTCAGTTGGTCCAATAGAGTTTTTTGACCGTCACAAGAAACAGGATCGGCTGGCATCAAAAAAAGTTTGTGAAAATGGGCAATTTTCTTCCGACTGTAATTTTTTTTCAAAATCTGTGAATGTAGCTGTTGAACATAGGTTTTATAAATACCTGCCTATCTCAAAAGTCAACTGTGTATGTACTTAAGTATAATATTATGTAGTATTTTGCATTTACATTTATATTCAGGGTGTTACTCCCGTGGTATACCTTTAAAACACGTTATTACCTGATGCGGATTAAAAGTTGTTAAATACCTGAAGGCCAATTCTCGTAATTTAAAACGTTCAAAATCTAGTCGCACTCTCATCTCAGCGACAAACAAAGTATTTTTTGACAGACTGAGACTGAGATCAGAGGGACAATTCTCGTAATTTTAAATTCTCGTAAATGTAAAAAATACTTCTAATTTCCCTACATTTTGACAAGTTTTTGACATTTGTTTGTCGCTGAGATGAGACTGCGACTAGGTTTTGAACGTTTTAAATTACGAGAATTGGCCTTCTGACTGTGAACGGTCTTAAAATTACGAGAATTGCCCATCTGGTACTTGTTCACAGGCCTACACTGTTTACCCTTTTTTTTTTTTTTTCTGGGTGGGAAATCATCAAATGACTCCTCCCGCTCTGGGCGGAGCAGAAGGGAGTGTCAGACTTTTACTGACTAAAACCCACCCGTGTTCCTTCAGTTGCCTGTGCCAGGGGCCACGGTATCTCTTTCGAACAACCCGCAGCCCCGGCGGCATCGGCCCTAGCGGACCCCGTCAGTTCGTGCTGACAGCTCTTTGAGGCGCGCGTGGAACACAACGCGCCGTCGACCCGGGCCTGGTCCTTACCGGGCGGCGAGCTGCCCATAGCTCACCGCCCGCAAGCCCGCGCCTACGGTGGCCGGGAGTCGGCTGTTGACTCCCGTCCAGGGCGTCTCCTGCGGCGGCTAGGAGCGCGAGGGTGCAGCGATTGCCTCTCCCTCGCGCGCTCCGCCTCCTCCTTCGCGAACATTACTGCTTCGCAGAAGGAGGTGACGGCCTCCCATTCACTCTCGCTCCGGACCATGGCCTGTATGAGGGCCGGACGCGAGAGGTCGGCGCTGCCGATCGCCGCCAAGAGGACACGGCGGGGTCCCGCCCAAGTTCAAGTTTGTTCAGTTAGTCATAGTTGTTGAGTCCAAGTTTGTTAAATACCTGAAGGCCAATTCACGTAATTTAAAGCGTTCAAAATCTATTCGCAGTCTCATCTCAGCGACAAACAAATGTCAAAAACTTGTCAAAATGTAGGGTAATTAGGAGTGTTTTTTGACAGATTGAGACTGAAATAACGGGGGGTAAATCTCGTAATTTTAAGACCGTTCACAGTCTGAATTACGAGAATTGGCCTTCTGACTGTGAACGGTCTTAAAATTACGAGAATTGCCCCTCTGGTACTTGTTCACAGGCCTACACTGTCTACCCTTACATGTAATAATATGAAAACATTGTAAAAGTCAATTATATTAACGGGGATGTGACCGACAAAATATGGCTTTATAGAATTATAATCATTAGAATCAGCAATACAACTCCTTGAATTCCTCCTCGTAGAATTGGCCTCAAATGTTATGATTTCATGAAATAGTCATTCAATAGGATAATATGAACTTAAATAGTTGTATTGATGATTTTTTATGATTCAATTCTATAAATAAATATTTGTTGTGGCCGTGAATCATATTTAGATTAACCAACAACCTAATACTGATCTGCAAATTGCAAAGAAACGTATCATTTTTTTTAATTTCGCGGTCTTCCTTGACGCTTTCGCCCTAAGAAGAGTAACCGTGGAATTACTTGCCGGCTCTTCTCCGTAGAAAACCAATTGCAAACCGCGAACCTAGCTCCTGAAGTTTTGTAAGTACCCATGTAATCTGGATTCGCGACATAATCGCCAAAAATGTAAACAAATATGAGTTTAAGGAAAAATAACTTTAATTTCTACACAATAAAGTTCAGTTTACGCTACAACTTCAAACATTTTTATAACTTTTTAAATAGTGCTAGTCACTCTGAAATCAACTTAATTTCCATTTAAATAAAGTTGATATTTGTTTAACTTGAAAGAACAACAATATTACACATAAATAAAATTTGAATATAAGTTTAAGTGTTACTGTTAGCCTGCATCACCCCACGGCTAGGCAAAGGCCTTGGTATGTAGGTTTATGTGAAATATCATATTTATAATTTGAATCTTAATTAAATGAAAATTTGCAAGAATTGTAGTGCATTACAGATGGTCGGGGATTTTTAAGAGTTTCTAAAACAATTCACTAAAACTAGCATGCAAAATTATTGATTACATTAATGAAATAAACGAAGCCAATTAGCTAAGATTTGCGTTGATTAAATATAAAAAGAAATCTTGTGTTATTTATACATTTTAATCACGTCGGTATTATCTGAGCAGGTTCAGATAAGATAAAATACAATAAAGTTATTACCTAATTAACACATACTATAACACTAAAAACAAATGATGAAATGACTTGCGCTTGCGCGCTCAATCTTTGTCCACTTTTAAAATTATGACAAAAAAGCATTTCCTGTCTCCTTAAACATCATCATTATATTTTCATGGCTCCTGTTTCATATTTATTATTATATCAGTAAAATATACTTTATGTATGTATTTATTGTATTATGTAAATGGTACACCAGCAGACTACCTACAGTATTTGTCTCTTCTTCCCCTTTTTAATCCATCCAAAGGTTGTCTTTTAAAGATCGCTCTTAGTGACGAGACCGCTCATTGTGTCACCCTATGTATAATTCCTATATTAATGTCTGTAATTTATATGGTATACATAATAAAGAGTAATCTATTCTATTCTAAAGATGGTGTGATATTTTAACGAATAAATTACTTAGGGCTAATTTTTCAATCGACAGATAATTGTTATTTGTGGAATAAAATTGACGCCTGCCAGTTTTTGTATAGAAGAACTGTCAATTTAAAAGTTATATGACGTTGAAAAATCAGCCCAAATTGCGGCAGATCAGCTAACACTGCGTAAAACACCAACTTTTCAATATTGTTAAATTGAATCGTATAGCAGCCAAGAGTCTGAATTAAACGTAACTGGCATAATGTACTACAGGTACCTACATGTCTGCCCAACCCTTCGGGGAAACAAGGCGTGATGATCTGTTATACAAAGTGGCAATTAGGTTATCACATTAAGGGCTGATGTCCAGCACCAGGTAGTTTTATCCCAGGAATATTTTTCAGTTCCACTTTAGTCCAGCAGCTGTTTGGCCAGCGTCCGCTACTTGTTTTAATAGTTATTAATTATTTTAATTGTGTATGTTGAAAATGCGTAGGTAATGTAGAATTAACGCGGTTTCAAATTAATGTGATAATCTAATCGACAGACCGTATCTGTTATGTTATCAGAATTTTATTCAGGTTTAACCTACATCAATAGTTAATCGGGTAAAGGTCCCTGAACGAGACACAAAGTGTCCCAAAAAGTGTTAAATAATATATTTATTGTAATCTTTCAATATTGAAACAAAAAGATACATCAGTAGTAAATCCCGATGGAGAGCACTTGTGCTCCAGTGATAACTGCCGCGACTTACGAGGTGTTAGTCGTAGGTTAGAACCCAGACAGGTGCATTACTTTGTATTAGTACATCACCACTGGCCCCAAAACGGCAAAGGAAAACATTGTGAGAAACCGGCATGTCCTAGAACCAAAAATTCGATGACATGTGACATCTACCAACCCTCACTGCGCCCGCGTAGTGGATTACGGCAAACTCTCTCTCAGCGAGAGGAAGCCTGTGTCCCAGCAGTGGGAACATTAAGGCTGATTATGGTACCTATGTATAGTATGTTACAGGCTGTTTATTTTTATAAGTGTTATTGTGTTGTGTTTTGTTTGTTAATTTTGTTTTCCTTGTGTATATTATTTTTTAAATTATATTTTAAGTACTAAGCTTACTTAAAAGTATGTTTTTGTGTCACTTTTTAGATTGTAATTTGCTCTGTACAACGTCTTGGAATTCAATTCTGTAATGTTGTGCTTGTAATCTAAATAAATTAAATAATAAGTAATAGTAGATCACCATTTCAAGGAATTTCAGGAGTTCCAAAACATGCTGTAGATTGTATACATTTGTCTAGAAGGGACAGACCTTATTAAATTATAAGGGATACAAGTGAACCTTTTAGAACCGGGAACCTGTAATTAGATACTGTTTCGGCAAATTTTGTAAGTTGTAAATTAAATTTAAGCAACACTAAAGTTAAACAGATGGGTTGTAGCGAATGTGGGATTTGGATTGAAGGGTTAAATTGCAAATGTATGTGTTTATGTATCAGAGGGTTAATTTTAATTAAAAATTTATTGGACATCAAGAACGATATTAGAAAACCTTTGGATGAATTAAAAATGGGAAGGAGAGGCAAATACGTAAAGGTAGTCTGTGGTGTACCATTTACATAATACAATAAATACAGACATACTAATCTAAATAAATATACAATGTGTAACGGAAAAGGTATATACATACCAAGGGCACGGCTTCTTTGAATGATATCAAACGATATTAGAAGGGTTTTTTAATCCTATCTCTACATGTTGAGAAGTTAAGATAATTTTTAATACATTGATACCAGAAACCAAACTAGGCGCGGAGAATTACGGAAGAGATTTATCGTGATATTGGCAAGTAACGTGGAAAGTTATTGACCTACGTAGTGCGGCGACACGTTTGTTATAATTTGAATTTAAGAAACATAATACATGAAACCGAAAATTTGGTATCAATTCTTTTTTTGTGTTGAAACTATGTACGGTGATTCTATACCAGCTGTTATCTTTAGTGCTTAAGAATTATTAGGGTTTCTGTTACACATTGTATAAATAATAAACATGATAGTGGAGCACAGAAAATGTAATGAAGAGATAGAAGGGGTAAATTAAATGCTACTTGTGCTGCAGGGCACTCCGATTTTAAACATCGTGCGTAAGTCGACACTCATTTGTTTTTTTTTTTTGCGTCCATTATTGGTTCTACATAAGTGTTTATTCTTATGTTGCTAGAAAAAGAGCAAATGGGCAAGATATGGAATAAACATTAGCTTCTGTTAATGTTGTGTATGTCCTTGACAAATGCCAATGACCAGAGTTCACCTAGAAGAATCTATAAATAATAATTATGTCATAAAAACAAGAATATTATTTTTATTTCTTGTTTATTAGTCAATAGCCCTGAAGGGCGGTTCCCGTATTTTTTAAAATGTTCGCATTATATTCTGTCTTAATCTTTCAAAAATTACATCTAATTTACCTTAATTTTTGACAAGTTGACATTGATTGTCGCGACTAACAACTATATTATTTACGGTTTTTAATAAATACGAGAAAGTTGACCTGTTGTTGTGTGTTGAGCACACATTTTATTAGCTAAATTATTATTCATTGTTTTATTGTTTTTATTTATTATTTTTAAAGATCGCTCTTAGCGATAAGACCGCCCATTGTGTCACCCTTTGTAAAATTTTATAAATTTATGTTCTGTAATTTGTATGGTGTACAATAAAAAGTATTCTATTCTATTATTCTAAATTTGAAAGATGACATGTGATATATGTAGGTCTAGGAGCAAAAAAATGCAAACTATTTTGTGTAGGTGTTGCACGATTCACTACACTAATATTATAATCCGTTCTAAATCAAAATATCTATCATTATTTTACCAATAAATTCAAGATTCAAACTGGTTATTTGATGTAACTAATTGGCTGTTTGATTGATAACTCTGTTTAAAATTACTCTATTGGCTGAGATTAGAGATGGATAGAATCTAAGGTTTATTTTCGGTGTTCGGTTTGTTTGATTCGATCAAGTATATTATTATAAAACTTTATTTATACACGAGGTAGGTACTAAATTAAATAAATAAGTACATACATAAACAAAAAGGACAGTAAGACCCTTTATACACGGCACGGTTTTATTACGGTACGGCGTATAAACTACGCCGTAGGAAAATCGTGTCCCTCAACAAGCTGACATAGTGATCCACACAACACTAACGACCATGCCTACACACTGCGAATAAACCGTAGTTTTTCACGGCAAAAAAAAACGTTTGTGTACACGACCGTGTCGTCGTGTGTACAAAGGGGCCTTAGGCCCTATTCAAGGTCACGACAAGCGTTGCGACTTGCGTCTAATGACGCGCGTGTCGCCTGTTTTGTTTCTCGTGGCATGCTCTAGACAACTTCTTTCATTTGTTATCTCCGCAGTCGCTGTCGCAAGACGCGTGTTGCTTGAACATGAAGCTCGTTGCCAAGGGATCAGGCGACAAACTTCTCGTCCACAACACTGTCATCCGGTAACGTGCCCAGAAGACAGGTATCATTGCCACAGCATAATCATCCTATAATATTCCCAATGCTGGGACACAGGCTTGTGGAATCATCGCCACGTTAAATGGCAATACTGATGCTTTAGCGAAAGAACGAGTCAGCTCTCTGGTCACGTAAAGTCTAAAATGCTTTGAAAAGGAGACGCGCACATGGGCCCCATGAAACGGCTCAAACTGTAGGATAGATCGATTCGATTCGATTTGGTTTAGTTTTGGCTGTATATTCATTAGTAGGTATTGTCAATCTCATCTTCGGCTAATTGACTGGATTATGGGCTAGGAGCCAGCCAGCCAAAATGATAATTGATAGTGAGACAACATTTATGCTTTAATTAATAGCGATTAATGAGGCGTGACTACGTGCAAAATGACGGGATGACAAATTATTTGTATTGTTATTACCGAAATAATATTTAAAATTTTCAAATTAGTAGAGTGTCCATGGAGTTTCTTGCCCGTTCTTCTCCATAGGTACCTACTACTCTTTGGAATGGGCAACTAGCTTCATCTTTTTGACTGACCGACCTTGACAATTCAAAAGTGCCTGTAATTGGTTTATTTGAAATAAATAGTTTGAGTTGAGTTTGAGCAGGTGACAAATTATTTGTATTGATATTACCGAAATTATATTTAATATTATGTAGTTAGTAGGTATGTCACATTTGTTCAACCGGATATTTAATCAAACGTTGGCCGTTGGATTAAATCGGTATTGTTTCGGTAATATCAATACAAATAATTTGTCACCTACTAGTTTGAAAATGTTAAATATTAGGCATTTAACCGAAAAAAATTATATACTCGGTCGTCTTTGTCTACTCTAGTGTAATTTGGAATGATTTATAAGACGACATTACATCGTATGTACGACATATCAAGCTTTACATGTCCAGTATAAGCTGATTTCTCACAGTACAAAAAGCCTATATAATGCGAGGTCAGCTAAAACTGGAAATGTATAGCTTGATGTCTTCGTGAGTACCCATATATAATTCTAAATAAAAACTCTAACATAACAAATGTATTTCGCGAAACAACTCTCTTTTGATATTTAATTTTTTGGATGAGAAATACTAAAATGTAGTTTGAATAATATTGAACTTAGTACTCGTTTCTTTTCAAATGAGTGTTAATTTTTTGTGTTTTGTTTTTAACTTTTAAATTATTTTAAGCAAACATTATACCCTATTTAAAGTTAATTAATTTTGTCTGTAGCCCACCTACAGACAAAATTAATTACTAAATAAAAACTCTAACATAACAAATGTATTTCGCGAACCAACTCTCTTTTGATATTAAATTTTTTCGATGAGAAATACTAAAATGTAGTTTGAATAATATTGAACTTAGTCCGGTACTCGTTTCTTTTCAAATGAGTGTTATTTTTTGTATTTTGTTTTTCACTTGTAAATTATTTTAAGCAAACATTATACCCTATTTAAAGTTAATTAATTTTGTCTGTAGGTGGGTATTGTTTGTGAACCGCAAAACATACAACCGATTTTACTTGCAAATCTGACTATTGTAGTAAGCAAACCGATTTGATGTTAAATACAACTATTTTATTTATTTTACTTAGGTACACATTGTTTTAATGACTCGAAGGCTCTCCATTTTTTTTGGTTTACACTTTTTTATTCTTTTTTAATACTTCGTCTTTGACAATAGGTACTTTTTTGATAAACCTATATAGGCTCACTGCTGGGCAATGGTCTTTACCATATTTTTTTAGTTCTCTTTGTGTAATGTCTTCACCCACCAATCTGGCAGGAACAAGTCTAGAAGGTCACGCCAGTTTCCTAGGCCTGCCTCAGCGACGATACCCGCCTTCAGGCACCTGGTATGTGACGATTCTCTCCCAACTGACCTCATGCATCGTCTTTGTGTAACGCGCCCATTCCCACTTCCGCCTCGCAGATTTATCATCACATCGGCGATCGGTAAATAGGTACTCAACATATGCCTAGCCTTTTCCCATCTATGTTGAGGTCAGCTTCCAGCCTGACCGGATGCAGCTGAAGACCAGTATTTTAAATGGAGCGACTGCCTATCTGACCTCCACAACCCAGTTACTGGGTAATACGATACCCCTTGGTAAGACTGGTTGTCAGACTTTCGACAGTTAAATAGGTAGGTACTATGTCACATTATGTGTTAGCAACTGATTACATGCGTAGACTCTCAAATACAATTTACATGTTCATTCGATACGGTGAAAATCGAAGGCCAAAGGTTTGAGACTAATTCCAGTTGTAATGTTATGCAAATCAATTACGTTGTGTGGTCCCCCGTAGTTTAAACAAACAGTATGTTACTAAAAATGTGTTTAACAGACAAGCTGCGAAAAATGCATTAGTTCATGAACTTAGTTATTAAGGTTAAATAAAAAAGGGTTATTATTTTTTGCTTTTCAGTTTTTTCGGCGGTTTAATTTTTTTGCTAAAAATATTTATTTTTTATTTTTTGTGGCTATAATCTACTAATTGTTTGCCAAAGGGCAGGCATATGTGGCACTGAGTAGAGTAATAATACACCACTCAGCATTCAAATCTGTGAGTGAACAATAAATTACCCCTATTTTCCCACCCTTAGGCTTGATTTTTTTTTTTCAAATTTATATGGGACCAACTTTGGGGTATACCATTTCTAATAAAAAAAGAATTATCAAAATCGGACTATTCTGTAAAAAGTTATGCGTGGTCATACATAAAAAAAATTAAAATAATATTCGCAAATATTGTCATAGAGATGAAATAAACCATCTTCATGTGAAATGAAATGTTTATTTATTTAAGTAGATCTTTTAAGACACTTTTACACGTCTTTAATTAGTTGGTTAATATTTTAAAAAAACTAGATGGCGCAGGTCCATAGTTAAAGTTAATTTGACGATATTGCGCCCATCGCCCACAATGCTTCTCAAAATTAATATGTTACAAAATCAAATCACTAGCCAGAATGTCACAGCACTAGAAATAAATAAAAAAAGTACGGTTTTTTTGGTCACAGAAACTGTAATAACAAACAAAAACTTACTTTTTTATATTTTTAAATGTTTTTATATTTTAATCTTTAAAAATATAATTTATATGTTTACATTGTAATAAAGAAAAACAAAGTACATCTATAAACACGAGCACAGAACAGAAATACTCGGTGGCTGCTCATCGTGGCTGTGACAATAAGGCTTCCATTCAATATTATGCTGTGCTATGGGGGACCCACAAAATGACGTACGGAAACCAAGTCAGGTACAGGTCACTAGTATTTCAATTGAGGTCCATAGAGGAGGCGACTTACAATAACTTTACTTTCTAGTTTTTGTTTGGTTTACAGATCCTACTGAACAATCTGAAGGCCATTTCTCGTAATTAAAAACGTTCAAAATCTAGTCACAACCTCGTCTCGGTAAAAACCAATGTCGAAAACTTATCAAAAATGAAGGGAAAATTAGACGTATTTTTGACAGATTGAGACTGAGATCAGACTGTGAACGTTCTTAAAGTTACAAGTACCGTACGTACGTAACGTACTTAAAGTTACAACAATTGCCCCTCAGAAGTCACGACTTACGAAATACTACTATCTATTATTAAAATTGAACTCATAGACACTAATATCAACGGAAGAAAAAGTTACTACGCTAGCAGATGCAGATGCTTCAAAAAAATCTATAATTATCATGGACAAACCACAAATGACTACTCACAATCAACTTAAAAAAAATACATTATAAAATCTCCAGACAATGCCTACGTCAGACGACGTCAGAATTATTTACAGTGATAATGAAATCACCATTCAACTTTGTAAAGCAAATGTTCAGAAAAACATACCACAATGGGAACCCATAAAACAGCTGTAAATGTCTTGACATAGAAAATAGTGTTACTATGTTGATACACGTACAGTTGAACAAACTAATCGATGTACAGGCAAAAATATTCATCTTTACACTAAACTGACAATTTTTTTTTTCTGACTGTAAATAAAGAAATAATTTAATTTGGACACAGTTCGTGAAACACATAATACAAATAACCTAATAAAAAAGTGAAAATAATGTTTTAACTACAATAGTGTGTGCCTCACAGCTACGCCAAAAAGGTTCATTTTAACATTAATGCCACACAGATGCTGTAAACACTTTTTAATATTTTTAAAAGGGTCGCCTATTCAGACTATACTTTAACACTTCACATAATATTCGATGGATGGGTGACCGTGGTTTGTTTTTATAAGCAGATAGGAGAACGACGTTTAATAAGCGGATATGAGAACGGTCCTTTGAAACACACTAGAATTCTCAAACAGCACCTAAATCAATGAGGTTGTTACTTGTTAGCATACGCACAACATAATCCATAACATAATTTCCCACTGCTGGGATACTGGCCTGCTCTCTTAGGCCGTAATCCACCACGCTGGCCCACTGCGGGTTGGTGGTAGTCACATACATGTTTTCAATTTTTTTTAAAGAGTGATGTTAAAGAATTGACTGCTTGAATTGATTGAACAATATTGTGAGTGTACTGCTCACAATATTATTTAAAGTATCTAGTTACAAGTTAGCTGCTGCCTAGTATACCAAATAATTTATTCGACTGTACAAGTTGGCAAAGTAAATATTGTGCTGTCATAGTGAATGTTGTTTTTATGTTATTGGATGGCAAACAAGAACCCCTGACGGTGACACCCCAGATACAGAGTCTATATTACACCAGCACCCTTACCCCTCAAACAGGAACACGAAAAACAGTTACGCTGCTTGCTGGGAGAAATACTCGTAAGTATGGTCGTAATACTTCCCCAGACGAGCTTGGGAGACATGTGATCTTTGCTAAGAATAGGAGTTTATACATACTTTCCCGTGAATGTCGTAAAATTCGACCAGAAATTTATTATCTACACATTTCAAGTGTGGAGTACGCCTGTTCTTGAATCGTTCATAACCAAAAGGTGACCTTGAAAATATAAGTGGGTTCTTGTTTCAACATTCGCTTAGTTAGGGGGTCACTGCCAAAAGTAATTAGACTTGAACATGATCTTACCCTTTCTTAATTGTTGGGGTTTGCTTCGTTTAAAATGAACAGCGACTTGACAACAGTGGAAACAAAAGTACCATAAAAATCGGTATATTTTAACCGATACTTTGGTTCTATACCTTTTCTTTCAAGAATCCGTAAGATGCGAGGCCAGGGGGCCTACTCCGAAGTGCAAAGTGCGAATGTTCGGATCGGACCGACACATGGCCGAACCGAATATTATTGAAAAATGCGAAAAAAGTTCGGATCGGCTCAGTTGGGTCGGGACCATAGTCAATATTCGAGTGTAGGAGTGTAGGATCGGTACCGACCGAACCAAATCGTAACTTCGTAGCAGGAAACGGCCGAACATTCGGCCGATACTACTTCGGAGTAGACCCCTGAATCCAGCAGTGGACTACGGTCGTAGCTTAGCCTGGAGCTGATGTGGAGCGGCGCCTTTATGGTTAGTGTAACACGTCATGTAACACGCGAAGCCATGATGTCTCTGTGGTTACAGGCGACACTGAAACGTGCCTGTCATTTGTTCGGGACCAGACGTGGACCAATTTGTCTTTCATGTACGAGCAAAGGGCTAACAATGCTATATTGTGGGAAAATATTGGTATGGTTATCTAGACGTGTTATTTCTAGTCATACAGTTGTATTTTCCACACTTTATGACTATCGAAGAGCGGGGAATATTACAATGTAGGTAGTTGTTATCTTTGTGAAATAACAGAAGGTGAATACTATGTGTGTATGTTAGTAAAAATGCAATAAAGTCCTCCAGACCGTATTTCGGCCATGGCGGCCAATTTCAAAGACGACACGGTTGGCGCAGTGGCTGAGCGATCGACTGCCGCACTGCGTGTCGCGGGTTCGATTCCCGTACGGAACAAATATTTGTATTGCCTACAGGTAGTTGTTCCAGGTCTGGCTGTTTGTGTATGTGAGTTTAAATGTTTGTAAACGCACCCACGATACAGTAGTAATTCCTAGTGTATGGCAACTTTTTTTTTTTTAAAGGATCTTTCTGTTCGGTAGATTCTATAGTGCACAACTGTGTGCGCAGACACAAGTGCACTCTCTCCTGCCTCACTCTCATTGTCCGATGGCACGGCAATCCGACACGACCGGAAAGAGACAGGTGCAGGGTAAACGGCTTAACGTGCTTTCTGAGGCACGTGGGTATCACACCGCGAACTTCCAAACTCCGGGTTGTGCTGAAGAGATTCCCAATGGAAAACCCAATACAATTTGCCGCAACCCAGGACCCCACGCTGAGCAGGCTTGCGACCATGAGACCAACGGGACAGTAGTAAAGATACTATAGAACTGTACCCATAGTACGTGTAACAAAAACAAACTATGAAAAAATGTCGCAGCATTTTAAATCTCCTAAAGGCATTGGAGATAAAGCTGGATACACTCGGAATGGAAGAGCTGCACTAAAACAGAACTCAAGAGGAGTGCATTCTACAACAGAGTTAAGAGCCCTTTTCCTTGAGTGATGCGGGTTTTGTCGTGTTAGTCGATAGTACGACACGTCTGTCTGCCGTCCCCAAGCGGAAACTATTAATGCGAATAACTACACGAAAACGAGTACGGAAAACGTTAATAGAGTTGTGAAAATATTTGAAACCCAAATATAGGAAATTTTGTTCTTGACACATATTGCCTCTGGAAATATCCTTAGGGACATTTTAGGAGCGAACACTAAAATATATATTACTAGCTGCGCGGTTTCACCCACATAAGTTTCGATCCGGGAAATAAAAATATCGGGAAAAAAAGTATCCTATATGTTAATCCTGGTTATCAACCATCTGTGTGCCAAATTTCATCCAAATCCGTTCAGTAGTGTTTGCGTGAAAGAGTCACAAACATCCATCCATCCATACAAACTTTCACGTTTATAATATTAGTAGGACTAGCTGTTGCCCGTGACTTCGTCTGCGATCCATGGATGAAAAGTATGTTCCTACCCGCCTAGGTTATGATTGATCTGTGGGCCAAGTTTCATCCAAATCCGTTCAAAGATTTTAGCGTCACAGCGTAAAAAACAAACAAACTCACTTTCGCATTTATAATATTATTAAGTTAGGATTATGTACATTTGTGTACATAATACACAAATAGGTGGCTGGTAGCAGCTGGATGAGAGTTGCCGAAAATCGAGTTAAATGGCGTGCAATAGGAGAGTGTGAACTGCTATAGGGTGATGATAATCAAGTATAAAGTAAGGGGGCAGAGGTCATTGGGCATCAAAATTCGTCCGCCTCGATGTCAACAGGAAAATTGCTCAAAAGGCAGTATTGCCACATTAAATGGCACTGCTGATTCTTTGGCCTAACAAAGGCCAGCTTTTCAAAGCGATAATCAACCCCAAAGGCATAGAATATCCAAGTGTTATCCCAACATGGAACTGCCAAGCGCTCATAAGCGTCACCTTAATTATACACGAAAGTTCTAAACTGAATGCAAATGCATATCCACTTGGGAGCCCGTGTGATGTTGCTTTTAACTTAAGTTAAACATCCTCTATTTTCACTTAGCGCGTTTTCTCTTAGGGAGAGTGGAACTAGTAGTAACATTAATTGCGTTAACTCCGGTACGTATAGTGTCAAAATGCTCGCTGATGCATGGTGTGTTCATTTCTTTTCGTGAGCGACTTGTGATGGCGAAAATTTTGGTAAAATAAAAAGCACCGGTTGACGTCATCACGTTAACGACGGCTGTCGATGAAAACCAGCGCTGGGGCTCTGTCTCGTATAGGGTCGTAGCATTATGCTGAGCGATTGCCGCTTTGCGTGGATGTGACGCATATTTCCGCCCAACTTGTTGTTTTTTGTGTTTGTTTTCTTTTTCTGCGTCATTTTTACCGCAAATAATCGTATTTTCTTTCTTTCTTTTATAGGCTCATTTTGTATTGACAGGACTAAGTTATGGTAATATAATGCAGTTTTTAAAATCAAGGGCTTTCATCAATCACTGCTAAATATAGGCCTTCAACAGGCATCGCCTCATCAACCAGTCCTGTGTTTTTTTTTTTCACCAGGTAATTGGTCCACATTATGGGGGTGTAAAAAAGGTTTTAATAAAATTTAATACACTCGTAGCTGCACAACAAATGATTCTTGTTGTGCTCTTGTTTTTGTTTAATATACGTTATTTTTTGCACTTGTTGGCTTTTAAAATCAACGTATATGTACATATATGTATGTATTATTAGAAGCTGCACGGGAATAATTGCATTTTATAGCCGTAATAAGTTATTTAGTTAACGGTGATTGTAAAGCGAAAAAAATTCTATTAAGCCAGAGGCAGATTTAACCCGTGTTAGGTATTTTTCTCTCTCAGAAAGGTACATAATAATAGAACTAACGAATCGGAACAAGGAAAAGGCTTCAGAAAAACGTGCCACCCAGAAAAAAAGACCTGTTTTATCGTAAAAGAACAAACGATTATTTGAAGTGTTTTGGATGTAAAAGATTCGTACGTGCTCATGACTACCGAACAAGTGTAGTATATGTAATCATATAGGAGTATAAGGCCGAGAATATTGGCGTGGTTCAGTATGTTACTGTTTGTCAATCAGTCCTTTTTCATACATATACATACTGTTTCTATAAATAATATTTTGCGACTGTGAGGCTAGTGGCTAAGTAATAACTGCCGCACGATTCGATCGATCAGGTTAGGCTACGATTGTCGTAATTAGTCCGTGAACATATATTATTACTTTGATGGGAACTATTGATGGATTTCTCAGCATTTTTCCAGTTGGAAACTTTCGAAAATGCCGAAAATTTAACGTGTTGTCGTATTTTTGGTGCTTAAAAAATGACAATTAATTTTCCCCTCTGATTAAAGCATAGCCTATAATGTTCCCTCTGCTGGGATACAGGTCTCCTCTCGGCGAGAGGGAATGGGCCGTATCCACCACGGGGGCCCAGTACGGGTTGGTAGATGTTACATCGAATTTTTGGTTCTAGGACATGCCGGTTTCCCCACGATGTTTTCCTACACGAATAATTTACACAAAGTAAAGTGCCTGCTTGGGTTCGAACCCCAACTCGTTAGTCGCGGTCGTCCTAGGCCACCACTGCTCTTCCACTCCTCTAATACCTTCTAATTGTTCATGATATCTTTTTCCAGCTGAAAACAATTTAGTATTCCTAAAGCCTTTACTCACGGAAGGCATTATGCAACTGTTACGATAAAGTTTTATTGTTCTCTCTCTCTCCTAGACACGCCTAGACAGATACGCAAATATTGTTATTTATCAAACGGCTTATGGCCTAATCATTTTTACGTTACGGCTGCGTCCGTCATTTTACGCGTTTCTCTTTTCTGTTATTTTTCCGCAAAAAAAGACGCGTAATATATATCTCATTTGATATTCCTATCGCGCTAAGCGGATCACTGGTAGATTATCTATTGCCACAAAAAATAGAATTGGAATTCTATGTTGCTCTGTTTGAAAAATCGCCGAACGGTGGGATCTCAAATTACTTTTTCAACACAATTATACGGATGCCTTTGTCTGTTTTTGGGAGATTTTTTTTAAATTTGATTTTGTATCAGTCTTATGTGAGCCACATATTCTGCTCATGATGGAAGTGGTTTGAACAAATCAATGTGTAAACAACAGTAGTTCATCAAAGTATACACAAGGAAAAACGGTCATTTTGTTTTTGTCGGCCCTTTTGAATTGTTTTTTTTTTTCCTTTAATTTTGTTTTTATATTCTTTTATGCGTCATGTTTACCGCAAATAAACGTCTTTTCTTTCTTTCTTCTTTCTTCATTAGAAAAAAATTAAATACCTAGCTATTAATTATGATTAAGTAAGATTTAAATAATTAACACAACCATGTAATTGTAACCTTGACATTGTCCATCGTAACTTAAATAAGACAAAACAGAAACTAATCCTGCGAAAAAAAATATTATTCAAGCATTTTTCATTGTTTTAACTTTGATAAGATCAGAGTTTTAATTGAAGTAGGTAGATTCGCGTAGGACAATGGTATAAAACGCAGATGGTTAATTTAGAGGTGATTAAACTTGTTACTATTACAGAACATATGGTTATAAGTTATGGGAACATAAGGTTTCATAGAGAAATGACCATCAGAGACGCTAGTACAATTTATAAAACAAAAAACGATCGGATTATCTGAAACGTAATTTATTTAACAGCACCTTCGGCGTACACTGCTTTAGACTAGAGAGCGAGGCTTAGACAAGTGCTGATAATCTCGTCAAACGACTTAATGTTTGACGAGCGTTATGATGCCTAAGGATCCAACGGTACTTCCATCAATTCAAAAAAATAAAAAAAATATTAGCATGACGAACACAAAGAGCTTCTGCCGTTTGGCCGCCACCTATCATATGGAGGTCTGAAATACCAGCGGCGAAGCAAGTGCGTAGCCATCTCAGTGACAAAGAAGAATGGCGTGGTAATTGAACCGACACCTATTCCCTTCAAAACGGAACACAGCACGCTACTCCACGACAGAAAAAAGATGCGTTTGCACTGAGCCGAGCTAAGTGGATCGGAGATGTGGGAGCGGCAGTCGGCCAATCGCAGATGAGACGCGAATCGGGATGGAGAATACATCCAATTTGATTAATCGCTCTGCTCGTCACCACCTAAGTGGAAACGAACCCTTATGGTAGCATAATCAGCCTGTAACGTTCTCACTGCTGCTTAGGCACAGGCCTCCTCTCCGTGAGAGGGAATGGGCCGTAATACACCACGCGGGCTCAGTGCGGGTTGGTAGATGACATGTCTTCGAACTTTTGGTTCTACGATATGCTGGTTCCCTCACGTTGTTTTTCTTCACCGTTTTTGAGAGCAATGATGATGAAATAAATTATACAAAGAAAAGCACCTGCCTGGGTACGAACCCACGACCACTACTCTCTTATGGTAGGTTTAGTCGTAATACAAACTTTCCTGGACAATATTTTTCATAAAGAGTTAGACTACAACTAAAACCATACAACGCAAACCAAGATTCGAATCTAGATTATAACATTCGAAATGAAAAGATCTTATCATTCCCTACATGCTAGTTCCACGAGCATATTAAACTGTCTGCAGTCAAAAAATTCACTTAAAGACAATGCCAAAATATTTTATTTTCGTCGGTCGTAAATCTAAAAACGTTTCGAAATGATATGATGAATGTAAGGGCAGTTGAGCGTGGGTTGAAAACTGTTTTCTCAAGATTTATGTATGTTGTTGATGATGACCTTAAGGTTTTGGTTAGTGTGAAAGAGATGACTCTATTTCTGTTGAAATTGTGTTGATACTTTACTTAAATTTCAACAGAAATATGTTTTTATTAAAATATTTTATCAGAATCATGACCTAATTATTAATATTGTTACGTAAAACTAATATTTCTGTTTCATAACTAATTTTAAAGAAGCCAGTATGATAAATCATCTTCATCCCCGGCCCGATCTTACCCATCGCTGGGCATAAGGCTCTCTTTTCATGTGCCAATCACGCTTCTGTGCCAGCGTCATCCAGATTTTACCCGCGATGGCAACAATTTTCTCTACCGACATCTCGTCTTCTAATCCTTGGACGCCACTCTGTCACAATCTTGCTCCTCCTGCCACCACTGTGCCTTACCAGATGTACTGCCCAACTCCATTTGAGTTTCATTACGCTTTCTGATATCGAAGACGTTTTCGTATCTCGGCGTTTGGAACTCGGTTTAATACATCTAGTATAATACATCGTCATGATTTTAACCTAAAGACGTCCACTGTTGGATACAGGCCACCCCAAGCGTCACCAACTGATTTCACAGATGCTTACAGAACATTTCCTAAGGAAAAACTTATAATTAATATTGAAACGGTTCTTTAATATACATTCAATTACCGACTAGTAGTCAATAGATCAAATTTATTATACCGAGTGCATGACGAACTTGATAGATTATTAACTATAAATTCGAAATGAATGAATGGATGTAAACATGTATTTGTTTAACACGGGTACATACGGACGGTTAAATAATTATGTTATCCTTAAATCACCTTCAACAGATACATTGTCATGATCTTAGAGATCAAAGAGGTCGAATGGCTGCTGAATACTTTACTATGGATATGCTAAAATTGACGTATAGTCGACCTGTGGAGCAAAAATCGTAATTTAAAAGGTTTGCCTTCACAGTTACATAACAGTGTTGATCAGTTGTTTAGACTAAACACCTTTTAAACACGATATAATTATAATAATATGGGCTTTGAAGTAACACTGACATTATGTAGACACACGTTAAATAAGTGTTTAAGTTTTTATATTAAGACCCTTAACATCTAATTGAAGTCTCATCTCGGCGACAAACAAATGTCTAAAACTTGTCAAAAATGTAGGGAAATTAGACGTGTTTTTGACAGATTGAGACTGAGGTCAGACTGTGAAAGTTCTTAAAATTACGAAAATTGCCCATCTGGTTGTAACTTTGCTTCATTTTTTGACAACAACTGTTGTCAAAAAATAATAACAACCTAATAAATAATAATTTCAACCTTAGAGTGGTAAAGCAATACTGAGGTCAACTGTTCCAACATTTTTAACCAGAGCAAGCATTGTGATATGCTCATCTTCATCATCAAGTGGACGTCGAGGCGATCCAACTCCTTGACAACTGCACTGAATTAGTGCGAAGACTAAAAACGGTAAAATCCATTGAGTTAGTTTAGTGCAGTGTAAGTGAACTTAAACTGTAGTGCAAGTGCTGAATCATAAAGAACACGTGAATCAAGTGTCTTCCCCTTAACTTATAGTGAATAAGAAAGATGTTATTGGACGATTTCTTAATGTTATAGTTACTTAGCAGCTTAAGTTATATTTAAATTACTTATTATCTAATTGGCTAGATTGTAACGTAAATAAAGTATCCCCAATTGTGATAAAAAAGTGAAAAAAAAATTATGTGTTATTGTGAACAAATAATTGCATGTAAATACCGATTCATTCATTTTGTATGTCATAACGGTTCATTTATTTATAGATACTTTAATTGTATGTTAATTTAAAGACTACAAAATAGTGTAGGTACAGTACTTACATATGCCACTTTATTATGCCACTTTATAGTCTATACCTAGCCACCTAGCTACCTATGTTTGCCGCAAATATTTCTTTCTTTCTTTCTTTTTCTTTCTTTCATATGGAAGCCGACCCCAACATAGTTGGGAGCAGCCTATGCAGATGATGATATTGAAGACGTATAGTAGGACTATACGCTATAGAGGGGCTTGTGGATAAGCTATAACAGCCGCACGGGTCCATCGCTCAGGTTAAGCTACGCTTGCCGCGATTGGTCCGTGGCTGGGTGACCATCTTTACATACCAAAACTCCTCCGTGCCTCGGAAAGCACGTTAAGCCGTTGGTCCCGGCTGTTATTCGTGGATCTTTGACAGTAGTTACGGGTCGTCAGAAGCCCGAAAGTCTGACAACCAGTCTTACCAAGGGGTTTCGTATTACCCAGTAACTGGGTTGTGGAGGTCAGATAGGCAGTCGCTCCATGTAAAATACTGGTATCCAGCTGCATCCGGTTAGACTGGAAGCCGACCCCAGCATAGTTGGGGAAAGGCGAGGCAGATGATGAAAGTCTATCCTTATTATATATTTCTATTTATACTCAAAGCCAAATGGGTGTCTTCAGTATTTTGTAGTAGGTGTATCTCTGAAATTATTATCGTTATTATGGAACCCGGATTAATATTGAATCAATTTTAATGACGACTTTTGTCGTAAAACTGTCTTTCATGTAAATACCACGCCAAATCGACGAAAAATAAACAAACGAAATCTTGATTTTCTTAACATAAAAATACGAAAAAGACCTTTGACTAGACAATCAGATTATCTAAAGTATATAAAAATACACTTCCAGTCAACAGGAAATTATTTACTGGAGCCTAAATAAATACGAACTCGAACAACTAAATTAAAATGTCGAATTGACTGAAACATTTCTGGCACGATGTCAACTGAACGACTAAGACGATCGTCTGAATATCTCTTAAGCAATGTCACGGGCAAGAACTCGAATGGTTCATAGACAACTGTGTACGTAATACGAACGTTTTGCGATAAAGAAATGCGAAAATTCATATTTTCGAAAAGGATTCGAAAAAATTCAATGTTTTATTTTAACATCATCATCACCTGCCTAGTCAGACTTTTACCGACTAAAACCCACCCATGTTCTTTCAGTTGCCTGTACCATGGTAACTCTTTCGAACAACCCGCGACCCTGGCAGGCCTTGGCCCTAGCGGACCCCATCAGTTAGTGCTGACATCTCATTGAGGTGCGCGTGGAACACAACGCGCCGTTGATCCGGGCCTGGTCTTTACCAGACGGCGAGCTACCCATTGCTCGCCGTCTGCAAGCCCGCGCCTACAGTGGCCGGGAATCGGCTCTCAATTCCCGACGCCCAGGGCGTCTCCTGCGGCGACTAGGGGCGTAAGGGCGCAAAGATTGCCTCTCCCTCACGCGCTCCACCTGACGACCCGTAACAAAAGTAAAAGATCCACGAATGATAACCCGGACTAAACGGCTAAACGTGCTTTCCAAGGCACAGACAGCACCATAATTGCGTAACACACGATCAATCGGAATCTGAATCATTTTGAAGCAAATTGCTAATCCTTTGCTTCATAAGTTCGAAAAATTTGTCTGCTCAACACGTAAATAACGCAATGAATGTTGAACTGTCAAAATGAAACCGATTCCGATTAATCCTGTGTTACGCAATTAGGGTGCTGGTCTCCTATCCACATACTAACCTCAGCAAACTTAACTTGATCGATCTGCCTGGCGCCTATTAGTATCATCTACCAACCCGCAATGAGCCCCCGTGGTAGATTACGGCCCACTCCTGCTCACAGAGCGGAGGCCTATGTCCCAGCAGTGGGAACATTGTCGGCTAATTGTGAGTTAAAAAGTAATCAGTTGTTATCTTGTTCGCACAATGATTTGCGTGCGTTATATTGTGCGAACAGCGTTTTTAAATAACAAAAATAATAATCATTTTCCAGCATTATTTTTGTACAATGTTGAACCTATTTATACACCCATTAGTTTCATGCAGGTACAGAATGCGTAGTTGACAGATTTGTGATGGGTCTTTTGGACGTCTTATTTCATGTTATACTCTGCACACTGCACACTGGCGAATGAGAGCTTGAAATTTTTTTAGATAAAGGAACTTTGGTTTTACAACCTGTATAGTAGAAGTTTTTTTTTTTACATTTAGCATCGGATCTATGTGCGTTCGTAACAATAATTTACTGTTGACATTCTGGAAGGGAATCATTGATTTATTACTCTGGTTCTTTCTATCTATATAAAAAAAATTAATCCCTATTTCCTTTGGTCACGCCATAACTTGAGAACGACTTTACCGATGTCATCCATCTTTCTTTTACAAGATTTATAATACTTTGTAGAAGGTCTTTACGGGGGAAAAAACAGAAAATTAGAAAATTTAAGAAAACTTAACTACTAGTAGTACTAGATACAAATGTTTCTGATGTAACCTTAGCTCATTTGACATAAGTGTGAGTCGTATGACAGTTTGCACGATTGACGGATCGTGGGCTGCAAATATCCTATAAAAAAATTTCATCTTTGCAAATTTCGCAAAATATTGTTTATCAGCAACATCGGTCGGAATATATAGACAAAATAATTTATTTATTCTTAGAACACACTGCACAGTCGATTCAATCGGAAAAAAGAAGACGGAACGGGACGGGCGGCCATTTGCGGAATTATTTTGTTCAGTGAGAAGTGTTCTTTTAAAAGTGTTTTTTCATCACGGTTAGTTCACGGCAATTAGGTATTATTATTAAAAATTTTATTTGATATAAATTTTTGGTAAGTTTTGATAGACTAACACGTGGTATACATGGTTATAAAGACATAATACAGGCGTCAATTTTTTATTTTCAGTTGAATTTGGGTTTTAAAAAATGCCACCAAATAGACGTACAAACTTAGGTTGCAGAACTCGCAATGCTGCAAGTCAAAGATATATAAGAGCAAGTCAAACTGACGAACAACGCGAAGCGCGAAATGAATTTGAACGGAATCGATGGAATTGCTCGGATTATCATCTCATAATCTGCATTTAAAAATCGGATCGGTAATCATAATGTTGCGGAACATAAACCACCCACGTCTTTGTAATGGCACCCGGCTGGCGGTGAAGAAATTAATGAACAACGTCATCGAAGCCACAATTTTGAAAGGGAAGTACAAAGGCGAAGACGTTTTGATTCCACGCATTCCTATAATTTCGAACGACATGCCATTCGACTTTAAACGGTTACAATTTCCAGTGCGGCTTGCATTATGTCAATAAATAAATCGCAAGGCCAGTCGTTAAGTGTTTGTGGCATCAATCTGGAAAATTCATGTTTTTCACATGGCCAATTGTATGTCACCTCTTCCCGTGTCGGAAAATCATCAGCATTATTTATTTACGCGCCAGAAAACAAAACTAAAACTGTTGTGTGTCAAAAACGTTACAATAAGGACTGTGTAAGAAATAATTATTTTTTTAATATTTATTCCAGTTCGAATTGTATATTCATAGTTAAGATAGGATAACGTCTGTCGGATCAGCTAGTAATTTATAATAATCAGTAATACAGAATCAGAATCTTTATTTGTAAACATAGATAGAGTTACACAGTGTGTGGGATGTTACAATATTTCCATAGGTTCTCTGTGTTTTGCCATTAAGCGTACAAATACATTATAATTATCAATTCAAATTAATTAAGTACTATAACAATTACTGATTATTATAAATTATAGAAAGCACCAGAGTAATGGATCAATAATTACCCTCCAGAATGTCCACACTAAAGTGTTAAGAAGGCACATATGTAGATCCGATAATGTAAAAAAAAAACATTGTTAAAAAATATATAATTGTTATAGTACGTTCCTTCCTTAGCCCTTTATGTACCAGGGCAGCGGTAACCCTTTCGGACGATCCCGCTACGTGTAACTCTACCTATGTTTACAAATAAAGATACTGATTCTGAGAAATTATAGGAATAGAAATATTTAATCATTTACAAATATTTTCTACTACTACAAATAATTTTCCATCTTTTGCCTTATTCAAACTAAAAAATTAAAACAAATGAATCGCACACGTCACACATTAGCACAGCTGTTGAGCATCAAAGTTACATATGTTTAACATTACTTAGTTAGAACAATGTTTTCTGATAAATAGTTCGTATAAGTCAATAAACTTGTACCGCACCTTTGTTTCGATCCCATTATTCAGAAACACAGCAGTAGTATCCCAGTGGAAACGACCGTGACTTACGAGTGTAGGTCGTCAATTCGAACCCATACAGGCACTTTACTTTTCGTAAATTATTTCATCATCACTGCTCTCAAAACGGTGAAGGAAAACATCGGGAGAAAACCGGTAAATCATAGGACCAAAACTTCGAAGACATGTGACATCCACCAACCCGCACTGGGCTCGCGTGCTGGATTTCGTCCCACTCCCTCTCACAGAAAGGAGGCCTGTGTCCCAGCAGTGGGAACATTATAGGCTGATTATGCTATTCAGAAATCAGTTTTTATCACACCAAAAAATGAAGTAGGTACTACATATTTTTGCAAAGGTAACACACAGCTGAAGGTTATAGAACCCAGCAATGCGTAAATATGTAAGCTATCACGCCTTTTAAGCCTGGAGGCTTTTATTTAGGTAGTAAGTTTTTATTTACATTTTAATTTTAATTAATTATTTTTTAGGTTGCGTACGTATAGTTTTTATTATATTTGTTGGTATATTGGCGTGGCTAGCTGACATATGGCAAATAATTAATTTAATGTTCTGTGTCTTGTAATGTTAATTACTTAACATACCTATTATTGTATACAATCAAGTATTTTCTAACTGAACAGACAGCTGTGCTGCTGGGGAGTTTATTGCGCCACTTCTTCCCAGCGATAGCACTAGGAAGTGGTGAAGGGCGGGCGTTTTTCGGGTACTGTCTTTTGTAATTTTGACGTTCGGAAAGTGCTGATTCTCAGCCCAATTTGAATAAATGACTTTTGATTTGATTTTGAATGTTTTTGTTATGTTGGTTTATATGGCAAAGGAACCGACGACCCGCCTGATGAAAAGTAATCCCTTGACGCCAATTATCATCATCATTTCAGCCGAAATAGGTCCACTGCTGGACATGGCCTCCCCTAAGCTCCGACACTTCGACCGATTCTGTGCTTTCCGCATCCAGTGGATGCCTGCAGTCTTCACAAGGCCATCGGTCTACCTTGTGGAAGGCCTTCCAACGCTACTTCTTCTTATATGCGGTCGCCATTCCAGAACCTTTCGGCAGCAGAGATTCGTTACCATCCTAGAAACAACTGAATGTCTCATGAGAATGTAATCACTCGGCACCCATATCCTTCAAACGTGAACACGGCAACGCTTTTTGGTGGGAGGAAAAGGGATGGTGATAATTCCCCAGACGAGCTCCTTCATAGAGTAATATATACTACTTACAGTTTATGCGAAACATTTGCTTGCGTACATAAGCTCATGCCTTCTTCCCATGCGGGTAGGCAAAAACTACAAAACGCTACCTGCTACGTTCCTTTCATATTCCATTTGCCTCGTTTACGTTCATACATTTGAAGGCAAATTAAAAACGTTTAAAATCTAGTCGCAATCTCATCTCAGCGAAAATCAATGTCAAAAACTTGTCAAAAATGTAGGGAAATTAGAGGTTTTTTTTGACAGATTAAGACTGAGATTCGACTTTTTAAAATTACGAGAATTTCCCCTCTGGTCATACACGCACGCCGGTCGCGAATGGGCTACTATGAGCCTGACTTTTCTGAAGAACATCACCAATAAGGTCACTGTAATTATGTCCTCTTAGGGACTCGTGGATAAAATATCAAATTACACGGTTATTTTAAATACGGTTTGCGCCATATAGGTGGACACGATTAGGTATGTGGCTTCTAATTAATCTATCAATAGATGGCTCTCAATATTCGTATTATTAGGGGTAGGTGGTTATCTAATAAATGGCAATTATTATATACAACCATTTGCCAAATAATACTCAAGATTTGCCATTGCCGTGGTACAAAAGGTCATTGTTCAGACTACTATTAGAAAAAAAATATTACAGTGTTCAAGAATATTTAGAAGATAAGTCGTTGATAATATAATAAAATAAAGATAGCCTTTATTCTACCGCATGCAACAATTACATAATTCATTATGACTACAATTTCAATCTTTATTAATTAACTATTATAGATTCATATTTTATTATCATAATTATTAATAGGCTAGTAATATAATCCTTGTTTTTTTTTTATTTTTTTTATTTATATAGAAATATTTGTACGCCATATTATGGCAGGGTATGCTGGAACCAATATTGTAACGTCTATTGTACTATATACTAACAAATACATAAATACTTTTGATTTGATTTGATTTGAAATTGATTAAACAAATGAACTAAAGGGTATCCTTATAGTGTATAGATATATTTCACTAGCTTCTAGCGTGAAAGTTCATGTTCTCCCGACCCGCCCATCGCATAGCATTGCCTGCCCGCGCTATTACTTCGTTTTCACATCGTTCTTTCTGACTTTTTGCTTGCTCAAGGGTCTTAGAGTGATGTTAAATAGCCTATAGTCTTCCTCAAGAATAAGCTACGGAATGTAAAGAAAAATATTTGAAATCCGACCGGTAGTTTCAGAGATTAGCGCATTCAAACAAACACTCTTCAGCTTTATTATTAGTAAATAGATTAGTATAGATTAAGAAACTATTTCTGATCGGTTAAGAATTCAAACTAAGCCACAGTTTTAACCCGTCAACAGTTATTTAGAGATTCAAGTCATTTACACCACAGCTGTGTTTATTATTATAACATTTATAAAAACAATAAACACATTGACATATTTTAACGAATACTATCTCTAACACACCAATAATTTTTGGCAATCGTCCAGTCTTTGAGCAAAAATAATTGACCTAATTTCTTTGGCCCTTTATCTTTGAATTCACCTTTTGTTTTTAAACTATAAAAATGGAGTATTGATCAAGTTTTTTCCGTTCACGTCGAACAGATCACCAAGTGGTATTTTTATTGGTTTTATGTTTGTATCCTACTAATATTACGAGTATAAACGCGAAAGTTTGTATGGATGGATGGATGGATGTTTGTTACTCTTTTGTGCCAAAACTACTGAAGGGATTAGGATGAAATTTAGCACACAGATAGTTAATAACCAGGATTAACACATAGAATACATTTTATCCCGACTTTGCCACGGGATCGAAACTTATGCGAGTAATACCGCGGGGCGCAGCTAGTTAAATTATAAGTAGGTATACATTTTGTTCCGATCGACACCTGTATTAATATAAATATTCAAAGGTCAGTGACCTATGGCTGGATTATTATAACCCATTTCACTCAGGTGCTCAATTTGGCATGCGGTGGACAAGCTGATTTGATAGGTAGGTACAGACGCCAGCACACCGAGATACTACAATCTGTCAAATTTCTTTAATAGATTTTCAACTTTATTGCTAAAGTATTAAGATTTAAGGTTGATTGGGAAAATTTGACAATTTCGGGTAGCTTTTCCTGCTGGCGTCTGTACTTATCTATTATTATGTTTGTGATAATATTATATTTGTCATTTCAGTTTATAGAAATGTGTTTGTTCATAACAAAATGCTTCAAATTTGAAAAACAGAGAAAACAGTAAGGAATGGATAGTTTTTTTTATTTGATTAAATTATAGTTTTGAATTTAAATCCTCATAAAAATATGCTGACAGACAAAGGTACCTATTCATACTGCCTAAAACATCTAGTTTTAGTTTAGGTACTGCCGAATTTTTTTAATTATGAATTAAGTATTTCAATTCGAATTATGGACACTCATTTGATTTTATTATAACAAATAGAGATCTCGACCACACCAGATACTTACATCAAATTTTTTAAATATTTTATTTAGTTATTTAAAGTAAGGGCTGGATTTATTTTGCACAATATTTTTTTTTTTTTTTCAAACACATTCAGTTCTAACAAAGTATCGAAGTCTGTTCATTTTTCGCCAGTTGCGTGTGAAATAGATTTAATAAAAAAATGCTATTGTTCCAAAAAGGTTGGTAACATAATCCATTTAGTAGTAAATGTTCGTGAAAACCCAAAAAGCTCATTCATGCAACTGACAGTATGTAATACTATGTTCGATGGAATAAAAAAATAACAAAACCGATCTAAAACGCCTCCTTACCCGATACCAGAGGCGTTTTAGCTCAATTATTTCTTGTTTTTTCTTGGAATAGTGCCAAAAAGTATGAATGGGTTTTTGTTGTACTAAAATATACTCTCAAATACCAACCCGCACTGGGGCCACGTGGTGGATTACGGCCCACTCCCTCTCACCGAGAGGAGGTCTGTGTCCCAGCAGTGGGAACATTATAGGCTGATAATGATAATACTCTAAAGACATTATTGTTTGAACAGTATTGTTTGATACGGTGAATAAGTACGGGTTTCGATTGTTTTTTATTTCTTTATGATAACTTGGACCAAGTCGCGACCTTCTGTCACCATTTTCAAGAGACTATCATCATCACTTTAGCCTTTTTCCAACTACGTTGGAGTCGGCTTGATAGGATATAATAGAGTAATAATATGATACCCCTGGTAAGATAGGTTCACAGACTTTCGGGCTTCTGACGACCCGTAACGACTGTCAAAGATCCAAGAATGACAGCCGGTTCCAACGGCTTGACGTGCCTACCAAGGCACAGAGGGGTCTTGGTATGTGAAGATGGTCACCCATCGCAGCACTGAAGGCGTAGCCTAACCTGATCGATCGACCCATGCAGCTGTTATTACTTAGCCACAACCTCTCAATTTTCAAGACATCAAAATATTGTAACATCATCGCTAAGATCTCGGAATATGAGACAATATCTACATTACTACGATGTTACACGTGTTAGCTAAAAACTTGATCGTACGGAATGTGGGCGTAATGTGAAACATTGATCATAAGATCCGAATGTAAGCTAGACGAGTGTGAAACTGAATGAAAAATAAACACTTCTGACGTAGAAATAAATAATGTTAAGAACTTTAAAACATGTTTGCCTTTATGTTTCGAATCTGCTGAGATTTATTGACACATTAACGAACGTTTTAAAGACCATTAGTCAAATAAAACATTCAACAAAACCAAGATTAAGTAACCGTTAAAATTGGAAACGTTAAGATATGATGAACTTAAATTGTAAAATTATTCGTTACATTATTCAAGAGATTATATTCACGACTAGCTGTGCCTGCTACTTCGTTTGCTTGCATATGTTTTAATGTTTTTGCGCGGAACCCTAATTCTTTTCTTAAAATAATTCTTTTCTTGTTATAACATCAGCTATCGACCTGTGAAAGTCCTGTCAAAATCGGTCCAGCCGTTTCGGATATAAGCAGGAAAAAACAGGCAGACAGACAGAAAAGAATGTCATAAATTGTATTTTTTGTTATAAGTAAATACTTTCATATACATTTAGTAAAAAACTGTTATTTTGACATTAAAAACAGACACTTCGATTTTATTTATTCCTATGTATAGAAAATGCAAACAGAAATAATAATTCTGAACGGTAAGCAACAGATTAAAAATATCCCTCAAACGTTGACAGATGATGACACGTGCAATTTATAACGTCATTAAGATGTCAATGGAAGACTCTACCCATACATAATACCTCATTCATCTGCCAAATATGTCCAACAAAAGTGAAAACTAAAACCAGCTGGCCACTGGCAACGCTACCCAATTGATTGATTGAAAGATTGACAACTTGGCACTTGACACCACACGTGAAATTGAGATGAACAAAAAAATCATGTGTTATTTCACGTACTATACTGAGTGGGTTATAAAAAAACGGGTTGACATTTGGATGGTATAAAATATCTAGAATTACGTGGGGAATAAACTCTGCCAGTATTGTTTTTTGTAAGTAAAAATATCATGGCCAATGCTGGCTAAAAGAAAAAAAAACCGGTCAAGAGCGAGTCGGACTTGCGCACCGAGGGTTCGGTACAAATGTATGTAAGTACAAATTTACGGTTTTCGGATTTTTCCTTTACTTTCGTGATTCTACTTCAACGGGAAGTACCCTATAGATTTTGGTTCATTTGCGAGTGTCAAAATATGCGGCATAAACGGAACATATTTTATGATTGCGTTGACTTAGAAGTTGGATTTTTTCACTGCGTCAATGGAATGCAGCCCTGAGTATTGTAACATAATGTACATACTCACAGTTATCTTCATTCATTCTTCCAGATCAGAACAAGTATTTGTTACCGTTAGGCGCTGATCTGATTATTCCTCACGACACGTTTTATCCACAATCAGTACACAGACACAGCTCCAACTTTAACATAAGACTACGACGATTTAGTGACATCCAAGGGCTGGGAATTTCCCGCACATTGATTGATATCATCTTTTCCTATAAACAATAAACTTATAAGACAGTTTAACTATAGAATTTATTGTATTTTACTAATAATATATTTTATTATGACAGCTTTGACAACGACGTTTAATAAGTCGCCATGCGCCTATTTTTTCAAATCCTTACCGGCCTGTATCTTTTTAGCTGATTTTACATTGATGCTTTGACAAAATGAACCATGAGCACTATCATATCTCAAATTCATATTTTCTACATGATATTATTCTACGAGTTGACATAATAGATCCACGCAATGCAAGGATTAGTTCCCGTTTCGCCTCTAAAGCGAACACATTAAAGCCCACTCCAGGGCCACCTATTCCGGGAACACCCAGTGTCCGCTCCGGTACCTGACGATTCCTCGCTACGCCTCCGTCCTCCATGAAGGCCTTCACTACCAGTCGAACCACCGGCGCGCCTTGCCGGAGGACTCTGAAGACCCTCCTATCTTCATTGGGCCGCGCCTCATCCGAGGGCCGCCTCCTCTGGCGGGCTGACAGCGTCCCCGCCGTGCCTATTCTCTCCTGTTGCCGTGCTGCGTCCTGCTCCTGCTGCGTGGGCCCCCTACGGGTATCCTCCGGGCTGCACACGCACCAGCACCTGCCCTAATCTGCACCTGCACCTGTCACCGACACCTGCCTTGCGTCGGTCTACAACTTTGGCTCCAACTGGATCTCCACCTCAGCCACCTCAACCCACCTATCGTGCATCGTCATCCGTACACCCCACCTCCACATACTACAAACCACTCTTCAGTCCATCTCTCATCTTTTGAATTTCTTGTAAGTATATCTTTAATTGTTTTCTACCTCCCTTTCTTTAATTTAACTACCTTTGTATTTATAATTCAGCTTTTCTTGTCGCTACACGACAGTATTTGATATTAATGTCAACTTGATAACTCCACGCGTTCCTGAGAAAAAGTCAGACGGACAACGAACTGATCTAATAAGGGTTCCGATTTTCCTTTAGAGTTACGGAACCGTAAAAATCGTTATTCAGTGGTTTTCCGTCTATTATTATAAAAAGAACTGTTATTGTTTTTGTATAACAACATTAAATAATTTTGCGGGCGTATTCTTCGACTTAACTAAAGCTACGGTTTCCCAGAAGAGCGGTGGCTGACAGCTGTCATAAAAATGAAGGGAAAAAGAAGTTTTCCAGGAAAACACGTCAATGAAACGTAATTTTTGAAAATAAATTGGTAATTTTATTTTCAAAAATTACGTTTCATCGAAAAAAAATCCTGGAAAACGGTTTTCGGCGTTTGTGGCGGTCACCACTCTTATAGAAACCAGTAACTTAGCAAATACATTAATTTTATTCTAAAAACAATATTGTTTTAACATAAAACATGTCCTATTAAGATAACATTAACGTTAACAATAAAAAATACAAAACACACACAATGCCTACAACTCTTGCCCACTATTATTACCAAAGAGAGTTGCTATCCTAACTTGCAGTAAACTATAATTATTGTGGTTGCTCTTCCAATGATGACTATGATCATAACGTTTGAAAAGTTACATCAAAAACGCGCAGTTTAGATAATAGCATTGCTCTACATAATTACTTCTTATTGTCCGTACGGTGCTCGGTGGAAATTTCTGGGTTCAAAGACTTTAAACAATGAGAATTACGTCTAATTTTGGTTGAGGCATTTTAGTTTAAATATATATCTGCTAATACTTCAGTATTTTTACGTAATCACATTCATTCATCATGTGTCATAAGGAAGAGTAGTTTGTAGTAATTTATTATATGATATATCACATTTACGAAGACTTTTTCATGTAATCCCGAGAAAAAAATTTTTTTCGGCAGAGAAAAAGTTGAAAATGGTTTTCCCAAAAGGAAGAAAGATGGTTTATTCTACACAAATATGACGCATATGAAAGATTATTTATTTGAAGATTACCAACGAGATACATTACAATTATCTTATACCATTATAGAACTTGTATAATATACATTATCCTGGAATGCACTCTCAATTACAGGTAACCACAGCTTACACATTATCGAGTACACACAGATTATCATAAACTATGAAGCGTAAAGCTTAGTAAAGCCTCGTGTAAACAGCTTCAGAATAGACGAAACTCCGAATACATTTTTCCATTGCAATTATCTGTAAAGCAATTCATTCTAATTAACACGCATACAATCAGACACAACCCCTGATTAACTACTGCATTCACAAAATTTGGCCTTCCAATCATCATCTGGGCTCTCCTCGTTAGCAAAAGGGTAGTCAAGTAAATAAGGAAATCCGAAGACAAGGCGTATACATCGATGTATACACACCATCGACATAAGGCACTTGTCCCACCGCGCCGCCGACGAGGAAGTGACTATAGGCCAACCGCTTAAATGAGACGGTACCGTAGCAGCGCGGTGCGGGAGGGGTGTGGTGACTTGATGCGAGAGCTCAGTGATTCGTCAACTTATGACAACTATCACTTTCCCGCACCGCGCAGCTACCTCAGGCAACGTCTCAGTTAAGCGGTCGGCCTATCTATTACATATATACCATAGCTATCAATTACATATTTTCTCGCTTAAGAAACTTACAAATCAAGAATCGATATGTAATAGTAAACCACCTTTTTTCTTTTACCTGCAACATTGTAAAAAATGTGTGTTTACTGTCTACTAACTAATCTATTTACGAATACCTACCTTCACCATAAGTAATTCTTATATTTAGTTTTAAGATTACCTTGTATTTCTCATATTAAGTGAATTGTATTCTTTTTGAGAAATAAGTGTCTTAAACCTAACATACAATAATATTGGTCGCTGACTGTTGATACCACGGGTGAGTACTGGTTTGTCGCAGCGACAAAAGCTATCAAAGAGAGCACTCGCTCAACGACGCTCGCTTGGCGGGCAGAACACTCGCCGAGAGACTCGCGCTTGGTACATATCGCATGCTTAATGGAATACTGACTTAACTCAAAAAAGACGATTTTTTGGGAAATCGCAAAAGAAGATCTTGTTGTGAGGACCTATCCTACTTGTTGATGCATAAAAATAAAACTGATTTATATTAATCATGAATGCTTGTATTTTGAACGTCTATGATTAACTATTGATGATATCTGAGTAAAAAAAAAACGGAAATCACATCTGACCTATCTACTAATGGGTCAGTGTTCCATTAAGCATGCGATATGCATACCAGCGAGTAATCACTCGTCACCGTCGCGCATTCCTCGCCAACTCGTTTTTAGTTGCTAGCTCTACTCGCTTGTCGTTTATCGCCGGCGGTGGGACACGCCTTAGGGATAGAGATCGGTCGTCAGAACCCGATTGCGAAGGATCCCTTGATGCCAGATTTTGATAGCTTAATCCAGTTCCGTCGTTGATGTTCTCCATTTAAGACTTCTACTTTTTCCGGCAATTTTTCCGGGTGTTGCACCCCTAACTTTATTAAGTCCGGTTCCCAAATCAATAGCGGTCTTTCGGCAAAATGATATTGGGCCAGTTCGGAGATTTGGACCCAAAATCTGGGATTGGATTTTGTGTTATATACGTTTTTATGCGAGATAGTTAAACGGTTGCGCTGCTTTTTTTCTGATACTTAAGGGAGATTTGGATTGAGTAAAATAAGATATGTTACAGACTTTATTTCACATAATTATGTTAATTGAAATATATTATTAATTTATCTACGGCACGGTTGGCGCAATCGTTAAGCGATTGACTGCTGCGCTGCGTGTCGCGGGATCGATTCCCGCGCGGAACAAATATTTGTATGGCCTACAAGTAATTGTTCCGGGTCTGGCTGTTTGTGTAGGTATGTAAGTTTAAATGTTTGTAAACGCACCCACGATACAGGAGAAATTCCTAGTGTGGGGCAAGGTTTTAAAAAAAAAAAGAATCTTCCAACCCGCACTAGGTCCGCGTGGTGAATTACGGCCTACTCTCTCTCACCGAGGGGAGGCCTGAACCCTAATTGCATAACACACTATCAATTGGATCCTGAATCATTTTGAAGCAAATTGCTAATCCATTGCTTCATAAGTTCGAAAAATTTGTCTGCTCAACACGTTAATAACGCAATGAATATTGTTGAACTGTCAAAATTAAGCCGATTCCGATTGATAATATGTTACGGAATTGCCCCGCTGTTTGTGTAAACATTATAGACTCATTATGCAATATTTTACTTACTTTACCGAATTCTGTAGCAGTTACTGGATATAAGTATCTCATAATCAAAACATAATGGCGAAATACCCCTCTGTTATTAGGTAAGTTAATTCGGAACACAAAAGCAATATTGTTAATAACCTCAAGAACCCACACAATTAATCGCAACAATAGCTTGGAAAAAATATAAAATTAAAAACGTAAACCATTACACACAGGAATCCAAAATGGAACACAATAGCCTTTTCACACAATAATGGGCAAACATTTTTTTATATAAACCGGTTCAGGTGAATTGCTGGCCACTTACGCGGGTTAAAATATTATAAAACGTACGTGTACTACTCATTTTCCGAATACACGTAAACCATTTATTATTTGAATATTAGGAAGGCCAATTTAATAGCCACGCTTCGGGTACAAATACAGATTTTCAGTCGTATACTTCTTTGGCTTTTTCCGGGTTATTAATTTCTCTTAATACAGTAGGAATAATCGGTACAAGAAATCTAATGGGACGCTAGTTTTGGCCTAGTTAGCCCTTGTTTGTAATGATACGCATCTACTAAATATATTAGGTTATCGTGGAGGTACAAGATTGTATTTTTTTTACCAGGAAACGTAGTTTCTAACCAAAATGTATTGGTAGATACTGGTTTGCTCTCATTGCTACCTACACTAGAAAAAATATTGGTGCATACACCAATATTTTTTATAGTTTTTTTTTTTAATTTCTAGGTTTCATTTCAGTCATCTCAGCATTCTATGCAGACTGAAATGAAACCACTGACAGACCTCTGCGAAAATTCCTAACCACAGATATTTATTTTTCTGCACACTGTTTGTGATTCTTAGAACGTGGACAGTGTAGTTAGATTATCTTGTAAAAAATAGCAAAGATAAAATTTCATTCTCCCTGAAACATTGTTCAATATTGTACATCTAATGTATTTCAAAACAAATTCTGTATACTGCAAAATTATTTACAAATGATTCACTATAATTTACTATTTAAAATAAACAGCTACGGATTACTGAGAAGATAAAGTGCACTTGTCTCGCGCTATACATTGTATGGGTAGATGAATGAGTTTAATAGTAGCAAGGTATAAGTTAACCAACACTTATTTGTGTGAGTAATCTGCAGAGGACAAAAGATTTGAATAATTTTGGCAACGTGTGCATGAAATAAGATCGTTTGTGGTTTTACCGTGGAGTTTCTTGCCCGTTATTCCCCATAGGTATGTATTACGCTTTGGAACGCGGTACTAGCTTCATCTTTCTGACTGTCTGACCCCTTGACAATTCAAAGGTACCTGTAATTGGTTTATTTATAATGAATACTTTGAGTTTGAGTTTAATAATTATGCATTTTCTACTCGTTTATTAATGGATATAAATGGCGATATTGGTGAATGTTAAAATTCAATTTCAACGACATTAATATTAAAAGCAATGTATTAAGGCATTGACTGCCACCTAGGTCACCGGTGACCGCCAACAGTAGATTTTATATTGTGTGTGTTGTCTGGAAGTCAACGTGTTAAATAGATCATGATCATAATTGATTTAAATATCAAAGATCCACTATTTTCATAAGCTTCTTTTAGATTCGTTCGCTAACTAAGCTAAAAAACCTGACGTTTGTGGCTAACTGTACCGAAGATGCTCTCAAATATAGCCTTTTCTACTAATACTATAAACGCGAAAGTTTGTACGGATGAAAAAATGGATGGATGTTTGTTACTCTTTCACGCAAAAACTCCTACATGGATTTAGATGAAATTTGGCACACAGATAGTTTATAACCAGGATTAATACATAAGATACTTTTTATGCCGATTTTCCCATGGGATCGAAACTAATGCGGGTGAAACCGTGGGGCGCAGCTAGTCAATTATAATTAATGAGGCGATCACCAATCTCTTTTTAAAACGTAGGTATCCGTAAGCGCAGTTTTATTATTGGCGATTATTGGCCAATTATGAAGAATGAAGGCCCACGATCAACCAATTATTACATAAATCATGAGTCTGTAAGCCGGTTTAATGAGCAACAAAATTCGCCTACAAATCCAAGGGTAGGTAATTAACCAATTATGTTAATGGCCATGGCCCCAGCTTCCTGGAAAACGAAAACGCGATGACAGTTCATTATTATCACTGTACATTACTATCACGGTCAAGTTACTCATTATATAGTGTCTCATTATGCGCAATTAAAACTGAATCGAAAAAATCACATGCAATTTAGGTATTGCTATTTTTTCCGATTCGACAATTTCGTTTTTGCATGACAAAGCTATTTCGTGCGATGAAAAAAATAATGATACTGTAACAGTTCTTGACATTGTGCCGCCCTCCAATTTGGGCCATTCAAAAATCATTGACCGACCATCTCCCATCTAACACACGCCAGACGAATGATCGTTAAAAAGAGCTATAAAAATGATAAACGGATTTTCGGTGCAGCCACCCTATTCAAATCAAATGTTCGTAACTTAAACCTAAGAGATAATGGTTTTATTATCTCGTTAAAAATTGAATAAAATTTAAAACCCGTCATTTAAAAAAGTTGATTTAAATAACTGTTGAACTAACGATCTCTTTTCTTTTTCAGGTTCATCTGAAACGCAGGGATCTACAAAGACTAAAGGTAAAAATAATCTAACTTTTGAAATATAAATTATAATAGATGACGACGAAGTGGATGAAATTGATAACAATTTATCACAGCTATAACAAGTTGAAATTCCGAACTCAACCAAACTCGTTGAAGCCACGGAATAAATCATAGTACAAATAATGTTGACGGATTTCTTACGGAAAATAATATTTACGAAGATACTTCGACTATGTAGATGTTCGACAGATTCCATTACATTTTATTGAAGGGCGTGTATCTAAATAAGTGTCTGTGGATCGAAACGCGAATGTGAATAAGTGTGCAGATTTTATATTAATGATAATGTTTTTTCTTTTTACTGCTCATAATTTAACTTCCTTAAGTTTTTATCGGGAGTAACTCTCAATCTAGTTAGATGTAGTTTCTGACTTTAAAATTGTTAGTTCTATCTCCCATATCAAATTCATTATTTAGCTTATTGTCTTTATCAATAGCTTCGAATACCATTAAACCAATGTGACATGTGTATTAATAATTAACAACTCCATATCAAAAAAATCAACATCTATATATATTATTCTATTCATCAAGTGAGAATATCAATCAGTTACCTTCGCTTAGTAAACTATTCTACTACATTATGTTTTGTGCTATATGTAAAGATATCTACCTACAATTTCCAGTTTATGTTGACCTGCCACTGTACGAAAAGCTGACCTCACAGTGCATAGGGCACTGTGAGGTCAGCTTATACTGGATAATCTTATAGTATTGCTTGATATTTCGTCGTTGTGTACCTACAATGTTATTTGATGCATTTCATTACTGCCGCGCGCTAATTGATTTCGTTTTCGCATTGTTCTGTTATTTACTTATCGAGAATCGTTCGCCTTTTTTCATATTTGTAAAGTTTTCAATTCTTTTTTATTTGCTCGTTTGCTCTTAACTTGACCTAATGACTTGCCCGTGTCGGTAAGCCGTGCTTAATATTTGTCCACTTTTAAAATTATGGTAAAAAAGGACTTCTTCTCTCCTTAAACATCATCATTATATTTTCTTTGCTCCTGTTTCATGTTTATTATTATATGTATATATTTATTTACATTAGTATAATATACTTTATGTATTATATAAATGGTACTCCACAGACTACCTACGGTATTTGTCTCTCCTTCCCCTTTTTAATCCATCCAAAGATTGACTTTAAAATATCGCTTTTAGCGATAAGACCGCCCATTATATCACCCTTTGTATAATTTCTATATTTATGTCTGTAATTTATATGGTATACATAATAAAGAATATTCTATTCTATTCCTAATGAAAAGGAATATTATATTATTTTTATGATTGATAGCTGAACTACCGATTTTAATGTGGATCAGAGAAATATGGGATTTCAAAAGAAGCAAGGTAAACCAATACATGATTTGGTTTTTTCAAAAGAATAGACAATGATGTCATAAAAATAAAATGAAAAACCTTTCTCTGTCCGTGTATTTTTTTTTGGACGCACAATGTATAGGTACTTGGCCCATAGAAAGTAGTGAATATAATCTTCAGCTTGTGAACCAATGTCCACAAAGCTATGAAGAATCAATCATCATCACTCGAAAGTGCTGATGATTGCTTCTTCATAGCTTTACACATAAAACAAACGACCTTGAACTTTCCCTTCTTCACCACTTGACCATCAGACAGACATAATGGTAAAACAAGGATGACATGGCTGCCTATTTACTTAGGAAGATAGGCGAGGGCTGTCGCGATTATCAGATTATGTTAGCATAATCTGATAATCATAATCGCGATAGTTCCGCAGCACTGCATGGGTTTCCCCATTTTAATTGAAATACCACACAGCTGTCTTTAGTACATCAGCACCTGTTAAAAATAGACATTCAATTATTATTCCTAAATGATTCTTAGGCTGTGTGCAGACTTGAGTCAAGACTGTCTTAATAAGATAGATTGTATTATCTTTTCAGCATTCTCGCCACAAAATCGTTGTGTACAGTTAAAACAGACATCTTCTTGATTCTAGAGTCTGCACTCGCAAATATCTGCGGTATCACACTACTTTTATGGGTGCCAGCACTAAGACTTTGAAAGACTGTCGCTATGTATCTTACATCTTTCTATCGCTCTATGAAAACAAGAAAAAGACGCGCATTAAAAAAAAAAGAGGGTACGACCACACAATTGAAGTGAAAACATACGACTGGAGCCGAGTCCACACGATTCACCGCGGAGTACGCGCGATTCAGCGTCACAGGCCGACTGTAGCCAAGTATTCCCAATTCAGCGTCACCGATCCACTCCAGCCGAGCTTACCATCAGGTAAGCTCGGCTGCAGCGTAGTTCGTAGCGTCAGTTCGAGGTCTACTCCCTAAGCATAAGACAAGACCGAAGTTACGGGCGATTCCTATCACGTGAGAAAGAGAAGATTACATCAGAGGAGATAAGATTAGTTTGGGGCCCGACCTAAGAATTAATGACACCACGATTTTTGACAGTTGTCCCTTGCGACCGATGTATTTTTGCCGGTCTAAAAAAGCTTTTAATGGTGTAAGGTTCACTTCGAAGTTTCTAACAAGTGTCTGCTCGAGATGACGGACTTAGAGGGGAGGCTCACATTTTCGTTCACTGTTCAGAGTGCAAAGTGCGCATAAAGAAGTTTTCTCTTCAAAAACTATTTTTAATATTTTTCTGCAACAGTTTTGACTCTTGTGTGCACACTGCCTATACATAAATAGGCCAGATGTATAGTCAATAAATTGGAATCGAGTGTTGAAACATTATTTATTAACATAGAGCTTTGATGATTCACATATCAATCGATAAGATATTATCGATACCTAATATTGGTGTAGGTAAATGAATTTTTTTCGTGAAATTGATGGATTAAATCGGTATGTCTTTAAGATATAGTAGCGCGTACTAGTGTTGGTGTGTCTTTGTGGTGTAGTGTATTAATTATAGTATAATCAGCCTATAATGCTCCCACTGCTGGGACACAGGCGTTCTTTCTTCGAGAGGGAGTGGGCTGTACACAACTACGCGGGCCCAGTACAAGTTGGTAGATGTCACATGTCTTCGAATTTTGGTTCAAGGACATGCATCATCCTCACAATGTTTTTCTCCACCATTTTGAGAACAGTGGTGATGAAATTATTAAAAGTAAAGTGCCTGCCTGGGTGCGAATCTACAGGCTACAACACATAAGTCCCGGCCATTACCATTGGGCCATCACTTTGTGAGAGGGAGTGAGCCGTAAACCATTATGGCCCGCTCCCTACCACTGAGGGGAGGCCTGTGATCCAGCAGTGGGAACATTATAGGTTGATTATGTAAGCAGGCAAAGCAGCGGGCGGAAGCTAGCCTTAATATAAACTTTAAACGCACAGCTTCACTGTCACATTTCCTTTGCACAGTTCAAAATTGCATTGGCAATATACTTCATAGAAGTCTTTGACGTTCTCAAAGATATGTACAGTTCACGTTTGACGGTCCAGTTCTTCAAATGATGAAAGAGTTTTCCGTTTATTACGTAGTATATATATTAAATATTGGTATATAAATAGGTAGGTATTTATCGTACATAGTATGGTACATGGGTAATTGGTAGGTAAATAATGGTAGATAGTGGTCGATATAAAAATAAAAATAACATACTGTTAGTTATTTTTATTTATCGCTTATATCGGAAGTACTATCAAATCAAACATCATCTCAGATCATTCATCATTCATTCATTCATTGGACAAGTCCTGTATAAAATCATCATTAATTGCATCGCTAAATTGCTATCAGGTAGCATCGTGACTAGACCAATAAAAAACAATATCTGATTAGTGGAAGTGCTTGTTGAGATTAAACTAACACAAATGGAATGATAATAAATTCACTTAATTTGCTAAGTGTTTAAACTGTCGCAATATGAATGAGAATCTATCTATATATAAAAATCAATTGCTGTTCGTTTGAGTCGCTAAAACTCGAGAACGGCTGAACCAATTAAGCTGATTTTGGTTTTGAAATGTTTGTCGTATTCCAGGGAAGGTTTAAACGGTGAGAAAAAATAGCGAGGAAGATAGTAAAAACAACAATTTCATTTTCCCATATAAACTGTTCTACCTACTTTCCTGTCAAACATTTGACGATCGTCCCTTCGGTACGGTAGACTCGGGTCCACTCGAATTGAAGCACGTATTAAATTAAGGGTTTTGGATAGTTTAGGAGTAGGTTAGGAGTAGGGTAGGAGTAGCGTTGGGGTAGGTTAGGAGTAGGTTAGGAATAGGGTAGGAGTAGGGTAAGAGTAGGTTAGGAGTAGTGTAGAAGTAGGTTAGGAGTAGGGTAGGAGTAGGTAAGGAGTAGGGTAGAAGTAGGGTAGGAGTAGGGTAGGAGTAGTGTTGGAGTAGGGTAGGATTAGGGTAGGAGTAGGGTAGGAATAGTGTAAGAGTAGGGTAGGAGTAGGGTAGGGGGTAGGACACCACGCGAACGAAGTAGCGCCGGGCAGCTAGAAATAATTTATATGGCAAAACTACGTTTGCCGGGTCAGCTAGTTAATATTTAATCTCAACCGTGACAGTCCTTGAATAAGCACTCTAGAATTTTCTCCCTAAGTAGGTTGGCACTGGTAAATTATTTTACTCGTAACTATTGTACAGTAAGTAATTATATGACGTTTATTGATTTGCTTATCATTTGGCTAAATAACGTAAACTGCCCAGCGTCAAGTACATATGTATGTCTGCCTGACATATTATGCTGAGCTCGACACCCATTTAGTGCGAACTTGAGACGCACACCGCACTTTGTATACCTATTCGTTCTTTTGATTATAAGTATGCCATAGTGTCACTTAATATTTCTACACACACACACAGATGCACAGTGTACAGATGCTGTACATTTGACGTTTGAGGGGAGTATGTTTTCATAATTTATTTTTTGTATATTGGCACCTTGTTGTAATGTGTTATCGTTTAATTGTGCTTTTGGGTCCTGTGCTATTTTTGTCTGTTTATAAATGGTTTATTTCTATTTAAGTATATACTGCTGGATTTCAGTATCCCCTTAGCATCGCCAAATTGATCGCTTCTGTGCTTCTCGCGTCCAGCAGATCTTTTCCTTAAAGATCGTCATTTGTCATTTTTGTTTTGGTTGGTCTTTGAGGTTGCATATTGCATTTTGTGCAATAAATGTGTCTATTCATTATCATCATCATTTCAGCCGAAAGACGTCCACTGCTGGACATAGGCCTCCCCCAAGCACCTCCACCTCGACCGGTTCTGTGCTTCTCGCATCCAACGGGTTCCTGCGGCCTTCAAAAGGTCGTCGATTCACCTTGTGGTAGGCTTCCAACGCTACGTCTTCCGGTACGCGGTCAGTACTCCAGAACCTTTCGGCCCCATCGGCCATCTGTATGTCAATGTGTCTATTGGCACGCGTGTATTCTTTGCATTCTCTTTGTATGTCCTTGAATCAGCCATGCTACCATCTAGCTGACTGCCTAATATTTTTACTATGGCATGAGCTGTTTTGATAGAATTCGTGTCGACACAAGAGAAATACTTATACTTCTTGAGTATCTACAAAAAGGCAGGGCGAGAGGCATTGTTGGATTACAGTCAGATGTAGGTGCCGATAAATCTACAGGGCTTGCAACAGCCTATACCGTTCCCACTGGTGGGACACATGCCTCCTCTCTGCGAGAAGGAGCGGGCCCTTATCCACCACGCGAGCCCAGTGCGGGTTGGTAGATGTCACATGTTTTCAAATAATTGATTCTAGAACATGCTGACTTCCTAACGATTGACCACTCGTAAATCTAGGCCACTATCCCGACTCGTGCGTGGGTAGACCCCCAGTTATTTATTATCTTTAATTACAATGCTAGCCATAAAGTAAAGCTGTCGAGACTGAAAAACGGATAATCAGAACATTATTCATACCTACTCCGCGATATCTAAAATTCAAATGCGCATCTATGGTAATAACGGTACAAAAGAAACTACGTTTTTTTAAAAAAAAAAACATTCATTGTTCACAAAAAAAACTACAATTTCTAACTCTCCCACCAAACTTGTGGGCCATTTATTATTTTGCCTACTTTATTATCGTCCAAAAAAGTTTATTAGACTTCTAATTTTTTCAAAACAAAAAGAGTAACGTAATCCTAAGGCCTTATTTGAGAATTTATCTTTCAAATTATGTCTCGGCCAAATGAAGTTTGCCCAAATTTACTCAGATAACATCTCGTTTTACCATTTCTGTTTTAAATCCGTCCTAATTTGTGTCTTAAGTTGATTTAGTCTGCGACTTTAGGTCAATGTCTTTACTTTGAATACATATTTATACATTTACCTACGTATCTCTGACAATTATGTTAAAGTTCAGATGTCTAACGAAGAAATTTATGCCTACGTTGGATAATCTAATTTGACAGCAATCAATAATTGTATTACAACTGAGATCACATTTATATAAGAATCTTAACTAAACTTCAGTATGCTTACTGCTTAAATAAGAACTGACAAAGGTGCACTCTCTCTTCCCCCACTCCCATTGTCCGATGGGACGGCAATCCGACACGACCGGAGAGAAACCACGGGGGTATCACACCGCCAACTTCCAAACTCCTGGGTGTTACCAAGAAATTCCCAATGGAAAACACTTCAACACTTAACCCTTTTGACGTTCGAAAAGTGCTGATTCTCAGCCTACTTTGAATAAATGACTTTTGATTTTGATTTTTGACCCGACCCCGGAAACGAACCCACGACACCTGGCTGATCTCCGCTGAGATTGGTCGCCATGGCCGAAATTCGGTCTGGAGGACATTATTTATTTATTTAGAGAACAGAACTGAACTGCACTGATATGAAGATAGCTAAATAGAAAATCCATTGTTTTGCAAGATAAAAATATAACTCAAGCTCCGAGCCTTGATCAAAAACCATTCTATCGACAGGTTTGATTGTAAACTTATAAAATTATAAAACCTACATTTAACCGTTTACTAGCCGTACCATAATAAAACCTGCTACCAAACACTCGTATTACGAATGGTTAATAGTACTCCTATATACAATTATACAGTGGCCTCCAAAAGTTAGTTGACATTTTGCCACCTTAGCTGTGATGCCACATATGATTTACTAATAGCGCCCCGCGGCTTCACCCGCATAAGTCTCGATGCCGTGGCAATATGGGGACAGAAAGTATCCTATGTATTAATCCTGGTAATAAACTATATGTGTGCCAAATTTCATCCAAATCCGCTCAGTAGTTTTTGCATGAAAGAGTAACAAATATCCATCCATCCATCCTCACAAACTTTCGCGTTTATAATATTAGTCGGATTATAAAAAATATCAGGTAATCCTAAGTGCTCATTTACGGAGATGCGGGGCGTCGCGCGTCGCGTTGTGCGGCGCGGCCCGCACTAAATGCAAACATATGGCGTTGTATGAGTGCGTTTACGGAAAAGCGATTTTAGACGCGTTTGCTTGAAATGGAGCGTTTTTTGCGGCCGAGCCCGCGGCTGGCACCGCCGCGTCTCACGCAGCGTTTATCGCGGCGGCGCACGCAGCGGCAACTCTCGATGAAGCGATGCTCGCGGCGGAATCTTCTGCTAGTCATATTTGGAAATTGTAGAACGCAATTAATTAATAATTAATTATTAGTAATTACTAATTAATTTAATTTGCGCTCCCATCTTCCGCTAACCTAAAACTAGTCGGTTTGATTGAGTATCCCGCGTGCGTCGCAGCGTTGCCCGCCGCATGCTTTGCTACACGCTTGAGGATTCGCCGCGGGCGCACCGGCGGGCACCGCCACGCTTCCCGCCCCGCGTCTCTATGAACAACGTCTTATATTGCCATACGTTTGTTTGGAGTGTGACTGTAAGTTACGTAGTCAGAATTATTTTTGGGAAAAAAAATTACCCATATTAAAAATGACAAAAATTACCCATATTAAAAATGACAAAAATCGATTCAGTAAACGATTCTGAACAAACCACTTTCATAATGTGCATTAATTCAGTTACACATTGTATATGTTTGGGTCGGCTCCCAGGCTAAACGGATACAGCTGAATACAAGTATTTTACATGGAGCGACTGCCTATCTGAACTCCACATTCCAGTAACTGCGTAATACGATACCCCTTGGTAAGACTGGTTGTCAGACTTCCGGGCTACTGACACCCGTAACGACTGTCAAAGATCCACGAATGACAGCCGGGACCAACGGCTTAACGTGCTTTCCGAGGCATGGAAGGTTTATGTGTATAATGCATTAATATTAAACTTACTTAAATTGAAGAAATGTCAATATTTCTCAAGTCGTAAAAACCGTGAGACGCAGTTGCGAGTTCCTAGTAGTATAATTATGTAAAGTGTTTATGACGTGCCTGCAAAAAACACTGTTGACTGATATTCTTATCGACACGAAAACAAATGAATGCCTATTACGATCGTTTTTTATTTGTTCGTGAGTCACGAGTTTCCGCGAAGAAGATCTTTTTGCTTGGATTTTAGGGAAACCCTGCAAGTTTGATAGATTGTATTTCTTCGAAAATACAGATTGCAGGCGCGCAAACTGTCACCATGAATTCAGCACATGATCCTAGCGTAGACACTATTCGTCAGTTCTAAAAAAAAATCTGCTGTTTCATAGAAAAGCGCAATATCCACGCAGTCAAACTGTATGGAACAGCAATTTTTTTTTTTAATCAGCGTATAATTTTATTACATGGGGGTTCTATGGGTCTTATGCATGTTTGGAGGTATGAGGAACAGGGTGTAAAGTTCACTCATCCTTTATAGAAAAGGGAGGATCCTCCGACCAGACGGGTGTTGTGTCTGGCGGGCAATTGCCCAACGATTGATGTTGGCAAATTGTATCTATGCTAATTGCGCGGTAAACTCTGCTTGCGAGATGCAGGATTTGCGTGACGTCAGTATGACGCGTTGTTCACATGTGGCGTTGTAGATACCGCTACATCACTCCCCTCCGGAGACCGGAGGTCGATAGTGGACTGAGTCTTGTATCTTGCGATGCTTGCCAGGCCAGCTGAGGTTCCAGTGAGTCGGAACCGGTTGCCGCATAGTTCACGGTGAGTCGGAACTGTCTGCGGAGTTGTCCCCAGTGAGTCGGGGTGGCGCTGCGTTATATTCCAGTGCGTCGGATGTACAGCGCCGGGTTGAGGCTGGCTGCTGCGTCGACCAGGAGAGGGTGCTCTGCTTGCTGACCGGCCGAAAGTGCAGTGTGCTGTGCCGAGGTTGCTGATGAGGCTGAGGGTGATGACCAGGTATGCGCGGACGCTGCATGCTGGTGGTCAGGATACCCGTAGAAGCCGTGGATGCTGGCTGGCTGGGTGACTCGCCGCTAAAGCTTGCGGGAGTGATGATGATGACGTCACGCTGAAGTGTTTGCACGAAGGCTGCGCTGACGTTCATGTTCGGGGTCACCAGTTTGGAGGTATGAGGAACAGGGTGTAAAGTTCACTCATCCTTTATAGAAAAGGGAAGATCCTCCGACCAGACGGGTGTTGTGTCTGGCGGGCAATTGCCCAACGATTGATGTTGGCAAATTGTATCTATGCTAATTGCGCGGTAAAGTCTGCTTGCGAGATGCAGGATTTGCGTGACGTCAGTATGACGCGTTATTCGCATGTGGCGTTGTAGATACTCTTTTGCAGAGTTTATCACTAAGTCTTTTTTAACACTTTTACCTAATCTGCGTACGCAATTTAGTTTCCAAACATGTAAACATATTGTTGAGAAAATAACCTTAATTCCTAAACATAAAGTTCAGTTTGCGACCACAAGTTTAATTTCTTTATGACTTTTTAATAGTACTAGTTATTCTACATAAACTTAAAGTTTATATTTGTTTAAGTAGAAATAAGATTAATTAAAAGCAAGGATTTGAATAGACCTTATATTCTCTGTGGCAAATAATACTGAATTTCAAACTAGCTCAAAACATTTTATTAATAATTATTATAAACGCGAAAGTTTGTATGGATGCATGGATGGATATTTGTTAGTATTTCACGCAAAAACTTCTACACGGATTTAGTTAAAATTTGGCACACAGATAAACAGGATTAACACATAGAATACTTTTATCCCGAAATTCCCACGGGATCGAAACTTATGCGGGTAAAACCGCGGGGCGCAGCTAGTAATACATAAGCCTGTTTTTCCATCCTTTATATAGTACTTCTCAATACCATTAATATTTCAAACTAAGTAGAAACTATTGCCTGAAACTGACTGGCATGTCAATGCTTCGACGTGTCCAATGATTCGGGACACAATCGATATGGCCATACAAAGCCATTTATTATCAAACGTTATCTATGCTCTTGTCAGTTACCACTCATTCATTACTGTAGACTTACTATCTGTATTGCCGTTTAATGGTGATAAATCAACAGGGAGTAGATAGAGATGAGTGTTTCGGGTTTCAATGTGGGTGAAAGAGACGGTGATATTATAGCAAAGGGTGCCGAGTTTTGAACGTAGTTTTTTTTTTTTTTTTTTGTAAATTAAATTCGGATACGTTGTTGCAGTAACGGGTATAAACTTGTGTCTGTTACAGTGCATGTTGCGCTATTTTTGTTTAGCTGAATATGTCTTCTTATCCGACTACCTGTGTTCCTAGTTCCACCCCGTAGACTTTACAATACTGGCTTGAGAACCGGCTTAACAAAAAAAAAAAAATCACTAAATTTAATTGAAAGAAAGAAAATACGTCTATTCGCGGCAAACGTGACGCACAAAAAGGACACAAACACAAAAAAAACAAACAAGTAGGGGAAAAACATGCGTCACATTCACGCAAAACGGCCATCGCTCAGTATAATGCTAAGACCCTATACGAGACAGAGCCGCAGCGCTGGTTTACAGCGACAGCCGGCGTCGACGTGATGACGTCAACCAGTGCAGCATACATACGATTAGATATAAATAAAAGAAATAGATAATTATGAATAAAATATGTTTCTCAAGTTTTAGTTGCACTGACTTGAGATAGGATTTATAAATAGGTATTTTATCGTTATGAAATGCAATAAGCATTTCAAAACGCACAGCTTGCGTTGACACCAAACTATTCTGCGACACAGTTGAAGGATGCTTATTGAATTCGTGAGTTTGCATAAAACTCATGCGTGTGACAGAATTTTCTTAGTAGATTGTACGATGTGTACAGGGTGTAAAAAGCACCATTACATAGCTGTCAACTACGCATTCTGTACAGTCACGAGCAAAAGTATATATACACTCGGCTTTATTCAAAAGCGATTTACTCATTTATTTTTTTAATGACATTTTATGTTGTTACGAACATAGCATTTTCGAACCCAGGCTTATGTAATGTGTCGTATTCGTTATTTCACGAAAAAATCGAAATTGAAAGTTGCCAAGTGTTAACATATTGGTGCTCGTGACTGTACAGTCGCCAGCAGGTCAAGCTTCCTGAAACTGTCAAATTTTCCCAATCAACCTTGAACCTTAATGCTTTATCAATAAAGTTGATATTCTAAGAAAGAAATTTGACAGTTTGTAGTAACTTGATGTGTTGGCGTTTGTACATCATCTAAGTAACACTGCACAAAAATATGTATTAGTTGATTTTCATTTTTGTGTGGAAATTTTCTGTTTGCTATAGTACGCAAAGTCATCACCACCACCTGCCTAGGCTTTTCTCAACTATGTTGGGGTCGGCTTCTAGTCTAACAGGATGCAGCTGAATACCAGCATTTTACATGGAGCGACTGCCTACCTGACCTCCACAACCCAGTGACTGGGTAATACGATACCTCTAGATAAGACTGGTTGTCAGACTTTCGGGCTTTTGACTACCCGTAACGACTGTCAAAGATCCGCGAATGACAGCCGGGAATAACGGCTTAACGTGCTTTCTGAGGCACGGAGGGGTCTCGGTATGTAAAGATAGTCACTCTTCCATAGACCAACCGCGGCAAGCGTAGCTTAACCTGATCGGTCGACCTGTGCGGCTGTTATTATTTAGTGACGGGCGCTTCTATAGTGCGCAAAGTAACATACGCAAAATTTTGTGCTTATGGGTGCAGGCAAGGGTACAGGGGTCGTGGGGGTATTTAAAGTTGTATTATAACACTAGGAAAACGTTTTTGTAAAAAACCGCCAGTTAAAGGTGGAATTTTAATCTTCAATATTTGCATTATACAGTACCAAAAAAATATTACAATGATGGGGAGTACAAGTGACCGTCGGGTTCGTTAAGTGTCTTTTTACACTCGTTATAAGTAGACTAGGATCGAGGCGCAGTTCCATTGCTGCTCATGGCAACGCCACGCATGTTTGCCTTAGCTTCACATCGTATAAAAATAAGAAAGAAAGGAAGAATAACATTTATTTGGTAACAGTTCGTGAAAAAATACAATTTATTTAAAAACAGTGAAAATAATGTTTAATCAATATAACAGTGTGTTTAATGTGTACCTCACGGCTGCGCTAAAAAGGTCCGTTTCAGCATTAATGGCGGACAGATGCTGTCTGATGCTGGTTTTCTAATGAACCTTGAAAATGAAGGCGGGTTCACTTCTTACCAAAACTTTGCCACTTCCACGGCGTTGTCGACGGCAGCGCAGAGGTCACTTTGACTGCATGTTTTGGGACACAGAGGGCAGGATAGGAGGTGGAGCATGGGTTCATCTACTTGACCCATGGCCACGCCACCTATGGACGCCGCCTAGCTAACATGTATAACCTCTCCGTGCATATCTTAGGCTGCCTGTCGCAGTGGCATTGTGTCTTTATTACCAAGTCCGATCTAGCGTTAAATTCTCTAGCATGTGGTGCAGCCTTACAATGACCGATAAGTTTCTGACGAGCCTCATGATTGATGATCTTGTAAGACTCCAACGCCAGACTGACGAGGCTCGTATACCTACCATAAACTACAAAAGATTTCTATTGAATTACGTTTGAGAATGTGCGCTTTTATCATTTGTAACATGAAGATATTATCGTGGACGTCCACGGGACGACATTTTCATTTTGACAATTCAACAACATTCATTGTGCCATTTACCTTGTCCAGGAGAAGAATTTTCAAACATTATGAAGCAATGGTTTAGCAATATCCTTCAAAATCCTTCAGATTGTGTTTCGAAGTGTGTTACCCTATTATTGAGGTGCAGGGTTGGATCGAGGTTGCTCTGGCAGAGGATTGGGGAGGAATAGGGGGAGGCCGTTGCTCAGCAGTGAGTCACATAAAAAAAAATTGCTAAACAAAACTGCATAGCTATTCACAACCATCCGACATGCTATCGTATAAAAAATTACACACTTCGTTAACCTAATTTGTCTTGCGCACGAGAGCGAACATCTGTCGGAAGAATAACGGTCGTCTATTTGATTCAAACTGACAAAATTTTCGAGTTTTGGACTTGTTAACAGTGTTTAGAGGACTCCTACGATAACATTGATTGATGTTCGATACGGTACGGAAGCGTATCGAGTGGTTGTGAATAGCTATACTTATCTGGAATTCGTGAAGCAGCACCCTAATGGCGTAACACACAGTCAATCGGAATCGGTTTCATTTTGACAGTTCAACAACATTCATTGCGTTATTTACGTGTTGAGCAGACAAATTTTTCGAACTTATGAAGCAATGGATTAACAATTTGCTTCAAAAAGATGCAGATTACGATTGATCGTGTTTTACGCAATTAGGGTGCTGGTCATAACTAAACTACAAAGGATGAATGTCCTATTTGTGTGTTTAGTTAGATTGACATCGTACCAAACTCATCCAAATCCAATCATACAAAACGTGCCAACAATCAATTTTGCATTATTAATTATAACCTCAACAATACTCACTTAATAACAACACAACCGCCTCGCGATATGCTATTGGTCAGTCGAATTTATGAAATCATTATCTCGGCTTCCTATTGGTCAGTCGCATACATCAAGTTCCCTTTGAATTCATCGCTCGCGGTGTTATCAGCCGCTTAAATTAATTGGTAATTAATCGAATTAATAGCTTGTAGACATCCAGATTGTTTTCACGATTTATAGTAATTGATAGAAATAAAGTATACGGAAGGAATGAAGGAATTTTTCACTGTCTTCGTTTAAATTATTTGTTTGGGGGAAAATAGGTTGATCGTCGTAGGAGGTCGACTTTCAGTCTAACCGGATGCAGCTAGACCAGTATTTTACAAGAAGCGATTGCCTATCTGACCTCCACAACCCAGTTACTGGGTAATACGAAACCCCTTGGTAAGACTGGTTGTCAGAATTTCGGGCTTCTGACGATACGTAACGACTGTCAAAGATCCACGAATGACAGCCGGGACCAACGGCTTAATGTGCTTTCCGAGGCACGGTATATAAAGATGGTTACCCATCTGCGGACCAAACGTGGCAAGCATAGCTTAACCTGAGCGATCGACACGTGTGGCTGTTATTATTTAGCCATAAGCCCCTCTGATAACATATATGGTAATAATAGTTTGGTGATGATTTTGTAAAATCTTAAAACTTTCTAACAGAGAACCAACATCAGATCAGGCGATCCGACCGGAATAAATCAAATAAATTGTCTACCCTTAGAAGATTCCGTTTCTTAAAGACATCTGAAGGCCAATTCCCGTAATTAAAAACGTTCGCAATCACTGGATTTTGAATGTTTTAAGTTACGGAGATTGGGATTGGTTGAATAGATGAGATTGCCACTAGACAATCTCATCGTGACTACGTTAAAAACTTGACAAAAAATTTGGTAAATCCGAGGTATTTTTGTCAGATTGAGACTGAGATTAAAATACGAACGTTCTTAAAAATACGGGAATTTCCCCTCTGAGTCTATAACGTTCCCACTGCTGGGACACAGGCCTCCTCTCTGTGAAAGCGAGCGGGCCGCAATCCACCGCGCGAACCCAACGCATTTGGTAGATTTCATATAGCTTCAAATGTTAGGTTCTTGGACATGCTGGTTGCCTGGCGATGTTTTCGTCCACCGTTTAGAGATAGTTTAATGCACGTATAGTTATGTATAATGCCTGTGCTTGTTGCTTGTATTGTTGAAATTTATTGGTAACAACCTTTATTTTTTTTTTTCTGGGTGGGAAATCATCAAATGACTCCTCCCGCTCTGGGCGGAGCGGAAGGGAGTGTCAGACTTTTACTGACTAAAACCCACCCGTGTTCCTTCAGTTGCCTGTGCCAGGGGCCACAGTATGTCTTTCGAACAACCCGCAGCCCGCATCGGCCCTAGCGGACCCCGTCAATTCATGCTGACAGCTCTTTGAGGCGCGCGTGGAACACAACGCGCCGTCGACCCGGGCCTGGTCCTTACCGGGCGGCGAGCTGCCCATAGCTCGCCGCCCGCAAGCCCGCGCCTACGGTGGCCGGGAGACGGCTGTTGACTCCCGTCCAGGGCGTCTCCTGCGGCGGCTAGGCGCGCGAGGGTGCAGCGATTGCCTCTCCCTCACGCGCTCCGCCTCCTCCTTCGCGAGCATTACTGCTTCGCAGAAGGAGGTGACGGCCTCCCATTCACTCTCGCTCCGTACCATGGCCTATATGAGGGCCGGACGCGAGAGGTCGCCGCCGCCGATCGCCGCCACGAGGACACGGCGGGGACCCGCCCAAGCCGGGCAGACCTCCACCGTATGCTCCACCGTGTCCTCCGGGCGATCCCCACAGTGGTGACACCCTGGCGTTACCTCCCGCTTTATCCTGAACTTGGTAACAACCCTGAGTTTGGAAGTTGGTGGTGTGCACCTTAAGCCGTTGATCCTGCGTCTGATCTCTCGCTTGTCGTGTCGGATTGCGTGCTGTCCCATTGAACTATGAGAGTGAGGGAAGAGGGAGTTTACCTGTGTCTGCGCACACACTTGTGCACTCCCGCCCCGAAGGCTAAACTCGGTTGAGATTGGCCGCCATGGCCGAAATACGGTCTGGAGCCTATCCTACTTCCTATTTTGAATACTTTCTACTGTTACTCTTACTGTGTTACTCTTTCACGCAAAAACTACTAAACGGATTTAGATTAAACTTTACAGTAATATAGCTTACACATCAAAATACTCGTAACACGTAGGATTCATTTTATCCCGATATTCCCACAGGATCAAAACTTATGCGGGTGAAACCGCGTGGTGCTGCTTGTTAGTTATCACGCTACTGAGCAGATAAAGTACCAGTCACTTCTATCGGTCGTGGTCATCGAATGGTTTGTTTCAAACTTAAGCCTAAAACTTAAAAAATACAACGTGGTCGTAGCTACGTGATATCTACGCGACAAATAGTGCAGACTCGAAGTGTTTACTTTCGATACAGAATGCGGATTCAATTTCCGCGCAGCGGCAACAGGACAAAATGATATTAGCTTCGCTTACTGATTTCAGTGCATTCTCTATGGATTAGTTGAATATTCTAGGACATATTCTATAGAATATATTAACGTTTGTGTACAAACGGATATATTCTAGAAATAATTAGAGATACTAGTCTCGCCGTGCTAATGTGCTCATGAATTAATCAGTGGAAATTCGACCTTTTTTAAATGCTTAAATGGAGGCAAGGATAGAACAATGTTTAATCTGGAGACGATTGTCTGTTCATCGTCATCGTGTTTGGCTGTCGATTGTTAATTGTGACCGGTGGATTCACCAGTCATAATAAATTGAGTATTATCGGCAGGTATTTAATATCTAAATGTATATAATAGTATTTAAGATTAATGCTCTTGCAAGTTGTCTTCATGTTTTTGTTAGATTTTATTTTTATTTTTTATTGCTTGTATTTCCTGTGCGTGCCCCTGCTAAAATATTTTTCTTTCTTTCAAGAACGCGTAACGTAAATTCGAACGATTTTAGAATAGAAAATACAACTATCATTAAACATTTTGTTTTAAATTTTTGCCACAAGGGGAATAAGTATCACTCAAAGATATAAATGAAGTCTTAAAAAGTAGTTAATATGATTAGGGAATCGAGTATTTTTAATTTGAAAATCGTTCTCATTTACGCTAAGTTTACTCCGTGTGTTCGTGCTAGGCCCACCGATCGCTAATCAGAATGTCCTGTGCGACCGATACCAGCCCATAACCAAACGTAGATCCATAAATATCAGGAAAGCAAAATACAAAAGCTTATTTATACACATCGGTTGGTAGAACAAAACAAATAGGTAAATCAAAAGCTTCTATGGAACAATGATGTCTAGCCTCCGCTATATTGAATATCTTGTGACTGTCATACAGTTGAGGCATTATCTATGAGCCAAGGACACTCTAAGATCAAGACATATACAGGGTGAAATTTAATTCATGGGCATCCTTTTAAGGGATTGTTGTACTCATCATTATGAACAACTTTTACTATGGGACCAAACCTGAAATCGCGAAAAAAAAAACAGCTGTTCCCTACATTTATGTTCGCAAAACTCGTCAAAATATATGGAACAGCTGTTTTGTTTTCGCGATTTTAGGTTTGGTCCTATAGTAAAAGTTGTTCATTATGATGAGTACAACGACCCCTTAAAAGGATGCCCATGAATTCAATTTCACCCTGTACAAAGACGTCTGATTTATTGAAATCAGTTCAATGGTTTAGGTTGTAAAGATCCTACCGAATAACTATCTCATAGACATATATTAGCTGAGAGATTCTTTATTCCTAGTTTTAGTGTACACAGCCGCCTATGTGTAACGAGTGCGTTACACATAGGCGGCTGTGTACTCAATAACTTTTGTTGAATTGACAAAATGGATGGGACTGTGAGTGCACAGTCCCATCCATTTTGTCAATTCAACAATATTCATTGCGTTATTTCCATTGTCAACAGACGAATTTGTTAGACTTATTATATGATGTTGTAGATAATAGTAGTTGTATTTCAGCTTGCTTACTCTGCAAGCTATGTCAGTAACACCGGTTCGGTCGGTAATTAGTTATGAAACAAAAATATTAGTATTATGTAATAAATGATTAATTAGCTCATGATATTAATAAAAACATACTACTTATAACAATTTCAGCAGCACAGTAACAGACAGATACTACGTAATAAAGTTTATCATTATAAGTTTTTCAAAACTACCCCTCAAAAGGGGATATAGGGGTGTTGAAGTTTGTGTGGAAAAATTTGAATGCGCGGTCCAATTAACTCAAAACTCAGTACTTATAGATAAGACCAAAAAATAAAGAATAACTTGTCTCAGGGTTTTTCGAAAATCTACTGCTAATGGGTTAAAAAGGGGTAGTTAATTTTACAGGGGAGGATTATGATGCGTGGCTTGATTAACTCGAAAATTAGTACTAATACTTTTGACAGAAAATAATTAATAATAAGTACGTAAAGTTGTCGAAAATTGACCCCTGACGAGGCAAAAAGGGGTAATTCGATTTTTAAGGGGAGGATTTGAACTTGAAACTGTATGTTACATTTTCACACCTAAATCACTGAACTTCTGATTTCTCATTTTCATCCTGGGGAAGGACATACTTTTTATCCTGGTAGCGGGCAGAAGCTAGTTGTAAATAAACTCCTAATGCATAAAACAACATCTTTAAAACAAAATCAAGTCTTCACGCCTTTAAGTCTATTCTAGCAAAAGGCACTGTCATTCTACCTTTTCATATATCTTCCACGTCATCCCAAGCATATATGTTTTCACACTCGGCTTGGGATGACGTGACGACATATTCATCATCGTTACATTCCTTTATTAATAATATTAGCAATATAATCAGCCTATTATGTTCCCACTGCTGGGACAGGGGTCTCCTCTCGGTAAGAGGGAATGGCCCGTAATCGAGCACGCGGACCCAGTGCGGGCTGGTAGACATTTAACAGCGAAACTCACGTCACGTCATAGAAAGAAAAATTCGAAGACATGTCATTCATTCGTCACACGTCTTCAAATTTTTAGTTCTAGGACAGCCGGGTTTCCTTACTATGTTTTCCTTCACCGTTTTGAGAGCAGTGGTGAAGAAATAATTTAAAAGTAAAGCGCCTGTTTGGCTTCGAACCGTAAGTCGGGGACGTTACCACTGCTCGTTAGTAATAAGAAATAATAATTAATTCATTACTATGAATATTACATCAAAACGAACGGTATTGTTATTGTGACTGAGTTACAATAAAGACCTAATTATCGCGTAAATAGGCTACTAAATGATGATAAAAAATAATACTGGCTACTTCGACGTATAGAATCGAGACATCTAATACCGATAAAAATAGTGCAACATCAGACTTTAGAACTCATTTAAACAAATCGCCGATTGTCGTCTCATACAATAGTTACATACAATCACATACTTTATTACAGCTCAACTGATATTTATTCTAGCATTGTAAATGATCATGTACTGATGTGGAATAGAAACGGATTGGAATGCTCGCTTGTCTCATTGATTACTCATATTTGATTGTGTGTGCACCTATATTTACTTACATCCGTCATAATAATGCCAAAAGTCTGGGTGCAAATCCCAATTCATGCAAAAAGAACTGTAAATTTTGGTACCGTGGATTGATGGACAATTTCGATTAATAGACAATTTCAATTTACCTTTCTAGCCTTTGCCAACATGGGGTTGGCTTACAGTCTATCCGGCAGGTAGATACCAGTATTTTAGATGGAACGCCTAACTGACCTCCCCAAGCTAACTACTCGGTAATACGATACTCCTTGGTAAGATTGGCTGTCGAACTTTTTGCCTTCTAACAACCTGTGACGACTGTCTACGAATCACAGCCGGGGCCAACGGCTTAAAGTGCTTTCCGAGGCACAAAGGGGTCTCGATATGAAATAGATGGTCACCCATCGACGGACCGATCTCGGCAAGCGTTGCTTTACCTTGAAGATCAATTTGTAACGACTGTTATTATTTAGCCAAGAGCTTATATCTGTCTACCTATGATATAATTACGGTTCAAAGAGTTCTATGAATCTAGCCATACTGACTGGCTGACTCTAGTCAGCAATCTGGCTGGTCTGGATTTTCTTGTATTCTGTTATTACTTTTTTTACTATTAGCTTTAACAATCTGTTTTTCCCATCTCCTAAAGACTTTAAAACCACACAAATGCTGCCAACTTTCTGTAACTTGTCAACTTAAAACTACACGGTGATAATAATTATGTCTTGTAGAATTTGCATTCTCTTTGTATTTAATTGTTTGTGAAGGCTGATATTCGGCTGCTTGCCTTTTTCGTCACGCTAGTGACTAGTCCATCTAATTTCCATAACTATAGAACTAAGTTGGCCACCATTCATTGAGTTTGAGGAAAAATCTGTTTCTAGTAATATTTTCGACGGTTTAAAAGTAATGAAAGTATTTTGTTGGAGTTACGGAAATGTATTTTTTTGGATCAATTTTGTCGCAAACAAAAGAACAGTGGGCCTGGCACGAACGCACTAAGTAAATGTAATGTTATATCTAAACATTTTTTTAATCGCAGTTAAATCTATAGTAAAGTGATTTGAACCATCGAAAAAAGAGAAAATGATTTTCAAGTCATTGCGTATTTTTTAACCACAATTATCACTCATAGATATGAATAATGTTTTCTGAATAAATCCGTATAATATTGTGCAAAACGAATATTTTCAATAAAAAAATCTTTCGAATTATTTATTTCAGGTGAGTTTTCTGTATGACAGAAAAAAGGGGTGGCCAGACCCATCAGTGGGTAACTCCGGGCTGAAATAATGATGATGACGTTTTCTGCGTGTGTTTGTGCGAGTTTTGCTTATTAACTCGATACGTAACAGTCATGGACAGAACAGGAATGTAACTGGATTTCGTTTCTAACGTGAATACCGGTGAAATTCACACATGAGACTTTTCAATTTTGTGAGTCATCCTTTTTGGTTTAGTGGTAGTAGGTAAGCGAAACTGTGGAGCGAATTTGTATTTCTATTTCTGTAGGTAAAGGACTGTTCTTTTCACAGTTATTTTACCTCTGATTTTGCATCACTGTCCAAAATGATCTTTCTTTTCATTCTAATAAGGTTACTTTTGGGTTGCTGTCTATTATAGCCATCGACAAGCAAACGATTTGCGGATTCAAAATGCACAAAAAGGTTCTCTAACATGAGCAGCACCCTAATTGCGTAACACATAATCAATCAGAATCGGTTTCAATTTGACAGTTCAACAACATTCATTGCGTTATTTACGTGTGGAGCAGACTTTATGAAGGTAATCTTTTCAAACTTATGAAGCAATGGATTAGCAATATCCTTCAAAATGATTCAGATTGAGATTGATTGTGTATTTCGCAATTAGGGTGCTGGACTTCAACAAGAACTGGTCCTTAGCAGCTTTGTACAGAGGGAAGTGGAAAGAAGGTAGGGAGGCCTATTGCCCAGCAGTGTGACATCACGGGTTAATAATAATAATAATAGACATTATTACACGACTATTACATAAAAAAACTGACTCCTTGTCGTTGTCTATCATTGACGTATCAAACCAAACAGCTGACACGCTGAGTTCATGCCACTTTTTAGACCCAGAAATATTTAAATGTATACACAAACATCCATCAAAAATGATATTTAAACTGGTTATTTTCAAGATAAGACCAAGTTTTTTGCAAAGAGTCTGGTCATTGTTAATTACAACAACGCTATAAAGTAGACGGAGATGAGGCAGTATAAAAGATGAAATATTATTGTAAAATACGTCTGGTTTATAATGTAAAACCTGAATTATAAAACCTGAAGCAAATTGCTAATCCATTGCTTCATAAGTTCGAAACATTTGTCTGCTCAACACGTAAATAACGCAATGAATGTTGTTGAACTGTCAAAATGAAACCGATTCCGATTGATCGTGTGTTACCTACGCAATTAGGGTGCTGGTAAGTGTGTGTCCAGGCGCCAGCACATCAAGCTACTACAATCTGTCAAATTTCTTTAATAGATTTTCTACTTTATCGCTACAGCATTAGGTTCAAAGTTCATTGGGAAAATTTGATAGTTTCAGGTAGCGTGTTGTGCTGGCGTCTGTAGATACCTAAGTTTTTCTGGTAAACTTGGAGATACAAATCTATTTCTAGCAACGGGATTTCCCTGATCCATACGATATTAATAATAATAATTGCAACTTACCAACTCCTCAGGAAGATTTCATTGCGCGGCTGGGTCAAAGGTTAGACTGGAAGCCTTTTCCCAACTACATATGTTGGGGTCGGCTGCCAGTCTAACCAGATGCAGCTGAATACCAGTATTTTACATAGAACGACTGCCTATCTGACCTCCACAACCCAGTTACTGGGTAATACAATAGCCGATTGTAACCAATATGTATGAAAATGAAATAAAGGATATTAATATTGCAACTCATAATCAATATTTTAGTGCCCTACAGAGCGATTTTTCATAATTTCGTTTATTAATTTGATTCATTTAATAATTATTGACAAATTAATCAGTACAGCGACTTATTTGACAGTTGCGACGTTGCAAACTTCCTGGATGCACCTGCTTAAGTCTTCGCCACACTATTATAATACCGACCCGTAAACATCCATTGGTGAACATTTACATCACAATGACCGCCAGAAAGAACGGTCAAAGAAAATTGTTACGAATCGAAGGTCATAGTTGCGAGCGATGTTTTTGCAGACAGAAAGTTCGGGAACGTAGCTCCTCTCAACGACAATAGTCACCTATCACTATGCGTGGAGCGAAATCGGCTGCCAATTATAAAACCCAGAACAGTATGATGACCGCAATGTGGTGGTTACATTATAAGGGGGTAGATTGTAGATAGTAGCTACTGAGGGCATAGACAAAGTGATAAAGATGATGGAAAAGTTAAAATAAAATAATCGCTGTACAAATACGAAACTCTTTGAAAGCTATAGTCACTTGTACCCTGTCCATTAGGAAAACCGTTTTTTGAGAGATGGACCTAGTGATAAAGACCTGAAGAAAAACAATAGCCAATCAAGGTCTATTTGAAGCCACAGATTCGTAATTTAAACAGTTTAATAGCAAAAGTTTTGTAAAGCCAGCCAGTAATGGGCACGCCACAATTACGGTGATAAGTGTCTCTCTTTGGCTAGAGAGGCGCCACGGCGTCCTCACCTTCCGCCTGACGCAGGTCCTCACCGGACACGGGAGGTTCCTGTTCAGGATAAAGCGGGAGGAAACGCCAGGGTGTCACCACTGTGTGGATCACCCGGAGGACACGGTGGAGCATACGGTGGAGGTCTGCCCGACTTGGGCGGAGCACCGCCGTGTCCTCCTGGCGGCGATCGGCGGCGGCGATCTCTTGCGTCCGGCCCTGGTCGAGGCTATGGTACGGAGCGAGAGTGCATGGGAGGCCGTCACGTCCTTCTGCGAAGCAGTAATGCTCTCGAAGGAAGAGGTGGAGCGCGTGAGGGAGAGGCAATCTCTGCGCCCTCACGCCCCTAGTCGCCGCAGGAGACGCCCTGGACGGGAGTCAACTGCTGACTCCCGGCCACCGTAGGCACGGGCTTGCGGGCAGCGAGCAATGGGCAGCTTGCCGCCCGGTAAGGACCAGGCCCGGGTCGACGGCGCGTTGTGTTCCACGTGCGCCTCAAAGATATGTCAGTACGAACTGACGGGGTCCGCTAGGGCCGATGTCTGCCATGGCCGTGGGTTGTTCGAAAGAGATACCGTGGCCTCTGGCACAGGCAACTTCAGTTGCCTTATGAGTACGCATCGAGTTTTAGCTACGTTAGTGACTCGCGTTTGTCACCACAAAATATTCATGCATGAGCCGATTAATGTCACCTATGGAAGCTAGGCTGGCGATATAGAACCGCTCATTATTCTAGCTCAAATTCCGCAAGCAATTTCGGCTGCAATGTTTGTCATCATGAATAGGAGTAGCTAATCATTTAGGTATGTGATACATTAAGGTAATTATTGATGACTAGCTGCGCCTCGTAGTTTCACCCGCATAAGTTTCGATCCCGTGAGAATATCGGAATAAAAAGTATTTTATATGTTAATCCTGGTTATAAATCATCTGTGTGCCAAATTTTATCGAAATCTATCCAGTAGTTTTTGCGTGAAAGAGTAACAAACATCCATCCATTCATCTATACAAACTTTCACATTTATAATATTAGTGGGATGTGCATAATTTTGTTGCAGACATATTGATCAGGCGATAAAGCCGGTTTTCGCTCAAATGAAAAATTTTTGTTTTTTTTTAATCATGATCCATTAATCATCATTAGAAATTCGTTTCTAGAAATGCTTTTACTACATTTATTTTATTTCGAAATCACTGGTTAAGTGCAAGTTGTTTAGATCATAATCTGCTTTGCGCACGTCAGATGCCAAAAACTTTGGACAAAAAAAAAAACATTTGTGTGTCACTTAAATCAGGGTCTACTATAGGTCTCATCTCTGCCCAACCATTTGGGAAAAACAGGCGTGATGTTATGTGTAACTTTCTTCATTAAAATGTAATCACCAATGAGGTTTAATAATTTCTAACCAAAACTTTGAACTAAAGACACCGGGAATGAAAAACCAAATTAGTTAATATCGTGATGAACACAAAGGTAGCAATAACCCTTAAAGGCAGTTAGACGTGACATGCATGTCAAAGGCCGCTGAAGGCCTTGCGAGGCCGAAACTAAAGCTTCCGAGGACTTAACTGGAATTGGAGGCCAGGCCGCTGTTTTAGAGTCCCATGTACAGACGCCAGCAAATCAAGCGACCCGAAACTGTAAAATTTTCCCAATCAACCTTGAATTTTAATAATTTATCGATAAAGTTGAAAATCTACTAAAGGAATTTGACAGATTCTAGTAGCTTGATGTGCTAGCGTTTGTACTTGAACATGACCGATATGAAAATATTATGGAGTTATTATTTTTCTAGAAGATAAGAGCTCAATTTAGGATATGGTTCTGGAAAATATTGCGAGTGTTAATAAAATAACAGGCATTTTAGTTGTATGACTAGCTCTTAAAAACAGTGTATTTTATGGCAAAAATTGAATAATTTTTTTCCGTTCTCGCAAGCTACTCAAGATAGGGTTACTATTCAAAATCCAAATTCCAGTCCAATGGAATTCCAATGCCATTCTATTCAAATTAGGCTGAGAATCAGCACTTTTTGGGCGTCAAAATTACATAAGACCCTCTCCCCCAAAACGCCTACCCTTCACCACTTGCTAATGCTTTCGCTGGGAAGAAGCAGTAGCGCAACAAACATTCACAATAAATTATCCGGAGGTGCTATCATCATGCTATCAAGGCATGGCTTTTATTGTTTTGTCCAAAAGAAATTTTTATGAAAATTCGAAACGGCCTTGACTACTTTTGCTTCATTCTTCACAATACCTACATCGATTTACGAAATAGCCTGGATGTCAAAAGTACACAAAAGCCTTCAAAATATTGACGTAGCAACTCCAGCGCGAAAAAAACAAATTAATGCAAAAAAACAACAATTAATTCGATGGAATAGTATCTTCATCATAGATGCGATCGGCACTGACGTAGCTGTTATTACATTTTAATGGCTTTTTTTTCTGAATACCGTCAGAATATTGTGGACATGTCCGATACTATTATGTTTACACAAAGGTCGGTATGGTACGTACGGCTATATTTTTAGCAGGAATCGATTTAAAAGTTAAAAAGAGAGATATAAAATGTTTGGTAAAAAAGTGTGTCGTTATTAAATTGCAAACTGAAATGGATTTTCAAAGTTACAAGTCGAATATTGCTTGTTTTCCCAACCAGTAGGTATTGCGGTTTTCCATTGTACTCCAAAATAAAAGAAATGGAATGTTACCATATTCACCAAATGAATTGGAGAGCAGTGGTGGCCCAGTGGTAACGGGGACGACTTATAAGTTGTAGGTCATGGGTTCGAACCCAGTCAGGCTTTATTTCGTATAACTAATATCATCACCACTGCTCTCAAATGGTGAAGGAAAACATCGTGAGGAAACCGGCATGTCCTAAAACCAGAAATTCGAAAACATCAGAAGGCCAATTCTCGTAATTTAAAACGTTCAAAATCTAGTCGCAGTCTCATCTCGGCGACAAATAAATGTCAAAAACTTGTCAAAATGTAGAGAAATTAGAGGGATTTTTGACAGATTGAGACTTAGATCAGACTTTGAACGTTCCTAAAATTACGAGAATTACCCCTCTGACATTTACCAACCCGCCTTGGGCTCGTGTGGTAGATTATAACCCACTTACTCGCGAGGAAAAATATTCAAAATACTTCTAACTAGCCTGTATTGTCCCACTGCAGGGCAAAGGCTTCCCTCTCTCTTTTCCACACAATTCTGTCTTTTGCGAGTGCCGGCCAGTAAGTAAGTTAGTTCAAAATTCTTAATAAGTTCATAAAAAAATCAGGAAATCATGGTGTTCGTACAAATACGCTGAACAATGATAGAGTTAGAAAATCCCATCGATCCTTTGACGGTACACGGAGACAAAAGTCTGCCACTTAGTGACATACAATGTGTCTAAACTTGCCACTGACAGTCATGGTGATAAATAATTGTAACGTTCTTGGTCCAAGTTAGAAACTGAAGACCAATTCTCGCAATTTAAAACGTTCAAAATCTAGTCGTAGTCTCATCTCAGCGACAAACAAATGTAAAAACCTTGTCAAAATGTAGGGAAATTAGACCTATTTTCGACAGATTGAGACTGAGATCAGACTGTGAACGTTCTTAAAATTATGAGAATTGCACCTCAAACTGAACGTTCTTAAAATTATGAGAATGGCCCCTCAGTTGTCTAATCTGAATAAAATTAATAAGAAAATCTTTATTAGGTAAAGCCGGACAAGCTATTTGGTATACAGGAAACAGGGAAAAATATTCATGTTTACACTACTTTTACACACACATTCATATGCCACATACCTACTCACACCTTTTCCCATGGGGATAGGTAGAAATTACAGAACGCTGCCGTGTTTAGTTTGTTTAACTAGCTTCATCTTTTTGACTGACCGACCTTGACAATTCAAAAGTGCCTGTAATTGGTTTATTTGAAATAAATAGTTTGAGTTTGAGTTTGAGTTTTACGCTGCCCATATTCATAATAATTATTTTTTTAAGCTCGTGGCATGATAAGAGAATGATGTTAAATAAATGACAACTCAGCACACTCGCAACATTGTTTTTATAGGTGTAATTAAGATGTATGTATACCAAAGTAGATGGCGGAGCACCGTAATTGCGAAACACACTTTCAATCTGAATCTGAATCATTTTGAAGGATATTGCTAATCCATTCTTCATTATGTTCGAAAAATTCGTCCGCACAGCAACGTAAATAATGCAATGAATGTTGTTGAACAGTCAAAATGCCATTTCTACTGTTAGTGTGTGGTCTAAGTCTGGAATTGGCGGAGTTATAAATAAATAATAATGTATTTAAACTTTGTTACAATTAATACCTTAAGATAAGTTTAACATAATAATTCTGTCTGTAACTGTTGGTGACAGTTGAAGGATAGTAACATCATACCTCTATACCAAAACTTCTGACTCAATTCTTATATCCCTTAGAACAATGCAAATAAAAATGCAATATAATTTTTTTGAGAATCTTTCTCTTTATCTGTAACATTTCAAGATCGTTGTCCACAGGCATTTCTAACCAATTTCTATGGCTTCCCATTGCAGTAAGCGTGATTTAAAAAATCAATGCGAAAGTTTAAAATTTTATTGCTCTATCACGCCAAAACAGCTGAACGGATTTGGCTGGTTTTTGGCACAGAGGTAGAATGTATTCTACATTAGCAACAGCTGGTACTATTTGGCTCTGAAAACTAACAAGCTTCCACACGAGTGCTCCGCCCAGGCATAGCTTGAATTTTATATGAATATTTGCATTCAAACGAGATAGAATACTCCATTGTTTATGGATGGTTGAAAATCTGAAATTGTAATCAAGACTTTCTTATGCATACAATTATTTTATTTTAAAAATATATATAATGATATATACACATATATAATAATATATTAATATATATGAAGGCGAGCAGGGTCAGCACATGATACACACACGCACACACACACTTCCGACTTCACCGTTGTCTCGAACGGTACCGGGACCACTTGGTAACCACAAGTAAAGCACGTGTCACTTCCTGAGATATAAATACTATAACGGGTGATTACTTGTTCAATTAACATGCTGTTTGAGGAAAACTGTGTTAATCTCCTCCTAATGTGTAATCAACAGATTGCGGAAAAAAATATTTGCACGTGCTTCATTACAAAGATTAAAGGTCGGATGTTCTAAATAACTTCAAGACACGCAACTCAATCTTCGTGTATATCAGTGTCAGCACGAACTATATGAGAGCAGCTCATGCGGTCGTTAAAAGAATAACCAATCAGCAAGGTGATATAGTTTTTTTATCTCACGAAGCGACGCGCCGTTACTTGTGGTAACCAACTGTCGTATTGGCATGCACTGGTCCCGCGTGGAGGACAACAGCTCACTCCCTCTACCATAGAGGAGACTTGTGTTTCAGTAGTGGGAACGTAATAAGCTGAAAATGTACTGTAGACCGATGCTGCTGCGATGTAATGTGCGCTTAGCTTTGATGCACCTCAATTCAGTGAAACGAGATACTTACTGAACTACGAGTAGATTCATTTATTATATAATTTATGAATGAATTTACTTTTAGTCAAAGACCAATTACCTGTGGCATGTGTCAAAATAGATAATATTCTGAATAATCACAAGTGTCTGATCACATAAGGGAATAAACAATAATACAAACGACGTCCCAACGCGTAGGTACGTGAGGCGTGACCGCAAATCAATCAACTTATTGCACTGCTAGGATAGTCACAATCATCACAATAATTATCACAATCACAATAAATCAACACCGGCTTATCAAACAATCTCCTCGATCTTCATTTGTTTTTTTTTTTGGCGGGTCGCTGCTTGAGTGATTACGTCAAGTTGACAGCTGTCATTCATCGTTAGTCGTTCTAAAAATAAAAAGTCAATTCCTTATGTTTGGCGTCGCAAAACTAGTAAAGCCTAATTCATTGTCTGTTTCTCCCCTCGTCTGTTAGGCAAGCTTATTAAGCTCAGAAAGAATAGAAAAAGTAATTTTGTCTCATTAGTGACAGTTCAGCTCTTAAAACACTATGCGAACAATGTACCCACATTTATCTAGTTATTAAGCTCAGAAAAAAAAGAAAAAGTAATTTTGTCTCATTGGTGACAGTTCAGCTCTTAAAACACTATGCGAACAATGTACCCACATTTATCTAGTTATTAAGCTCAGAAAGAATAGAAAAAGTAATTTTGTCTCATTAGTGACAGTTCAGCTCTTAAAACACTATGCGAACAATGTACCCACATTTATCTAGATAATAAGCTCAGAAAGAATAGAAAAAGTAATTTTGTCTCATTAGTGACAGTTCAGCTCTTAAAACACTATGCGAACAATGTACCCACATTTATCTAGTTATTAAGCTCAGAAAGAATAGCAAAAGTAATTTTGTCTCATTGGTGACAGTTCAGCTCTTAAAACACTATGCGAACAATGTACCCACATTTATCTAGTTATTAAGCTCAGAAAGAATAGAAAAAGTAATTTTGTCTCATTGGTGACAGTTCAGCTCTTAAAACACTATGCGAACAATGTACCCACATTTATCTAGTTATTAAGCTCAGAAAGAATAGAAAAAGTAATTTTGTCTCATTAGTGACAGTTCAGCTCTTAAAACACTATGCGAACAATGTACCCATATTTATCTAGTTATTAAGCTCAGAAAGAATAGAAAAAGTAATTTTGTCTCATTGGTGACAGTTCAGCTCTTAAAACACTATGCGAACAATGTACCCACATTTATCTAGTTAATTAAAACATGAATAGTAAAGTACCGACAAATAATCAATTAATTTATTATTAATGAAGAGACTAACAGTATATGAATGATTAATTAAAATGATTTAAAATTCAAATTGATGCTTCTATTGCTGTCATTTTAATAGTCAGGAGTATTTTATAGCTGCATTAATTCTTTGTTCTAGTGGTCATTCCATTGATTTATTTGAACATCTAATGCTCAGTATTCAATAGGAAGCAAAATGACGCAACATTGTTTCGTAACAAGTATCTGTCTTGTTGGAAACATTTTAAATAAATTAAAAAATTTGCTGCCAACATCTATTTATTTATCTTTTTTTTTATTTAGAATAAACTATTACTCTGTCCCACTCCTGGGCAAAGCCCACCCCTAAATCCTTCCAGGTATCTTTTTCTAGAGCCACCTCGAACCAACCCTTGCAGTACGCATCTAGGTCGTCTACCTTTTCCTGGGCCGGACTTTAATTACAACGGTTAAAACCCAATTTTAATATTTAAAGACGCAGTTTAACATACAAAATATTAATGTGCCGTATTAATCATAAACAAAAGTTGCGCAACTGTTTTTCAACTTTGATTTTAATGAATTCTATGCTCTAATGGCCACTATATAAATAACATAATAAGTATTCTTCAACGAAGGCATGCTTTTGCTATATATATGTAGGTGCAGTCAGCGACAGTAACTGACAGTAACCGTGGAGTTTCTTGTCGGCTCTTCTCCATAGGAAACGACCAATTGGAACCGTGCTCCTAGTTTCTGACGTTTCATAAGTCAGGTTTATGTGAAATAGAATGTTTTGATTTTAACATAAGATAATTAACACATCAGTTTGCTTAATCCTAATTGATGAGCTTAATAATTATTTAGTTAAAATTGGATCTGAATTATCTGAGGTAAAATTGATGAATTTTAAATCCTAGCTATTGTAAGAAATGCTGAAATACAATGTATCGAATAATTTTGTGTCAATTTATATGATGTGACTTTTTTGCACTGGCCAAACTTTAAAATTTTCTCAAAAGCTTTTCCCACGATCTTTCAAAATTATTTATTTCTAGCTGTTGCCCGCGACTTTGTCTGCAGTCCAAGATAAAAAGTAGCATATGTCCTTCTCCACGTCATGGCCTTCCCACTAGCCAAATTTTATCAAAATCGGTTCCGCCATTTTAGCGTTCAAGCATAACAAAGAAACATACAAAAAATCTATTTTTTTCTCTTTATAATATTAGTTTCGATTATTAAGGGCAAATTTCTCAATCCACAGAATTATAATTTTTATTCGTAGAAAAAATTGACGTCTGACAGATGTTGTATGGAAGAACTGTCAAAACTTCAAAATTATTCCTTGGATAAAATTATCTGGCGTTGGAAAAATCAGCCCTTACAAATACAATTATGAGCATCAAAGACTCATTCATGTCGCTTGGCGAAGTAACTTGTTTTAAACAGGTTAATAAGCAAAAGTTCTTGTCACTTACACCACACCCTTCCCAACATTGTCTAACAATTTTCGTCATTACGTCAACTCGAGTGGAACATTTTATTTATGTTGGTGTCGAGTTTTTTGTTGAGCATCGTCTTTTACATGCTCATGTGGTATTTTTACATGTTTTCTTAAAGAAAACAATTTTTGCTTTGACGTGTTAAAGGTTGCAAAAAAGCGTTATAAATGTGAATGATTTTATTCAGACTTAATAAGGATAATATGTATATTATTGTTTGTGTTTCGTTTATTTCTTTTATTGGATAGGCATCATAATATATATCCCTAATATCCTATTAACCCTACTAATATTATAAACGTGAAAGTTTGTGAGGATGGATAGATGTTTGTTACTATTTCACGCAAAAAGTACTGCACAGATTTGGATGAAATCTGGCACGCAGATAGTTTATAACCAAGATTAACACATAGGATACTTTTAATCCCGATATCCTTACGGGATTGAAAGTTATGCGGGTGAAACCGCGGGGCGCTGTTAGTAACAAATAAACAATTAAATAAAAGTAATGCCCGTCTGTGACGCCTAGTGTTAGTGTAAACGGGCATTTAAATATTTTTGTCTTCAGGTATGAAAATCTAATCAGATCTTGGCCCTGATTCACCACAACGATTCCTTACTTCGTAACCACGTCAATTCCTTAGCTAATCCCTCCAATCACACGTTGATTTCGCGTGGTTTCGTTCATTGTCTCATATAGAGAATTACTGCCATTACCTGATTCAGAATTACGATATGGTACCTAAATTGGAATGGATCTTTATCCGCAAAACTTGGAGTTTTACACACAAAACTACTTTTAAAATATTTAAACCACAACTAAAAATAAAACGGCCAAGGTTTTCACTGAAGTTATGTACCTTTACTCTTTTTATACTTCAATTTACTACAGCCTTTTTGCTATAAATAGCCTACACTACTGCTGAATTTAAATATATTGCCAAAACACTTATAACAGAGATTCTTTCAAAACCCAGTCAAATATTATACTATTAGCTGCGACCCGCAGTTTCACCCGCATAAGTTTCGATCCTGTGGGAATATTGGGATAAAAAGTATCGAATATGTTAATTCTGGTTATAAACCATTTGTGTGCCAAATTTTATCCAAATCCGTTCGGTAGTTTTTGCGTGAAAGAGTAACAAACATCCATCTATCCATCCATACAAACTTTCACATTTATAATATTAGTAGGATACGGTAGGATTTCCCTTCCTTTTTAGGATTCCGTACCCAAAGGGTGCCAACAAAATCCAATCACTCAGCCTCCGCTGTCTGTCCGTGTATTTGTCAGCGGGCTGTATCTCATGAACCGTAATAGGTAGACAGTTGAAATTTCCACATAATGTGTATTTCTATTACCGGTATTTTTATACTCGTACATGTTATTATTTTAAGACTTATGAAGTGACTCAAGACTTGTGGCTAAGTAATAACAGCCGCACGGGTTGATCGATCAGGTTAAGCTACGCTTGCCGCGGTTGTCCGTGGATGGGTGACCATCTTCACATACCAAGACTCCGTGCCTCGAAAAGCACGTTAAACCGTTGGTCCCGGCTGTCATTCGTGGATCTTTGACAGTCGTTACGGGTCGTCAGTAGCCCGAAAGTCTGACAACCAGTCTTACCAAGGGGTAGCGTATTACCCATAAATGGGTTGTGGAGGTTAGATAGGCAGTCGCGCTATGAAAAATACTGGTGTTCAGCTGCATCTGGTTAGACTGAAAGCCAACCCCAACATAGATGGGAAAAAGCAGGCAGATGATGATTATTATTTTAAGACTGTTAGCTTTTAAGCGATGTAAATATTATCTCATAATAAAAAAATACCCTACCGTGCTAAAATATTATGCTTCATAGAGCTATTTTTTATAAAATTACTACACATTCCTTTGAGAACATCGTGATTAAATTTTCCGATGTGCAAAATGATAGTTGAAAAGGCTTCTATTCAAAGTGCCTTCTGCATACGTGATTTCAATATTGAATATTCCCTGGAAATTGGAGTCTATAAGCATTATATATAGGTTGACTTGTAATTTGACGTGAATTTTCTCTAAACTATCATATTGTATGGCCTTCATTACAAAAAATTTGAAATAACTGGTGCCGAGGTTCATGTATGTAAATGATTTTTGAAAATGATTAAGAAACATCTTCCTTTAACTTTTAACTATTTCATGTTTTAGGAAAAAATAGTTAGATTGAAAGATTTGTTAATTGTTTGGTACTTAATGGAATAGTAATGAAGGTCATTTAATTTGAAAGTTCAGATAAAAGTGATGTTTATCGACGAATTCTGGGAATTTTCAAAAAATACAAGAACTTTGTGTTTTCGCGAATGCTATGAATTTTTGCCTAGAGTTTATGGGGTGCTTAATTGTTGCAAATGGGTCACACTATCACGTCCTAGAAGGAATACGTCAAATTAAAAGTCTGTATATAATTGCATAGAGACGCAATCAGTGTACAGTCACGAGCACTAATATATGTCAACACTTGGAAACTTTCGATAGTGATTTTTGCGTGAAATATCGAAAATAACAATGAAATACGACACATTACAAAAACATATGGGTTCGAAAATACTATGTTCGTAGTAGCATACAATTTCATTATAAACTAAAGGAGTAAATCGCTTTTGAATAAAACCAAGTGCAAGTGCAAGTATACATACTTATGCTCGTGTCTATACATACTTAATTTTTATGCCGAAGCTACAACCTATGACCATTACTGATGATCATTACTTGTATTATCAAACTCGTACGCTCGTCAATGTCATTTCCTCTATGATCAGCCTATAATGTTCCCACTGCTGGGACACACCTCCTCTCTGTGAGAGGTAGTGGGGCTATAGCGGTATCTACAACGCCACATGCGAACAACGCGTCATACTGACGTCACGCAAATCCTGTATCTCGCAAGCAGAGTTTACCGCGCAAATAGCATAGATACAATTTCCCAACATCAATCGTGGGGCAGTTGCCTGCCAGACACAACACCCGTCTGGTCGGAGGGTCCTCCCTTTTCTATAGAGTGTGAGTGAACTTTACACCCTGTTCCTCATACCTCTATAGGGCCATAATCCATGACGCGGACCCAGTGCGGGTTGGTGGATGTCACACGTTGTCGAATATTTTGGTTCTAGGACAAGCCGGTTTGCTCACGATGTTTTTATTATTTCCTCCAATCCACTGCCTTTGGTTGTAATACTTTAGTGCAGTGTATCCTCAGGCCGTGACCTAACGCAAGTGATCGTCATGTGTATTTACGCGTTCAGGTTGACCGATCAAAATGAACGCGACAGTCGCGTATTTTATCAGCGATCGCTTATACGGACACGGGTTTTAAGGGGTTATATTAAAAAAAACGTGCTTGTACTTTATCGTGTATCTTTTTAAGTATACTTAATAGGCCGAGATTGAACATTTAGGTATATATTGTTTGACTATATGGCCTAGCATCGTGGAAAAGTTACGAAGATTGCCGATACAAAGAACACAATGATTTTCCACCGCTCCCCCCGCACACGCATGTAGTAATTCACACCCGTCAAGTACTATATAAGGCAGACAGGCGCTATGAGACGGTGCCCAGCCCGACCCTTCATTGATGAAGAGCCAGCTCGCGTTGCAGCTGAGCTATTAAATGTAAATTCACGACGACCGTAACCTCTGAGTTTGTTTCGGCCTTTCTTCTCAGAGATAGTCTTAGGAAACGCCGTGCTCATCAAAGCACTAAAAATATAAATTCGATCCAGCCTGTCCCTTTGCTGCCCTCTCCCAGCGACGCCCTAAGCCGAGGTTCGTACCCCACAGGGGGTGCCCTTAGCGTGCAGTCGCCTAGTTTTAATTAGTTTTAGCCCTGGCTGGAGGCTTTAAGATTTCTTAAGGCAACCACAGGATAGTCCGGTTAAGTAGTCACGACCTCTCAAGGTCAACTACGAGATGCCAAATTCTAAAAAAAAAAAAAAAAAAGGAGACGGTGCCACATAGCAACTACTCATACGGGCGCGCGCAACTCACGCGCGCCCGACAGGCCAAAAGCCTTAGCGCAAACACCACGAGGGGCCCGTATTTACGGGCCACCGCATAGCGCTCTGCGGCCGGGTGGCATAGCCCCGGTACCGCTCGCCTCGCCCCCTTGCGGGGGCGACGCGATCTCCTGATCTGAGACGGTGCAACGCGATTCTGGAAGAACAATTTCCAAGAAGCTTACATAAAAATTGTACTATAGTCGCGTCGCGCCTGTCTTCGGGAGCCTTTACTTTCAAGGTAGGCAGGCCCTTTACCTTTTACAAGTAAGAAAACAGCTGAAACATTCAACGACGCCATTACTCCCAGGCCATCGTAAAAAGCTTATGACATTACTAAGAGATTTACCGCCTCGGAACATTTTCTGATAACTTTTTCCGGGTCTGTAGTAAATCCTCTGGAAAATCCAAATCAACCGTATTGGGTTCAGAATCCTGAAGCATTAATAAATGTATTTTATGAGAAAATTGCATAATAATTATGTACTTAATGGGTAACAACTTGGGCGTTTTCGTAATTTTTTTCTCTATTCTGTATAAAACCAGTAGGAGGATACTCGAAATATTTTATACTTCGATTTGTGTCCTTGAAAGTTTTGTTGTATACAGTTATTTGATTTATTTGGTATCTTAATTAATTTGATTTTTGTAATGGGCTTCGTGGCTAAGTTATAACAGCCGCACAGATCGGTCGATCAGGTTAAGCCACGCTGGCCCCGGTCGGTCCGTGGATGGATGACCATTTTTACATACCGAGACCCGTTGCGTCTGTGTCTCAGAGTGCACGTTAAGTTGTTGGTCCTAGCTGTTATTTGTGGATTTTTTACAGTCAACAGAAGCCAGAAAAACTGACAACCAGTCTTACCAAGAGGTATCGTATTACCAAATCACTGGTTTGTAAGGGTCAAGGCAGTTGCTTCATGTAAAATACGGTATTCAGCTGCATTTGGTTAGACTGGAAGCCGACCATAGTTGGGAAAAGGCTAGGTAAATTATGAGTTTAATTCCTCATCCATCGCTTTCCATCAGATTTGACCGATGTCAATAGCAGGCCCATTTAGCAATAAATAAATAAAGTAAGTTAGAAGTAAATACTCACTGAGTATTTCAGTATATCTTCCCTGAGATCGTGTACTGAATGTATAGTTTCAGTCTGCGCGTCGATGTCGCTACCACCCTGTATACATTTACACTTCCAGCTGGTTATTCTGAAAAATCTCACCGTGAAAACTTAGGTGAAATGAGCTGTCATTCCACCTGATGCTAGGGGATCGACAATATTGACAGCTCACTTCAAGCTCACTTCACCTAAGTTCTCACGATGAGATTTTTACAGAATCGCTCGGCAGTATCTATACATATACTGACTTCGCATTGTTTTACACAGGCTTTCCGTATAATGAGAGGTCAGCTAATTCTGGAAATTAATAACTTGACGTACATACCTAAGAGAATATTACCAACTGATACTCCTAAGGATGATAATGTCATACGAAATTGCCCGTATATTGCATATACCTAGACACCCAAGCAATCCGTTCTATCACGAATACCAGACAGACACCTCGTATCCACGTCTTATGAGCTGTCAAGGTGACATGGGTATTATGAATATTGTATAATAATTATATTATATATAATATTTGTATTTCTGGTTAAGGAGACGAATTCAAGACAAAGAGTCGAGAATATGTGGTCGAGATAAGTGTTGAATAATAATAGTGTTTTTGGCATGATGTTTTGCTTACTGGCTCGTACTGCTGAGCATCGTGGCGCTGAGCAAGTGGCGTCGGGAAGTGTTATTGGGTTTTTGGGTGTTTTTGGGTCTGGAATTTTTCAGCATTAGCCCAGGGCCTGAATTTCTGCCCGGTTGATGGCAATAGACTCGTCCCCTATTACATGACTTAATCGTAACTGTCGGAATGTGGGTGTACCATAGATGCACCCCTGCTTAACCCTTCGGGTATTACAGGTGTGATGTTATGTTTGTTTTAATAAATAGTGATTTCGGCTTGCTGTGTTACTAATTACTTTATGTCTTTGTTCTAGGTACATCAATTAACTGGCGACACGAAGACGACTTCTTCGAGTTAATTCATTAAAGGACATCAGCAGCCCAAGTCTCGTAAAACGGACGTTTTAAGCGTTCAAAATCTAGTCGCAGTCTCATCTCAGCGACAAACAATTGCAAAAAATTGTCAAAATGTAGGGAAATTAGAAGTATTTTTGACAGATTGAGACTGAGATCAGACTGTGAACGCTCTTAAAATTACGAGAATTGCCCCTCTGACCAACACACGAAGCTAAATATCAGGTAAAATTGATATACTCATATCTTTCGACTGGTGTTATAGTCTCATTTTAGATACTTAGCAAAAGCCAGAAAGCTATTTATTTGATGTCCTTGGCATTTTAGCGGCAGAAAAATATTCCAAATGTAGGCCCGGTTGTCATTGAATTCTGAATCGTAACTTCACGTCATAAGGTCTGTCTGCATTTAACTATAGTATCTGACAATACTACCGAGGTTTTTTACGGATTAATCAAAATGTCGCCTACATCCGCCATGTTGGATTCCACTAAAATATGATAAAGAATTACCTACTTCTTCGTTTTTGTTAGTTTTATTAAATCGTTCTGATGACCTAGTCTTTTCTTTTGTATCATATCTTCAATATTTATATATTCTTACGTCAAATCTTAAACGGCAAACAATTGAATGAATACTTTCTAAAATATTTATAGATAGGTACTGTTATTTATATTATTCTTTCACCCACACTCGTCTCATGTTCAGTGATCGGATAATCAGATGCATATTTACCTAAAGTTCATTTTTGGTTAGGAAATTATGGAAGCTTCTTAAAACATATTTTTTTAAATATAAATCCCGGGATTTTCTCGATACAAAAGTGTATTCCATAATATTATCCAACACCTTAAACTAAGTAAATATTCCTACACCCGATTTGATTCTATAGTAAAAAAACTAAATTTGTCGATTCCGAATTCCCGGGATTTTTTCGATACAAAAGTGCATTCCATAATAACCAACACCTACACTTTAGGTAAATATGCATCCGATTATCCGATCACTGCTCATGTTACTGGGGGTCGGTGCAATATTTTGATTATTTTTTCTTCCATTCTCCCCCTATCGTAAATGTGTCTATTTCCCTTTTCCTCTCTCTGGTCGTGTCGGATTATATGCAATCCCATCGGACCTATGAGATGAGACTATAATAATAATAATAATATTGGACCCTGTTCCCGATACCGGTGGGCTACTATTTTTTATTTATTTATTTTATTTAACGATTACCAACGAGATACATTACAATTAATAAAAAAATAATAATAGTCATTTTTAAATGTTTTTATACTTTTTATATTCTCATATTTAAAAATATAATTTATATGTTTACATTGTAAAAAAGGAAATAATAATAATATTTTATTCAGTATTAAATTGGTAAAATATTTACATAAAGTCTTAGAAATAACTTACAAAGGTATAGGTAATAATGTTAGATGCCTGTACTTAGGATAAACCTGTATCACAGGCGGCATGAGCATACTTTATGGTAATTGTAGGAAAAAATCTTAACAATATTTAACATTAGAAGTCTTGATATAATGACAAAAAATTATTAATTTGTTATTTTATACCTAGTTTACTTAAATACTATTTACCTTAAAGATCAAAATAACAAAAAGTCTTATGTACGTAATTATTTAGATTGCGTAAAATAGGTTCTTGCACTTTATAACCTGGGTAAACACCCGTGATATGATTTTGCGTCAGCAGGAATTGGTAAGCGGGCTAAATACTGACTAAAGACTGCGGGAAAAGAGACTGGATCTGTGTCTGCGCACACCCTTGTGTACTATAATATTATCCCTGGTTCTGCAGGACTATTATATTACTGTTATTATTTGTTCAGTTACGTCTGCTCGTGACTTCGTCTGCGTGAAATTCCTAGTTCCTCCGACCCACTCCATCATCTTGCATCACACGCCCGCTTTATTACTTCGTTTCCAATTCGCGTTCTTTCTGATTTTTTTCTGTTTGCTCGGCTCCTAAGCTCCATAGCGTGAGGTTACCTAATAGTCTTCCTCAAGAATCGGGCTATCAAACGCAAAAATAATTTAACAATTCCGAGCGGTAGTTCCAAAGATTAGCGCGTTCAAACAAACAAACAAAACTGATAGAAATAGAATTCCCTTTTTATAAAAATTACTTCATCGTAAATAGAAAGAAAGAAAAAGTATTTATTGCGACTCGCACAGGAAGATCATAAAACTAAACTAAACACAAACAAAAATAAAAAAAACCGAAATTATATAAAAAAAGTAGGTAACAAAACCAAATTATATTAAAAAAAACAAAAATTGATTGGAGTTCAATGGATATTACTTAAAATCCACAACAAAGCCACAATAGGGTAGTTGCCTGGGTAAAAAAATAATAATTATATTTAGTCCGTCAGTTAGATTATCAAAAAATAATAGACACGTTTTTTGTAAAAAAATAACAAAGATAAAGCGCGTCAAAATTTGGGGGTCGTGACGTCACTTGCTTGCAAAAGTGTTGCAAGCAAGTGACGTTACGCGGAACTTTAACGGGCGATATCTTCATCATATCTTATTTAATTGACAAAAGAAAAAAAACGGGTTCAATATTTTTTGATAATCTAACTGACGGACTAATTAGATTTTTTTTAGGAAAATATCTCATTTAATGTTATACGCCAGTTCACCCGACTAAATCGAAGTATCAAACATTGTTCCCACTTTTAATTTATCTGATCCGATCCAGCGGAACCACGCAATCATCTAAAATCTAACTAGTAATTAAAAACGACAATCCTCCGACAAGTAACTTGATGCTGCTGACTTTTAATTGGTGTCTGGATTCCGAGATGAAATAAACCATTGAAAAAATGATGGGTTGGCGTTATCTAGGAACGAATTTAATGTGACATTAATAGCAGTGCTCTACACGTCCAATACAACAACGCGTTTAGGGTGCTCTTGGGGCTGCCTCGCTTCTGTAGCGCGTCGGGGATGTTTGCCGAGGCGCGTGTGGAGTGTTTCCACACAATCATGCGCAAGCGGTGCACATCCCTGCTGCGTAGGGTGCGGAGCAGCGGCAACAATATCCTGAGCGCTTTTGCTGAACGTTTTGACTGTCAGTACGTGAACCACTGTTGTATGATTCACGTACTGACTAATGTTAAGATATTATTTTAATTATGTTTTTCAATAGCTGTGTTATCAGAATTCAGTCCCTGACACTTTAAATGTTATCAACGAGTATCCTTCTTTTCTTTGATCATTAAAAATTTGTAGTTAGAGTACTTTCTCTCTCACAAAAAATTGTAAAACATTTAAAAAGAATAACGGTGGAGTTTCTGGCCCATTCTTCTCCATACGAAACCTACCTTTTGGAAGAGGGGATAAAAGTAAATGATTTGAGTTTTAATTTCTCTTTCTCTCTCTGGTGAGTTAATTCTAATCAAATCATTTTTTTTTTGTTTGCAACCTACCCTAGTTTTGTAGATTAGTACATAAATATTTTTTAATACAATGGCCCTCCATGTTCCACCGTTACATGGGCATTCAAGTCATATTTAATGTACACAAATATAAAAGACGATTAAATTTTAAATAACAATTAGGAAATAATACAAACTACCAGTTAATGTCAAATCGTTTGAATGTAAAAATGTCATATTAATACAAAAATGTCAAAAATGTACAGTATTTTTTTCTGTTTTTAAAGTCAATTGGAATATTGAATTGAAATGGGTTGGTTGATTTTGGATGTTGTTTTTTTTTGGATTAATAGATGGATTATTACGAAGCGTACCTACGTATTTCATTGGCTTGAATGTGCCCTGGCGACTGAGAGTATGTCATGGCTCACTCTAATGTCTCGCTGGTGGTGGCGTGTGTGTTGGATCATTAAGTTCCCGTCAAAATGGTTGAGCTGAATGGTCAGCACCATTCATCCATATGTCATGTTCGTGAATGGGCGCCGTCAGTAGAAACTGGTCATCTCTTAGCTGCCACGGCTTATTTTAATTTCTGAATTGTTTTTATGTTTTCTATAACGGTCGTTTTTAACGTGCACGTATTATAACAATTTTATGATTTAAAAGAGTGACCGTGGAGCTTCTTGCCCGTTCTTCTCCTTAGGAACCTACGCTTTGGCATGGGCAACTAGCTTTATCTTTCTGACTGACCAACCCTTTGACAATTCAAAAGTGCCTGTAACGTAATTGGTTTAGTTGAAATAAATGATTAAATACATTATTAATATTATAACTCTACAACTTAAAACTAACTTTCGAAATTTTATTTAACATACACAGATTAATTATTATTTGTACAAGCTAACACTAATATTAATTAATAATTAATATACAATTATATAATACGAAGAAATATAGAAAAATGCAGGAGCTTATTGGGCATCAAAAAATTCGTCCGCATCACTGTCAATGGGATAAGGGAATAAATGATTATGTATATTATTATCATTATATGCGATAATAAATGATTTGAGTTTGAGTTTGAACCATTAGATTTATCTATCTTTATAGTTAGATATTTGTAATAATTACAAATTTCAGATGGATAGATATAATAGGTCTTCAAGCAATCAAGTTTTTATAAGGCAGTGGCTTATTGATATGCAACAGCTGGTGTCTCGTATTAATAGAATTATAATATTATTATTACATTATCACTGTCCTCATGCTTTGTACGTGTATTTTATTACCGTTAAGCAATATAGATTAGAATAGTAATGATCGTATTTCCTCACCAAAGGACAACCTAGCATCGTTATGTTAATGTACTCAAATATTTTGTTTGTGTCTTCAATATCTATGATAGTACAGGGTTACATAAAATTAGCTAGTGAAACTCCGCAGACGTGATGAGTATCGATATCTACACACGATAAAACAAACAAAAAATATTCGATATTTTTTTTTTCGGGTCAATCACCGTAGTGTGTCGTTACTTAAAATAAAAGTTGAAAAAAACTTTTTTTATTTTAAGTAACTATACTAACTACGGTGAGTGAGCTATATGTGTAAACTTCACAGACGTGATTGATATCGATTTCGAAACACGATAAAACAAAAAATTAACTGATTTTCTCAACTCACACTTCTAGCAACTACACTATCCCGTAATATTGTAGTTACTAGAAGTTGAGAAAATCGGGTTATTAAGTAGAAAAAAAAGATTTTTTGTTTTTGTATCATCATTTGTAGATATCGATAGGTACCCATCACGTCTGCGAAGTTTCGCTACATAATTTAATTTAACCTTGCATTTACATGTCAGCTCTCTGTCCAGTGAATTGTAGGAAATACTAGTATTGCAGTAACAATTTAAATCACACAGATCCCTACCGTATTATGTTACGTAAGATCGTATTGTGTCCATTCACAATTGTGACCGTAACGAGCGCTCAATGACTCCGGCCCTGAATAGCGGAGATTACATCTACTATTTTGTTTTAGATCGTTTTATAACGTTTTGTGTTATAAATATATACGTTGTAAAGGGCATTGATGCGGGAATTGTTACTTTGAATTTTGAACTTGATCCACAAGTAGTGAAATTGTTTATTTAAAAAAATGTGCTGTTCGTGGCGTTTGCTGACGCGGTCTATGTATACATACCCTCTACAATATTTGTTGCCTTTTAAAACTCAAAATAGAGGACTAGGATTTTGTTAAATTGCGTCCAATTAACTGGATTAGTGAAAGAGCTTCTTCGACTATCGATAAAACCACGATTATAGGGACTAGACAATATTACATTCTATCAGCGATAACGATGGTGTTTATTTATTTATTGAGGATCTTCAACAAAGGATACGTATATACAAAATAAATTTACAATAATCAAACAGGTTCTTTTACGTGTGCTCTTACAATTACAGAAGATCACAGCATGCACATATAACTAGGTGTAAACACGATAAAAATAGAGAATATAAATCATGAATGATGAATACAAATTATAAAACAAGAAGGAAAAAAATAAAATTAACATATCAAGATTGAGCATTCATATTACAAATGGTTGTAAGTGGCAGGATAAAAATAAAAATTGAGAGAAAAAAACATTGAATCAATTTGAGGAAAATAATATTTATTAAAGATTAACATGTCAAGATTGAGCATTAATATTACAATTGTTTACTTTAATAATAATTATAATTAAAATCAATTCACATTTCAGAGAGAAGTAACATAGTTATATTCTTAGTTATTTTGCGGTGGCTAAATTCTTTTTGTATTTTGATGTTAACGTCAATAATGTATTGATAAGCTACCGAAAAGCTAATGCTCTGAAAATTGCTTCGTAGAAATGAGAAATACGATTTGAAAGCGATTGACACCTTATCTAGACCCTCATGAAGGTACAAAAATTGTATGCCTGATTAGATAGTAGATAAAATTATTTTCAATAATCAGTCTTTGATATATATTGCCAAATATATATTTAATATAGGGCTCGGCTGGTCTGTTTCTTGGCCAAAGAATTAGCATCGCCATACAACATTTCAATGCTGCCAGCCTTTTGGGCACTGTTCCTGTTGACAGCGATGCGAACGAATTTTTTTGATGCCCTATGATTATTTTGCTCATTTTTTCGCATGTACATATTATTATTTTAAAAGTCTTTAATCAAGTTACGAATTAGAAATCTAGTTTCATTTTTATGTCAGCGGATCAAAGACTAGAGGTATATTATCGCTCTCGCCGCGTCACTTTGAAAAGATTTGTCATTCAGCAATGTTCCCAGCGGGCCAGACAGACGGGATGTACCGATTAGTCTTTAGTTATCAAAGTGAGCAGTCATCGGACCTCTAAGAATGTTACGATAATCATCACGATTCTTGTACAGCTTATATCAGAGGGGCAATTCTCGTAATTTTAAGAACGTTCACAGTCTGATCTCAGTCTCAATCTGTCAAAAAATACTTTAAATTTCCCTACATTTTGACAAGTTTTTGACATTTGTTTGTCGCCGAGATGAGACTTCGACTAGATTTTGAATGTTTTAAATTACGAGAATTGGCCTTCAGGTTTTCATTATTTACTTAATAGCTTTATTATATAGAGAACAGTGGTGGTCCTGTGGTACCAGCCTTGACTTACGAACTGTAGGTCGTGGGTTCGAGCCCAGGCAGGCGCTTTTCCGTAATTAGCCTATAATGGTCTCACTGCACAGGCCCTTAAAGCCTAGCTTAGGCACCAGTCTCCCACAGTAAACTAACCCAAATATTAATATATCATGTGTAACAATGTCTGTAATGTTTATTGTGGTGAGAAAATAAATACTTATTATTATTATTATTATTACTGCCTCCTCTCTGTTAGCGGAAGTGGGCAGTGGGGCAGGCGCTTCACTTTGTGTAAATAATTTCGACAGCACTGCTCTTAAACCGGTGAAGGAAAACATCTTGAGGATACCGTCATGACCTAGAGGAGGCCTGCGTCCCAGAAGTGGGAAAAGTATAGGTTGATTATGCTAGATTTATTGCCTAACACATTACTTCCTTGTTATCCGTACGCAAAATACGCGCTTGGAATTGGAGTTGCGGACTCAAGCTTGTCTTGCTACTTCTACTTGTGTTTGAATATGTTTTTAAACAAAATGCTTTCTTACTATTGTTTATCAATGTAAGGAGGAGCTATGCTGGGAGTCTCTTTGAAGGATAAAATCAGGAATGCATAGCTTGCAGAGTAAGCAAACTGAGGTAGCAATGGGCTGGCCATGTCTGTCGAAGGGCCAATGGCCGGTGGATCAGACGAGTTCTGGAGTGGAGACCGCGTATCCGCAGGCATAGTGTGGGACGCCCCCCAGCTAGATGGACGGACGACCTAAAGAAGGTGGCTGGGGAAGACTGGATGCGGAAGGCGAAGTTGTGGCGCAGTCTGGGAGAGGCCTATGTCCAGCAGTGGACTGCGATAGGCTGAGTTGATTGATTGATCAATGTAAGGACTGCCTTTAGCTGTCAAATTCGCCATCATTTGTTTCCCATCTATCTTGTCTCTAGCAACTTAGCTTTCCTGCTGTGTCAGTGATGTCATCACTTCATCTCTTTTGAGGCTTACCTTGTCTACGTCTCTTGTATTAATGGGGTACCAGGTAATGGCTTTTAAATACCATCATTCAATTTTTCGTCGGCTTCTAAGTAAGCCCACGTTAGCACGTACGTAAAATATTGCGAAAGGATTTTATCACGCACAGGATTTTCAACTCTCGGCGTTGAGCCAGGCATTCAGAATCCAACAGAGCGCATCCCAGCGAGTAAAAAAAAACAGACTGTTTGATTATCAACTCGCGGTGTTAAGCAGTGCCTCGAAAATCGAATACCGCGAAAAGAAATCGCCGCGAGAAAAACACACATGCACTAATCTGGGAGTAGTAAAGTAAATATAATAAAGTAAACATTGAAAGACTTGATATAATCTGCTTGTCAATTTAACAATGACAAGATAAGATATAATATAACTTTTTATTTATTATTTCTAGTCATGAATTCGAAGTAAAGGCTTTTATTTCTTGTTCTCGATATTATAATAAGCTGATAAAAGGTTTTCTTTCATCTCTTTCGAGATAGACTTTCTATAAGACTATAAAATTGTTTTTATTATCGTTCTGAGTTATGATGATTGGTTGTACGATGACGTCACTGAAGAACTGGGTTTTACTGAAGCGTTTTATCGATTACGTATTTTGATGAGAGTAAAAACTAAATTTTATTATACTTCCGTTGTAGTGGAATCTGTTTTATTAGCTTTATACTCGTACATTTTCGTCGATCGACTGCTGCGCTGTTTGTCGCGGGTTCGATTCCCGCACGGAACAAATATTTGTATTGCCTACAGGTAGGTGTTCCGGGTCTGGCTGTTAGTGTATGTGAGTTTAAATGTTCGTAAACCACCCACGATACAGGAGTAATTCCTAGTGTGAGGCAACGTTTTGTATTAAAAAAATCCAAAAATCAAACTGCTACCAGCAATCCTGCGAAGATCTTCGCTCCACCTAGCCTTACGTTTACCGATTGGCGGTCTTCACTCAAGAACACATCTACCCCAACGGTCATCACTTCTACGGCTAATATGGCCGGCCCATGGCCACTTCAGCTTGCTTATTCTGTGACCTATGTCGACAACTTTGGTTCTCTGCCGAATCACCTCGTCGAAATGCTTTCACTAAAACGTTATTTATGGTGTGTTTCCCTCGAGAGCGTTTTTGACACCGGAAAGTCAAACCTTGGTGCCGTCATTTTTATGACGGCCGTCACTGTGGCCGTTATGTGGCGGCCACCGCTGTCGTAGGAAACCATAGCTTAACCAGTTACAACTCAAATCTATTAATATTAACGGTCCTCAAAGACTACGGACTGCCATCACCATTGAAATACTATTTCTGTGAATTTCTGGCTACTTCTTTTGTGATTTTGACACTTTATTTCTTAGTAGTGTCGTGGGCGATGGGCCTCATTGTTTGCAAGGCCTAAGTTATTGTCAAGGTCTTCTTAAATCGGAAGTCCATTCGGTAGCACGCAGACTGACCGAGGTTGGTTTTCGAGGTCAGATTGAACAAACTCAATTAAAAGCTGCTTAGCAGAAAACAAAGCGATTAGGTGAAGAAAGGTTTTGTTCAGGGTTAGGGTAATTCCATGCCAAATATGCCTGACTGCGATACCTCGCGGAGCTGAAAATAATGAAATCTCGATGTTTTGTCAAGTCGTAAAACCCGTGTTACAGGAGCAGGTCTCTAGGCATCAATAATAAGAGCCTATATACCTGACTGTCTAGTTCCAGACTGAGTATTTACAGTAACCATTTATACTAATATATTTATTTATACTATACAGGGTGGCGGGACATCGACGCGCAAACTGTAACCATGGATTCAGCACATGAGTTTAGACCCCATAGCGTCGAAATTTTTCGTCAGTTATTAAAAAAAAATATTGCTCTATATAATTGCTCTATATAAAAATATTGCTAAATATTGTTCCATACATTTTGACCACGTAGGTATTGCACTTTTCTATGAAACAGAAGATTTTTTTTTAATAACTGACGAAAAATTTCGACGCTATGGGGTCTAAAGTCATGTGCTGAATCCATGGTTACAGTTTGCGCGTCGATGTCTCTGCCACCCTGTATATACTAATACTATAGCTGAAGAGTTTGTTTGTTTGGTTGAACGCGCAAATATCTGGAACTACTGCTCGGATTAAAAATATTTTTACATTTGGTAGCCCAGTCCTTAAGGAAGGCTATAGGCTATTTAACATCACGCTAGGCCCCTTAGGAGTTGAGCAAAACAAAAGAAAGTCAGAAAGAATGCTAAGTGAAAACGAAGTACTTAATGCAGGCAGGCGATGCGATGCGACGTTATGGGTTGAGGAACATAAAATTTCACGCAGACGAAGTCGCGGGTAGAGCTAGTTTAAACATTAACAGACAACCACAAACACACGCAGTCACACAATATTAAACGATTATATTTATTCTACCGAGCGTATTTGTACCAGCACAATATTTGTGTGTATTTTGTACGCAGTTCGGCAAACGATCCCTAGAGCTTTGCTTACTAAATAAACTTTAATATACTTAGACATAGCCTATGTTGCGTTTGTACCAAAGCATGTTAGGTATGTACAACACACGCAATTTTGCTGAACAAAATTGTTGTAAATTTCTTTAATGTCATCGAGACTTTTGCTTACTTTACGCTCCAATAGATTTGAATCATCTTTATGATTGAAGTCTTTTTATGTTTGATTTTCTTTAGTAAATACATTTATAAACTTCTTTTTTTCTTATACATTGCTATTTTTGAGTTTACATTTTTTGTTTACGATTCCCAAGTCGTATAAGGCCAGGTCGCATAGGGTAACGTGGTATAGGATTTATTCATAAAGAAATTCTTAGTAGCAGTTCGGAGTCTGGGTGTGTGCCCGCTTGATGGCAACAGGTTTGTAACATAATGTACATACTCACAGTTATTTTCATTCATTCCTTCAGGTCAGAACAAGCATTTCGTTACTGTTATGCGCTGTTTGGATTGTCCCTCACGACAGTTTTATCCACAATCAGTACAAAGACACAGCCCCAAATTTAACTTGTGACTACGATGATTTAGTGACATCCAAGGGCTGGGAATTTCGCCCACATTGATTGATATAATTTTTTCCTATAAACACTATACTTTTAATCCAATTTAATTATAGAATTTATTGTATTTTATTCATATTTATTATATCCTGACAGTTTTGACAGCGCTGTCGTCATGACAACTTTTCTTTCAAATTCTTACCGGCCTGTATCTTTTTAGCTTATTATACATTCATACTTCCCCAAAATTAATCATGGCCACTATCATATCTCAAATTCACATTTTCTACATGATATTGTTCTACGAGTTGACATAATAAATCCACGCAAAGCGAGAATCAGTTCCCGTTTCGCCTCTAAAGCTAACACATTAAAGCCTCATACTCCAGGACCACCTGTCCCAGGAACACCCAGCGTACCTCTCCGCTCTGGTACCTGACGGACCTTCTTTATCTGTCCTCCGTGAAGGCTTCGAGTACCAGTCGGACCGCCGTCGCGCCTCGCTGGGGGGCTCTGAGCTCCTTTTGGGTCGGGTGTCATCCGAAAGCCACCCCAGAAGACTCTCCTATATTTATTGGGCCGCGCCTCATCCGAGGGCCACCTCACCTGGCTGACAGCACCCCCGCCGTGCCTGCTTCCTCCTGCTGCCGTGCTGCGTCCTGCTTCTGCTGCGTGCACCCCGTCGGGTGTCCTCCGTGCCACACACGTGCCAGCACCTGCCCTAACCTGCACCTGCACCTGTCACCGATACCTGCCTCGCGTCGGTCTACCTCTTCAGCTCCATCTACAACTCCACCTCAGCTTCCTCAAGCCACCTATCGCGCATCGTCACCCATACACCCCACCTTCACATTATACACACCACTGCCATTCCATCTCCATCCTTATCTGGTAAATAAATCTTTAATTGATTTTTACCTTTCTTTACTTTTACTATCTTTGTCTTGAGTTAAGCTTTTCTTGTCGCTACACGACAGGTTCGTCTATTACGTAGGACTGGCGAAATGTCGATGTGAGTAGGTAGTCAAGGGATTGGCAGAAGTGACCTTATAGTAGATACTATAGGTCACCTTTGCTAATCCCTTCGGGGATAACAGGCGTGGGGTTATGACATTTCCGATATTTATAGTACACTAGCTGACCTGACAGACGCTGTACGGTCCAACAATAGTTCATACAAAAAACCCCTAGAAAAATTGAGAACCTCTTCTTTTTTTTAAGTCGGTTAAAACAGGACTTTCAGATGTTCCCATTTTCCAGTATTTATTCCAATTACTTTCCTAAAAACCTTATTCGGACTTACGAACATTTTAAAACAAAAAATAGCTAAATCGGTTCAGCCCATAGAAATGTTCTTCTTTCATCTATGGTCCAGCCGTTCTCAAGTGATGCGCTTACCAACGAACAGCATATAATTTTTTTTTATATACAGTGTTGTAATATCAATATTGTTAGGCTCATGATCTTTGGCACGTGTATGTAAACATAAGCATAATCAGCTTATATTTTTCCCACTGCTGGGACACAGTCATCCTCTATTCGAGACTGAGAGGGCTGTTATCCAGCACGCGAGCCAAGTGCGGGTTGGTAGGTGTCACATGTCTTCGAATTTTTGGTTCTAAGACATGGATGTTTTTCTTCACCGTTTTGAGAGCAGCTGTGATCAAATGAACACAAAGCAAAGCGCCTGTCTGGGTTCGAACTCACAACATACATCTCGTAAGTCGGGGCCCTTACCTTACCTTATTTTTATGTACTTATATATATTTAAGCAAATAAATACCTATTCTATTCTATTCTATTCTACCTCTGTGCCACCACTGCTCCAAATATATATGTCAAAAATATATGTGTATCCCCAAAATTGACTTAAATTTTTATTGATCATCAAACATACATACATTTGGAGAACTTGACGACTCTGTGTATCGTAAGCAAGATAATCTAATTTGGTTTACGATACCCAGAATACTACCTTTATGCAATCGTATTTATACGCCTGGCGGTAGGTCAGTTTTGTTTGTTTATACATGCTCGTGCGTTGATTAGCATGCATTTGATTACTTCTCTCATCTTTGATGTATGTGATGGCCTATTCTAAGCCCAGTAACTACCATACGATTGACGATACTTGGTGCTTTGATGCATTCATTTTCATTATGATATTCATCATCAGCCTATAGCAGTCCACTGCTGGAGATAGGCCTCTGCTATTGCACGCCATTCAACTCGATTTTCGGCAAATTCATCTTGCTGCTACCCGCCATCCTGCGAAGATCGTCGCTCCTAGCCTGAGAGCGTCCCACCTTACGTTTACCGATTCGTGGTCTCCACTCAAAAACACGTCTACCCCAACGGTCACCGGTTCTACGGTAATATGGCCGGCCCATTGCCACTTCAGCTTGGTTATTCTGTGCATCATGATATTATTACAGTCCTTTCGCAGTTGTTTTATCTGTAACAGCAGCAATCAAACGGCAACCTTACAGTTACGAGAATAAAGATGACTTTGACTTTGATAGACTTGTCAGTGGCACCAACCCAACAGCAACCGCGTCATAACTAGAGGGGCAATTCTCGTAATTTTAAGAACGTTCACAGTCTGATCTCAGTCTCAATCTGTCAAAAAATACTTCTAATTTCACTAGATTTTTTGACAAGTTTTTAACATTTGTTTGTCACCGAGATGAGACTGCGACTAGATTTTGTACGTTTAAAATTACGAGAATTGTCCTTCAGAATAAAGTTGACTTTAACCTTAACAGACTTTTTTTATAGTCTTTTACATAGTATTATACATGTTAAGATCCAGGAAGTATTCCGGAATAACACCGCAGTCACACAGGTAGACACGAAAAACGACTTTAATCTATAATAATAATTTAATTGCGACCCTAGAGTAAATAAATAGATTTTCATAATAAATTGAAAGCTGTTCATCAAATCGAAAGCTATTCCATATGGTGTAACATTAGAAGTAAGCTCATTAATTTATATTTGTTTAATCAATTAGCTTACATCATGATAATTATATAATGTACCTATTCATTTCGACTAGATTAATGACATGTATTATGTTCGTCGGGAGATTAATTAGACTATGGGTCCCGGCTAGACAAATGTTAACTAATTTTGAATAGCTATCTTTACCTACTTCTCGAGAGTAAATATTATGAGCAGACTATGGACTTTTGTACACACATGTTTTTTTTGCCGCGAAAAACTGCGGTTTATTCACTATGTGCAGGCACGTCCGTCATGCAGTGTTGTATGGATCGCTATGGAAGGTTGTTGACGGACACGTTTTTTCTACTGCACGGTTTATGCGCCGTACTGCAAAGAAACCGTGCCGTGAGCAAAGGTCACGAGGGCGAGATTTACAAACCACACTCAGACTTTACTTTGCTAAGGGCTGATATTTCCATCGCCAGAAAAAAAATATTCGAGGAATAAAATTGACGTTTGACAGTGTTTGTTTGAATTAACTGTCAAAATTTCAAAATTATTCCTCGAATAAAGTTATCAGATAATTGAAAAATCCGCCCTCATGGTAGAATGACGTAAAACCAATCGGCTAAAACCAATGGTGCGACGTCAATCGGAATCGACTAAGGCCCGACAAAGAAACCGTGTACGGCACGGTTTCTTTACGGTACGGCGTATAAATGTCTGTGTCAACAAGCTTACATAGTAATCCATACAAGACTGGCTGTCTGTTTACATTTGCTCATGTGAATATGAACAGTTGACGGATAAAAATAAGCTTCATAGTTGGATGGAAAGCTTACTTTTCTAAGCAAAGTAAACTCTAAGTACGGTCTGTGAATATCGCCTTTAGCTATTTTTACTGTTGTGATGGACGAAGATAATCTCTTAAACGAAATTCGGCGAATAGATCAACCAATTTGAGATGATAAAGTTTAATCTGATTTTGGCTACCAAATTACTCCAAAGCACTGAGTTTTATTCAGTTTACACTTTGCGGGACACTAAACGCCCCCAGACTAAGTCATAACAATAAATGTTCTATTGTATCTCTTTCAGTGGCCTTCAATGGGTTAATAAGGTATAACTACCGCGCCCCGGGTAACTGCCCTGTTGGTCTCGGGGTCGGAAGCACGATTGCTGAGCGTGGAGTCCTGGGTTCGATACCCAGGTCGGGAAAAGTGTTATTGGGTTTTTTTGTTAGGATTTTCAGTCACAGCTCGGAATTTGGAAGTCGGCGATATGCCTTGGAAAGCACGTTAAGCCGTTGGTCCTGCGCCTGATCTCCGGTCTTATCGTATTGCCGTCCCATCGGACTATAAGAGTGAGGGAAGAGCGGGTGCACCTGTCTTACCAAGGGGTATCGCATTACCCAGTAACTGGGTTGTGGAGGTCTGATAAGCAGTCGCTTTATGTAAAATACTGGTTGTCAGCTGCATCCGGTTAGACTGGAAGCCGACCCCAATATAGTTGGGAAAAGGCTAGGCAGATGAGAGGGGTTCAGAATCATGTACCGAATCCATGGTAACAGGTTGTGTATCGATCACCCTGCCAATCTGTATACGTGCAAACTGGTACTATGAGTTTAGTTCATGATTCTAGAGCCATCAACATTGAAATATTTCATCGATAATTAAGAATAAAACAACTGTTCCATACAGTTTGACCGATTTTTTTTAAATTATCGTTTTTCTTTTACGCTGGGGGTTGCAGAACCTTTGCGCGACGTGTTACATGCACATTTCGGCTCGATTTAAAAGTGTCGTCATACCATACCATATACCACGTCATATAATTCAGGATCGAATTGCAATGAAGTCAACAACAAATTATTCATAAAATCCTCACTCTCTGGTCTCATTTCTACAATCCAACTCAAAGGCCTGGTTTTATTAATATCCACAAACATGGTGACTTCAATAAAGCGTTATGAGTTATTCATGGAGAATGTAGGACATTCCTTACATAACGCTGAACGCATGACAATATGGTGTGGCGTCCCAAGGGAACTATTATTCACTTAATTCAACGCTTTTATTACGATAACTTGGTGCAAATTGTGCTTGAAACTCCTACTGTTAGTTTTGTATGTTTGAACCATCCGTTTGTATTTGCACTGGTTTGTGGTTCAAAATTTGTCGGGTTTCGTCTTTATTAGGATAGTTCTGCTTCGTTTGTCCTCTTGGGAACGATTCTGGTTCTGTATTCTTCGTAAATTCATTATAATTGATTGATTTCGGAGTAGTACTGTGCAGTCTTGTGCTTCAATAACCATGTAACTTGGTTCTATATTTTATATTTATGTTTAATATACAAGTAACAATGTAACACAACATCTGTTAATGTACTTAACACCTCACCTAACACTGAAATTTATTTAATGATAATGCCTGCTACAAGCCTAATACCGATGTGGAAAGTTGGTAGCAGCAATTCACACACAAGTCCAATCTGTTCTGTCATTATTGTCACAAATTTGCAGCTGTTTCAACTAACAAACATTCTATACACATTATATAAAAAATAATAACAATAAAATATCATAACACTAAACCTAACAACAAACCAAATGGCGGAAAATTCCTCTGCATCCATTTATTTTTAAAAGAATATGAATAAAGAAAACAAAGTCATTTTCTGACAATGACTAACCTCTACTCATCCTCTGTCTTTTGAATCCTGACTTAACTCCACTAAACATCATGATTATCATCATCATGAACCTACACCCTAATTGCGTAACACACTGTCAATCTCAATCTGAATAATTTTGAAGGATATTACTAATCCATTGCATCATATTTTATGTTCGAAAAATACTGCTCAACAACGTACATAAATAACACAATGAATGTTGTTGAACTGTCAAAATGAAACCCATTGCTACTATGTGTGTTATGCAATTACTCCGCTAGTAATATAATGGCTAGAAATAAACGGTCTCAAATCGATATGCAGAGTTTTTGAAGGTATGTTAGTACATGTATCAATTCCGAGTTTTACAGTGTGTAAGGTAACATACTTTCAGGGAGTGTGGTATTGATGGAAAATGAACAACTTTTACTATGGAACCTACTCTGAAATATGAAGAAGAAACTCTGCAGTTCCATACCATAAAGTAGAATATATGAGTATTGCATTAGAACAGCAGATTTTTTCATCACAATTTATGGAACAGCTGATTTTTTAAACCAAAAAATCATAGCAAACGTTGATTGTCAAATTGTTTAACTAACCTCTTCTATACAACCTGACAAAACTAAACTAAACAAAACGAAAGCCCATCAAAACTGAGTTCAGTACAATCCCCACTTGACCAGTTTGCATTTAATAAAAGCCGGGAGCCCCTCACAAAGTACGGACGATGCGTCAGCTTCCCATTGTCCGTAGCTCGCAGTTTTATGCATCATTTTGTTGTGTTTTCGTTTTGTGTGGTACCTACGTAAATTTTTTTTTTTTCTAAAAAAGTGGAAAATGTTTGTGGTTTTTTGAAGAGTAAACGACTATTGTTTTGGTGTTTTATGTTCTGACACTTTTTTTACTTTGTAGGTTTCTTTTTGTCTGGCATAGATCTAGTTATACTATGAGTGAAGACTCGGTGTGGACTCGTTTTGTAGGAGTCTCTTCGTATTATATTCTATAGGAGAAATGTGAAGGTTCAGTCAGGACAGTGACGCGCAACACGTACTTATTGGAAACAAAGGTCTATGTAATCGGAGTCATAGGTTTGAAACCGAATTGATGTTGTTTATGCAATACATCATCATCATCATTTCAGCCAAAATACGACCAGTTCTGGACATAGGCCTCCCCCAAGCACCGCCACTTCAACCGGTTTTGTGCTTCTCGCATCCAGCGGATTTCTTGCGGCCTTTACCAGGTCTTCGGTCTATTTTTGTGGGAGACCTTTCAACGCTACATCTTTCAGTACGCGGTTGCCACTCTAAAACCTTTCGCCCCATCGGCAATCGTGGTTTAACTATAAATAACCTAACCTTTTTCAACCACATTTAAATGTTATTCAAATTCACAATCAAAACTCTTCCCACAATTCTGAGGCAAATTACCTAACACAAAAATAGAAGTCAAAAGAAAATGGATGCTGGAAAAATTGGAAATTCGGTCTCTGGCCAGCCACAGTCAACGAATTTCCATCCGTCAATACTATCGTATCGTGTGTTCCCACAGTGAATGTTCAATCCTCTTTACCGCGAGTATCTCATAAAAGAGACGGGTATTACGGAAAGAGGATGAACAGTAGCGTACTCCTGTGGAGTAAAACAACAGCATACTGTGGGGTAATCGCGTAACTCACTAACAGTAGCAATTTGGCTTTCATTTTGACAGGTCAACCACATTCATTGCGTTATTTACGTTGTTGAGCAGACAAATTTTTCAAGCATATGAAGCAATGGATTAGTAATATCCTTCAAAATGATTCAGATCTGTCAAAAGTGGTTTTCACCGATTAACAGTTTGACCGATACTTAGACACATACATTGGCCGCATTGCAGCCAATGTTTGGCCCAATCGAAGAGGAAAAATTCTACGAGAAACACAATCAGTCATTTCCCTTCTGAAGTTTTACTTGGCAACAACAAAAATGGCTCCGATTTCCTCGCCGACATTGTTTTAGTATATTTGTCGACGTTTCCCTTACCACAAAATCAATCAATTGATACTGTTCGCTGGTTTTCTATTAGATCAGTGTCAGACAGCCAGGGTTGTCAATCAGTGGACTTTCTTAATCTGTCAGGGAACTGTGCCACTGTTGACGAGGAAGCGATCGACAATTTTATCGCTCAAAACGTACAAAAGATTGTAGGTCCCGTTTAAGTAAAAGAGATAACTAAAATATATTAATAGTTGATCGCTGACTGTTCACACCGCCGAGGAATACTCGTTGGTCGCAGCGACAAGAGCTATCAAAGAGAAAACTCGCTCAGTGACGCTCGCTTACCGGGAATAATACTCGCTCAGAGACTCACGCTCGGTACAGACGCCAGCAGCAACCCGAAACTGTCAAATTTTCCTAATAAACCTTGAACCTTAATGTTTTAGCGATAAAGTTGAAAATCTATTAAAGGAATTTGACAGATTGTAGTAGCTTGATGTGTTGGCGAGTAGTTGCTCGTCTCCGAGTTGGAAGCTCTATTCGCTTCTCGCTAATCGCTGGCGCCGCCGCCGCGGTGGCGGAACAGGTGCCTCAGTCAACACATGTTGTTTTACAGTGCAAATATTATGTTGCATTATCAGCATAAAGCGTTCCCACTGCTGACACACAGGCATCCTCTCTGTGAGAGAGAGTGGGCATAATCCACCACGCAGGCCCAGTGAAGGTTGGCGGATGTCACATGTCTTCGAATTTTTGGTTCTAGGACATGCCGGTTTCCTCACAAAGTTTTCCTTCACCGTTTTGAGAGCAGTGGTGATGAAATTATTTGCTTATAGTAAAGCGCCTGCCTGGGTTCGAACTCGCGACCTAGAACTCGTAGGTCAGAGCCGATACCAGTGGGGTACCCACTACTCTTTGTGTTGGATGAAGTTCATTGCAAAAACGTTCTTTGTATTACAAATATGTTTACTACGTAAAGTGTGCGAGGACTGTTTTATTTGTTATTGTTGTGTTGAACTAATCGATGTGTGTTTCATAGCATTGGCCGACTAAATCTTAATAAATAACGATTGCATTTGTTTTTGTAAGTGTGCTCCATCGTTTACCAATTGTTTTTTTTGACACATTGACAAATAACTGCTAAGGCCTAATTTAGCCACCGAGGTTTTTGTTCCCTGAACTTACCGCACTTTGGGCAAAATTCATGGATCGCAAAATTAATATAAAATAAAACGTCATTTATTCAAACTATGTTTAGAATTAGCACTTTTTGAACGTCAAAATTACATTACGACAATTCCAAAAAACACCCGTCCTTCACTTTAATATTAATCTTTATTCTTCACATAGTTATAAACAGAGTTAATAATTATAGCGTCTTGACTGGCGTCCATACTAGGTGTGTGACGGATCACCATTCTCTCACCCCAAATTCAATCTAAATAACATTAACATTCCAACGGCAACTTTGACTTTGCTTTACTTACAAAGTAAGCGTTCCATACGAATACACGGTGGCAGGGACATTGACGCGCAAACTGTAACCATGCGGACGCTACGCTAAGGGTTGCGCGTTGATGTATGCCAACCTGTATAAACCTTTTATAAGCAAGGGTTTCATTAGAATATGACCATTAATATTATGCAAATTATGTTCACATTCGTATGCGACGCTTACTTCACTTTGTAAAGTTAAGTCAAAGTTAGCTTATAAGACATTATTACTGTCTATGTTCAAGTTTGAAAAAAATGCTTCAGTTTTTCATTCGTCCATATTTGTATTCTCACCCCTGTATCAAGGAGGCAGCCCTATCGTTACATAATGTTACCATGTCAGTTTGAGTGTTTTGGCCCCAGAATATTAATAACTTATCCGAGGGAAGTAAGATGTGACAAAAATCTGACGAAAATACTGTATTTCAGCGCGAAATAAATGATGAATGAATTTTATGTCGATAGTCATTTTCGTGCTTTCGTAGGCACTTCGTGAAGAAAGTTGATAGAATTGTGATCTGCTGAGTAAATTCTTCTGTTTTATTCTACTCCGAATAATTTATAACTGCAGTCTTCTAGAATTAAATTATTTATTTATTAATAACCAACTTATAATATCAGCCTATTAATAATAATAATAATAGGCTAACATTGGCTCGGCTCGCATTGTGAGGAGGTTTCTATCTCTGGAGCCTTAACCACCGGTAGCTTGGACCCGGCTCCCGATCACTATTTTTTTATATTATTAAATGTTTTTTTTTGTTTTTATACTAATATTTAAAAATATAATAAAATAAGACAATTCAATGAATAAACGACATAATAATACATCATTTTATTTCGGACAACTATGAGATCCATAGTTTTGCACTTCAAATACTATTGTTAGTAACTTAAAACTAAAGACGAATGAAAGCGAAGACCAGAAACTAAGGAACAAGTCTTCGCACAAATTGCCTTATTATGGTGGAGGAGGTATCAGTCGCCACAACCCTCAGGATGCTATTGCGACTACCTCTTATTCTGCTCAGGAGTGAGGCCGTTTTTTTGCGGATGATGGCATGAAACCTATCGTTATGGGTTACCGCGAACATTTCTGAGGAACTGCAAAAACGAGGCAGGCGCAACAGCATCCTAAAAACATTATAATGCTGGACGCGCAGAACATCCAGCGACCTTTGACACAAACACACCACACTCACACACAGACAAACACACATATGTTCATACAGTCACGCACACTCACGCACGATAGTAATTAATAAATTAATTACATACTTAATATATATTAATATTGTAGTACTTACATTTGCTCCGCACCACATTTGTAATGGCAGGTCGATCACGGTGGTGACGGAAGTAACTGGTGCTTGTAGCACAGGAGTCCTCCTAGTTTAAGCCCAGTAGCACATGTCTAGAATCTTGCCACTTAGTTAGTCTAATTTAAGGTACAAAATAGTATGTAAATAGATTTAAGACTTGAATGAATAAATATTGTTTTATTGTTTTTTTTTTTTTTTCGAGTAGTTGACCCAAAGACTACCGGTGTAAAAACTCTGACAATAGGCTTTATAATGGGTATATCTTTACTTGGTCTGTAACCCGCAAATCTTCATGCCAACATATTACCCCTGACCTCTAGAGCTCAATGTATTAATGTCCCACTGCTGGACAAAGGCATCTTCTCATACAGAGAAAGTACGAGAATTGATCAGCACGCTTGCTCAAGACGGTTCGCGATTTCAAACTAACAACTATAAGTTCAGGTTTACTCGCGATGTTTTCCTTCACCGATGTCAATAAAATTCAAGAAAAAAATGAGAATTGTAAAAGACGGATTGGTACTTGGGCCATCATGAGATAATACTGAGTCAGCAGTAAAAGCAGTGATGGCCCAGTGGTAACAGGCGCGACTTACGAGTTGTGGGTCGTAGGTTCGAACCCAGATAAGTGCTTTATTTTGTGTAGATTATTTTATCACCACTGCTCTCAAAACGGTGAAGGAAAACATCCTGAGGAATCCTATGTCCTAGAACAAAAATTCGAAGACATGTGACATCTACTAACCCGCACTGGGTCTGCGTGGTGGATACCTACTCCCTCTCATCGAGAGGAGGCCTGTGTCTCAGCAATGGGAACATAAATCAAATCAAATCAAATCATTTATTCACATAGAATGTAGGTGTTTAACAAAAAGTTGGTAAAAAAAATATATATATTGGCACGTGCACATTCTGCCTGAGTATTGGCATGCAAAAATTTAACAAATTAAGTTTAAAATTTAAATACTAAGGAACACCAAATAGATTTAATAATTTCAAAGATAAGTTTCAAATTTAAATACAGTTGGAACACTAATGTCACTAATAAAATAATTAATATAATAATTTCAAAATTAAATTTTAAACTTCAATACATTATTAAGGTAAACTAATAAAATAATTAATATAATAATTTTTAAATTTATCATAATAGGCTGATTATTCATCACGACATAATACTGGGCCATTACGACATATTAATTCGCAAGTTAATTTAGATTATATTACCTGCTTCATTAAAAGTAACGAAACAGAGCTCTATTCAAAGACAAATTCTCGAATCCCCAGATGTGAATCCCACAAACTCAAACACGCATTTTCATTCTAATATCACGGAAGCAATCTCAGAGCATTCATCAAAAATATACACGTAACGCTACACAAAGTGCTTCTGTATTTTTTTCTCTTTTTGTTCGTGGACTCATTTTTTCCTCACTTGAAACTTCATATGTCACGGATATCTCCTTTGTGAAGGAAATTGTGGGGAATGTGAGGGATTTAATATCTATGCCACATTACTCAAGCGGTATGCGGTACGGTCTTTGTTTGTTTTATACATTATAGATCAGAGATAAGAGAATTATTATTTACTAGCAGCGCCCAGCGGTTTCACCCGCATAAGGTTCGAGCCCGTGGGAAAATCGGGATAAACATTAAACTCTGTGTTAATCCTGGTTATAAACTATCTGTGTGCCAAATTTCATCCAAATCCGTTTAGTCGGTTTTGCGTGAAAGAGTAACAAACATCCATCCATCCATTCAACCATACAAACTTTCACGTTTATAATAATAATAGGAAGTAGGATTGATGGATTTGTTATGATAGGGGGTGGTCGGGCTAAACTTGTCGAAGTTTTCATCATAGATAAACTGTGTGGTAATAAGGTTCAAAATCTAAAGTCATTTAGGATAAATTCCTACAAAGTAGGCCACCAGATAATCCAAATAGGCATAACTGCGTAAAAGAATGTCAGGCAACACTTCAAAAGATTAAATATCAGAAAGAAAAAAAAAGCTTTACATAGCCTGCCTGCCTGCCTGCAGTGGTAACACCGGGCGTCCAGCTCCCTGTTTATGCCAAGCGTATGCCGGGCCGTGTCCTCCCGGCAGTCGTCAAATCACGCTACGAATCAGCACTTTTGTCACATCAAAATTTCATAATACAGTCCCCCAAATCGGCCACCCTTCGCTACTTCATAGTGCCTTAGCTAGGAAGAAGAAGTGGCGCAACAAACTCCCCAGCAAAATATCTGTCTGGTAATCAAGTCAGAAGAACTTGGCTATACAGGGTGGCAGGGACATCGACGCGCAAACTGTAACCATGGATTCATCAAATGAGTTTAGACCCCATAGCGTCGAAATTTTCGTCGGTTATCAAAAAAAAAAAATCTTCTGTTTCATAGAAAAGTGCAATACCTACGCGGTCATAATGTATGGAACAGCAATGTTTTAATATTATTATTTGTATTAATTTTTAAATATATATATATTTTTTACTTATGTGCTGAATCTATGGTTACAGTTTGCGCGTCGATGTCCCTGCCACCCTGTAGAATCCAGTTCTTCTAGTGACAATAGGATAAAATCAATAGGTAGAGAACTATTTCTTTACTAATGCAGATATATTTTTAATTACTGAAAAAAATGAAAGCGGTACGAATAAATCCTCTGTCACATTCAGAACCGTCATGGTGTTTATGATTGCATCAAATCGTCTAGTTGTCAATATTACAAATTGTTAAAATGTTCGCTACAACCAGCAATGACTGCAAGCAATGTTGTGCAATAATTTGTCCACATTACGCCTGCGTACAACTTCAGATCGGTTAACACGATAAAATTTTGTCGCCACACTATGTCGCACCGAGGGGCATTTGGTGTGGGTAATAACAGCCACTCGAGACGATCGATCAGGTTATGCTGCGCTTGCCGCGGTTTGTCCGTGGATGGGTGACCTTCACATACTACGACCCCTTCGTACCTCAAAAAGCATGTTAAATCGTTGGTACCGCCTATTATTCGTGGTTGACAGGGGTTAACGCTATCGTCAGAAGCCCGAAAGTCTGACAACCAGCCTTACATAGAGGTTTCGTATTATCCATTAACTGGAAATTGGAGGTCAGATAGGCATTCGCTCCATGTAAAATACTGGTATTCAGCCCAATATATATATATACATATTTTTTAAAACGTTGCCCCACACTAGTAATTACTCCTGTGTCGTGGGTGCGTTTACAAACATGTAAACTCACATACACGAACAGCCAGAACCCGGAACAACTACCTGTAGGCAACAAATATTTGTTCCGTGCGGGAATCGAACCCGCGACACGCAGCGCAGCAGTCGATCGCTCAGCCACTGCGCCAACCGTGTCGCCAAATTATATACCTAGTTAAAGGCTAAAGGCTAGGCTAGGCTAGGCAAAAGGCTATAATATAGTTGGGAAAAGGCCAGGCAGATGACTATCTCGTATCGGGAATGCTCGCTTTTTTACGCATAGTCTCGTTTCAACGCAAACTAATTCGTTGGCAAAAATGTGGTCGGTAAACCTGTATCTATGACACTGACTAATCGACTAATCTAAACGGCCCAACTAGATAGAACACATCGTTAACTACACGAGCGCAATCAAATCAAAATCAATCAAGCAGTTATTACATAATTGGCTGATCAATTATATTAATTCAACAATAACAATGTCGGTTCTGAAGGTCGTGTTCGAATATGACCCCTATTGACTATTGCGAATGTTTTAAAAAAACACATACATAACATCATGCCTGTAATCCCCAAAGGGTATGGCAGAGGTGAAGTTACCGCACAACCACATTTCGCCAGTTATGTTTAAGTCCCATGCAACAGCGGGCAAGTCTTTACCGGGTATTGCCATTAACCGGGTACAAAATTTGACTCAGGGCTGCTGTTGTGGATTTCCAGATGGAAAAAACCCAATACCTAACACTTTGGCTGACCTGGGAATCGAAGATCAATCGGAATCGGTCTCATTTTGACAGTTCAACAACATTCATTGCGTTATTTACGTGTTGAGCAGACAAATTTTTCGAACTTATGAAGCAATGGATTAGCAATATGCTTCAAAATGATTCAGATTCCGATTGATCGTGTGTTACGCAATTAGGTTGCTGGACCATGCTCATGCTTAGCAGAAGCGCTTGCGACTTATAGACCAACGAGGTAGCTTTAATACTCATTGCTATGTTAATCGTATTGTACCAGCCTGAAACGTTCCCACTGCTGAGACACAGGCCCCGTCTCTGTAAGATATGGCCATAAGAATGGGCCATAATCAACCACGAGGGCCCAGTACGGGTTGGTGGATGTCACATGTCTTCGAATTTTTGGTTCTGGTACATGCCGGTTTCCTCACTAAGTTCCTTCACGGTTTTGAGAGCAGTGGTGATAAAATAAATTACACTATAGAGATATGATGGACCGAGAGTAAAGTTCACTCATCCTCCATATAAGACGTAAGATCCTCTGACCGGACGTGTGTCGTGTCTGGTGGGCTACTGCCCGACGACTGCTGTCGGGATGTTGTATACACCGTTAAATTTTGATCGTGAAAAAAAAAATAGTTGTTCCATAGATTAATGTTTTTTTTTTCACGATTGCAGGGTTGGTCCCGTAGTAAAAGTTGTTCACAATGATGAGTACAATGACTCCTTTTAAGGATTAAAACGATCAAAATTTAACGGTGTATAATTTATTATGCTAGTTGCGCGGTAAACTTTGCTTGCGCGATGCAGGATTTTGCGTGACGTCAGTGTCATGCGTAGTTGACTCAAGTAAACCTAAAAAAAAAACAAGATTTTTCAGTCAAGTAAGAAATAGAAATTGGCAATAATTCAAGAACGTCTAGATTAAAACAACTGTAAGTAAATACAGTATCAAACTATTTTCCAAAACCATAATAACGTAAGTAACTGAGGATAGAGGAATTTTCGGGGAAATTCCTTCAGAAAATTTATTATTAGTTTCAGACAAAACCGCGGCTCGACGAACTGGGTTTATTGGATGATTTCACAAAAGGGGTCGAGCAATTATAATTTTAGGATACTTCGGGTATTTAAATAAGAATTTAGGGTTATACAAGCTTACTTTTTGTTTTCCGTAAGCCTTATGAAAGACTTTAACAATAGAACTATCTATAAATTAAACGGTGAAGGAAAACATCTTGAGAATACCGGTATGTCCTTGAACCAAACATTCGAACACGTGACATCCCACGATCCCAGTCTCTCTCACAGATAGTTACTGCCTAAAACGCAGTGAGAACCAATTAGAAATAGTTTATACAATTATAAATTACAATAAAAAATTAGCGATAAAAAAAAACCAGCTGTCCTATACATGTTCACATAAATCGAGAAAACGTGTTTTTAGGTTCAAAAGGTGGTAGATATACCAAAATCTGACAAACACATAAGTTCATATAACTAAAGCTAGGGCTTTCTAAGACTGTGGTGGCCGCCACATAGCGTCCGCAATTTACGTCACCGTAACGTTATTTCAGTAACGTGTGTTAGTGAACGTTTTTTGATACCGTAAAGTCAAATGAATTCATTTTCATGACGGCCGTTATGTAGCAACCACCGCTGTGGTAGAAAAGCGTAGTTTAATCGCTCTTAGATATATAACCAAGTATCTACATAACCAACCTTTTTAGAGACAAATCATTGTTTATTTACGATTTTCAACCACTCACAATAGACAACGATCTATTTTATTACTCAATCATTTCAACGTACAGCGACGCCTTTTTTTTTTTTTTTTTTCTGGGTGGGAAATCATCAAATGACTCCTCCCGCTCTGGGCGGAGCAGAAGGGAGTGTCAGACTTTTACTGACTAAAACCCACCCGTGTTCCTTCAGTTGCCTGTGCCAGGGGCCACGGTATCTCTTTCGAACAACCCGCAGCCCCGGCGGCATCGGCCCTAGCGGACCCCGTCAGTTCGTGCTGACACCTCTTTGAGGCGCGCGTGGAACACAACGCGCCGTCGACCCGGGCCTGGTCCTTACCGGGCGGCGAGCTGCCCATAGCTCGCCGCCCGCAAGCCCGCGCCTACGGTGGCCGGGAGTCGGCTGTTGACTCCCGTCCAGGGCGTCTCCTGCGGCGGCTAGGAGCGCGAGGGTGCAGCGATTGCCTCTCCCTCGCACGCTCCGCCTCCTCCTTCGCGAGCATAACTGCTTCGCAGAAGGAGGTGACGGCCTCCCATTCACTCTCGCTCCGGACCATGGCCTGTATGAGGGCCGGACGCGAGAGGTCGCCGCCGCCGATCGCCGCCAAGAGGACACGGCGGGGTCCCGCCCAAGCCGGGCAGACCTCCACCGTATGCTCCACCGTGTCCTCCGGGCGATCCCCACAGTGGTGACACCCTGGCGTTTCCTCCCGCTTTATCCTGAACAGGAACCTCCCGAAACAACCGTGTCCGGTGAGGACCTGCGTCAGGCGGAAGGTGAGGGCGCCGTGGCGCCTCTCTAGCCACTCCTCAAAGAGGGGACTTATCGCCGCAATTGTGGCGTGCCCAGCGCTGGGTTGCGACAATCGCACTCTCCATGCCGCTATGAGATCCCGCCGGAGCTCTGTCCGCTGTGCCGTGATTTCTCGCGGCAGCGGAGCAACGCCCCGGCGTTTTGCCTCCTCTCGCCACTCCCATATGTGGGCGAGGACTTTGGCCTCCAGATCCCATGGTGGCAATCCGGCAAGGAGGCTCGCCGCCTCAGCGGAGACCGTGCGGTATCCTCGAATGAGCCGGACAGCCATGACCCTTTGGGACGCGATCAACCGGCGGGCTGGTCGCCGCCTCAAAGATCGCGCCCATATCGGTGCCCCGTAAAGGGCCATGGCCCGCACGACCCCCGCATAGAGCCTCCGGCAGGAGGCGTTTGGTCCCCCTAGATTGGGAAGGAGCCGCCTCAAGGCAGCCCCGGCCCGCTCCAGTCTGGGAGCCAAACGTCGGAAGTGCTCCACGAAATTCCACCGGCTGTCGAGGACGAGTCCCAGGTACTTCATCGTCAGCTCGACGCCGATGTGAACCCCTCCCGCCGTTATTTGTGAACCCGACGGTGGCGCGTCCCGAGGACCATGAAAACACATGGCCTCAGATTTGTGCAATGCCACCTCGAGTCCCAATTGCCGGATCCTCTCGACAATTGTCGCAACCCCACGTGTCGCTGCTTCGGCCGCCGCCTGGTGCGACCTCCCCTGCGCCAGGACCAGCGTGTCGTCAGCGTAGCAAACTACGCTGACGCCATCAGGGAGGTCGGCGCGCAGCACCCAGTCGTACCCGATATCCCACAGATGCGGCCCTAGGACCGATCCCTGTGGGACACCGCACGACATCTCTCGCCGGTTCCACTCTCCCCGGTGACCGGGGTAGATGACGGCCCTGTCCGTCAAATAGGCCTCGACAATGCGACGGAGGTAGGTCGGCATCCGGTGATACCCGAGTGCCTCCCTGATGCAACTCCAGGGCAGGGTATTGAAGGCATTGGCGATGTCTAGAGACACCGCCAAGACGACCCCACCCCGGGCCACAGCATCCCCCGTCGTGAGGGCTCGCACGCGCATGATGGCATCCACCGTAGAGCGCCCCCTGCGGAAACCAAACTGGCTGTCCGCCAAATCCGGCCCCACCCGCACCAGCTGCCCGGCAAGGCGGTCTGCAATTACTCTTTCAAAGAGCTTGCCCACCTCGTCGAGCAGCACGATGGGCCGGTAAGCGGACGGAGAGTCCGCAGGGCGCCCCGGCTTCTTGATGAGGACCAGTTTCCCCGTCTTCCAACGAAGTGGGAACCGGCCCCTCTCCAAGCATGCGCTTAGTAGCCCCCTTAGTCGAGGCCCGAGAGCCTCCAAGGCCAGGACCCAGGCTTTTCCAGGTAAGCCGTCGGGTCCTGGGGCGGTGTTTCTGGCATTCAGCCTACGTACCGCCACTCTCAACTCTACCTCGGTCACCTCCGGAGCATCGTCGTCGTCGTCGGTGTGGTCCGCATCTGGCATCGCAGGAGGCGGAGCCATGGACGGGGGAGTATGTTCCCCACGCGAAGGGAACAGAGCGCTCACCACGTCCTCCACGAGCTGGGGCCGGAGACTCTGCGTCAGCGGGGGAGCCCATGGGCGGAGTTTATCCCGCACCATCTTGTAGGGGCGTCCCCACGGGTCTCTGTTCAGAGTCCCCAGCGACTCCTCGCGGGCCAGCCCCCTGGCCCGCAAGATCTCCGCTCGGAGGGCGGTCTTCGCCGCTCTGACGTACAGCGACGCCTCACTTCGGAATTGATTAAAAACTCATTATTGAAAGACGTCTGTCAGTGCACGCAAATTATCTACCATTATTCAAGGAGGAAATTCGTCGCAGTCGGTAAAGTTTGGAGGGGATTAACAACAAATCCGCGCCCTTTAGTAATGACTTGAATTATTCTCTTCTGTAGATAGAAGCTTGCGTTTTATTTATTTTCCATTTTGTTTGTTAAAACGGTAATTACTTTGCGGTTTTCGCTTTTTTTTAAAGAAATATTTGTTGTATTTGTTTGTTTGTTGTCATCGAGCAGCAACTCATTACTTTGTTTGCACAGTCAGCCTCCTAAAGATGTATATATCGACAAGAATTCATTTTTGTTTCTGCAATTTGTGTTGTTTTGTATGTTTGTCGGTACCCTTACGAAGATTTGGGTGGCCGCCATCTTAGATTTTAATTTTCTTTATTTTGCGACATTAGTACTCCTGAAAACTATAAAAATTACATGATTAAAAGGGTGACGATAAAAAAATACCATGCTTTCACTGCTGGTGTTGAGTGCTGGTTTATAAAACTTTACATAATCAGCCTTTTTAATGTTCCCACTGCTGGGACACAGGCCTCCTCTCTTCGAGAGGGAGTGGGCTGTAATTCACCACACAGGCCCAGTGCGGGTTGGTAGATGTCACACGTCTTCGATTTTTTTGCTCTTGGACATGCCGGTTTCCGCACGATGTTTTCCTTCACCGTTGTGAGAGCGGTGGTGATGTAATCATTTACACAATGTATAGCGCCTGGCTGGGTTCAAACCCACGATCTACAACTCGTAAGTCGGCGCCGCCGTTACCACTGAGCTACCATTGCTCTAAAACCATAAACAGTATTAAATACATAATATTGTACATTTAAAATATTTTCTGTCATTTTCAAATTAAAACCCATAAATTTAATATCAGTAATATCACGGTTAATGGTATTCATTATTAACTACAGTTATTAATTATTCTGTTGGGGCTACTTTATCAATTGGTTTATGGGTACTGAATATATTAAAGCATCGTATTTTGATTCTCTTGGCCAAACAATGGGATGAAATAACTTTTGGATTTATTACAGTTAAATGTACCGTTTCACTGTGAATAGCGTTTGTGGTGAAACTTCATTCAGTTTAGTTTTATATGTAACTAGCTGCGCCCCGTGATTTTACCTGCATAAGCTTCGATCCCGTGGGGAAATCGGGATAAAAAGTATCCTATGTGTGAATCCTGTTTATAAACTATCTGTGTGCCAATTTTCATCCAAATCCGTGTAGTAGTTTTTGCGTGAAAGAGTAACAAACATTCATCCATTCATCCATCCATCCATACAAACTTTCGCGTTTATAATATTAGTAGGATTATGAAGACAGAAAATAAATTTATTTCATAGACTTATTTTAAATAAATATTTTGCTTACGTGTTAAGCAACTATACAGGGTGCAGAGACATCGACGCGCAAACTGAAACCATGAATTCAGCACATGGTTCTAGAATAAAATCAGCTGTTTGATAGAAAAGTGCAATACCTACGCGGTTAAAATGTATGGCAGAGCTAATTTATTTTAACTAAATGAAGAAAAATTACAACGCAGGAGGGTTCAGAATCATGTACTGAATCCATGGTAAAAGGTCGTTCGTCCATGTCCCTGCGAGACTGTATTGTAGTTGTATGTTGCAGGAGGTCTATTTGCCAGCAGTGGGAACGTTATATGAGTAGGTTGATCCGATAACGTTCTCACTGCTGGCACACAGACCTTCTCTCTGTAAGAAGGAGTTAGCCGTAATATACCACGCGGGCCAGTGCGGGTTGGCGGATGTCACATGTCTTCAAAGTTTTGGTTCTAGGACATGACGGTTTCCTCACAATGTTTTCCTTCACCGTTTTGAGAACAGTGGTGATGAAATAATTTACGCAAACTAAAGCGCTGTTCTGGTTCGAACCTACAACTACAACTCCGTTACCACTAAGCCACCACTGCTCACTTCATCAATAGATTAAGCACAAGTTCTTTGTAAAGACTTACCTAACGTGCTATATAAAGGTACAGGTAGATTTATAGCAATAACTTGAGCAAACTCGACAGAATAACACTAATAATTTCAACAAAACTTGCCTGTGTATTTCAAAAGTTCATTTTATACTCGTTAGCTTAGCCTCTACTAGGATAACTCGCTTCGACTTAGTTAAAGCCAAGAAAATCAATTGCTAAGATAAACTTCTAATACTAAATAAACTATTAAATTAACCTAACTAAAACTACAGGGTGTCTGGCGGCAGATTTATGTTTTTAAATACGATTATTTCAAAAAATAATAAACAGTGCGGGGGGGGGGGGGGTTCGTACGAGTATCATTTGAATCACCGATCGTGAGAATTTTTCAGTCACAATGTCGCAGTGGTCGGGTGAACATCACGCGTCGCCATCGAGGCATTTTTCAAGAACAACGATTCTTAGATTATCGCTCGTCGACAATTTTGTTCACACTTCAATATTCCACGGTTAAGTGATGGACCGAGTGTGAATTTAATTCGATCCTGGGTACAGAGGTTCCGGGCCAAGGGTTCGGCTATGAACACCCCCAGGACTCCCGAAAACATTGATCTGGTGGCACAGAGTTTACGTGAAAATGCACGACTTTCAGTACGGAACAGGGCAGCCTCATTGTGACTTCCAAGAGCGATTATCCATGAAATTTTAAAAAAGCATTTGAAGTTCCATGCTTTTGAAATTCAAATCCTTCAGGAACTGAAAGAAAATGACTTTGTTTTACGCAAAAATTTTGTGAAACGATGTTGGAGCGCTTTCGCACTGTGAATTGCATTTTATGGAGCGACGAGACTCATTTTTATTTAAACGGGCACGTTAATAAGCAGAACAGCCGTGTCGTAATTATAATTATTGTATACAAAATATTGTGAAACCTTTTGAATACTTTCTTAAATCAATTCTTGTATGACATACAAAAGTACGTTTCAGTGGTATCATCATCATCATCGTTTCAGCCGAAAGACGTTCACTGGTAGAATTTTAATGGTCCACTTGAATTAACTGGTTTACCTTTGACCACACAAGGTAAGATACTCTAAAGTTTAGAATTTATGTTCTAGATGTAATAAGAAAAATCCCTGAATAAAATGACTAACGTACTCCTTCTTTTGTTTTAGCTGCAATTTCCGCGTTAGGCATAAAAGTCCCATATTAAAATACGAGTCACACAATAAGCTATTTTAATAACTATAAAGCCTCGGACTATGACTTTCAGCCTTTCAATGAGGCCCATTGCTAGCGACCACGTTTCAGTACCATAGTTTACACGTATTGTTCAAAGCCTTTGAAATAGACACAGAGATAAATGTTAAGAAAACGACTTACTTTAAGTATAACAACAAAGTCAAAGAAGACGAAAAATACAGAAGAGTAACTCAAAATTGTTGACAAAAAACCATTAGCTACTTCAAACTTCTGTTCGCAATAAAGGACATTTCCGTTGAAAATATCGTGTATAAACTAAGTGCGCCTGACAACTTCCGAAAGCTTCTACTAATAAAGGACACCCGGTTCCTCCCAGCTAATGTACATAAATCTGAGATTATTAATTTCTTCGAGGGAAGCAAAGTTTATCTCGAAGTTATTCCTGAAGATCTCGCTTTTATGTCGAATTTGTTTTAGTTGTTTCTTCTTCATTTTGTGTAATTCCGATTTTGGCTGGTTCCTGGCAAATAATACTTTTTAGCCGACCTCAAAAAAAGGGGAGGTTCTCAATTCAACAGTATTTTTTTCGTTTGTTACCTCAGAACTCCCTACAAAATTATTTTGTACATCGGCTTATAAATAACTAAGCCGATTTGCAGGATTTACTTTCAGATTGGTCCCATAGATATTTCATCAAAAACGTTTCAGCAGTTTAGTTTTTAAACCAACATTACTGGTAAAATTACAACTTAAAAGTGAAAAATAAAAACTTTTTTACGAAAAAAAAAACAACCGACTTCCAAAAAAGACACTACAAAGTGAAAAATAGCTTTAATTTCGGAAGAAAACAACGAAAATGCGAACCCAACGACACCGACTTCCGAAATTAGTTATTTTTTTCTTTGTAGTCTTTTGGAAGTCGGATGTTTTTTTTTTGTAGTATTTTACAATTTATAATATTTTTGTATAAAGTTATTTTTCACTTTGTAGTGTCTTTATTGGAAGTCGGTTGTTTTTTTTTTTTTGTAAAAAAGTTTTTTGCTACATTGTTACAAGTATCTTTTGGTGCTCGAATAACGTTGGCATGGGCACTGTTGGTAATCATTTGTGCCATTCGAGGAGGCGCCAACAGAATCCTATTACAACGAGAAAAAAAATTGTTATGGATAAACTCAAAAAATACTAAACCGATTTTCAAAATTCTTTTACCTAGAAAGCTACATTATTATTGAGTTCATGCCCATGTTGTAACATGGGCAACATATTGTTTTAGTATATTGTGGTGTCTTACGACTTGCACGCGAACGACGTCGCGGACTGAAGCTAAGATGAATACTTTTAAAATACAGGGTGACTGGTAATTTGACGTATTCCGTCCAGGATGTGATAGTGGATCCCCCATTTGCAACAATTAAGCACACCATAATGGCTAGGCGAAAATTCATGGGATTCGAGAAAACCCAATTTTTATGTGTTTTTGAAAATTCGCCTGATTTCGTTACTAAATATCACTTTTATCTTAACTCTCAATTTGAATGGCCTCTATTGCTAACTTTTGACTGTTTGATGGTTTAGAAAATTTGGTTACACCAAAAGGTGTGTTAACGTATTAGGTACCTAACTGAATAGCTATAAAAGTCATGCAATTAGATAATTTAGACAAAAGTGATATTTAGTGACAAATTCTGGGAAATTTTCAAAAAACTATTGAAATTATTTTTTCTCGAATCCCATGAATTTGGGGGTGCTTAGTTGTTGCAAATAAGTCCCACTGTCACGTCCTGGAAGGAATACGTCAAATTACCAGTTACCCTGTATAATATTCCTAATTATTTTTTAACTAAAACTACAAGGAATGGCTGTCGTTCGAATAAAACATTATTTTCATTTATTTAAAATTTTATTACATGGAAATGATTTTCCTAGTTTTTTAAGATTTTTCGTGGAATTATCCGTCATACTTTGTCATCGGATTCGTACCGTTATGATATTATCCTTCCATTTCAAGAGCATCTTGCTCATCTTCGTAATAAAAGTTCACTTGATCGTCTGGCACATTACGTCTGAACCGAAAGTATTTACAATTATGACCATCGCCGTGGTAGAAATAAATGTATTCAGGATCATCTAAAAAAACGGCCACGTTAATAATACCACGTTAATGGTTTTACCGCCATTATTAGGAGTAGATGCGCATCCCTGATGACGCGTGTTCGCGACGGCACCAATAGTAATCTCAGTGTGTTCGCAGATCGGTAGGATTCCCCGATGTTGCGGAGGTGGATGCAGCTCCACGCTGAGTTTTAATTGTATGTACATCTGTGTCTGTAACCTACTAACACTAGAAGTTAAGTAAAATTGTTACTAACCCTATGGACTCCTGTCTGAAATAAAAGTTTTCTATTCTATTCTATTCTATTCTAATAATATGCCAGTTAACCTTGAAGTGCACGTGCACCTGTACCTCGAATGACTTTCGCCCACATTGATGGATATCATTAAATCGTCGTAGTCTCGTGTTAAAGTTGGAGCTGTGTCTGTGTACTGATTGTGGATAAAACGTGTCGTAAGAAATAATCAGACCAGCGCCTAAGGGTAACAGAATGCTAGTTCTGACCTGGAGGAATGAATGAAGATAACTGTGAGTATGTAAATTCTGTTACATTATAATAATAAATTCATTTATTTCACGTCGATAATAATAATTGATAAATACGATAAACCGTGATCACAAGCATACTCCTCACGTATTTTTAATAGCTTCCTCAAACCGCAGACCAAAGCGCTCAGCAGCACCATTTCGTCAGCAAAACTTAAATTATGGACACAGGTACCGTCAATGTGACAGCCGACATGCTGACTGCTGAGCGCCATGACCATCCCGTTAATATAACAATTAAACAGGGTTGCAGATGTCAAGCCACCCTGCCTGACTCCGCATTCGAGCTGAATACGCATCCGATATTGCCCCCGCCCACCCACATAACACTATTAGACTGTTGCGCATACCAGTACTGGAACATGCTGATAAGTTCCGGCGGCAAATCTATGCTCCTCAGCTTGCTCCACAGCAGGTCATACGCTACAAGGTCGAAAGCCTTGGACAAATCAAGCAAACACGCATACACGTTTTACGATCTCTGTAGCTGCAAGTAGGCCTGTAGTTACTCTTATCAGTAAGGTTTTTATTCTTCACTACAGGGACTACCACTGTTTTCATAAAGTCGGCTGGCAGGTAGGAATGTCTCACACACAACGAGTAAGACATAGCCAGGACCCTAGCAGTGTGTGGTCCGGCGTGTTGTAAGTGCTCAATGCTGAGTCCATCATGACCCGGGGACATATCACTCGAGATACGCCTTACGGCTGTAGTTACGTCCGTCTCCCGGAAAGTAGTCCTCACCTCCCGACTGTTTACGTCAGCACTGAGCACCTCCGTCGCTGTACCCATTGGAGCCTACACCAAAAAATGGTTCATAAGAAGATTTGCAATCTCCTTTGAGTCATGCATATCATCGATGCTCATAGAAAGGCCGAGTCTAACCCTAGTATATCTATGTCTATACATGACCATTGCTGGTCGCTACAAATATGCATAAGTTCTCTTAAAAACCACTCACCCGGATCCCCATGAAAGTCGCCTAAAATAACATATGACAAGTAACAGATTCGATTCCATATTCGTCAATAATGTCACTTATCTCACTCAAACAATCAGTAAAATCTTGTAATTTATCAACAGAGTTAGTTGGTTAGTAAACACTCATTACGATCACTTGTCTATCACTCGCTGTAATTTTAATAATCCACTTTATTTAGTAAATGATTTCAGATTTAAAACATTTTTGGGAGAAGTGGTGGCTCAATGGCAGCGACTTCGATTTGTTGGTCAAACTTTCGAACTCAGAAAGGTTTTTCTTTCTGTAACGGCCCCGGCCGAGCCTGGCAGACCCGGCCCGGTTGGCGACGAATGCAACCGGGCCCGGCCGTGTTGAGAAACATACCGGGTTGCAATCCCTTGATTGGAATTATTTACAGTGCTATTTGTATAATTTAAACTTACCTTTATATTTTTAGTTTTGCACGTTTACATTGTCTACATTGCCCAAAAGGTGATCTCCAACAACATTTGTATCAAAATACCCTTTCTAAAGGTATTTTTCTTTTACCTGTGGCTTTATAAATGCGTCTGCTTTGAATATTATAATTTTGATAATTAAAAATCACAATTAAACGTAAAAATTTGATCTAACTACACTTCATTTGAAATAAGATTAGACACTTAAACCTTTTTTACAATCCGTCCAACCGATTTTCAATTCTATTTCGTGGGCATAAGGATGGCATTAAAAGCAAAAAAGTGGTTACAATACCAACTATTTACTGCAGCTGTCATTTGTCATGCAACCAACGCAATAGAAGTCAAAATCGGTTGAACGGACTGTAAAAAAGGTTTATTTAAATGTCTAATCTTATTCCAAATGGAGTATAAGCTATAATATAATCATTTTATACAGAATGATTTTTGCTACAGCACATTTTTTTTTTTTGTTTGGGAAATCAGCAAATGACTTCTCCCGCTCTGGGCTGAGCGGAAGGGCGTGTCAGACTTTTACTGACTAAAACCCACCCGTGTTCCTTCAGTTGCCTGTGCCAGGGGCCACGGTATCTCTTTTGAACAACCCGCGGTCCTGGCAGGCATCGGCCCTAGCGGACCCCGTCAGTTCGTGCTGACATCTATGTGAGGCGCGCGTGGAATACAACGCACCGTCGACCCGGGCCTGGTCCCTACCGAGCGGCGAGCTGCCCATTGCTCGCCGCACGCAAGCCCGCGCCTTCGGTGGCCGGGAGTCGGTTGTTGATTCCCGTCCAGGGCATCTCCTGCGGCGACTAGGGGCGTGAGGGCGCAGAGATTGCCTCTCCTTCACGCGCTCCGGCTCCTCCTTTGCGAGCATTACTGCTTCGCAGAAGGAGGTGACGGCCTCCCATGCACTCTCGCTCCGTACCATGGCCTGGACCAGGGCCGGACGTGAGATATCGCCACCGCCGATCGCCGCCTCGAGGACGCGGCGGTGCTCCGCCCAAACCAGGCAGACCTCCACCGTATGCCCTACCGTGTCCTCCAGGCAATCTACACAGTGACATCCTGGCGTTTCCTCCCGCCTTATCCTGAACAGGAACCTCCCGAAATAACCATGTCCGTTGAGGACCTGCGTCAGGCGGAAGGTGAGGGCGCCGTGGCGCCTCTCTAGCCACTCCTTAAAAAGGGGACTTATCGCCGCAATTGTGGCGTGCCCAGCACTGGGTTGCGACAATCGCGCTCTCCATGCCGCCATGAGATCCCGCCGGAGCTCTGTCCGCTGTACCGTGATTTCTCACGGCAGCGGAGTTACGCCCCGACGTTTAGCTTCCTCTCGCCACTCCCATATGTGGGCGAGGACTTTGGCCTCCAGATCCCATGGCGGCAATCCGGCAAGGAGGCTCGCCGCCTCAGTGGAGACCGTGCGGTATCCTCAGACTAGCCGGACAGCTGGGACCCTTTGGGATGCGTTCAACTGGCGGGCTGGTCGCCTACTCAAGGAACGCGCCCATACCGGTGCCCCGTAAAGGGCCATGGACCGCACGACATCCGCATAGAGCCTCCGGCAGGAGGCGTTTGGTCCCCCTAGATTGGGCAGGAGCCGCCTCAAGGCAGCCCCGGCCCGCTCCAGTCTGGGAGTCAAACGTCGGAAATGCTCCATGAAGTTCTACCGGCTGTCGAGGACGAGTCCCAGGTACTTCATCGTCAGCTCGACGCCAATGTGAACCCCTCCCTACCGTTATTTGTGAACCCGACGGTGTCGCGTCCCGAGGACCATGAAAACACATGGCCTCAGACTTTTGCAGGGCCACCTCGAGTCCCAATTGCCGGATCCTATCGACGATTGTCGCAACCCCGCGTGTTGCTTCTTCGGCCGCCGCCTGGTGCGACCTCCCCTGCGCCAGGACCAGCGTGTCGTCAGCGTAGCTAACCACGCTGACGCCGCTAGGGAGGTCGGCGCGCAGCACCCAGTCATACCTGATATCCCACCGATGCGGCCCCAGGACCGATCCCTGTGGGACACCGCACGACATCTCTCGCCGGTTCCATTCTCCCCGGTGACCGGGGTAGATGACGGCCCTGTCCGTGAAATAACAATTGCCGCGACAATGCGACAGAGGTAGGTCTGGCATCTGGTGATACCGGAGTGCCTACCTGATGCAACTCCAGGGTAGGGTATTGAAAGCATTGGTGTTGTCTAGAGACACCGCCAAGACCACTTCACCCCAGGCCATAGCCACCCCCGTCGTGAGGGCTCGCACGCGCATGATGGCGTCCACCGTAGAGCGCCCCCTGCGGAAATCAAACTGGCTTTCCGCCAAATCCGGCCCCACCCGCACCAGCTGCCCGACAAGGCGGTCTGCAATGACTCTTTCAAAGAGCTTGCCCACCTCGTCGAGCAGGGTGGTGGGCCGGTAAGCGGACGGAGAGTCCGCAGGGTGCTTCGGCTTCTTGGTGAGGACCAGTTTCCCCGTTTTCCAACGAAGTAGGAACTGGCCCTTCTACAAGCATGCGCTTAGTAGCCCCCTTTGTCGAGGCCTGAGAGCCTCCAAGGCCAGGACCCAGGCTTTTCCAGGTAAGCCGTTGGGTCCTGGGGTGGTATATTTTTCATTCAGCCTACGTACCGCCACTGTCAACTCTACCTCGGTCACCTCCGGAGCATCGTCGTCATCGTCGATGTGGTCTGCATCTGGCATCACAGGAGGCGGAGCCATGGGCGGGGTGTATGTTCCCCTCGCGAAGGGAACAGAGCATTTTATACAGAATGATTTTGCCACGGCACATCAGGGTTTAATCCGAAACTATGGGTGATAAATTTCAACAATATTATTCTTCTTCATTCTCCTGTAAAATTTAGGTCCTTTGATCACTTTGTTCGGAAAGTTTACAAATCAGGCAAAGCCAAGTACAATGAGTTTATACAAAATGATTTTGCGTGGGGGAACTTTAGAGCAAAATTCAAAACTATGTATCCATAGTTTTTATGTATTATATTATATTCTTATTAATTAGTAGCGTGTAAAACTAATTAATATTAATAACAACTTACATTTGTTTCTCTCACTGTTTCCGAAAATTCCTTCATATGGTTTCCAAGTTTCATTTCTTATTCTATGTCTGCAATTCTCAAGTTCCAATTGGCATTTGTTTGTGAAGTTTACCCATGATGCTGAATTATGATAAGCACAAATTGTGTGAAAATAAGATCTGAAAAAAAAGTTATAACTCAGAGTGAATTTCATCTGCCATTTCCTAAGAAAACTGCATTATTTCAATAAAAAAAGGAGGAGTCGATAAGCGGACTTTGTCCTGCAGTAGGACAATAAAGGCCACAAATAAATAATAATATTTCATTTAAGGCTGATTTTTCCAAAGCCAGATAATTTTATCGGAGAAATAATTTTGAATTATCGACTTTTCTTCCATACAAAAACTGTCAAACATCAATTTTATTCCACGAATAAAAATTATCTGTCGACTGAAAAATCAACCCTTAAACTATTTGTAGGCACTTGAATTGGCAGTCAGAAAGATGAAGCTAGATGCTCATTCCAAAGCGTAGTTACAAGTTAGGAATAATCATAATCTAAGTTCTTGATGCGTCTATGGTTTTTTAAAGCAAGTTCGGCTGTGTCAATATTATAAGAAAACTGTTGTTAGGTAACCCTGTGTGCTAGTAAGCGTTACCTAAACATTACGCATCGGCAAATTGGTATTGTAACTTTAGAAATAGAGTTTTTTGCCCATGCTATGGAATTTCTTGCCCATTCTTCTCCAGACGAATCAATTCTATTACCTCAAAGTCAAAGTCAAATCATATATTTCAAATAGGCACATAAAAGGCACTTTTGAACGTCGAAAATAAAATTAAAATAAAATTGATTCTTCTCGCCCCTTCCAAAAGGTAGTTTTCGTATGGAGAAGAATGGGCAAGAAACTCCACCGTTACTCTTTTAAAATGTTTTACAATATTTTGCATACATTATTTATATAATTATATGTGAAGACGATGCACCTAAAAATAAAATTACTTTACCACAATAAGTGAAAGAATTAAAACAACAACGTCCAAATATTCCTTTTCATGGTTTATTTAAAAAAAAATTTTTGACTTTAACTATCATCACCTAGTGGTTGCTGAAAAGTTTTTTGGGCAAAGAAGCTCCTTCATTATCATCAACATTTCCGCCGAAAGACGTCCACTGCTGGTCATAGGCCTCCTTCAAGCACCTCCACTTCGACCGGAACCATTTTTCTTTTTATTAATTTTTACGCATTAGGTTTATATGACGCCTAGTGTTAGTGAAACCGGGCTCTAGTACACCATGTTAGATAAAACACTCCAGAATAGGGATGGAAGTAAACACTAAGACATGTACCCCATAGGGGTATACTCCAACAGTTCCCATTTGGTGCTCCTAAAAGTATTTTTGAACACTGATATACAAGGTGTCGTTTTGTATCCTCGTCAAATTCAAGGAGGTTACTATGCTACTGAATCTCGACACAAATCAATAATAAAATAAGTAGTTTTTTTTTCTAATTTTCGGAAACCGGCATGTGTGGGACACGCATTTTAAAACGCGGCCTGTGTGAAACCGCACTGTAACTGATAGAGTTAGAGATAGTCGTGCGACACTGCCTACCGCATACGCAACGGGGCGATTCTGATCTATGAAAGTGGTGTATTCTGAAATACTGTCAAACTTAAATAAATAAATAAAAAAACAAGTAAGTATGTAATTATTATTTACCAGCGCTCATTATTTTATTTGATTATTTATGTCTTTCATAACAGCCTCCGGAAATTTGACGAGGATGCAAAACAACAGCTTGTAGGTTGTAAAAAGACACATCACATTCAACTTCGCATTCTGTAGGTACATCAAACTCTATAAGCTTTATGTATGTAACATACACTGATTAATTACTATTTTTACAAGCTGACACTTAAATATGTATATATCATCGCCTTGGAGGGCAATAGAGCTAAGCCACAATTTTTGCGAAATTGAGTTAAGTGAATTTACATGTTGTGAAAGAGCCAAAGTTTATATTAGTAAATAAATCTAACATGTATCATGACTGGAAGCAGGTTTATTTTTTAAATTTGCCAATAAATTTTAGTTTAGTTTCAATAAAAGTTAATTGTAGTCAAATTGTGGCTTGGCTCCATTGCCCTCCAAGGCGACGATATATATTATATACAAGTATATAATAAAAAAAATAAAGAAAAAGGCAGGAGCTCATTGGACACACACATCAAACTAAAACATTAAAGTATAAAAAAGTGGTAAAGTGATAAACTGGTTCCTATGTTGTTCCGAAATAAAACAATTATTATTATTATAAAAATTATTGCTGGGAAATTAATTTTATTTTTGGTGTGAATATTTTCTGTTTGCGGTATTGCGCAATGTAACACACGCAAAAAAATTGCTTATGGGTGCATGAAACGGTAAAGGGGTTGTTTAAAGTGGTGTTATAACATTAAAAACTTGTTTTCGTAAAAAAGCAAAGTAAATATTCTTACTCGAATTTTGACCTTCAATATCTTCGTAACCAGAAGATATCCAGGTAAGGTCCAATACAAAAACAAAGAAGAGGACTACACGTGACTCTCGGCTTCGATAAGTGTCTTTTTATATCCGTTATATGTATATTATATAATTATTTAGATAACATGAATTTTAATGATAATATTATTTCATTTGCATACCCATCTCTGATGCATTTTGTATACCAATAAAAACAATCATAATAATGGTCGTAAGTATTCGCACTCAGATTCTTTAACAGATCATAATCCACTCCTTCGAATACTAAAGGCACTGACACCGTTACAAAGGGCATTGCTGGGACATTCATTATTTTCGAAAGTGCTTCCATTATACCACTCGCATCTCCAGATCCATCACCAATTTCAGCTTGAATGGACGGTCCTTCATCGGTATCTCGTGGGTCATAATATCCGCTCTCGCATTTTGAAAGTCGGACTGAAACATGTCACATAATATTTTTTGCACATTAAAGTTATACCTACTAACTCTCATAATTTGCCTTTTCTTAACTATAGCATAATCAGCGTATAATCTTCCAACTGCTGGGACACAGGCTTCCTGTCTGTAAGGCCCAGTGCAGGTTGGCGGATGTCACATGTCTTCGTATTTTTGGTTCTAGGACATGCCGGTTTCCTCACAATATTACCTTCATCGTTTCGAGAGCAGTAGTGATGATATCAAATACACAAGGTAAAGTACCTGGGTTCGAAGTCACGACCTACAACTCGTAAATTGGGGACACCACTTTACCACCACTGCTCCTAGTTGGGAACAATACCTTTTCTCAACTACATAGCAGTCCATTTCCAGTCTAACCGAGTGAAGCTGAATAATAGTATTTTTCATGGAGCATCTGACCTCCAGAATCCAGTCACCGGGATACACGATACGTTTTTTGAAGCGCTGGGATGCGCTCGGTTCTCAATGCTTTGCTCAACACTCAGAGTTGAAAATCCAATGTGCGATAAAATCCCGCCGCGATATTTTTACATCTGTGCAAACGTCGGCTTAACTATAATAAAAAAAAAATTGGTAAATTGAAAATATTCTTACCGTTAATAGCATTAATAAAAAACACAACCAAACAAAAAGAAAAAAATACATCATTTTTAACAAACATTGTCAATACTACTCCGCATCGAATGACAGATTAAATTGATAACAAGAAGTCAACAAGTAAGAAGTTAATTAGCAGATGTTAATGAACTAATTATGATGACGTTAAATTCTTCATTAATATTGATTCTAATCTTCATAGCGAAACATTCAATTAAAACAGCGCTTGATATCATCAACAAAATATGTCACTCACGACATTCTTGAATATGAGCGCTCCCTCCATTTTTCTTAATGGAATGCTGTTAGATAGCTCGTATTCATTTGTTAACGCTACATATACATTGGTTATGTTTGTAGATATTACGTATATTACGTACCTGAGCACACCTTAAAGTACATACAGTCAGAGTAAAAAGTTCTGGTGTGCCGAATTTATTTAATATTCATTTTATGTTCTACATTTTAAAACTACCATATTAATTATTAAGTACTGCATGGAATACAATTTAAGTAACCTATCTAAATGATAATATTTTAAAGAATCACAGTATACATTCTAACGAAAGAAGTGCAGGTACAAAATGGTTCGGAGTACCATTGGTTGGTTATCCTTAGTAATTGTTATTGAGCAGTAAACGAAATCCGGTTTCGTTTCAGTTTGACGTATGTTGTTGATGTTTCTTTGCTTAGTTTAAATAATTCAATATAATGCCTATTAAATATACACTACAAAAATCTTAAATTATTTTTTTCATTTTAAATAAATATGTACATTCCTTAAAAATTAGACTTAACATACCGACTGTGCCTGGTGCATGCGATACACCGCTATAGGTAAATATATAAGCGTTACCAAACGGGAGCGTTACCAAACGGGCGTGACCCGTTTTTTTGGGCTTCGAACATTGTGACCCTAACGGGTGCCTGATTGTCTGTACCAGGATATTATATTTTTAACAAGCTAATATTTAATTTGGTTTAAACTTTCCATGTAGACATTTTTAAAGAAAGTTTCGCCTTCGAAACGAGTTTTCGAGGTTTCGAGCTTCGACTTATGTACAGTCACCAAAGGAGATAAGTAACCAGGCTCATCGACTATAGTTGAAATGGTGGTCGGAAAACGACATCATTTCATAAAATGATCTCCTGGAAACGTACTACAGGTATAAAAAATACCCTTTATCTTAGTCCAGGTAATGGTCTACCTGGGTGCATTTTATCCGAATCCGTTCAATCGATCCAACATTCTAAACTCACAAACATACAAACTCACACTTATAATATTAGAAGGAAGTAGGATAATAGTTTTATTTTTTTTTAATCGTTATTTGAGAAACAAGATTTGGCCAACAAGATAAGTTGCTCCGTATGAGCGAGCGGTTTCGCACTACGTACGATCCGAATCCGAATCCAAGATCCGAGTTCAATCCGAGTTGGGAATGTTCGGAAATTCGGACGGACTGAGTTCGGATGTAGTGCGCAATCCGTCATACAAATAGCACTGCCATAGTGCTAATTGTATGAGGGGTTGCGCACTACACGCATACACATTGGAACGTCATTCCTAGGACTCGGATCAGATGCAGTGCAGAATTGCTCTAAGGCGGCCCTACTGCGCAATATGATTGAATCAGCCCTTGCACTCAAACGATCCATTATTTTCATGCAATAACATTGACGGCCCATAAGCTTTAATGTATTCGGGTGAGCAAGACCTGCCCAACGCTTATTCTACACGGTGCAATTAAAATATGGTGCAAAAATAATTTAACTAGGTCAAACTTTTGTTCAATCATTGCGCAATCTTCAATATGAACCGATAAAGGTTTAGGTCGAAAACATTGCGCAATTCGTGATATTGTGTGTAGCGTAGACCTTTTTCAAAGGTTATAAAAAAAAGCAGCTGTGTCGTACAAAAGTAACCTACGCGATCAAACTGTATGGAACAGTTTCAACAAACTGTCAACGTCCGGTTGTTGAAAATTAACTTAACTAACTTCTTCAAGAATTGGGCTATCAAAAGCAAAAATATTTTTTTCAAATCCTACTGGTAATTGCATCTCTGCAATAACCAGCTCATTAAAAGAAACACAAACAAACTCTTCAGCTTTATTATATAAAACTTTACAATTGATGTTTAATATTTGAATAGCATCATATCGTATTAATTTAAATCTTCAAACGGTTGCGTAATATTTTCCTTTTCAGCATCCAGACCGGCAAGTTTAAAGTACCATATCACCGCCTGTCGTTCAGATTTGACATGTCCTGCGTAGTAATGACAATCGAAATGTTTCCCGTTGTGAAATATTTCATCTGAAAATTTTAAAAAATATGTAATTTTCCACTTATCGACATCTGCCTAGCCTTTTCCTAATTATGTTGGGGACGGCTTCCAGACTAACCGGATGCAGCTGAATATAACTATTTTACATGACTGCTATCTGACTTCCACAACCCAGTTACTGGGTAATACGATACCCCTTGGTAAGACTGGTTGTCAGACTATATCATTTTCCACTCACCCTAGAAATAAACCTGTATTAGGGGTGGGTACCCCTCTCAGATTTAACAAATAGCATAAGCATAACATGGGTGAGAGGGATCTCACAAATGTTTAGTTATTATTTAATTTATTTAGTCTTTTAAGCACTCGAATTTACAGAGTCGGACCTAAATCTACCTCTGTAAATATGGCATTTTCGACCAGTCTTAAAATTATTAACTGCGCCCCGCCGTTTCATCCACATAAGTCTCGACCACATGGAAATATAGGGATAAAAAAAATTATGTCTTAATCCAGGTCATGATCTATACATCATGTACCAAATTTAATCCAACTCTGTTCAGCCGTTTAGCCGTTTAGCGTGAAAGCGTAACAAACAAACATACAAAAAAACATTATTTTTCTCTTTTTAATATTAATTCAAATTTCTAAAATTAATACGTACCATCGAGAGAAGCTGAGTTGTCGTTTAATTTCTTTTGCCGACGAATTAAACAGTCCTGTAGCTTTATTGTACACAAACCATAAAAGTTTGTCAATCCCATTTTCTTCTTATAAACGCATACTGCTTTGGGAACATAGTTTCTGAAATAAGTAAAATTGTCGTGGAAAAATATTAGCTGACCAAATGAAAAGCCTCAGAATCTACCACTGTTGTGTGTGGGAGTTGGCCATAATCCACCACACGTGCCCAGTGCGGGTTGATAGATGTCACATGTCCACGTGCGCCTCAAAGAGATGTCAGCATAGATGACGGGGCCCGACAGGGCCGAAGCCTGCCGGGGTAGCGGGATCGTCCGAAAGGGTTACCGCTGCCCTGGTACATAAAGGGCTAAGGAAGGAACACGGGTGGGTTTTAGTCAGTAAGAGTCTGACACTCCCTTCTGCTCCACCCAGAGCGGGAGGAGTCATTTGATGATTTCCCATCCACAAAAAAAAAAAAAAAAAAGATGTCACATGTCTTCGAATTTTTAGGTCTAGGACATGCCGGTTTACTTAACATGTTTTCCTTCACCGTTTTGACAGCAGTGGGGATGAAATAAATGACATAAAGTAAAGCACCTGTCTGGGTTCGAACCCAAGACCTACAACTTGGAAGTCGGGGTCAATGTCGAAATCACTGAGCCATAACTGCTCCAATTCCACCTTAGATATATTTTTTATCGACAATTAAATAAAACTTTCAAGTCAAAGTCAAAGTCAAATCATTTATTTCAAATAGGCACATAAAAGGCACTTTTGAACGTCAAAAATAAAATTAAAATAAAATTGATTCTAGTCGCCCCTTCCAAAAGGTAGTTTTCGTATGGAGAAGAATGGGCAAGAAACTCCACCGTTACTCTTTTAAAATGTTTTACAATATTTTGCATACATTATTTATATAATTATATGTGAAGACGCACCTAAAAATAAAATTACTATACCACAATAGGTAAACTATACCACAATAGGTAAACTATACCACAATAGGTAAACTATACCACAATAGGTAAGTACCCATCAACTCAGTCTTGTGCAATCCACTGCTTGCTAAGCATAAGCCTCTCCCAAGTTGCATCCATCTAACTGGTGAAAGCACGGTTGCCAGTTCACGGTCTCCACTCCTTCACCTAATACATTTCCGAATTCGTAAATCGAGCCACAGTGCATTTCCATGTAGGTAAAAAATAGCCTGAAAAATCAAAATTAAAAGAAAAAGTTTTTATGCAGTATTGAAGCCGATAAACTGGTTATCATTTTGGTGTGATCATTGTTAACTAAATTAACGACCAACCAGCTATAGAACTTTATATAAAAAATGCTGGGGTGGATGGGTTCAGATGTCTGGAAGTGTGTCGAGAACCATTTACAAGATGCGAGTTTCTTTTGCTTATAGGGTAATTATGTTATCAGTTGACTCTCAAATTAGCCAATCAGTGTTCAAGTTTCAAACAAACTGGCCGAGATTTTTACAATGATCCTAAGGGTGATTTCCTTTTTTTCAAGAACGTTCACATTCTAATATCAGTCCCAATCTGTCAAAAATATCTCAAAGTTTCATACGTATTTTACCAGTTTTTGAAATTGTTTGTCAGTGAGGTGACATTTCGACTAGATTTCGAAAGCTATTTATTACGGGAATTGTCCTTCTGATATTATAAAAAGGCCCTAGGATTTTCGCAACTTGCCAATTTTTCAATTAATATCCTGCGACATAGGTCGTACACATAGGTCATAGAATAAGCAAGCTAAAGTGGTAATGGGCCGGCTATATTAGCCGTAGAACCGATGACCATTGGAGTAAACATGCTCTTTTAGTGGAGACCGCAAATTGGCAAACGTAAGTTAAGACATAGGTATATATAAATAAATAAATATGCATGTTTAGGTTAAGGTATTTATATAAGGGCCTGCGTCGCCTGAAATAAATAAATAAGACGCCCCAGGCTCCGTAGAGCGTCGATCTTCGCAGGGTGGCTGGTAGCAGTTGGATGAGAGTTGTCGAAAATCGAGCAATTAGACAGGCCTATGTTCAGCAGTACTCCTGTAGGCTGCTGATGATGATCCTGCGACATAATGTTATATAAATCGTACATGTCCGTCGAGCAGTGGTTTTCTTCTGCGTAGCAGTTGGCACTAGGGTCAGGGTCATCATAGTATTCTAATGGTTCCGGTTCAGCCTTTTCTGCAATCACTTTGTTTTGACGTTTCTTTGGTCCTGCTCCTGCATCTTGTGATAGATACATACCCACTGAAATAATAAATTTAGTCTTAAAACAAGGCAGGCTATTAAGGGGGATGCGCTTAGGCAGCTCGCAAAATTAAAATTGTCATTGTCAAGTTTTATGTTAATTAAAGTATGATGCGCGTCCGTAACCAAAATATCTATTTACAGAATTATAACAATTAGAATCTATAAGTACTATATTATAATATTATTAAGGGCTGATTTTATCAAAGTCAGATATCTTTTATCCAGTTCTAGTACGGAAAAACTCAAAAATTCAAAATTTATGCTCAAGATAAGACTTGTTCTAGGTATAAAAGTTTGGAGGAATTCGTTTTTAATTGAAAATTTCTTTCACCATTTTTGAAAGACGCATTATTCCAGATGGATATTATAATATGCTATTAACAAAATACCGTCTCCACATGTAAATCCTACTAATTTTATAAATGCGAAAGTTTGTAAGGATGGATGGATGGATGTTTGTTACTCTTTCACGCAAAAACTACTGAACGGATTTGCATGAAATTTGGCACACAGATAGTTTATAACTGAGAATAACCCATGGGATACTTTTCATCCCGGTATTCCCACGGGATCGAAACTTATGCGGGTGAAACTGCGGGGTGCAGCTAGTTGATCATATTTTAATCAACATGTACGTGTAAAAAATATGAGTAAATTCGATTTTTGCTCAGCATTAAAGGTCACGACGTTATTAAGTCAAAGACTTTTTGCGAAAGGCAAAAGGGCCTGGGTGGACTACCCCGGCCCATTTGCCTTTCGCAAAAAAGTCTTTGACTTATGACGTTTAATGCTGAGTTGCTTATACAGGCTGGCCCGTATACAGTTTGGCTCGTTTACAGTGTGGCCCGTATACAGTGTGGCCCGTAAATAGTATTCCTTTTCAATTTTTTTTACAATAGGGTTTAAAAAAAAGTATGGTAATAAATATATTTTCACGGTCATCCTCTGTGGCGCTAAACACCAAGGCCAAAGACAACAGACGCAAGAGCTTAAAAAAAACTTACAAATTAAAGACGATAAAAAAATCTTACCACAAAGTCCAAGAATTAAAAAGAAATAGAAAATTTCCCTCATTGTTTTAGCTTCACGAAAATCTTTGTCTGTTTAGAGAGTATCGACGACCATACAGTGTAACAAACTAAAAACACTAATGAACTTGTAGGGTGATAAGGCTTAATACGAAATTGATAGCAAAACGATCTTGATAAAGGAAGTATTAAGTGATGAACATAAGATTACACCTGTTTTCTCCGAACGGGTAGGCAGAGTTAATTTAATTTATTTATTTATTTAAGGCAGACACAGTGATCCATATTTATCTTAGGCCTAATTTTTGCAACGCCAGATAATTTTATCGGAGGAGTTATTTTGAATTTTTGAAAGTTCTTCCATACAAAAACTGTCAGACGTCAATTTTGTTCCACAAATAAAAATTGTCTGTCGATTGAAAACTCAGCCCTAAGTCAAACAAAGTGATCCATATTTATGTTACCACGGGAAAACTCTTGTATTCATTTCGTCCTCTTATCCCTAATTAAAAAAAAAACGGCGCACAAGGGTTCCTTACCACTTTCCGATACAATTATAACACTACTCGCTACTATTTATATACTACAATTATACGCGTTTTTTTACGAAAGTATTAACAAAAATACTTTCGTAAAAAAACGCGTATAATTGTATCTTGTAAGGTCCCTTTAATTATAAACTTGATTTTATTTTTATTAGTTGTTGTTATAGTGGCCATAGTAATGACACTCTGTGATAATTTTAATTGTCGACGGTTCAAAAGATACAGATTTAACCCTTTCCCAGTGACAGTCGGATGGATGGACATTGGACACCCACATGGGTACGGAACCCGAAAAATCAATATGAATATAAAATTCTTCCACGGTGTTTATGTTTCTTTGAGGATATTAGAAAAAGTAAAAGACAGCTCATTAAGATGGTAATGAACTTCGTGATAAGTTTTAATTAGATCATGATAATGGAGTTCGTACAGACGCCAGCAGGTCTAGCTACCCGAAACTATCAAATTTTCCCAATCAATCTTGAACCTTAATTCTTTAGCCCTAAAGTTGAAAATCTATTAAACAAATTTGACAGATTGTAGTAGCTTGGTATGCTTGCGTCGGTACAATCATAAATCCACTGGTTTCTTTGGTTAAGTTTGCCGTCACAAGTCAGGGCCAGTCAGCGGTGGTCAGTGGTGTCAGTTGGGGTCGGCTTCCAGCCTAACCAGATACAGATTAATGCCAGTGTTTTACATGGAGCGACTACCTATCTGACCTCCTGAACTCAGTAACTAGGTAACACGATACCCCTTGGTAAGAATGGTTGTCAGACGTTCAGGCTTCTGACTACCCGTAACGACTCTTTTTTTTCTGTTTTTTTAAAAAAAAAACGTTTACAAACATTTAAACTCACATACACAAACAGCCAGACTCGAAACTACTTGTAGGTCATACAAATATTTGTTCCGTGCGGGAATCGAACCCGCGACACGCAGCGCAGCAGTCAATCGCTTAACCACTGCGCCAACCGTGCCGTCAAAAGCTACGAATGACAACCGGGACCAACGGCTTTACATGCTTTCCGAGGCACGGAGGTGTCTTGGTATGTAAAGATGGTCACCCATCCACGGACCAACCGTGGCAAGTGAAGCTTAACCTGATCGATCAAACCATGCGGCTGTTACTACTTAGTTACTACTGACTACCCGTACTAATGACAGTACGGTTCCTGGTTCGGTTTCACACAGAGCTCTAGTTGGGAGCTGCACCCTATTAACGTAATACACTTTCAATCAGAATCCCTTCGGGATTAGAAATTTCCTCGAAAACCTTCGGACCCTTCTGAACAACGCAATTTACGTGGCTGAACAGTAAAAATGAAAGGCATTGCTATCGATTGTTATTTAAAGTGTGTTACACAATTACCCCGCAGGTCCAGAAAACTATAAGCTTAATTCAATTATTACAATACTAGCTGCCCCCCGCGGTTTTACCTGCATAAGTTTCGATCCCGTGGGAAAATCGGGATTAAAAGTATCCTATGTGTTAATCCTGGTTATAAACTATCTGTGTGCCAAATTTCATCCAAATCCGTGTAGCGGTTTTTGCGTGAAAGAGTAACAAACCACCATCCATCCATCCATACAAACTTTCGCGTTTATAATATTAGTAGGAGTAGAATACCAAACATTCTATTTTATTTAATTTTATGACGAGCCCGCTTAAGTTTAGCGTCAGTGAAGCTGCCATCTTTGAATGAGGTCTTTCATATACCAAATTCCCAGTTTATTATTGTCTCGTATTTAACAATGCACAAACGGAATCTGTTCGTTCTCCAATAAATAGTATAAAACAAGTTGCTTGTCATGTCTGTCTGGCTGTATAAGTGCTTCGTTTTTCTAAACCACATATTGTATTTTGTTGCAGTTTTCACCATTATTTAGAGATTCCGGAAGGTTTATGTGTTTAGCGGTATCTACCACGCCACATGCGAACTACGCGTCATACTGACGTCACACAAAATCCTGCATCTCGCAAGCAAAGTTTACTGCGCAACTTGCATATATACAACGGCCCAACATGAATAATCGGGCAGTTGCCGACGCCAGACACAACACACGTCTGGTCGGAGAATCCTCTCTTTTATATAGAGTATGAGTGAGCTTTATACCCTGTTCTTCATACCTCTATATGTGAATAACAGAAATCTCATTGTTTGGAAGTGTCGCCAAATCAGTAGATGCCACCAAAATAATTCATTCCTCTTTATCTTTGCCTACGGGCCCTCGGCTGCTGCAAAGACATTGGTCAATCATGCTGATCTTCTTCTTTTCGTTTCGTCAGTACATCTATGTAATTTGGCCCGTTAAAAAGTCCGTTGGTCGTGCCTCTGATGACAGCCGTTTGGAGTACCATCCTGATGAAAGGATTAGTCAGCTGGACTCTGCGTTACCGAGTGTTAGCTGTCCAGGGTTTGGAATTCCATGGTCATGTTCATACTCGTGCTCAGCATAATCAGTCTATAACGGTCCCACTGCTGGGACACAGGCCTCCTCTCTTTTTGAGAGGGATTCGGCCGTAATCCACCACGCGGACCCAGTGAAGGTTGGTAGGTCTCACATTTGTCGTGTTTTAAAATTTTTGGTTCTAGGACATGACGGGTAATGACCCGTCATGAAAAACGTCGTGATGAATGCATCACGATGTTTTTCTTCACCGTTTTCTGCTCATGCTCATGAAATAATAAATAAAGTTATCATATCCATTAAAAACTCAATCCACACCAAATGCAAACACAACATTGTGACAATCATACATCCTTAATCCAATCAATTAATATTCATTCGGTCACACGATAATCCAGCTGCCATAACTGCACTTCCAATACATCATCAATCACGACAATTGTGACCCTACATAGAACAGAAACGAGTGAACGAATTGAAAAGATTGAACTATGAACGGAAGACATGTAATTGGCAATCTGCGCACACGATACATTAACAATAAATAGTATAGGATACGGCAGTTTTGTTAGCAATAATTAATTGTAATTGTCCATTCATTCATGGGGCCGTGCCAAGTTGTTGACTGAATAGCGACCGATGAATTTTTACACCGTATGTGTGTGTAGCATTGTGTTGTGTTTTGTTTTTCAATGTAATCAACTGTGTGGAACGTAATGCCCTATTTATACGAAGCAAGGTTTTTGCCTGTGGAATATATTTTATTTGAAGCAAGAAATGACTGGTTACCTGAAAAAAAAAAAACAGTGTTTGGACGGTTCAACTTTAATTGTGGCTTCAACTATGTTATGCCACAAAATGGAGTTACCGGCTTAGCTTCCAGAATAAGAAAGCTGAAGTGGCAGTGGGCTGGCTATGTTTGTGGAACGACCGATGGCCGGTGGAGTAGACGAGTCCAGGGGGTCTACTCCGAAGTAGTATCGGCCGAATGTTCGGCCGTTTCCTGCTAGGAGTTACTATTTGGTTCGGTTGGTTCTGATCCTACACTCCTACACTCTTTTGAATGTTGAGTATGGTCCCGACCCAACTGAGCCGATCCGAACTTTTTTCGCATTTTTCAATAATATTCGGTTCGGCCATGTGTCGGTCCGATCCGAACATTCGCACTTTGCACTTCGGAGTAGGCCCCTTGGAGTGGAGACCGTGTAACGGCAAGCGTAGTGTGGGACGCCCCCAGCTAGATGGACAGACGACCTCCAAAAGGCGGCTAGGACAGACTGGATGCGAAAGACGGCGGATAGAGTGTTATGGCGCAGCTTGGGAGTGGCCTGTGGCCAGCAATGGACTGCAATAGGCTGAGTTGATTGATTGATGCCACATGCAATTAAAATAGCACCGTTAATAAGCCTTAACAATGTGTTTGCGACTTCTATCATTCTTGCGGACGATCATTAGAAAGGATGACTGGAAAACGGAAGACATTTTAGTAACACAGCGCTAGTCGTAGTAGATTTTCTCGAAAAGAAGAGGAATCGCTTTCCTGTTTCAGAAATCAAGCATTATTATAATGGGTACACAGTAAGTAAAATGCAACATGAAATGTAAAATACGTTGAAACGAACAAATGCAACATGAAAATAAGTAACACAACAACAGGTGAATTTGTTTCATATATATACAGCGTGTATTTTTATTCTTTTCATATCGCTGGCACGACTGAATTTTAAATCTTGTTGGTCCAAAACTTTAAAACAAAAAAAGCGTGTATTAGAAATATAGAACAACTTTCTCCTTGGGACCAACATTGTAATCGTGAAACAAATATCAGCCTTTAAGTAACATTGAAGTTTTGTATGGGATATTAATCATTTTGCTGGTCATATAATCACGTTAGTATGTCATTAAGTGTCATTATCCTACGACTTGTTTCACCACTTCTGGATAATTTCTGGTTAACCACGGTTGGCGCAGTGGTTAAGCGATTGAGTACTGCGCTGCGTGTCGCGGTTCGATTTCCGCACGGAACAAATATTTGTATGACCTGCAAGTAGTTGTTCCGGGTCTGGCTGCTTGTGTGTGTGAGTTCAAATGTTTGTAAACGCACCAACGATACAGTAGAAATTTCTAGGGCAACGTTATTAAAAAAAGACGAAGAAAACTAGCATAATCAGCCTATAGCTAATGTTCCCACTACTGGGACACAGGCCTCTCTGTGAGAGGGGGCCCGAAATCCACAATCACACAGCGCTGCGGGCCTAGTGCGGGTTGGTAGATGTCACATATCTTCGAATTTTTTGGTTCTAAGGCATACCGGTTTTCTCACGATGTTTTCTTTCGCCGTTTTAAGAGCAGTAGTTACTTTCTGACTGCCTGGATTTTAGCGGGCTTTTTAACTAGTAACGTTCAACTTTTGATTATTTTGGATAAGAGCAATGCCTAGTACCCCGCGTACTAGCCAAAAGCGATCGTCACGCGAGTACGCGATTGTCGCTTTTTGTTCGGAAAACTGGAAGGCGCCCTCTCTCGGTGCGACCACGCAGTCTGTGACAGTGACATAAAACATATATGAACGTGACGATTTCGTACTCACGCGACGATCACTTTTGGTTATTACGGGAATGAATAATTATTTATAATCCTGTGTTGTCCCACTGCAGCACAAAGGCAAAAAAATATGGGCTTGTTTCAAAAAGTGGAAAGAGAGGAGCTCTTTCCATTTTTTGAAACAGGCCCATATTTTTTATATGTGTAACTTACTACGCATTATCAGCCAGTCTGCCAGACGCATCGATCAGTGCAATAATGTAAACATTATATAAATTGGAGATATCAGGAGGAAATTGCTAACAATTCTGTCCCCAACAACAAATTAATTTCGATATAATTACCATTATAATAATTTCGAAATTAATTAATTTGCCATGACAAAGCAACTTGGGACACAATCGCTGTTCATTACTCCTTGCCCGGTGAACACAATATTATTCTGTGAAGCGCGTGAATTCATGAACTCAGGTAATGGATAACCTGCACAACAATTACGCCTGTATTCCTTGAAGGTATAGGTAGAGGTGTTTAGTAGACACATTTCGCCAGTTATATGTAGGTCCCATATAATAGGAGCGAGCCATATACGACATGTCTCGGAATTAACGCACACCACCAACACCCCCATTAACATATTACCTATGTTATAATCATAAAATATGTACATATTTTTTTGTTATAAGTTTGAATTAAATTGTCCTGTAATCTAATTATAAATTGGCTATTTATTAAATTACTAGCGGACCCGGCAGACGTCGTTCTGCCCGAACAAACAGCGCCACCTACCGGGTGCAATTGTGTTCACAAACCTTGTCCTGACAATAACAAACACAAAATAAAAGAATTATCCAATTTGGTGCAGTCGATCGGAAGTTATGCGCGTAAATACAATTCGGTGATTCATTTTTATTTATATAGATAGATTTATACTGATCGTGGATGAACATTGTGTTCACATTACAAATCTTCGCACGCACACTTTTGCATACGTGTAAGGGCTTAGCGTAGTAGCTACTTTTCCATTTTGATTTATATTGACTGTACATATAAGTTGCTTTTTGCTGGGACTATAATTTGCTTATTTTTAACCATTTTTGCGATAAAAAGTTACCTATATTAAAAAAGACTCAATTCAGTAAAGGATTCTGAACAAACTACTTTCATAATGTCCATCAATTCGGTTACACATTGTATACAAACCCAGATTCTGAAATGCTTTTAGGATTTACCAGAAAACACGATTTAACGCTTTTAACGCCGTCAACGCCGGCTGTCGCTGATGCGCATGATTAACGCAAATAAACGTATTTTCTTGCTTTCTACTTTGCAAGTTTGAGGATTTACCCTGCATCTCGCGCTCAGCAGTCATGCTGTCGACTGGTCCACCACTGCACCAGCGAGGCAGTCATATTTATAATTATTCTGTCCTTGTGTATATGTACTCGCGTGGTCTTTTTTGTCCATATTATAAACATCTAGTAGTTGCCATCACAGAGAGAGTTCACTTCTGTGCTAACCATGTAATCATCCCTGAGTCTTTTATTCGCCCTCTTTTCTTGGCAGTCAAAATGTTGAGGCACAATAAAGTATATTATGTGAAAAGACATTTATAAAGCCGAGAGTCTTTTGAACTAAAAACAAAAAAATATTTTTGTTAGTACTAGACCATACCTTCTGGTAACGGAGATATTGAAGTCAAAGTTCCTTGTTCCTTAAAGGACATTGTCCGGAATCGCCCTGTGCACAAGAAATATCGGACATACCCGATAATTAATTGTCTATTTTACTATATTAGTTGCAAATACTTTTGTAACACGGACTAGCTGCATGCCAAAATGAGCATTTTAGAGTATTTTACGCGACTAATAACATTAATCACCGCCATCTTCGCCAAACGTCTTGTCGTATCAAAAAAAATTAGGCATACCCAATCGATTGCAATCGATCGATCGAATTTTTAATGAATTGTTGCATGTTTTTGAATCTGAATCACTAGAAAATTCACTCAAAAGCGCTGAGTCATTTATCAATGCACACTAACGCCATCCATCTACCGCGCTACATCACCACTATCATCAAAGGAGACAGCATTATTTTTACATTAATACACCCAAACATTTTATCTCATTTCAAAACCAATGCTAAGCATACAGGTACCTATGTTAATTAGATTCTATGCATTTAAACGTTGCAATTACAAACACTTAGGCTTTAGAAAAAAACTGCTTTGATACCTAATTATCTAGGTAGGTACAAAAAATCGCTAAATGTATTATGTTATTGTTTTTTAGTTTCTTAAAAATCACTCGGAGCTATGAAAAACTATACCTAATATTCGTTGTTATGGTTCGATGATACTTTTTTTGAAAATAAATCTATTCTGTAGCTAGTTCGCTATACAAATAAGATCTTATAGGAGTTTACTAATGATCGACAATACAACACATAATTTTCCGATGCTCTTGGTTCCAGGGCGAACAATGTATGGGCGCAGAGCAATGTCCTTTTATTTCAGGAAAACATGTTTAACATGTTATAAATTAACTCTAAATACCTAAACAACTCCTGTACCTTTGCATGCACCCTAAAGCACAATATTTTGCACGCTGTTGTAAACAGCGTATTTTAGTATTTTCACACCAAAAATTAAAGCAATTTCCCTGCAAAAATGTTTGCTCAATGTTACTTAGTTTGATGTACAGAATGCGAAGGTAATGGCTAGGTAATGTGTCTTCTTACACCCTGTATTTACTGAACAAACGACCCAGATTATATCGAAGCGTCGAAGCCTATAAGCGTACTGAAGCGCTCCGGGAATCAATGCTATAATTCTGTAGTATCAAGATCGAAATCCCACGGGATGCTTATGTGGTAGATCAATACTGCAGATGTCAATACACTTAACAATAACAGAAGATACATTGAGTACGAAGAGGTCCCAAGGCGATACTAAACGACGTGTTTTGTAGTATTGTTTATTCAACCTCGTAAATACTTTTCAACTTTTGACAAAAACTGCCAGTACATTAAAACTTCACTAAGGTTAAAACCATTTAGCTGCCGCATTGGTTTTGAGGCAAAAATTGACGTTGAAGTTTTTTGATTTGCATCCTTAGGATGGTAGAGCAATTACGAGGTGGAATCTTCTATACATATAATGCATATAGCATAGGCATAATCAGCTTATAATATTCCCACTGCTGGGACACAGGCCTCCTCTCTATGCGAGGGAAGGGGCCATTATCCACTACGCGGGCCCAGTGCGGGTAGGTAGATGTCACGTCTTCGAATTTTTGGTACATACATACAAATAAATAAAATGGAAATTTCTGTTTATGATGTCAATATAACAGCTTTTTACTAAATGCATATGAAAGTTTATACGGTATATATAACAAAAAAAGTATTTTTATTTTTTTGTCTGTGTGTCGTTTTGTTCCGGCTAATTTCCGAAACGGCTACACCGATTTTGACGGGACTTTCACTGACAGACAGCTGATATAATAAGGAGTAACTTAGGCAAATAATAATTAGGGTTCGGAGAGCTTGTATTTCAGGCGCCAGTGAGTCCGTGTGTGGTGAACGGTGCGGTTACAATTTAGCAAGTTTTATGCAACAAACCTAATCAAATTATATTATTGTTTGTACTGCCCTTTGGGTAGCAGTATACAGTAGGTACCTCCGTTAGTATTTGACTTAGATATAGCACAGAAATTTCGATATTTTGACATGTCGTCACACCAGTACATTGCACACGTGTGTGCAGAGGCGGATCGCTATAGTTAGCATAATATAAAACGAAGGAGACTATGTCATAGGTAATTATAGTTTTCGTGACTCATTTAAGACACGTTGCACTCGTAATTCTTAATGTGACTTAAATGATTTTAAACGACATGACGTATGTACAGATAGATGTAAGGTCTATTCAAATGTATTTTTCCAATTGATGTTATTTCAAGTTAAACAAATATCAATTTAATTTTAGTTGCAATTAAGAAGATTTTAGAGTGACCAGCACTATTGAAAAAGTTATAAATATGTTTGAAGTTGTAGCATAAACTTAACTTTATTGCGTAGGAATTAAAGCTAATTTTCCAAAAACTCATATTTGTTGACATGTTTGGCAACTAAATCGCGAACGCAGTTTAGCACGTAAACGATGTATAGTTTGTAAACGTAGAAAAAATGTCACGCATTTGAACCTGGAAGTAACTGAACATACAATTTAAAATGGTTATACCATTAATAGATGAATCTGGAAAACAGGTTGTCTACCTATCCTTAACAGTAGCGACCACCGATATGTCATACATATATAAACTCACCCTTTCTTCCCATGGGCATGATAGGCTGAAACGATAGACCGCAATCTACTATGATCCTTACATATCTACTCCTCAAAATCTCACTCTTGCAAAATTAACACCTACAAAACCAAGGTCTTTTCAATGCGTTGCCAACCGAGAATGAATGTCGCATATTTGTGATTTTACCTAATACGTACATAGGTGATGGTTATTTCTAAAGAAATCTCTTCGAGCATATCTGTGATAGGAGAGTAGATAGAAAGAGATGTAGACAACATGTGTAAGAGTAGAAGGAAAAACAAAACAAGTACCAGCATTGCGATTCTGTAACCATCTCACCGTGAAAACTTACGTGAAGTGAGCGTGGAGTGAGCTGTCATTCCAACTAATGCTCGGGATTGACACTATTGACAGCTCACTCTAAGCTCACTTCACCTAACTACACGGTGAGATTTTTACAAAATCGATCGGCTGTAGTGATAGCACCAACTTGCATGAGTCTAACAAAGACCTATCCCAATTCAAAAATTCTTGACAGAATATCTCAATACCTCTAGAAGTTTCAAAGAAGAAATCGATCCAGCCTTACTTACCACATCCAAACAATACGTCTTCCTGACTCTGTACCATCATTGTGACGGTGACCCACATTCGAACGATTGTGCATTCATTCCGATGCACCAATTGAGAGACTCATTGTTGGCATACTGTACTAGAGAATTTAATAGCCATCTGTTATAACGAACGTTTTTATTCAAATTGTAGGTTATATTGATTTTTTTTTCGTAATGCTGGGCGAGTTTTTGGCATCTAATTTGCTGTTTTATCCAGGATCTACAAGTTTTTTCTCTTGTATCGGCCAGTCGGTAATGGCATCGCTGACTGTCCAGGAAGCGCTGATAGTTCATTTCATTAAATATTTGCCACTCTGGGAGGCATTGAAGTCAAAACTCATTTAGAAGAGAATATGTCTTTATTCTGTACACCATATGGATACAGATATTAATATGGAAAGTTTACGAGGGGTGACAGAATGGGCGGTCTAATCACTCAAATCGATTGATTAAAGGGAGACAATACTGCAGGTAGTATGTGGTGTACCATTTGGCCGGCTGTTGTGATAAAATCCTCGAGGACCTTCTAGTACAAGAGCCAGGGCTTTTTTTTTTTTTTTTTCAGGGTGGGAAATCATCAAATGACCCCTCCCGCTCTGGGTGGAGCAGAAGGGAGTGTCAGACTCTTACTCACTAAAACCCACCCGTGTTCCTTCCTTAGCCCTTTATGTACCAGGGCAGCGGTAACCCTTTCGGACGATCCCGCTACCCCGGCAGGCTTCGGCCCTGTCGGGCCCCGTCAACTATGCTGACATCTCTTTGAGGCAAGAGCCAGGGCTACAGTGATGTTTGTGCCTTGAAGCGAAAATAAATAAATAAATTATTATTATTTATTTATACAATAAATACATACATAAAACATATACTTATCTATCATCATCTGCCTAGCCTTTTCCAAACGATGTTGAGGTCGGCTTCCAGTCTAACCGGATTTAGCTGAATACTAGAGTGTAATCTCAAACGTTAATGGCTCCTTTTAAATTTCTAGAATTCAATCTCATTTAATATTTTATTTTGAGTCTCTGTGTTTGAAAACAATTTTAAAGGAGATGAGGTCAACAAGATAGCCAGTAAACAGACTAAACAATAATCGGAGTCGTTAGTGCTAACTAAGGGATTTCGTTTAATTAAGTTTAACGAGTTGCTGGGATAGCAATCTGCTGACAAATTTAATTGCTCCTTTTTTATCGCTAATCGGGTGGCCGGTATAAAATGAATACAATATCTATCTGTTATTTTTATGTATGCTCTATAAAAATGCTTTAGTTATTCTATTAACCCCAAAAAGTCCTGAAAATTATTTATTGAATAGTTGACCTCGCAGCACGCACCTTATTGCATTACCACTTTTGACTAAAGCTTCCAGTAACTTGAAACTTCACTAAGTGTGAAACTATCTAACTGTCACATTGATCTTAAAGCAAAAATAGACCTTGACGTTTTGTGACGTGCAAGTGAAATTCAACCTTAGGCCTCATTTGCGGAGACGCGGGGCGTCGCGCGTCGCGTGCGGCGTGGTGTCTTGCGGCGCGTCGTACGATTTTCTGTTTAGGGAGCGGCGGCGCGTCAAGCGGCACTAATCATCGCACGCGTATACGCGCACAAACATATGGCAATATAAGACGTTGTTCATAGAGACGCGGGGCGGGAAGCGTGGCGCTGCCCGCCGCTGCACCCGCGGCGAATCCTCAAGCGTGTAGCAAAGCACGCGGCGGGCAACGCTGCGGCACACGCGGGATACTCAATCAAACCGACCATATTAATAATTCACTTTTTAACATTGAATTTTCTTCCAATAAATCGATCATATCGTACTCCATTGTGACGGTGACTAAGTCTGCGTTCTGTAATTTGTCCTAAATTTCCAAATATGACTGCCAGAAGATTCCGCCGCGGGCATCGCTTCATCTAGAATTGCCGCTGCGTGCGCCGCCGCGATAAACGCCGCGTGAGACGCGGCGGTGCCAGCCGCGGGCTCGACCGCAAAAAACGCTCCATTTCAAGCAAACGCGTCTGAGATCGCTTCTCCGTAAACGCACTCATACAACGCCATATGTTTGAATTTAGTGCGGGCCGCGCCGCACAACGCGACGCGCGACGCCCCGCGTCTTCGTAAATGAGCACTTAGGGTGGCAATTACGAGGACGACTATACTTTCCTGTAAATTTAATAATGAGTTCTAAGATAATTTTGCGAGAAACCTTACACTTAGTAACCTCAAGTTTCCGCCATATTGAATTTCCAGTGTTGTTTTGGCGGCATCTTCATCGCCATATGCGAACTACGCATCACACTGATATCACGCAAAATCCAGCATCGCGCAAGCCGAGTGTGCCATGCAACTAACATACAACGTACCCAACATCAAGCGTCGGGCAGTAGCTCACCAGACACAACCACCCGTCTGGTCTAAGGATCCTACCTTTTCTATGGAGAATGAGTGAACTTTACACCTTGTTCCTCATGCCGCAGTCTTTTGTTGCGTCTTGTCGCAGTTGCATGATGCATAGTGTGCGAGATGATTGTATTTTTTTATTTTTAGCCGTTAATGTCCCACTGTTGGGCAAAGATCTCCCTACTCTCTTTCCACCTCTCTCTGTCCAGAGCTCCCAAGGACCAATCTTTATCAAAGGAGTCCAGCTCAGCGAGGTGATTTAAATTCATAAAAAAATCCAGAATGTTTTCAAAGCCCGGTACATAACGAGCTTAAGTATACTCCTAAAACAAAGTAAATGAAGCGTACAGATGATTATTGGCTAATCCGTTTCTAGGTCAATGAGTAACAAAACGTTAATTAATTTCCATCTTAGCCGTCTTTACCTTTTCCGTTGAACTTAGAGATTAAGCGGCTAATCTCTCTTCTGAACGAAAACCTTTATTAATCTCTACTATAAAGCTTTTGTAAATAGAGATATTGACTTCGTATTGGTGATTACGGTTTGGTTATATATATGTTATGCGTAGTATGTATATCTATACTTCTATACTAGTAAAAAGATAAATAGGAAAATATTAAAAAAGGATAATTATAAAGAGGAAAGATTTGTATTTTTGTGTGTATGTTTGTAATGAATAAACTCAAAAACTACTATGCCGATTTAAAAAATTATTTCACTGTTGGAAAGCTACATTCACCCTGAGTGGCATAGGCTATATTTATTGCTAGAAAAGATTAGGGATCCTTACTAAAATTTAACCACCCGTGCGAAGCCGGGACGGGCCGCTAGTAATAGATATTATTAAGATAAAATTGCAGAAAAGGCCGCTTTGATAAAAAAAACCAGCCAGGATAATTGTGTAACATACATAAAAAGGCAATCGATCACAATACCTGTCATTTTGACTGTTCAACAACATTCATTACATTATTTACTTTGTTAATCTGATGAATTGTCCAAACATATGAAGCAATTGTTTAATAATTTCCTTCAAAATCCTTCGGATTGCGATTGAAAGTGTCTTACGCAGTTGTCGTGAGGCTGGAGTGGTTAAAAATAGTATACAGATTTTATCCGTAACCAAAGGGATCCTAGTCCTTATCGTACCCTTTAGGTATGGAACCCCTAAGTTTGCGCCATTTGTCTGTCTCTCTGCCCGTCTGTCATTCGGCCATCTATCAATCACAATGGTGGTTAACTGCCCCGTTGGTCTCATGGTCGCAAGTGATAAGCCGTTGGTCCGGCGCCTGATCTCTCTCCGGTCGTGTCGGATTGCCGTCCCATCAGACTATGAGAGAGAGGTAAGAAGTGTACCTGTGTCTGCGAGCACACTTGTGCACTATAATATCTCCCGCGCCGGAGGCTAGTCTCCGTTGAGATTGGCATCCGTGGCTGAAATACGATCTGGAGGACTTTATTTATTTATCACAATAGTTCTATCTTTAGACCCACAACATCTAGTCAAAAAAGATTATTACGCAGGGACCATTTCACGCCATTTTCGATACTACTAAGTGACCTATTATTCCTGTGAATAACTGCGCAAAAAGACAAAAGTAATTAACTCTCGTATCGTTGGTCGATAATTGGATGGTATCGACAAAGCTAATCTCATCGAGTGATTAATGTAACCATTTTAACAACAGCATAGCTATATGCTGTGTGGTCACAATCGAGTTAAGAACTACACATATAAATTTCTGGGTTTCGTGGTAGTACTTACATAGTTTAACTCATCATTATCATCATTATTTCACAAAAGACGTCCACTGCTGGAAATACGCCCCCTCCAAGCACCTCCACTTCGACCGGTTCTGTGATTAATAATCATTTAACTACATACCCAAAACAAAATAATCTTATTTACTAAAATTAACTTACTTACTGACTGACAACGCAGAGCCTAAGCCACTGTGTCTAGAAGTATTAAATTGTGCACAAGGAACCTTCCCTAAAATGTATCCTCTAAAGCTCATCATCACCTCCCTAGACTTCTCCCAACTATGTTGAGGTCGACTTCTAGTCTAACCGGATGCAACTGAATACCAGTATTTTACATGGAGCAACTGCCTGTCTGAACTCCAGAATCCAGTTACTGGGCAATACGATATCCCTTGGTAAGAGTGGTTGTCAGACTTTCGGGCTTTTGACGATCCGTAACGACTGTCAAATATCTACGAATGACAGCCTGAACCAACGGATTTACGAGCTTTCCGAGGTATGGAGGGGTCTTGTATGTAAAGATGGTCACCCATCCATGGACCAACCGCGGCAAGCGTAGCTTAATCTGATCGATCAAACCATGCGGCTGTTACTACTTAGTCACAAGACCTCCCCTATAGCTTATCGCATATCCCCTAAATCTCATTCTCTATAAATAGGGGGTGAAATCGTTTGTTTTGCCGACGGGAATTCTATTGGGCATACGACTTGTTGTTTATATAGTATTTCTCAATCCATTTCGCAACAGATAAAGATGCCCAACAGAGTAAGCTCGTTATTAGATAAGAAAGGAAGATAGATAGTACGTTTATTTGAGGTAAACATGACGTGACGCAGAGAAAAAAAACAAACATTAAAAAAATTACAAGTTGGGGGAAAATATGCGTCACATCCACGCAAAACGGCCATCGCTCAGCATAATGCTAAGACACTATGCGAGACAGAGTCCCTCAAAAGAGACGCTACTCAAAAATAAACAATTACATACTCAAGCCACCAAGGAGTATCCAGAATATTTTAATGGTGGTGCATACACGACGCAAGTTACTAATGCTTTATTAACTAGTTTGTGATTAATCGCGTGTTCGATGGGCAATATAATAATTATGAGATTAAGAAATAAATAAAATTAAAATAAGTATATCCTACTTCCTACTAATATTATAAATACGAAAGTTTGTGTGGATGGATAGATGGATGGATGTTTGTTACTCTTTCACACAAAAACTACTGCACGGATTTAGATAGTTAACATAGGATACTTTCTAACCCGATGTTCCCACGCGATCAACACTTATGCGGGTGAAACCGCGGGGTTCTACTAGTAAAATGATATAGAAGAAAATGGCAAGGCAATATAAAATAAAAAAATAAAAATAATTTTAAACCACTTTGACCACACTTACAAAACACTATAAACAAGATAAACATATATAAGCTTAGAGGTAAACTAACCAACCGTATAAATAGCTAAATCCAATTCCCCTAATTGAGCTCCTTTAGTCCGCTTTCATTTCAAGAAGACTAGATTTTCTCCTAGACCGTTCACATTTCATTTCACTAACTGAACGCGGTTCGATTTTCCCCCACTATTTAAGTCTTGAACTCTGAAGAAAAAATGGGCGCTTATTTATGAAATTGAATGGAAGTCTGAAATAGATGTTTGAATAATATTAGGGATGTTTTAGTATGAAAGTTTGCGGTTTATAAATAGTTGGCAGCTTTTCATTGATTTGGAGAGCTTTGTACTGCTTTTTTTATGTATATTTACTGCGGCGTGATTGGGAAATACACTAAAGGGGCGGTTGTTTCAAACGGTTGGTTAACGTAACATACGTACTACATGAAAGGGCAACATGACACTACATTGACATTATGTCCCCCGGCCGAGTCACCGAGCTACTGCGCTGACATACAGCTCAGTGAACCGCCCGAAGATCGTATATGGTGATATTTCGCTCGGAGTTACATACAATTTTCGTATGTAAATCATCTTTAAAAAGACGTAACTGATCAGTTGTCTTTACTTCATTTATTATTTAATTAGATGTGACTCAGAAAAATATGAGCACCGTATTTGAAAGAGCATAAATAAGGTAATATTGTAAAGCATTACTTCAAAGTCTACCTCGCTCAACGGACCGAATAAACAATAATTGAACATCATTATTCTGAAATAACAAATGTGTGTTTAAAGTATTTACAGTATTTATACACAATTCGAAATTTTCTTTGTTGTTATAATTCAGTGTTTTGCTTCGGTTATGGGAATGCGTAGGTAGTATCTTCGTTTATGAGCGGTTGACCAAAGAAAACTTACTACCATACTTAGAACTTTGTCATACTGGAGGCAAGTGGCGACGTCAAGAATGTCACGTATTACATCAACTCACACTAATAAACAGAAGGCCAATGCCTGTAATTAAAAACGTTCAAAATCTAGTCGCAATCTCATCTCAGCGACAATCAATGTCATAAACTTATAAAAAATGTTGGAAAATTAGAGGTATTTTTGACAGATTGAGACTGAGATCAGACTGTGAACGTTCTTAAAATTACGAGAATTGGTCTGATATTGACCTGTCAATGTCATTCAGGTTCCAAAAGATTCTTTTAGTCCATTTTCCCGTGAATGTGTTATTACGAGCCGTCCACCCCAATAATTTCTATTTCCAGTCGATTTAATGTCAAAACAATATTTCTGTATCATGATCAAGTTTAGTAATAGAGTTAATTTCTCTCGAATTTCCTGTAGTTGTAGCAAATAGCCGCACGGGATTATATGTGTACAAACGCGGGCATAATGGCCTGCCTACAAATAATACGTCACGTCGATACCGAATTCGCTTACAAATTTATTGTTATTATTATGGGTTGTATATCAATATATTTATGATTTGGAGATTGATTAAAATAAAACCTTTGCGATACCAAAAACATTGAATACATTCAAAAAATAAATAAGTGGGGTGTGGTAGTAGATGGGTCATAGTACGACTATGTTTATAATGGCGTGCCTTTCGTAGGTTACCGAAAGCTTTGATTTGAGTTTATAGGAGCAGGTAACTTTAACTACGAAAATCGCCCTAACTGCTACGAAATACAGGCGCTGTCAAAGTCAATTAAGCATGATCAAGGACGTGCAATTGGCTATTCTACTAAGAAAAAGACCTCTTTTCCACATTGCATGCCTAAAATCTTAATGTGCAACATGCTTGCTTTTTGTTTTTGACATATCTCGGGACCCTGGGGTCCCGGACCTTTGAAAAGCGTACCAGGGGCCGAAGCCAACTCGCAGAGGCCCTTTAGACCATTTTAAATGATTAGGAGGCACCGACCGACGATTATCCCTGTATGCACCGTGCAAGTACACCCAAGGACAACCCCTGGTTGGTGCAGGACTATAGCAGAACATGGAAACAAAATATACTAGGCTATGGGTGTGGGTGGCTATAGAAGATCGGACCGTGAACTATGGAAGGTTTATGTCCCCTGCCTGACCAATTATAATATAATTCACAGATAAAATGGCAGCAGGTGTCTTGCACACTCACATGCTTGCTTATTATTAAAATCGATTAATATCAATTATCAATGATCGATTATTCGATTCACCCTAGCTCCGTAAAGGGCCTTCCTTGTAGAGCTGGGGTGGATCGAACGATCGATTTTTCCACCCGTACGCTAAATACGCGCATTGGCGTGGAGTTGCGGACACCAGCCCGTATTACCTATTACCTATGCTCGCTTATTATGAACTCCACAGTACATACTTTTGGGCAAAGTAGGGGCTTTTGTATACGAGGTCATCATTTGCTAGCCAACACTGTTTGGGTCTGCTTATATGTACGTGATTACTAGTTTATTTATTTATTTATAAGTATGTATTAGGTATGTTGAAACAGTGTGTACACCCCGTCACTTTTCCCTAAAGGTTCATTAGAAAACCAGCGTTAGACAGCATCTGTCTGGCATTAATGCTGAAATGAACCTTTTTGGCGCAGCCGTGAGACACACACTATTGTTGTCTGAAACATTGTCTTAATTTTATTAATTTTGTATTTTGTGTTTCACGAACTGTGTCCAGATAAACTTTTTTTCTTTCTTTCTTTCAGTCTAACTAGATGCAGCTTATTACCATATAGTAGTATTCTACATGGAGCGACTGCCTATCTGACATCCACAACTCAGTTACTGGGTAACGTTATACCCCTTGGTAAGACTGGATGCCTACGAGGTAATCAAAAAAATAGTCAGAACAAAGCTTATTAGCTTTGTGCTTTTTGTTATAAGTATACTTTTAAGGTCGCAACTTTTTTGGGGGTCATTTAACGTATTCATTAAATCACCTTTAAAATCAAATCAAGCTCTCCCAATCCAAACATTTGATTAACAAACGTGTCCCCGAATAGCTAATGTAGGGAAACTTGAAACGGTAGAATGAAACTCGAACTTGAAAAAGACTTGTAAATGAGTTCGCGATTGTAAACACCTGAAGTTTCTCAGGGGCCATTGAATAAAATTATGTTTAAAACATTCAATTAACATGAAATTCAAATTTTTTCTGTTTTCATTTCGATTGGAGTGGAGGAATAATTATATAGTGCTCTGTGTCTTTGTGTTGTTCACAAACATAGCAAAAAGCTTGTACTTTCCAACGGGTTTGGCAGAGGTGTAAACCACCATTCTCCTGCCTTTATTCCAATTTATCTGGGGTCGGCGCAACATGTCATGTGGGGAGAGAGCTCCTCTCCGCCGATTATTAGAAACGTACAACTCACATTTTATAAATTTAGATACGTTCGCTCTTAATCAGAACAAATTTAGAAATATGGCTATTGATTTACTTTCTGGTCATCCTTAACGATTACTGCTTCTTGCTGACGTTATGGTGTGATCTGATTGGTGACTACAGATTAAATATGAACGGGGAGCGCTGTCTAGAGTTGGTTTGTGTGACTTTTCAGGATTATTTTTATTTTCTCACTGTATACGTCCGTTTCCTTATTTCTTTTAAAATCGATATGATTTCGTAGACAATAGTGTGGGTTGTGCGTTTGTTTACTACTATACCTTAGCTAACTATTAATGTGGTAACGCATCACTGTTTTTTGTCCCAAATAAATAAAATATAATAAAATAAATAACATGTCTTTTTCTTCCAAACTTCTCTATTACATAGTTGTCATCTAGGTAGTTACCACCTTTCTAGCCCTATCGTCTTTCACACAGTCAATGCATCACTTCTTTGCGTAGACCACCCATATTTCAATACTGTCATGCTATAAAATCCCATATAACAGAAAGTGAGTTCATTGCCAACAAAAAAAATCCCGATCCCAAAATGATAATCCTTATTAAAAAATTCAATATCAGTTCATCTAACCTCGGAATTGAAAACCTGCGTTCTATGCTCAGCAGTTACGCTTGTGAACACTACACAACAAAGAAGGTCTAGGCAAAGTGGCATTCTATCAGCGACAACGATGAAGTAGATGTCAAAAATGTATGGAACTGACATAAATTACCAAAACACATTAAGCCAATCTTGGAATCTACTCCCTAAGCACGAAATCCGTACTTTCGGCCGAAGTGACGGTCATTTCCTAATCCGTATTAGCTACGTTCATAAGATTAGTTCAGAACCCTAACTAAGAATGAATAATAATATGACTTGACAGTTGTCCCTACTCGCGATGTTTTTGCCAGTTCGGAAAATTGAATTTGTCACTCGTTTGGGCAGATCAACTACTTTCGGACGGGCCTGTATATTCGTTGACAGGCTAAGAGAGTAGAACCCCCGTTGAACGTCGTTATACAGTAATACGAAATGGTTTAAAAGCGATTGTCACTTGTCTATGCCATCAGTGTTGCTGATATGAAAATAAAAAGGAGCTTGGATTGAAAGAATCCCTGATTCAAAATATCGCTAAGAATGGTTTGATACTGGTTATAGGCCACAACCGAAATAGAACAATGAACAGTGAGACACTTAGCCCATAATTAGTAAACGGTAAATGTGATAATTATGGTAATGGTAAACCATAATTATCACATCACCAAAAACAATCCGCGAGCCGGTGGTCGCAGATTGTTTTTGGTGATGTAATAATTGTTGTTGTTGTAAATTGTTGTTGTTATTTGTTTTGATTGTTTGTTTGTTAGTTGATATACAGGATAATGCTGTTGACCTTTCTATTACTGAATTATTAAGCGTCTTGCATGACTGATTTAGGATTATGAAGACAGGTACCCAATAGTAATAATTTAACAAGCTATGTTAGTTAATAATAGTAGTTTTGAGTATGAATGTCGATGGCTCTAAGAGTGGGGGAAGACCAAAGAAACGATGAATGGACTGTGTGAATGATGATATGGTTAGAAGGGGGTGACTGTCGAGATGATGTCTAATAGAGATGTATGGAAGAAAAAGGGAAGGAGAATGATCATGATGTTAGTAAGTAATTTGTTATTTGAATAGAACTAGTGTCTATTTAAATCTTGTTTCCAATTAATTGTTTATCCATTGAGGCTAATTTTGCCAAAGTCAGATATTTTTAATCCGTAGAATAAAATTAATATTTGACCCATTTTGAATGGAAAAACCGTCAAAAATAAATTCTCGGATAAAGATATCTGGCGTTGGAAAAATCAGCCCTTACAAGTATCAACGTTATAAGCTGGTTTATATAAATTTAGTTGATATTGATAAAAAGTCATAATAAAATAAAGTTGTGGCACAAACTGAACTTTATGTGCAGCTGTTAAGGTTTATTTCACAAGAAAATCATACTTATTTGTTTACATGTTTGAAATCTGAATTTCAAACGCAGATTACCTACTAATACAGTCGAACAAGCTATTTGGTATACAGGAAAAATATTCATCTTCCCACTACATTGCCAATATTAATTTTTATTATGTACGTAATAAGTTTGTAAGCTTATGGCATACCTAATCCTTCGGGAAAACAGGAAAACACGAACATAATGGAGAAGGAAAACATCGTAAGGAAACTTGGGGCGTAATTGCGTACTACACTTATAATGCCAATGCCGGTAATTTTGACAGTTCAACAACATTCATTGCGATGCTTACATTGTTGAGCAGACGAATTTTTTAAACCTATGAAGCAATGCATTATGAATTTCTTTCAAAATCCTTACGATAGTGATTGAAAGCTTGTTACACAATATCGTCATCTGCCTAGCCTCTTCCTAACTATGTTGGGGTCGGCTTCCAGTCTAACCGAATGCAGCTGAATGTTACGCAATAAGGGTGCTTAAGTATAGTAATTATAAGACTGAAATCGCCAATCCACCTAGAGCAATTAACTCATTCCTTCTCTCTACGAGTAAAGGTCTTTTCCTAGCAGTGGGAAAATAATTGGCAGGTATAAGACAATACCTTGCACACGCTCGTTATTTTTTTTCCAACTACCCATTAATAAAATTCAAAAAGCTTTCACAACAAAAAATTGACTTGATTGTCTCCTCTGAAAAAAACAATCGGGAAGTTAATTTATTTTGTTCGATGCACTGGAGCTCTCATAGGCGTATATTGCATGCAATTTCAGGCTCTACTTCCCATGAAGGTGTACCGGCAATACAACCTACTGTTGTATAATCCAGCTTATTGGAAAATCGCGTACAGGTTAATAATGGAGAGCGATGATTTAAAACTTTTTTTTGTGCGTATTTTGGGTATAGATGTGGATGGCAATAAAAATAAGGATATATTTTATTGATCCTCGAAAAACATTTTATTTTCTGTCCATCTGTTCAAATTATTTAGGTGAGGTTAGAAATGTGACGAACCACGCGCGAGCCGAGCGAGCGAAGCGAGTCGATCTAAGACGATCGAAGCTATGACGATGAGTGAGTATATAAGTGTATCAATCACTATTGCTTCTAGAAAATCAAAATTGGAATTATTTTTGGAATCGATTGAAATCATGCCATAAAAAAGTAATTGTGTCTCGCGTGGATCCACGTTCCTGATACGAAGGGATAAATAAAGGTTGGGCAAAAGCCTCTCTACTCTCTCTCCAACTCTCTCTATCCAGAGCTGCCAAGGAACAATTTTTATCAAAGGAGTCCAGCTCATCCCGCCATCTCCGTCTGAGCCTACCGCGATGTCGTTTGTCATTAAGCGGGACCCACTGGGTTAAATAAAGGTTTAATCCTTAAAATTAACAGAAAGTAATATCTATTATATTTGGGATAATTATTATACTTAATAATTATCATACGGATTATGATTGTTGACATAACCGTCCCGCATGATGAGAACCTCGTGAAAGTCGAAAAAGATAAACAAATAAAGTATATTGACTTGGCTCGCGAGGTAGTCGACATGTGGCATGTGAACTCAGCAATCATTGTGCCAAGAGTCGTACCAGCCAATGAGTTAATAGCCAAGAGCCTCGACCAACACCTGAGGAGGCTCTCGTTAGGCAGGTGGATCAAGGGCTTGATTCAGAAAGCGGTACTTCTGGACACGGCTCGCATTGTCAGGAGGTTCCTCTCTCTGGAGCCCTGACCACCGCTAGCTTGGACCCTGTTCCCTATCCTAGCTACTATTTTTTATATTTTTAAATGTTTTTTTTTATATATTTTTGTTTATAAAAATATTTAAAAATGTAATTTATATGTCCTTAGTTGAAATAAAAACAAATATATGGATAATTATTCTTTGTTTCATTTCTTACCCAAAGATATGATGATGTTTGAAGATCATCGTTTAGTAAGGCAGTTCAGCACCTAAATAAAGATATAAAACTGAAACTGAAACTGTGCAAAGTGGCAATAAAAGTCGTAACAAAAGTGTTAATGTACTGAATGACGAGGTGGTCCGAAGATTTACAGACCTGTGTTTTAACTGACGGGGTTTACATTATCAATGTGACTTATTGAATTCCTTGTGTGATTTGAGACAAATCTTAGTTTGTACATACCTACATACATAAACTTATGCCTTATTTTAATAGGGATAGGCAAAAACTACAGAACGCCACCTGCATTATCTTTATATACTCCTATTGCCTCGTTTACGTTCATACATCTGAAGGCCAATTCTCGTAATTTAAAACGTTCAAAATCTAGTCGCAGTCTCATCTCTCGGCGACAAACAAATGTCAAACGCTTGTCAAAATGTAGGGAAATTAGAGGTATTTTTGACAGGTTGAGACTGAGATCAGACTGTGAACGTTCTTAAAATTACGAGAATTGCCCCCCTGGTCATACATGCACACCGGTTGCGAGTACCTACTACGCACCTGACCTTTCTGAAAAACATAACCAATAAGGTCACTATAAGCCTGGAATACACGTGCCTGTAACTTGCACAAAAGTAAGCAAGTAGCTTGCATGCCGTGTGCCATAACAACTTCTGATTGGTGAATACCATAACGGCATGCCAGTGACTTGCATACTTTTGTGCAAGTTACAGGCACGTGTATTCCTGGCTATAATACATGGCACCGTTTTGCATCCTCGTCAAATTTAAGGAGGTAACTATGCTATTGATTCTCGACACGAATCAATAATAAAATAAGAAGGTATTTTTTTTCTAATTTTCGGAAATCGGCATGTCTGGGACACGCATTTTAAAACGCGGCCTGTGTGAGACGGCACTATAAAAACGCGGCCGCTTATACGATACCACAACGCGAATCTGTTCTTTGAAAGTGGTGTATTCTGAAATACTGTCAAACTTAAATAACAAAAAAACAAGTATGCGTTTATTATTTACCAGGGATCGTAATTTTATTTGATAATTTATGTATTTCATAATAGCCTCCTGAAATTTGAGGAGGATGCAAAACAACAACGTGTATGTCCTAGGGCGTCCCCTCCCGGCGGCACTTCCGCTCACTCTGGCCACTAAAAATACTTCAATTTACGTCAGGCGCTGACTAGTTTGACAGGACTAAACTAATATTTATCTTCTGTCCTTTTCTTAATGAAATAGAAAGAAAAAGATGCATTGAACTTAAATTTAGTATAGTTTGTGAACAAGGGAATCGGTGCCAATGACTAATAATATTAAGTGACAACTGACAAGTCGTCATTAAAGCCTAATTAGAGGGTAATTCGTAACCAAACCACAGCCCTTCGAACCCATAAAGTTATACACCAGTAATCAAGTGAATCAAGGGCGAATCAACAGCGCGTCAAATATACAATGAACCTTTCAATGTGATCAAACATGGATTAGTTCAATTATAATTGTTATTATATTATGAAGCTGTTGCCAATTTATTGTTTAACGTAATTGAAATTATAGTAAAGTCAAACTGTGGCTTCGGGTTTCTTTGAGGTAAAATATTTTGACATAGCTTAAGCCTGCATAATCAGACTGTAATCTCCCCACTGCTGGGACACAGGCCTCTTCTCTATGAAATCTTGATTGGGCTGTAATCCACCACACATTCCAGCCAAGTGCGGGCTGGTAGTTTTTAGTTTAGGGGTCGAAATAAGAAGGAGCGTCAGGATACTTCCTTTAAAGCTCCCTTCCTTTCTCACACTGGATGTGTGGATCACCCACATTCCCATAAGATTGAAAAAATACTGCTATATGAGATGGTGGTTGGAACATTTTTCAAGTAGAGAACATTTTGTTAAAAATCGGTAATCTTAATGCTTTTCACTGTCGTGTTTCTGGTTTCAAACTAAAGTTGTTTATATCCTTCCTTTCATTTAAAAGATACGTTAATGTATGTATGGTTTTCCAAAAACAAACCGTTTATACTTTGCGGAGCAGCTGTTTATAAACATATTATTTATTGATGCGTTAATATTTTTATTTATTATTTACGGGATACTTACAATTGTATCTGGCTTTAAGCTTTGTAAATATTATCAATAAAAATAGGTCACTGAATTTGAATTTAAAATTAATGATTTCTCAACCCATATTAGTTTTCAGTTCAGCAAAATTAATTTCAAAATTTTAAAAGTTCTCGGGCCTTTCAAAACCCATAAAAAACTACTAAATTAGAATAAGTATAAATACATGAATAACCCTTTCTTACTTCAGAGGCAACCCTAAAAGTTTTTACGATCGCGATTTTACTGTTAACCCGCAAACTTCGCGCGTCGAATCGTACCCATATCGTCCGATACAAAATGGCGCACCCCGAAGCAATTTGTCGCAAATAAATTTCGAAGGCTCTTGATATAAGGGGACGATGAATAATTAACTAGTTGTTCTGATCACAGTCATAATTGGACGGATTTTCGAAGCGTCACGGTATACTGAAGATTGATTGCAGAAAGGAAGACGAAGTTTTCCTTGGAATTTCTTCCTATCGTAGTCGCAGTAACGTACACGTACGTTTTTCACTATAGAATAATGTACTTACATAAGTATTACTACGGACCCGAAGGTTTCAAAACATGTAAATTCAAGTTGTGAGTAATTCAAAAGATTCAAAAGCCTGCTCTTTCTATATTTATGTTTACATAACTCGACCTAATGTATGGAACGGCAGATTTTTGGGTTGACTTGACGCTAAAGTAAACGTTATTTTTAGCGATGAGTTCATTGACCTCTTTCAGTAAAGGTTGAGGCCTCTTACCCAATCTTAGTTACCAGGACCCCTACTAACTTACGGTAAAGGGTAAAGGATAACTGTAAGAAAATCTGATATGAACATCTTAAGGCCTTGTGAGCTTTAAGTTTTTTTTTCTTAATTACTAGCAGCGCCCCATGGTTTTACTCGCATAAGGTTCGATCCCATAGGAATATTGGGATAAAAAGTACCCTATATGTTATTCTGATGTATAAGCTATAATACTTGAAAATTTCATCTAAATCCGTTCAGTAGTTTTTGCGTGAAAGAATATCAAACACCCAACCATCCATCCATCCTCACAAACTTTCGCGTTTATATTATTAGTTGGAACTATGATTGTAGGATGTGTTATCACCTATTTCTATGATTGCTGGTTGACCTTTAATTGTTGACTGTGTGAGTCCGAGGCTATTATTACCTATAGCACTTAAGTTATATTATATGTACATGGAAGCTGTTGGTGTACCTAAATACCATACTATCCTACTAATATTATGAACGCGAAAGTTTGTATGGATGGATGGATGGATGTTTGTTACTCTTTCACGGCAAAACTACTAAACGAATTTGGATGAAATTTGGCACACAGATAGTTTATAACCAGGATTAACACAAAAGATACTTTTTGTTGCGATATTTCCACGGGATCGAAACTTATGCGGGTGAAACAGCGGGGCGCTGGTAGTAAAAAAAAAATCTTCTCTTCTTGGTCGCGTACTTCATTACTGGAGGTCGTGTCCCTGAAAGGCCTTCCTGCTTTATGCACGTTATTCTTCCACTTCGTTCGGTTTCAGCTTCTCTCAGGGCGGTCGTAACAGAGAGTCCAGTGAGGGCGGTTACTTGGTCTGACCAGCGGTTAGGTGACCACGAGGTCTTTTCCCATCTTCCTTGCTCATCTTTTTTTTTTTTTTACAATAGCAACAACAAAATTAACTGTGACATTTCTTGATTTTCACAATCATAACATCAGAAATAACTTCTCGTTTGAAATAATCAACTACTTGAGCACAGGCCTCCTCTCTGTGAGAGGTAGGCCATTATCCACCACGTGAGCCCAGTGCGGGCTGGTGGATGTCATTTCTATTCGATTTGTCGGTTCTAGGACATGCCGGTTTCCTCCCGATGTTTTCCTTCACCGTTTACTTCGTACAAAATTAAACTTCTGATCATCTTCTGTAACGTCCCAAGCTTCGTTAAGGGAGAATGGATTTAATTAATTATAATTTCTTAGGAATCTTTGTCGCCTCTGTTATTACGTGCCCTTGTAACAAGATTAAAATTTTAATTTGGATTTTATTAACGACAATAGGGTGGGATAATAATGCCTGTATAGCGCAGCCCGGGACACTTTCGAGAAAGAGGGAACAGAAATCTGGAAATAAAGGTAATTGAAATCTGAGAAAACTGGGTAAAGGCACGGACATTAAGGCTCCCGTAGACAGGCGTAACGCGACTCATGATGAGGACCATGAAGACTTTATGAACATTTTTCTACACGAATCGCATCGCACCGTCGCGTTGCGCCTGTCTGCGGGAACCTTTATGTTAAATCAATTTTGTTTATATAATGTCGCTGTCGCACAAGCGACACCGCAACCTACTTGTTGGCCCCTACGTCGTCGGTTTATTGGCAAAGCCCTTACAAGCGGCCCCTTTTCGGGTTCCTATTGTCTTCACCGTGGGAGACCAAGCCTCGGCTACTGCGCCACCCCGCCTCGACAATGCGGGAACCCACCGGGTGGGAGCAGCCGGGAGCTTAGATTAGGTACACATATTAATCTATTTGTTATCTGTAATTTATTTGTTAATATTTTTAATTTAATTTTTCTATTTATTGTTAATTAAGTTCAATGTTCTATTTACTTTATTAAAATTTTCTGTTACTCATTGATTTAATGTAAATTTTTATATAATTTCAATGAAATTTAAATTGATTTAGAAATCATGTAATTTATCTATTTTTTATTCTTAACTATGTAAGTGCTGTGCACACCCATAAGTGACGAGTTCACCGCAAACTATTTCCGTACAAACCAAAATTGTAATGTAATAGTGAATAAGTCATTGGTGTGTCAATAAATAAATAAACCTCTGCCCAACCTTCGGGAAAACAAGCTGTGATGTTGTGTATGTTTTTATGGCAAGAAATAAAATACTGTGCTTTAACAAAAAAAATAACCTGGCTTTAATGATAAATTATTGGTAGGTACTACGAAAACACTTCACAAACTGTGTTTTTTCAGCTGAAGCTACTTAAAAGATACTGGTGAAATAAAGTTCGTTAAAATTTTCAGCTTTTACCGCACAACATTCAGAGAAAAATTTGCATGAAAGCTGATTATATTTTTCTATTTTGATAAAGTTTGAAATATTTTTAGCTTTTTGTAGGTAAAACCTATTTTCTGATAGATTTTGGATTGTCAAGCATAATGCTCTCGCTTTATTGCTGCTCACTGCTTTCATGCAGTCGTTACGGGTCATCAGTAGCCTGAAAGTCTGACAACAAGTCTTACCAACGGGTATCCTATTACCCATTACCTCGGTTGTGGAGGCCAGATAGGCTGTCACTCCATGTAAAACACTAGCATTCAGCTGCATCCGGTTAGACTGAAGTCCAACCCCAACATAGTTGAGAAAAGGCGAGGTAGATGGTGATGAAGCTTATTGCTCTAGCCATGATTCGCTCGCACCGATAGATTCATCTAACTTGTATGGAGATTTTCAAAATGGCGCGAAAAGTTACGTGACTTCGCACACTCAGCGCACGCGGTTACAACCCACATCCTGCGCCGGATTCACCTCAGTGTGACCAAGACCTTGAAAACTTTGTGTCAGTGATATACTCTAACGGCCTTATTACCAAACAAGGTTTATTTTTAAGTCCCAAGTTTAAACCATTGAGCTATTTTTGCATTTCAAACTTTAATCCGACAAAATTCGATTCTTATTACAAAAACTGCTGCGTCTGCTGCGATGTACGCTACCACCACTGCTCTATATTCCTTCTTTGTTAAATTATTGACGTGTTCATAGTTATTTATTTACCATTTATGTACACATATAATTAAATAAACAGACAAAAAAAAAAAAAAGAGAAAAATAGGTACAGAGGTGATGCTTATTTCATAAGAAATCTCTTCCAGCGATAGGACAAGAGATAGAGAGATGTAGACAGCGTGTGAAAGAGTAAAGCAGACAAAAAAATAGTACTTTAAATCAAACACTCAAACTCACTCACACTCAACTTTTGACGTTCAAAAGTGCCTTTTACGTCCCTATTTGAAATAAATGATTTGACTTTGACTTTGACTTTGACACAATTCACTTAATAAAACTAAACCAAAATTACATTAAGTTACATTCATGTTAACAAAAAAGTATGGCACGTGTATATATATTTAGGACAAAGTAACTTACCTGTCCTATTAGACTAAGAGCCGGTGAAGATCGACCTTCACCCATCAGATAACTCGATGAGACATATTTTTTATCAAATATAATTTACTAACAAACATGCCTATGATAACTTGCCTACCGAAAAATGTACATAGCTATTTTTAATTGAATTAATTTTAATCAATTTTTTTTCATCGCCTTCACTCTTTTCATATCCGAATGAATTTCATCTCAACTGATAGTTTTTAACACACAAAGAGAAATGAATTTTCATCAAAGTAATTTTTTTTTATCACATAAAAAACACTTTTTACTCATTTTTGACATCCCAATTAATATTATTTAGCACGTGTTGTCAGTAATAAATGATTTTCGAGTGTACACGACTTCGACTGTGTACTTTAAAACAAGCAAACTAACTCCTTTTATACAGAGGTTAAGATTGAATTTTCTCGCTACAATATGAAACATCAGCAAAAGCTTGAAAAACAAGATGGTGCTGTTAGTTCCTTGTAGCGTCTTATTCCTTAATATTGCTTTTTAACCGACTAAAAAAACGGAGGAGGCCCTCAAGTCGACGCGTATATAATATTTTTTTTTTTCATGTATGACCACGCATAACTTTTTACAGAGTGGTCAAATTTTGACAATTCTGTTTTAATTGGAAAGGGTGTACCTCAAAGTTGGTCCCATATAAATTTGGAAAAAAATTCTAACCCTAAGGGTGGGAAAATAGGGGTGATTTATTGTTCACTCATAGATTTGAATGCTGAGCTGTGTATTATTACTGTACTCAGTGCCACATAATATGCCTGCCCTTTGGCAAACAATTAGTAGATTATAGCCACAAAAAATTATAAAATAAAAAAAATTAATTAAAAAATTAATTACCGAAAAAACTGAAAAGCAAAAAATAATAAACCTTTTTTATTTAACCTTAATAACTAAGTTCTTAAACTAATGTAAGTATACTTACCTAAATAATTTTGAGTCGGCACCGTTTAAATTTAAGGCAATTTAGTGATCTTTGTTTAATGATTGTTTGGCGCTGACTCAAAGTTACTTAGGTATACTTACATTAGTTTAAGAACTTAGTTATTAAGGTTAAATAAAAAAGATTTATTATTTAATGCTTTTCAGTTTTTTCGGCGGTTTAATTTATTTGTTAAAAAGATTTTTTTGTCAATATTATTGTCGTTTTCATGGTCCATAACGTCTTCAAGGATGTGTGGCACGTGTATATTTACGACAAAGACTACCTGGGATAAGAACAGGAGAATTGATGGTGATTACCTCGTTGGTATATTGGTCGAGAGCGCTACCGCTCAGCGTGAAGTACTGGGTTCGGTTCTCAGGTCGCGCAAAGTGTTGCTGAGTTTATCTATCTGGGATTTCTCAGTAGCAGCTTGGAGTCTGATTTATGCCTGATTGAAGGCAATAGGCTCGCCACCTATGTTATTTCGTTTTTCTATCTGGAATGTCTCAGTAGCAGTCCGGCACCCTAATTGCGTAACACACGATCAATCGGAATCAGAATCATTTTGAAGCAAATTTCTAATCCATTGCTTCATAAGTTCGAAAAATATGTCTGCTCAACACGCAAATAACGCAATGAATGTTGTTAAACTGTCAAAATGAAACCGATTCCGATTAATCGTGTGTTACGCAATTAGGGTGCAGAGCCTGGATTTAAGCTTGGTTGACGGCAATAGACTCGCCCCCTCTATTTCATGGGACTTAAACATAGCTGAGGGCTTACCACCAGCTCTTATACCAGGGGGAAGTTGTACTGTATTGCTTTATTGTTCTATGACTAAGTACAAAGAAGCAGTGCAGTTCAACTTCTGCCCTGCTAGTGGTAAGCCCCCTGGTGCTGTATGTGTGTACTACAGGTGCACCTCTGCCTAATCCTTCGGTGAATAGTCGTGATGTTATGTAACTGTCGGCATGGTTGGCGCAGTGGTTAAGCGATTGACTGCTGTGCTGCGTGTCGCGGGTTTGATTCCCGCACGAAACAAATATTTGTATGGCCTACAAGTAGTTGTTCCGGGTCTGGCTGTTTGTGTATGTGAGTTTAAATGTTTGTAAACGCACCCACGATACAGGAGTAATTCCTAGTGTGGGGCAAAGTTTAAAAAAAAAATAAAAAAACTCACTTGTCCTACTTTGTCTATAAAATGTGACAAAATGTACTTTGAAACAAGCAAACTAACTCCTTTTATTCAGTAGTTAAACGTGAATTTTCTCACTACAATATGGAACATCAGCAAAAAGTTTGCATTCGCCGGCTAGAATAAATGTCTCCTTTTAAATATTTCGCTTCATAGTAAATGGTTTTCTGGGTCGTAACACAGCACAGTTTACTGCATATACAATACATAAGGTGGTATATTTGTATACTTAGTTGATTGTAGATAGTGTCGATTACTGTACTGTTTTTAAAAGCAAAGAAAGGGAATGTGAGAATGTTGACAGCCTGTATAACTTTGTTAAGATTGAAAATAACATAATCATTATTTGAAGTAGTTTCCCATATTGACAACTAAAATCTATGGGTAAAACAGGCGTTACCCTTTATATTCTAGCCTCATTTGTAAGATTTTCCCACAGTCATACAATTTTCTATTTAAAACGAAATATTGGCAAAATACCTTATTCCAAACAAAAAACCGTCGCATCTTGTAATTACTTGTACAGACAAAGAAGTATTATTTAATTATGGCTGGCTAGGTATATATGCCAAGAACCCATAAAAATAATGTGAAACTCACCTCACCCTCTTAAGTAGGGACATCTTACAGTGGTCTTATTTCTACTCATACAAAAACTATACAGCCAAGCCCTATCCTCATTTTTAATTCCGAGCTTAAATTAAAATTTTAAATTTCCCACCATCGTATTATTCGCGAAGGAAAACCGCATATTCACTGCAAGAATAAAAATGTCTTTTAGAAAACTTCGCTTCAAAGTAAATGGTTTTCTAGGCCGTAACATAGTACTTCACTGGATATAGCGTGGGTATTTCTTGCTGAAAGAAATATGGGCTCTTGCCCTCGTTTTAGCTCGAGGGGTAGGAATTCCAGCGTAGAGGGTTTATTAAAATTATTTTGATTTACAACTTGTCACTGTGCGTGCGTGCTTGTTTTAAGAGTGAAAGGAGGTTGGATATGTCTAGTGAGAATGTGTTAAGTTGTGTTTTAAATTCGATTAAATACTGTTTGATTGCCCTGATGGTCTAATTGTCGCAAGCGCTACTGCTGAGCATGAGGTTCTTGGGATCGATTCCCAGATCGAGCAAAGTGCTATTAGGTTTTTTCGTCAAAAAAGCATAAAGCTCAAACCCTGGCTGTCATTCGTAGATCTTTGACAGTCGTTACGGTTCGTCTGAAACCCGAAAGTCTTACAACCAGTCTTGCCAAAGGGGTATCGTATTACCCAGTGGGTTGTGGAGGTCAGATAGGCAATCTCTCCATGTAAAATACTGGTATTCAGCTGCATCTGGTTAGACTGGTAGCCGACCCCAACGTAGTTGAGAATAGGCTGGGGAGATTGATTGACAAGCAAACTGGCCTCGTGTCGTATTTATCTTGTGTTTGTCACGCCTTAGAGTATTTTTTGTCGTATAATGTAGGTAACTAAGGGAGCATTTTATCCTGACACGAATCGTCTTTCATAGTGCTTATACCTTTATTGCCAAAAAATATTTCTTATTTGGTCAACCAAAGAAATTCTTTTCATACCAAATTCCTCTTTCCTTTGTGTTAGTTTTATTTTATGAAAGCTAAGGGTATTCTTTGGTATGCTTAAATTATTCAGGTCTAATGTTGGTCAGTACTATTAGCCAATATTGGTTGTAAAGGTATGCGGTCCTTTTATTGGACACGCGTCTAATAAAAGGGCCGAACATATTTTAAAAACCTGGTAAAAAACGTACCTGCTACGTATTTTATTTTGGGTTTTAAATCGATTAGGTATGGTTGACCTCATAATCGCTTTACCACCGTAAGGATTTATTTTATTTTCTTTAACTTCCACATATTTACATAATATTTTAAAAAGTAGTTAGGTACAAGTATGCAAAAAAGAAAGGGAAATAAACATAGGTCATCAAAAATTCGACCGCATCGCTGTCAACAGGGAAAGTGCCCATAAGACTGGCGGCATTGCCACGTTGTATTATAAAACTAACGTTGAATGTCACTTGCGCGTAATAAAACGTCAATGCGATACTTTCTATACCAATGTAACAGTTAAGTAGTTTCAACCTTCCAAGCGAAGTTCCAATTTACTCGACATCGTTGTCAAAAGTGATAAAGAAATTACGAGGTCGACTATGAGTACGTACGGTATTTTTACTGGTTTTTAGGAGGAAAATATTAAGTAGAACTAATTTTATTTCAGAGTTGCTTAAAATGTATTCATGTACACTGAATAATATTTATCAGCTAACTAATCATTTGTTTTTCTTTGTTTCAGACTACATTTATGTGCTTCACTCGGTAAGTGAAAAAGATAAGACAGCCCACTAAAGGCAGCCCAAGCAAATTAAAATGTACTCTATATAACATACATAATCAGCCTATAACGTTTCCTCTGCTGGGACACAGGCCTCCTCTCAGTGAGAGGGAGTGGGCCGTAATCCACCACGCGGGCCCAGTGCGGGGTAGATGTCACATGTCTTCGAATTTTTGGTTCTAGGACCTGCTGGTTTCCTCACGATCTTTTTCTTCACGTTTTGAGAGCAGTGGTGATGGAATAATTTACACAGAGTAATGCCTGTCTGGGTTCAAACCTACGACCAACAAATAGCGTAATCGCGAAAATTTTATCAACTGTCCCATAGAAAACTTCAATACCTACTCGACCTAAATGTATGGGACGGCTGAATTTTTATTCGCGATTACGATGTTGGTCCCATGGAGAAAGTTGTTCAGTTTGATGGTCTGTACCACATCCTTAAATTTGGCTGGTCTTTAAAAAATCAGCCTGTATAGGTACATTGTACAATAATAATCCCACAGCATTTGTGGGAAATAAATAATAATTAAACACAACATTGGCATCTTAAGGAAACAAAGGGTGTAGGAGGCAAATCGTGTTTTTCATTTATTTTCCATTTAGTTTTGCCACAAAATGTAAAAAAGTATTTACCTTGGTTAACTGTTTATATTTTTTTAGGACGGTGTAATGAAAAACAGGTTCAAAAAAATAGCAGAAATGGTATCGATTTTCCCGCAGAAAAGAAAGCAGGTTTTTCATCATTTTTCCAGACTTCTCATTTATTAATGTTTAATTCCAGGTGAAACAATTGCAAAAAAAATATCATGGACTTACTGCCGCATCGATCGATTTCCGCATCCCAATGTTTGCTCATTATTGTTAGGTTGACTAATTGTCAAACATTTCGCGTTTAACTAACCGTCAATTTGGTAAACGGTTCTGTAAAAAATCATTTTATTCGACATTCTAACATAATATACATATTAACATACACATGCTAACGCACGTACATGTACGTGCGTTAGAATGTGGATAGTAAGCAGTAAGCGTAGTGTAAATTTGAACGATTTTATAAACTACTCATTTTGTACATAATATTTACTTATTTTTATGACTATCTATGGATTGTGCTTGCCAAAATTTAATGCAGAATACTATAGAGTTGTCTTTGATTCAAATCTTGTTTAACTTTACATTACTGACGTGACGCGCTCATGCCTCTAAACACTACTACGAGGGTCATTCAATAAATACTTAGCCTACAAAAAGTAAACGAAAATTTTGGAAAAGTGGCAATTTATTTTTCAACATAGTCTCCTTTTAGTTCGATACACTTAGCCCAGCGATGCTCCAACTTTTTTAACCCGTCCGAAAAATAGTTTTTGTCAAACTCTACAAAATAGGCCTCCGTGGCGGCGATGACCTCCTCGTTTGATCCATATCTATTCTCGGCGAGAATTTTTTTCAGATTAGGAAACAGAAAGAAGTCACAAGGGGCCAAATCTGGAGAATACGGTGGATGGGGCTGCAATTCGTAGCGTAATTCGACCAATTTGGCCATGGCAACGGCAGACGTGTGAACCGGTGCGTTGTCGTGGTGAAACAGCACTTTTTTCTTCGCCAGATGGGGTCGTTTTTTCTTTAATTCGGCGTCGAATCGGCCCAATAAATCGGCATAGTAAAGCCCTGTAATTGTTTTACCCTTTTCGAGGTCGACGTACGGCCACGTGCAAACTCGTTGAACCAATTCTTGACGGTGGCCATAGATGGAGAAGAGTCACCGTACACAGCATCCAAGCGCTCTTTGATTTCGATGCGCGTTTTCCCTCCAAAAATAGGAATCGAATCACCGAACGATATTGCTCTTTTTCCATTTTTGTAAAACCGATCGATACGTTCGCTTCCTTAAGTTGTCAAATTAAAACAAATGAAGGGATTGGAATGAAAATTTGAAAAAAGAATTAAAAAAGAATGTGCTACACTGTGGTAAAACTCTTTTGAAACTACAGCGCCCTCTGGCGATGAGGCTAGGTACTTATTGAATGCACCTCGTAAGTAAGTATTTAATTTGCATTTACTTAGTTTAGTCTCCTGTCCAAAAGAAACCAAAGCAACGTGAAGAACATAATTCCACACAAAGGATACACAAAGGACTGCTTTACATTGCTGACCCGGACAAGAAGCCACTTTGTGACATACGTATCTCTTAAAATAAACCAAGTTACATCCCTAAAAGCATATTACTGTCCCCATTGAGTCACAGGACATGAAATGAATAACAGTCTTCATACTACTGAAGATAGAAATCTTTCTTACACTGCTGAACGTTCTATGTTGAAATAATGTCATAAGATCCATATTTCACAAGTAAATATTTTGTTCTATTGAATAAGATGACTTGCCGGTAAGCCGTTGTTTCCGGCTGTCATTCATTCTTCGACATTTATTACGGGTAGTCAGAAACCCGAAAGTCTGACAACCAGTTTTGATAAGGGGTATCGTGTTACCCAAATGGGTTGTGGAGGTCAGATCAGGTGCTCCATGTAAAATACTGGTATTCAGCTGCAACCGGTTAGACTGGAAGCCGACCTAAATATAGGATCCCTAGTTGGGAAAAAGCTAGGCAGATCGATTGAATAAGATGGCTGTCAACTAACACCGTATTCCATATAGGTATATTATAAGTGACAATATGTTGAGTATGTACCTACAGTCAAAAAAGATAAAAGTAAGCAGAACTTGCAACTCAATGCTTATAAACAATGTTGTAAGTAGGGTGAGTAGTCAAGTCTTTTACAGCACTCTTATAAGTGTCTCGTAAGCGTAGAAAGTTATTACATACATATAATATATTGGCAGTATAGTTTATATTTTATTGAACCATCCGAGAGCCTTCCACCTGGGCACTCGGTTCCGTGGCTGACTTAGAAATCTCTAAATAAACTTCGAACCCAAGTCGGGCGGAGCAAAGACAATCTACACAGATGGGGATTCATAGACGGCTCAGATCTCAAGGGCGTATCCGGCGTCTCCCCAAAGATAATGGCCCGTCTGCCGTACTGCATGCCCTGTGCACTCGATGACCTTGGAGTTCGCGCAGCTAAATTTGGCCAAAGTTGTTTGAACTTTTTGCCATCGATTCGCTAAGAAGATTCGATTCGATCGAAGAAAAATTAACATTGCACTCTCGTATATCTTCAAAATTAAAGCATTGCTTCAATTGATTTAGCGTAGCGAAGGAAACCTTTCCGTCTTTTAAAAGTATTTACTGGTCAAATTGTAGACCGCATTTATCAGCTCAGGCATAAACAAAGAAAAGCAAAAGCAAAAATGGTAGTCGATACTATCAGTAAACATGCAAATACACTTTCATTTAGTGGCGGAAAAAGACAAAATAAATAAATCAAGCAACATTACCAACAGCACATTACAGCCACCTGATCCAAAAAGACGCAGAAAATAGTTCGAAAAAACAAAATAGTGGTGAAGCTAAGTAATTGAGACAAACTTCTCTCCGTCCCTGTCTTTTGTTTTTTGTTCGATGAGTAAACTAATAAACTGAGTGTGTTCGGAAACTGCGAAGTGATATACAATACGCGAGGTGTGCTCGAGTTTTGGGGTAAGAAAAATGGCGTTATTGAGAAGTAGCACTTCTTGTGTTTTTGGGTGATGAATTAATATGAAGTCCTGACGGCCTTAGGGACCCCGTACACTACGCTACCATAAGCTGGAGTGCAGAAGCTCCTGCCAAGATGCGAACGTTCATAGAAAACTACCCAAAGTGGTCGGACGGCCGATCGTGCGACCTGAAGGGCAATTCACGTAATTTTAAGAACGTTCACAATCTGATTAGTCTCAATCTGTCAAAAATTCCTCTAATTTTTGACAAGCTTTTCACATTTGTTTGTCGCCGAGATAAGACTGCGACTAGATTTTGAACATTTTAAATTACGAGTATTGGCCTTCAGATGGTCGTTGCGCCCAAGTGCACGATGCGCGGTTTCTTTACGTGTGCGAATCTCTTATGGTAGCTAAATGTCTAATGGAAACGTCTTTAGGGTCGTAGAGAAGGATGCTCAGTTGGCTTGTTTAACTAAGTGAGCTTAGAAGGAGGACATTCCACGGCAGATCCAAGAACTTCTGTTGAGCTGGAGAGAGGCTTACAAAGTTTTATTACGAAAAAAAATATCAAGATAATATTTCAACAACTTGTAACTACTAATTCAAATATAGTTATTTTCTTGAGTTTAACTGTGTTCTTACTTTGACTTTCCAGAAACATGGCAAAAGGTTATTTTGAGACGGACACTATTATACCTTTATACTTTTTATACTCAGGAACAAAGAAATCGTTAATTAAATCTTTTCAACCGTAACAATTAAAAATTCATAACAACTTAAAGATGCAAAAGGTTTAATAACGAACTGGAAACCCCGCTATTCATTCTGAAGCCCCTTGTCTATTGAACTCTATCAAAAACAAACATCTCCTTCAAATTAAAGTGGGCTTTTATTAACCCTTCGTTTTATCTATGGATAGTCGAAAATGGGTTTTGAATACCAATCACTACTATGTGGACTATTTAAGGATAGGTGTCTATTTTCTCATCTGCCCCAATATTTTTCCCAACTACGTTGGGGTCGGCTTCCAGTCTAAACGGATGCAGGTGAATACCAGTGTTTTAATTCATTTCTATTTTCCCTCTATTTAGAGAGGAAATAGACACGCTTGAGGTAGGTACATACAGCTATATAAGGTGTACCATATTTTTATCTCACAAAGCAACGCATGCTTTATGTGTGGTAACCAAGTGTATAAACACGCTGTGATGGCCACCCGCACTGTTATAATTTTCAATTTATACTGGATAAATTGTAAATTATAACGGTGCGGGTACGTTATCATCTAAAAGCGGCACCCAATTCCCGCCGTTTATTACAAAATGGCCGCTGTGACAGGGAACAGCAACATTGCAGCTGCTTCTCTCTTGTTATATTTTTAATAGAACCAACTAGAGTTTTATGTGCAGTGTTAATTCCCTTAGCAGATTTTCGTGTAAGTGATCTATGGAAATAATAAAGTTTAAATCTTCGTGATTCCTTAAATCCACCATTATAATTTAAAAGCTGCTATGCTAAAGTTGTATTCCTATTATTTCACACATAAAACTTATTTATTTATATGTTATACTTTATTGTACACCAGAAAATATATAACAAAACATATAATGGGCGGCCTTATCGCTTAAATTGAACGCGATCAACACAAATCTACCGCGTTCAAGAGCTGTCAGTGTCATCATTGGGAATATTGATATTGACAGCTGTGAACCGCGGCTTAATTAAGCTGATCGCGTTTAGTTCCACTGTTGAAATTTATCCTGAACTTATTGAATCATCTGAAACACATAGTAAACCTTACCCATTCGATACTAATGTAAAATGCTTATATTTCTGTATTATATTAATGTACTGTGTGAGACTATGAATGTATTGTGTCAGAACAAAAATGTCAGAAAAAGGCACACTGCACCGTCCGCAAATAAATAAGGATAAAAGTCAGAAAATAATGATGATGAGCTAAATTAAATATACTGATGACTCGAACGTAGGCAATTTAAATCTTATTTATTGCTTATTTAAACTACTCTCTCTTCTAATTACTAAATCCGTCCACAAACCATCTGATGAACTTTGCATAGTAAACAACAACAAAATATAATATTCCATTCTATATCCGTATTTCAAAGAATAGCTTGTTGCCCGGTTACCTCACAGTGTCGATATCTGTAACATGCACCGCAGAATAGCTTCCCAGAAGATATTCGAGTTGTATTTACGACTGCATGGGAATTTGTATGAGCATCATACATCATGGCAGTCTGAAAGAGTATTATTTTGGTTCACAGTAGATGGTTTTTGTGATAAAAAGAGTGACTTCAAGATTGGAAATGTGCATTTGTATATAATAAGAACTTAATTGAAGACTAAAGCTTTTTATTTGTCAGAAAAAAATTCCGCATTCAATATTTTTCTGTACAGGAACGAACACAATGGTCAGTACTTGCTAGACCATTGTAGCCTTCATGCCACTATAAGTGAATAATCACAAGATGGTGGTATCTACAGTATTGTGATTCGAGTCATATATAAAACTGCTAAGTATGCTGACAACAAAAAACCAAAAAAAAAACACAACCAAAGAAACAATGCTAATCTATAGGAATGAACCACAATTTTTTTCTTGTCACTTACTGGCTGCCATTTTGCAATAGAACTAGCAAATAATATTGTATTAATTTAATTTGCAATGTTTGGGAACTGGCTCAAAACTTAACCTCATAAATATCAGAAGTACTCCCAACTCCTACAACAAACTGCATGTTGTGACAACGTGCATTTAAGTGCACAATCACGCGACGCAGACAGTTGACAATCATCACCGCCCACTCGCCAGCCAATCTACTGGAAACGTGGACACATTGCAGTACAGTGCGTACTAATTAACTAGTAGTTCGCAAGATGTATGAGTGTCAATGCCAGGGGCTTTGGCACCGTTTGAGGCCAGTTGAAGTAGGAAGAAAATGTTTTTTTCATTTTACAGTATTTTGTTGGTGTGTGAAAAACTATTTTGTCAAGAAATCCAGTTCCTTGTAATCCAGTTTTTTTTATTCTCGATATCATTTAGTTTCACAGTCGACCTACTATGTATCAAATATTAGGATCATTATTTCACCCACTTCTCGTAATTCAATTGAGTTTAAATTTTTCACCGTTTAAAACGTAAACTCATGTATGTAGTTCTGAAGAAAATTCAATATTACGATGTCATAATAACTAATCTGATGATGATAATCTTGAATTGCAAGATATAAAATCAAAATTTCTTTACTCTTCCGGATTCTAAATGCATCTTCAAGCACATACCTACTAATATCTAGCTACACAGTATTCATAAAACGGGAGCTAGATAATTAAGCGTTCGCGCTTGGCACTCGACTCATACACGTGGCACCAGTACTGACCTAGACCATTATCAAGGTACACTGAGGTGAATCAGTAACCTTAGTAGTAATGTTTTTAATGAACTTTGATTGTGGGAATAACTAGTCGTTTCAGTTAGTGATGTCAGGACAAGAATATGACACAGACGCCGTACGTAACGTCCTTCTGTACAATTTACTGAGTTCCTGTCTTCCACTGTAAATGTACCTCATGCCTTTCAAGGATCGGTATACCTAGCACAAATGCGCGGAGTAAACTAAACGTTAATTCGAAGAATGAACAACTCAGCCAAAGTGTGGAATTCTCTGTCAGCGTCTGTGTTCCCTTCCACATTTAACCCGTCTGCCTTCGAAGCAATTGATTGAACAGGTATCTTCTGGGTACGCTCGTTCCATCATATATCTCATCCATCGCTTTCCATCAGGCATGATCGAGGTCAAGAGCATGCCCATTTAGCAATACAAATGAAAAAACGAAAAGATTTTTGAAACGAAAGTACAATTATATCGTATGGAACTTTTACTAAAATTTATTTAACAAGCACAATAGTATCCCACAGATATTGTCCTTAAAATAAATTAATATTACTTGCGAAACGTTCAAAAATCGTTTTAAATTACGTTGCGTTTACGTCGAGTGTTCGTGCTAGGCCTGTTGCTGTTTACAAAACTGTTGAGATATAATCAAAAGGCAAACAGACTCTTGATAGCAATCTAATGTTTGAAGCAGGTGTACACTACTGTCATGCTTATGAGATATTTACACATGTACTTATAACAACTAATGCCACAAAAGAGGTATCCTATTTAAAAGCGATCGTCGCGGCCATATGTGTGTTTTTGTTGACAGACGCGCTTTTGAATAGGATGTGGCCTTAGCCTCAGCGATCGCATTCAACAGTTTAACAAAACCCAGTCATACCACAGTACTCTTTTAGGTTTCAATTAAAGTAAAAAGATGTAGTCAAACTTAATCAACATTTAAATATTGTGGATATGCCATTTGGTATGTGAAGTAAAGAGGAGAATAAACAACGTCCTGAAAACCTTTTCTTAAAATCTATACTATCTATCTATCTACATATATCTAATCTAAACGAATAATGAAACCGAAGAGTTTGTTTGTTTAAACGGGGTAATCTCTAGAACTACCAGTCGGATTTAAAAAATCATTTTGCTTTTGGTAGTTCAATTCTTGAAAAAGGTTATAGGATTTAACATCATGCTTCGGCCCGTAGGACCCGAGCAAAACGAAAAAGCGAAAACGAAGTAATAGCCCGGGCGGGCGATGAGATGCGATGCGATAGGTCTGGGGCCAAAATTTCGAGGGAGTCGCATTACGTCCGCTACGCGTACCGTCCGTTTATGGCCCTATTGTATTCTTGAAGGCAATTTTTTCTCGGATCAGTCGCATTACAGCCGCTCTACCTAAAAGCAAACTCAATTTATCCTTTTAATTACTCGATTAATCCTTTCTACGATTAGAATGCACCCCATTCTAGCCATATCATCTTTCACACAATCTACTGCTGAGATGAAGACAAATAGAAAAGTATCGAAGAAGCAGACATGCCGCGCCGACCTTGAATAAATTGCGGACAAAAAATGATGATGAGAAATAAATGACTAAAGGACAATGCCAAAAACCGCCACGATTCGAGAATATCACGGCACGAAAACAGCAGATGCATTCACATTGAAACCAAGATCAACAGTGAAATACAAAACACGCTTACAAAAGAACAGTCATGTCTTATATTTTGTCACAAGCTTGGCACAGATTCAAACATTTAAGTTGACGGTTCCGCATATAATACGGATGTCATTACTGTAACGTACGTACTGAACGTTTATGCGTTCCAATTAAAATTTTACTAGCGCCTTCGTCGTTTGAACTTGAAAGTTCATGTAATTTTTTTGTGAAATTATTTGCAAATGGAGGATGGAATACTGTCATGTCATTTTCGCTATGCAATAATTGGTTCAGTACGCAGCTGTCACTGTGTCACATCGATGATTATAAACAGTTTTGGTGTGAAAGAAAAAAGCTTTTATTTCGGATCCATAGATAGAGTCCATTTGGTTAGTATACGTACACACAACATAGAAACAATTGTTAGTACTTACATCTACCAGAAAAACAATACAAACTGGCATGTTGGCGTATTCAATGTCCTAGTATGGGGCTGCCCCACCTTCTCGTATCAGATATAGTTTCCAGGATGCTGTTGAAGCTGGCGCGTACCCTGCGCATAATGGAAGCGCAACGTTTGCACGTGATGGCGTCAAAGCCATCTATTGTCGTCTCTTCGAACATGCCGGAACCACTACAGTATCAACACCCTGAAAGCATTATTGTATTATACGCGCAGGGCCTATGAACTCTCTGCATGTAGTTGACCCACCGACTGCACGTATAGAACGCGTAAAGCGTTGTCTGTGTCTGTTATTCCTGTTTGACAGTCTCTTCCTTAAGCTCGATGTTTCATATTAAACGCCCGGGTACTGTACATGAGTCTTAAGCTCTGTATCCATTGAAAACAATGTTGTGCAAGAATAGCGCAACATTTTTTCTAGAAACATTTGATGTTACGCGATGTTATGCGATGTATTTGCCAAGAATACGGACTGCTTCGTCTTCTGGTCGCAAGTACTACTGCTGAGCATGAGGTCCTGGGTACGATTCCCCGGTCGGGCTAAGTATTTTTGAGTTTTACCATCAAGAATTTCCTGCTAGCAGCTCGCAATAGCTCGCAATATCATGGCAATAGGCTCGGCCCCTAATATTATACATAGAACTTTAACATACCTGGCGAAATGTGGGTGTACAGTAAATACACCTTTGCCTTACTTAATATAGGCATAATGGTCTGTTATGTTTACCGAATATTATCATTTTGCTAGCAACATTGCAACATTCCATTTTATCAGCAACATGTTTCCCATAACACACTTGTTGCTGAATAAATGTTGAACAACATTGTGTCCTATTTAATACGCAGCTTTACACACAAATGATTTAAAATTGTCAATCTTATTCATGATTTCATTTGTATTATTACATTTTAATTCATGGTCGTGGTCACAAATTCGTGCAAACGAGCGACGAACGTGACATTATTACTTACCTTCGCTTCAATATTATCTTTCTCACAACCATGGTCGCAAATGACAAAATATCGTAAATATTTGAAGTTACTGTGTACTCGTAAATAATTCACCTAATAATATGTCAGTAGAGTGTTAAGGTCGAAGCAAATCAAGATCGTTACACCTTGACTCTGGAACATACGGAAGGAATTATTGTTAGGCACCAAAACATGCGATCGCGAAAAACTTTATCAACTTGGTACAATTTTAGGCATTTTGAAATGAAGAACTTGAATTATTAAGTGAATTGAAATAACAAATTGAAGATCTATAAAATACAAGTAGACTGATGAATTGTGGATTATCATTAAGTGTATAAATTTACTTTGTAAAGTTGAAGGCATCTTTAAATAAATCAAACTGAAACCATTCACGAGATGTCTTTAGACAACTTTACCCATCCCGAAAGACATTTCTGTTACAATCAATCCCTTTCATTTCATGCAAATCTCCGTAATCCCGTTTCATATAAATGACTACAGCTCAGAAAAAGAAGGACGAAAATAACATACTAACTTTATAGTTGACAATATTTTGTACATTATTACCAATGCTGCTTCCCAACCAGCCAATGTCCAATACATTTGTCACCAGAAGGAACAGGTGTTGGTTTGACCTACATTGTCAGATTGGGCACACATTCTGTGATGTCATCGTTGATTTATTATTACTGTAAGCAATGCAAATAATAATACTTGCAAGTCATTGGCACTTACATAAGTGCCGGCAATGAAAAAGAAATATAGCGTAAAGGTTATTAGCCTCATAGTAGTAACTGACATTGAGACTCGCGTTCAACTGTATACCGATTGGTTATCGGCTTACAGTACAAACACTGTCGAAAATTAAGATATTTTTTTCTCTTTTCGGTAACCAAAGTGTCTACGACTAGAAAAAAGTCGCCATAGTATGAGTCGAAAAAACACGTTTCGCGTCTTGTATGGGGACCTCCTTCAATTTTTATAAGCTTTATTTTTTGCTATAGCTGCACACTCTGTAAAAATGTCAACTGTCTACCTATTACGGTTCACGACATACAGCCCGCTGATAGACAGAGGGTCGGACAGCGGAGCCTTAGTAATAGGAACCCTAAAAAGCAATAGGCAGAAAAACTATTGGTATATAAAGGGGTCCGTACGGTTTTCGCCAGGCGTCCGTATAACACACAATCAACTTATATTTATAATAAATTAAACCTCAAATTGAAAATTTACCCAGTGTTGTGGTACGAATGTAAAAATACTCTAACGGAATGGTTAAAGTCACAAACGTACGATGAAATCGAACTTATATTAACCAGAATACGCTAATGAATAACCTGAACCCAATCATAATATACATCAGTTAATCAATCATTAACACACACACACACCTACTCACCCCCACATACACACACACTACACATACCTGAACATGCTACAAAAATTTTGTAACAACAACTAAACTTTTTCTTTTCTTACTTCTTAAAACCCATGGGAAGTTGCGAGGTACCTAACCCCATCACAAGTATCCTTATAACTGACTGGGGCTGCCTCAATTTTGTGCTGTAGAACAATTGTATGAGAAACAAAAAATACTTTTTTTTCATAAAGATGTGGGGAGAAAATTTATTCAACGTGTTCACACTAAATTTTCACAGCAAGCAAAGCATAGGGACACTGCACTCACCAGAAAAAGTAGCCAACTGGATTGAGCAGCTTCCTGTTGGAAGAACTTGATGGAAATGATGGTGCAATGTTCACAAGCGTGCACAAAGTGAGCACAGAGCATTATCCAAAGCGATTATAGCTACTACTTACGACACCATCAATAAGTTATTATCAATAACACCACCAATCAGTTAGTGGCGGTGCGCCAGTAAAAAGAGACATTGTATTTTGTTTTTTTTTTTTATTTGTCTTGACCTCGATCACGCCAGATGCAAAACGATGGATGAGGTCAATGATGGAACAAGCGTGCCCAAAAGTTAAGTGTGCGTAGGGATATCTTTTTCATCACTACTTCTGTTAATTATATTAGCCAACCCACGCAAAATTAGAGCAGGTCATTATTCTAAATTATACGATTTTTGGTCCAAGTAGGTTATTTACGTAATTATTTTTGTTTATAATTTGTATCTGTCCAATGAAAACAGTTTTTGTCAGAATTGTGTGTGTCGTCCCTCAGTTCAAATTCATGGTCGGTGGTGTGGAGTGGCGTGGCGTGAAAAAAATATTATTCGAAATAAGTCAGAAAGAAATCTCTTCTATGTTATGAGAGTAGATAAACAGAGATGTAGACATGACTCGTCTTTTTCTTCCATACTTTTCTATTACTCGTCATATCGGTTGTCACCCCTTTTCTACCCATATAAAACACTATTACACCTCTGACAGCAGCAACCTTAAGGCCAATTCTCGTAATTTAAAACGTTCAAATCTAGTCGCAGTCTCATCTCGGCGACAAACAAATGACAAAAACTTACCCCCCTCCCTCCCCTTAGCTTGTTCTACATTAGACATTTTTTTTTAGACATAAATCTAGATAAGGCAAAATTATTTTCCTGTATAAACCACCCAATTAGTAAAATCAGAAAGTATCGTACGATTTTTTTTCTTTTCCGGCGACCATCCGTGTTTGCACGCTACCGAACTGATAATACTATTATATTGGCAATCGGCCATCTTCGCTCATTACGAGTGGGGACAAAACTATTTCGGGCTCATTTCAGTACACGACGGGTTCAGCCGACCAAGGTTAGCCACGAGGTCATCAATTGCGGTCGCATCAGTATAAGGTAATTATTTGGGCTGTACTGATTCGACAGATATAAGAAAGCAATTTGAGAATTAAAAATAGATTACTGGTATTTCAAATTAAAGTGGCAAGGGGCACCATGGTTGTAGAACGGATGTTCAATGAGGTTGAAAAGTTCTGAAGTGGTGATCACGAACCAGATAGAGAAGCGTGGTAAGGCCTACCCACACAAGGTAAACCGATGAAATTGTGAAGGTCGTGGGAATCATGAAAAGTCGTGGTCGTGGGAAGGATGTGGACTGCACACGACTAATTATTGTGCCAATCCTTCGGGGAAGCCTTTGTCTACCAGTGGACGTCTTTTGTCTGAAATGATGATGTTAAGTGGTTGGTAAAGGAGTAACCTCGTTCATTTCTTTCCAATTCTCGTAATTAAAAAAGTTCAAAATCTAACACCATCTCTGAGACAATCAATGTCAAAAATGTAGGAAAATTAGAGGTATCTTTTGGCCAGATGAAGAGACTAAATGAATGTGAAAGTTCTCAAAGGTTGATGGGTACGGGAATTTCCCCTCTAATATAATTCTAGGCAACCTAGGGTTTATAATAATACTATGGGTATAAAATAAACTCACATTTCCGATTAAAGCTTTCTCTAATATAATAACTTCTTGGTTTATTTTATTTTATTTTGACAACAAAAAAAAACTTACTTCTTACTGTAATAAAGCAATAAAAAAAAATTTGCAAGTCTAATAACCGTTATACGTTGTTCCTACAAATGGCATCTGAGCACAACAATAAATAATTATTGTTATCGTTATTATTTCAGGTTCCTGTACTTTCAGCCATAAATATTGTGTTTTATGTTTATGCCCTGTTTTTCTTTTGCTCCTATGTTTCCGATAAAATAAAATAGCTATGGGTATTGAAGTAGAGCAAAAATTTTAATCCGCGCCGCTTAGAAATATGTAAATGAATTACGTCAATAACTACAGGTGTCATGAATAACATCTCATGTTTATTTTTATTTTTAAATAATACTTGCTGCCTCGTCTGCTTCGTTAGTGTTGTGGTTGGAAGCACTACTTTTGAGCATGAGGTTGTGGGTCGATTCTCAGGTCGGGCAAAATGTCATTGGATTTTTTTATTAGGAATTTCTGAGTAACAGCCCTAGAGGCTGGATTAATTTGTACCCGGTTGATGGCAAAAGTCTTCCCCCTTATTACATGGGTCTAAACAAAACTGGCAAAATGTGGGTTTACTATACACCTTTGTTTAACCCTTTGGGAATTACAGGCGTAATGTTATGTTATGTTATATAAAACTTTGTAATTTTGAAATTGACATATTAATTTTGTTTAAAAAACAGCTTACTCTATATTTTCGTTAGATAAATTAAATTAAAAATATTTTTATCAGGAAACATCATATAAATAGCCATGAAACAAACAGTTTCTTATTTTGTAGCCTGTAACGAAAAGCAAGAGACAGAAGTCGGTTAGCTCAAAAAAAAGGGTCTATAATAGGTTTACCATTAGTCCTTTAAAAGATGAAAAGTCATCGTATTCATATTTTGATGACTAGAGCTTTCTATGAATTACTTTCTGTTTAAAATTTGGCAGATAATGTTTTCTAATTCTGGGCAAGTCAAGTCAAGTTGACCATGTATGTGCATTTTGACCAGCCCTTAAAACAAAACCTCTAAGAATCGCTGGATGGCCATCAAGATTCTTAAGATTATTTTAGTTTTATTATAAACATTAAAACAATCACATCAGTGTCAGTCATCAATCAAAGTGACAGTCCATGTGTGGGTTGCTTACGTAGATGTTAAAGGGCCTGATACTTGTTAAAATGTAATGTATGTGAATGTTGAAGTCGGAAAAGCGTGTTTCTTTAAAAAAATTGGGTCTAAAGCTGCAATAAATTAGTTAATCTACAAACGTTTATGTTTGTGTATGAGGTGACATAGTGTGTTTGTTGAAAATAGAGTCTAGTTTCCGTGTGTTTATTTTCCCATAAATCTTGGAAATCTTTGACATTTATACTATTTTAACACGCCATCCGAAAAATTAGTTTATTAATTAATTTAATTGGTGTTCTTTTTGATAGCTTGAAACTATGACAGCTTGACTTAAAAGAAAGTCTGTTTTTAAATTCATAATTTATGATGTAGAAGGCTTGTGATAGAGTGGCGTCCAAGAACTGGAAGACGAGATGTCGGTTGTCCGGCGAGAGAGATGTCGTCTGTTGACATTGTTGCCATAGCGGGCTAATCCTGGATGAGGCTGGCACAGAAACGGGGGGCATTTGCACAAGAAAAGAGAGGCCTATTGACTCCTGTGTTATGTCCTACCTATATTGATGATAATGTAGAAAGCTATGCAATTGGAAAACCGTTTTCAACAAAGGGATCTATAATTGAAAATATGACTAAAGATTATCATTTAAGAATCCTAATTACCTGTGCCTTAAATTATTGATGCCATTAATTGAAAACTCGTTAAGTACGTCGAACAAAATTTACCTTCCACAGAACTTTGTGGAGATCCTTTAAAGTTAGCGCAAAGTTTTCAAGGCTTTAATGGATTTCGTTCAATAAGTAGTTGGTATTTTGTAGCTTAAGAAACACATTGTTTCTTTAGGCTAATGCTTTTATAAGTATGTATAAGGCCAAATAATAGCGGTTATCATTTGGCCTCATCTATGCATAATCAATCTATAATGTTCTCACTGCTGGTACAGGCCTGCTCTCAGTGACAGGGAGTGTGCCATAATCCGCCACGCGGGCCCAGTGTGGATTGGTAGATGTCACATGTCTTCGAATTTTTGGTTCGACGGTATGCCGGTTTCCTCGCGATTCTTTCCTTCACAGCTTTGAGAGCAGTAGTCATGAAATAATTTACACAAAGTTAAGTTCACGTTTGGGTTCGAACCCAAGACGTACGACTCGTAAGTTGGGTCCTTTTACCACTGGGCTACCACTGCTCGGTCTCATCTATACATATTATAAACTAGATTCTGCCCGCGACTTTCTGACTTTTTTCTCGTTTTTGCTCGGCTGCTAGCTCGATTTTAGCGTGATGTTAAATAGCTTTCCTCAAAAATTGGACTAAAATATTTTTTTCAAATCCGACTAGTAGTTCCACAGATTAACGCATTTAAACAAACAAACAATCTATTTAGCTTTAATATTAGCCTATATTATAACATAGATAATTTAAGTCGCATTTGGCGTGTCTGTCTGTATGACCACGTGGTTCTTCCACAACAACGCAACGGATGTTGATGCGGTTTTCATCATCATTTAGAGTAACACGCGGCCCGCTTGCGATCTGATTTTGACGAATTGAAAAGGTTTGCTCAGCAGTTTATTACAATGTTTGTTAGCACTTATACATGTGAAGAAACTTTTTCAATTGTCAATTATAGAACAATAAATATGCTTGTCGTTTCACAGATGAACATTTGAGAGCCATTCTACGAATTGCAACTACAAATATTAGAGCTAACATACAAGAAATAGCCTCCCAAATGCAACCTCAGACTTCACACTGAAATTTGTATAAAATCAGTTACCTATTTAGGTACTTTGTAGCTTTCATTTCTGAATGATTGTTGGTTTCTGAATGGTTATTTTTCTAGTTATAAAGCCCAAACATATAAACATACTGTAAGTATTGCGTGTACGAATTAAATTCCGTATGTTTTAACAATTTTTAATAGCATTTTTATTATTATACGTAGGTATATTGGGCTTCTAGTGTTAATATCACAAGTGCGGCCCCGCCTTTAATTTATTTTGCCACCTTGTGGCCCTTGCCTGCCAAAAGGTTGCCGACCGCTGATTTAGAGAATTTATTCCGGAAGGTTTATATTTTGTGTTTGGTTTTATGTTTGTAATTGGTTTAATTGAAATAAATACTTTGTGTTTTTTTTTTAAATTATTTATTTATAACTATATAAGCTAACATTTTAAATAATAATACATATGTACATATGAAAAAATAAGCAAAAGAATCATAGGGCATCAAACAATTCGTCCGCATCGCTGTCAACAGGAACAGTGCCCAAAAGGCTGGCAGCATTGCCACGTTGTATGGCGATGCTAATTCTTTGGCCAAGAAACAGGCCAGCCCTTATGTTTTGTGTATAATACATTCATATTAAACTTTCATTTAATAAAGGAATCTCGATGTTTTATGAATTCGTAAGAACCGTGCGAAGCAGTAGCGGGTCGCACGTTTAATCTGCAACAGATTTTTTAAATTCTAAAACCATAATGCATTCGTCATTAAATTACGTCATCGGGTCATCCGGTTCTAGATTTTTAAAACATTCATCAATCTTATTGTTGTTCAAAATTTCGCTTTTTTTTTTGTTTATTTTTTATCACTCACACACTTTATTTTTCATCGTTGCATCAGTTAGATTTCTCTTTCGACTGCTAATAGCCAATTTCCGGAGAAGTTTGTTTGGTTTTTGTTTGAAAATATTTGAAGACTATTTTCAATGCCATTGTAGGATATTATTTCTCATAGTCTACATTCTTCTATAAGACGGAATTAAGTATTACACAGTATGCAGCATTATCATCATTATCATCCATGCCTAGCCAATTCCCAACAATGTCGGGTCGGCTTCCAGTCTAACCGGATGCAGCTGAATACCAGTATTTTACATGTAGCGACTACCTATCTGACCTCCACAACCCAGTTACTGGGTAATACGATACCCCTTGGTAAGGCTGTTTGACAGACTTTCGGGCTACTGATGACCCGTAACGACATGTGAGATTGAGTACAATAAGCATTATCAACAACTTGCATTTCCTGTAATAATGTTTGTATTGGATCAGTACTTCCAGAGATTACATCTTACACACAAAAAAAACAATTTAACTTCTTTATGATAATTATTAGTTTCTATAATAATAGTTCGTTAAATCCCGTAAAATCCTGCTCATTACTCAAAGGGCATCCACCGCTTTGCGGGTGCAATACAATAATGTCTTCAGAATGTTGTTGCAGTTGCCGCGGTTCTGCAGTGCTTCCGTGATGTTTGCTGAAACGCGTACTGATGACTTCTATGCAATAAGACGCAAGCGTGTGTCGTCACTGTTAGGCACAGTACGCGGCAGTAGCAACGGCATTCTGAGGATCATTTCTGATAAATATCAGTGTCCAATATACTCGCTCTGGGTGAGCATTGTGGTAGGGACAGTAAAATAAATGTATATGCTGTTATTAATATGTAATTATGTAAATGTGTTTAATGATTGTATTTAATTAGGTATTGTATTTTTGTAACCCTACTAGCATAGTTTATAAGTTCCAATTGTTACTAACCTGACATTAAATGTATAATAATAATAATTAGGGTTTCCACGCGAATTTAAGGGAACACAAATACGAGACCGCAAATTTTTCACACGTTACATTATCCAATGATTGACACTCGTGTCGAAAGGCCTGACACACTACACTCACATATGACACCTGACACCTATTGTACCGTAACGACTAAAACTGAAATCTATCATGTCTTTTGACATAATGTCATCTTGTTTGTGTATTTTGTGTTTGAAGTATGTTTTGCGGGAAATAATTAGCATATTTTGCCGTCGGGAGGAATTATGGAAGCAACCGCGACGTGAAATTTAGGTGCTCACGTAGTTTACATCTTATTATTTAAATTTTTTTTAAAGAATGGGTTAGGACGAACAATCACAAACCTGTTTATTATTTCTTAATTGAATAAAATATTCATTTTTCTTAAGCGTGTAATGTCTCTCTGCTGCATGTTTGTATACAGAGTGGCAGGGACATCGATGCGGAAACTTTGACCACCCCTACGGATTCCAGCGTAAAAATTTTTGGCCGGCTATTTAAAAAAAAATTGCTTGTCCATATATTTTGACCATGTAGGTATTGCACTATTCTATGAAATTGATGTTTTTTTTTTTTATAACCATCCGTCGATCTATTTCTACTCCAGCCCCAGCAGTCTCGACACTCATAGGATCGCTTTACGACCGAATTCGGTCGCAAAGTCCCGAATTGACAGGTGAAATGTATGGAGTGACAGGACTTAGCGACCGAATTCGGTCGTAAAGCGATCGCTATGAATGTCGAGACTGCTGGGGCAGGGATTTTAGAATCATGTGCTGAATTTATTGTTACAGTTTACGCGTCGATGTCCTTGCCAACCGTATATCTGTTTATAATATTCTAACACTATATGCTCTGATTACTTTGCATATATTATTACTAGTACGTCATGCTTCATAGGGCACGTAAATATTGTCACCTTACTTACAAGCTGACATTACGATATCTCAAAGTCCTCACACATACTGCCTAATCAGCCTATAATGTTCCCACTGCTGGGACACAAGCCTCCTCTCTGTGAGTGGGAGTGGATCATAATCTACCGCGCCGTTCCAGTGCGGGTTGTTAGATGTCATATGCCTTCGATTTTTTTATTTAAGGACATGCCGGTTTTCTCACGATGTTTTCCTCCTTATTAGAGCTGACTATCCAGTCTCCATCAGATGTAGGTAATTGAAAAATTGAAGCCACATTTGGAGGCTATTTTAATCCACTCTAATACGTATCTAAACAATACAAAAAATTGGCCCAGTGTGAGTCGCACTCGCACGCGATGGTTTCCGTACCACCGTATAATATTTAACACAACATCTTAAAAAAACACTTTTCTTGTATTTTTTTTTTTGTGTGTTTATGTCCTTTTTTCATGCGTCATGTTTGCCGCAAATAAATGCATTTACTTTCTTTCTTTCTTTAATATATTATTATTTGTTGTTATAGCGGTCATAGTAGTAGGTACACACTCTTTAAATTTCAAGTGTCTACCTATTACGGTTCAACAGATACAGCCCTGTGACAGACGGACGGACAGCGGAGCCTTAGTCCCGTTGGCACCCTTTGGACACGAAACCCTAAAAACAACACTCGCTTTCTATGGCAGTCGGGTCAATAAAATCTCAAAGAGTAAAAAACTTTGACTAATAGGCAAGCATTTAATTTCACATTAAGGCTGCTATCCCATTAGACAGGTCGCACCATCACAACCACCTATAAGAAACACATCGTTGCTGATCATAACTTACTTTTTGAACTCATGCACCTGTCTCACCGTCGGCGAATAACGAGAAGTGAGTAGAGCTAGCAATAAAAACGAGTTGACGAGCAACGAGCAGCGAGCGACGAGCGATTACTTGCTGTACCAAGCGTGGGTCTCTCAGCGAGTGTTCTGTCCGCCGAGCGAGCGTCGCTGAGCGAGTACTTTCTTTGATATCTCTTGTCGCTGCAACAAACGAGTACTCCCTGGCAGCGTGAACAGTCAGCGATCATGACTGTGTCTCTTTTACTTACATGGACCTATAATCTTTTGTACGTTTTTTGAGCGAGAATGCGCTGATAACTAGTCGCTTAGTCGACGGCGGCGGGACAGGTGCCTGATACATTTTTTTCCTATTTTTTTACTCAGATCTATCCAGTATCCATTCTATTTCAGATCCGTATTTTGGATACTTTCCAGGAAATTACAACGGTCCTGTATCGTATGTCATGTCAGTATTATAAATATAGTAAATTGTTGGGTACTGTTAGCGTCGCCATCCACTGAGGCGTATCGTAAATATTTCTTTGATATTGAACGGATAATTTATCAATGTGAATGAGGACATAGGAAGTAATAAAGAGTGTTATATGTTGAATGTAAGGTTAATATTGTATAGTGGTTTAATATATTGAACTAAACCTATAAAAAAATTGTACGTGAAAATAGTCAATAAATAAATAAACATTATGAAATTACTTTTATTTATTATTACGTGATAAGGTAAAGTAAAAGTAAAATCGCTTATTTCAACATTCAAAATTACTATATGGAAGTATCGTTGGTCTGAAACTAGACACAACCTGTATCTTGGGCACCATTAAATAGTTACAGACACCAGCCCGTCGAGCTACCCGAAACTGTCAAATTTTCCCAATCAATGTTGAAGCTAAGCTTTAGCGATAAAGTTTAAAATCTATATAAAAAAATTTACAGATTATAGTAGCTTGATGTTGTGACTGTTCCAAAATTACCCTAGGCTGATAAAATTTTAGTTTTTCCTAATTATGTGGAAATGTCAGGAATATGGGCGGGTTGGAAGAACAGTACCCCTCCCCGTACTGTTCTGTAGAGCCCGGCTCCAGACTGGACACTCTCCCACCGATTGTAATGAATTCCCAAGAAGTGTTTTGCCTTGTCCCGACTTAGAAAGCTGGGGGACAACGAGGGATACAAGAAAACTATTGCAATATAAAATAGGGTTGAGAATTCATAGATAAGGTGATTAAGGAAAGGAAATCAAATTTATTTTGATTATGAAAGTTACAAGAGATGAGAGGAATATAAAAGGGGTAATTGACACGTAACGCTTGCGTTGGAGAATAGATTATTTTGAGTTACGTTACTGAATGTTCTTGCAATAATTGAGGAACCGAGACGTAGGGCCGCTTTACAACAGCTGTTACGTCGTGCGTGTACCACCAGTCCTAACGTGCATAGGCCTAGAGTGGACCTGTTGCGGTTCCAGCAGGACACACTCCCTACACTTAAGCATGTCTTACTCAATCCTAAGCTAAAAGACTGTGAAGTGCCTCTACCATAGAACGAGAAAAGTTTCCAGAAGTGCTGGACGCGTACAGTAGTAATAATCCCTTATAACGGCCTACTCAACCTTTACTAAGACAATACAAAACTAGCGCAAGCGTACCGCATCGTCAGTTGGTTGCAGAATCCCTTAAGATTGCCTTGCTATACGCCGAAGTGGTTATTTTAATTCGTCACTTCGCATTTCCATAATCTACCCAATTTAGTGGATGCTTACAGTGTAATCAGCTGCTGTGCATCCACTCTTGTCTACCTACATATTTATGTAGCAACGGGGCCTTTCTATCTGGGAATCCAAATTATGTGTCTCACCAAATATTTTTTTTTATCAGTAAGAGGCCTACGGGGGTCGGGTGTAATTTAACGAGACACAAATCCTAGCGTTCCTTAGAACGACTATCAATCCAGTTAAGGGTGCTTTGTGAAGCCTACCCCACTCCCTGGAAGTGTGCGTTTGACAACAATGCAAAATATCCTGCAGCTAGTCTGTCCATAGAGAAAAGGTAGCCATCACTAACGTTTGGTTGGTTTGACAGACTCCAAGGAAGCACTATAATTAAAATTGGCCCTAACGAGTTGCGAGTTCGGTTCAGGCTTTCAAGGTTGCTTTGCTAGCTTGAAAAGTACGATGTCAGTCGCTTGTTGCTTACACATTTACTCGACACTGTTTGATCACATTTGTCGCTTGTCAAAAATCAGAAAGCCAATATAATTCTCGTAATTTAAAACGTTCAAAATCTAGTCGCAGTCTCATCTCAGCGACAAACAAATGTCATAAACTTGACAAAAATGTAGGGAAATTAGAGATATTTCTGAGATCAGACTGTGAACATCTTTAAAATTACGAGAATTCCCCTCTGGTATATCTTAGTAGTAGGCACCGTAAAAATAAACCTAACCGTCATTTTTAGAATCACAGCTCAATCAAATAAATCGTGTCAGAGTACTTGAAAAGTCAGCGTCAATCATCCAAAAAATCACTTACATCAACCCTTTACCTAATCTTCGACTCCCATGCTCAATATTTGTATCCGATAAGCACACACTAACCCATAATGCTCAAAAGAAAATAAATTCGCACCTCTCGACGCGTACTAAGGTGTGAAACGCGTTGGCATTATTTTACGGCTCACCGCACTATTTCTAAAGCGGTATTGATCCCGTTATCCGTAAATAAAACCAGTTCGGAATATTTAAACCGGACAAAACTGAGTATTCATGATAGGCTCGTACGGCTTATTTAGAAGTGGGGTTATTCACGTGCAGGGTTATTTACGCTTTGGGTTATTCACGCTCTTTTTCTATTAAAAGATGAAGGCTGAAGTGAATATGGAAGTGTTGAAAGATCTATTGTATTTACGTATTTTCTGCGAAGATAAAAGGAAAATTTAATACAATATACATCCTACGAGTACTACTGAAGGTATTGTTACTTTTGGACTTAAATATTCCTTATGTGACCATTTACCCGTTCAACCCTTTACTATATTGCTATATCAAGGTATCGGGTCAAAAACGATACGAACTTGGTCGTCCTGCGTAGATTTAAGAGAAACGATTTCATCGCTGAGCATTAAGTTAAAATGAGAATAATTTACAGGCACGTAAGCAATAATTGTAATAAATGTTTTGTTTATCTATCTATAGATGAAGGTGTCATCTCAAGTTTTACACCTACGCTTAACCTCTGTTCAGCCACAATTGAAAGTTAATTCTGTGGCAATTGATAAAACCTCTTCGTAAACATCTACAGTACCCAGCCGTAAAAGAGACGACACTCTACAGTGTCATCTCTTTCACTCATACCAATGACAGTCGCTTGATAAAGCTTGATATGTCATAATTATTACGCCCGGATACTCAACAAATAATAAAGTTCTCGACGGCACGGTTGGCGCAGTGGTTAAGCGATTGACTGCTGCGCTGCGTGTCGCGGGTTCGATTCCCGCACGGAACAAATATTTGAATGACCTACAAGAAGTTGTTCCGGGTCTGGCTGTTTGTGTATGTGAGTTTAAATGTTTGTAAACGCACCCACGATACAGGAGAAATTCGTAGTGTGGGGCAACGTTTAAAAAATAAAAAAAAGTTACTCGTCAATGGACAACTACAGCGGGATAATTGCGTAACTCACTATCAGTAGCAATGGGTTTCATTTTGACAGTTCAACAACATTCATTGCGTTATTTACGTTATTGAGCAGACAATTTTTTCGAACACAGGAAGCAATGGATTAGCAATATCCTTCAAAATGATACAGATTGAGATCAATAATGTATTACGCACTTAGGGTGCAAATCATAGATTCTACAGTCTTACATTGGAATTTGTTAATCTTTTACCGCATATTCCAAATAAATTCTTTTGCATTTTTGCAGGTGACAGTTAAAGCAGTTTGTTTGAAGAAAATTCGTTTTACTTTCTGGCGTATTGTTAAGTTAGTAAGTTGCGTCTATTAAAGCTTGATTGAAATTGTTAGGGTACTATTTTTCGTATCGGTAATCACATATTAATCAGTCATTGAACTGTGACCTGTAAAAGCTGATTTATAATACTTACTTACACAACTTAAAAGCTGATTTATAATACTTACTTACACAACTTAAATAGCTCCAGTCAAGGCAATTAATTGTTCAATAAATAAGTAATTTTTTCGTGCTATACCCATTTCATACAATTGTCAAATAACGACAGCTGTAGTTCGAGTTTACCGTCAATTTAAGTGTATAGGCAATTTGATATCAATAATTAATTTCCCTGACTTTACAATACAAAAACACAAACACTTTATAAATACACACACAATTACAATTTTTAAATGGTGAAACTTAAATAACACAATATCGCCCCACTATTCCGCAACTACGACAGGATACGGAGGGGCTTGTGGCTAAGTAATAACAGCGGCACGGGTCGACCGATCAGGTTAAGCCACGCTTGCCGCGGTTGGTCCGTGGATGGGTGACCATATTCATATACCAAGACCCCTCCGTGCCTCGAAAAGCACGTTAAGCCGTTGGTTCCGACTGTCATTCGCGGATCTTTGACCGTCGTTACGGGTCGTCAGAAGCCCGAAAGTCTGACAACCAGTCTTACCAAGCGGTATCGTATTACCCAGTAACTGGGTTGTGGAGGTCAGATAGGCAGTCGCTCCATGTAAAATACTGGTATTCAGCTGCATCTGGTTAGACAGGAAGCCGACCCCAACATAGTTGGGAAAAGGCTAGGCAGATGGTAGGTATACCGCATTTACGACAAACGTTGTACCACAAAGTGCTTCAATACATTTTAGCGTTTAATCTTAAGTATAGACAAGACAACGCTAAGTATTTAATGCATGCTAAATTTTCCCTAACTAAACACTTCGGCAACTAATAATCAAGAACTAGGCACTTCAAGAACTAAGCCAGGCTTAAGATTTCAGAGAGAGTTCACCTCGATAGTTCGAAGTTTGGCGTAATCTGAAGCCTTTCTAGATTATTCAGAAACTTTAGAGTTTGGGTAAGCTTTTTATAAGTACTAAATATAGTGTTGACCAAGTATACTGAAAGGCCATTAAACCTAAATTTATTTCTATTGTTCAGTCTTCTGGTTCTGTACCACAAATATTTAAAAAAAATTGATGCTCAATGCTCAATGACTTGCTTCTACATATAAACTATTATTAGATTTTTAGAATTGTATCCAATAAATATTGATATTCTTAAGCATAACCATAATTAGCCTATAAAGTTCCCACTGCAGGGACATGGGCATCCTCTCTGTGAGAGGGAGCGGGCCGTAACTCACCATGCAGGCCCAGTGGTGATTGGTGGATGTCAAATGTCTTTGATTTTTTTTAATATTCTTAATTGCTCGAAATTAAAATATATAATTATATATTTTTGAACCCGTACTTACATTCCTTGTAACGTTGCTTAACGTGATTGATCGACCAGTGCGAGTGTTTACCAAGCCACTAACTCCTCACCATGCCATGTGCTCCACACTGCATCCACCTTAACGGTCGACGTCATTGATCGACGATCGATCGACTAATCTTGCACGATTAGAGAACACTAATTGCACCTTTAGAGAGGTTCAGAAATCGACGTCGATAGACATTTATAGAACTAGTGATCTTAATTTACAGAATCTTACATTACTCAACGTGTAGGACGTCAATATTACGCTCATTACAACCAAAAATAATCACAGCAACAAAAAAAATTGAAATAGTTATTTTTAGGTGTTGAACAATAATCATCATTGTTTCCTTCGTCTGTCAGTTACCAATTATGTAAGAACGCTAATCTGTTTACTGATTATTGACAGTTTTATTCTTGAACGTTAAAGTATAGGGCGGGGCCAAAAGAGCGTAATCCTGCGTAATTTGTATCGCTCAAAATGAGTAAAAGAATTTACATTCGAAGAAAATTGCGAATTCTGCTCGAATTAATTGTGAGTGTACTCATTATTATGAACAAATTTTACTACGGGACCAACCCTGAAATCGTGAAAATAAAATCAGTTGATCCATAGATTTATGTTCGCATAACTCGACATAATGTATGGATCAACTGATTTTTTTTGAGATGATATTATTATGATGAGTACAATTACCCTTTTTAAGGATTAAAACGATCAAAATTTAACGGTGTAGACATACAAATCATTTGTTTGCTTATAATGTAGAGCTTATACAAATAGGATGGAGTTTTTAGATCAAAAATTTTGATCTAAAAACTTGATTTGATATTAAAAATCTTCTGTCATTATAACATGAAATACGTTGAAATTTTGTATGAAACTGATTGAAACGTTATTTTAGCAACGAATGTTACGCTTAGTTTCTCTTGTCTGGCTCCACACTAAAAACTTGCTTACACTGTCTAAAATATTATATCAAACCGAATTCAACATAAATTTAGCGACTCATTTTGAGCGACGCAATTACCGCTGTATTACGCTGTTAAAGCTTCACCCTAAAAATGAGCAAACAATAATTACCTAATGCTTTACAACAATAATGAATGACTTACAAAAATAAACATAAAATTCAAACACTACATGTTTTGCTAAATGTATGTGGCGCCAACATAACGCCCACGAGAAAAAAATTTAGAAATTCTTATTTTTTCGTACATAGACATCATGTGTCTTTAGATCACTTTTCTTTGCTTTTCAAATAAAACAGCAGCTGGAAATGTGTTGGTTGTTGCCACAGAGCACGAAATGCCGCGCCAGCAGCATCGCAAGACGTTAGTACTAATAAAATTCGTTGATCGCACAACTTCTGTCATCTTCGCCATTCAACGCGGTCAGTTTCTATACGTCATTTGGTGTCATACCTCATGACCACGCTCAAGCGACACGACATGTGTCTTGCGACAGCGACTGCGGAGAAGACAAATGAAAGAAGTAGTTTAGAGCATGCCACGAGTCACCGCGACGCGACTTACGTAGCGAGGAATGGTAACAGCTTGTCTATTCTGTGAAAATCTCACCGTGAAAATTTAAGTGAAGTGAATTTGGAGTGAGCTGTCATTCCATCTGATGCTAGGAATTAACACTTTTACCGACTTATTCTGTAAACATCTTACCATGAAAACGGAGGTGAAGTGAGTTGTCCATAGTGTCAATCGTATCAGGTGGAATGACAGCTCACTTCAAGCCCACTACACCAAGTTTCACGGTGTTTTTTTTTTTTCAGAATAGACCAGCAGGTCTTAAAGCGCGCGTGTGTCGTTTGACGCGAGTCGCATCGCTCGGGCCTGGAGTGGTGATACGCTGGGTTTGTATGGAAAGAATTGACAGTGCCGCTTCTAGCAGCGGCCGCCAAAGCGTCTCCATGGTCTGTGGTTGTTGTCCGTTTGAATGTGTACTGACATAATCGGCTTTGAAAATAGCTGAGTGGAAATGCCTGTCAATTTTACTCGGTCTTGGTCACTTTGGTTAATGTTTCTTTGGAAAACGATGTTTTTCTAGAAAAAATAATGCCAATAATTTTGAAAATTCAATGAAAAAATGTTTTAGACCACTCAGGGACTCATTCCGCTTCCGAAAATATTGCTTGTGCTGGAAGGATAGAACAAAAATATTTTAAACCACTTCGATAATATAAAGGAAATTTTACGAAATAATGCTTCCTATTTCGGTATTTAGTAATCAGTAATTAGCATTCATTACAGAAACGATATCGGGAACTGTTATAATATAAAAAAAAATGGTTTCCTGTAATTTTATACGAAAGGTAAATAAATAACCGATTCATTCCCATAATATATTTCAAAAACATTGAAAGAATACAACATTGATATATTTTTTATTCGGTTACGCACATCAGTATAGTATGTTTCACAAAAATAATATATTTATTAAACTCTTATATATTTTTACATAACTCATACACTTAAGGCGCCCACCAGGGTTACATTTCAAATTAAATGATCCAGAAATATGCCCACGTAATGCATTACGAAATTATACTGTACGTGAGAGTATTTCCAAGAAAATTGGAAAGGGAAGAATGGCATAGAATACTCTTTATTATAATATACACCATATGAATGAGACATAGATAAGTAGAATTATCCTTTATTGTACACTTATATAATACGAGTATGTAGTAACATTCATATATTATTATTTATTCATTTATTATAATTTGAAAGAGTTTATGTTGTTATATTAAATGTTGATAACTTTCTATATTGTTACAGATTATTTGCCAAAATTTTTGCATGCTATAACATACCAAAACATGTTTGTATTTTTTATTTTATTTAGCACCATTTTTATACCATGTTTTATGCAAATAAATTTTATTAGATATAATTATTATTTATTTTTATATTTGAATAAATCTCGGGACCACGGGGTGCCGGTCCTTTGGAAGGCGTACGAGGGGCCGAAGCCAATTCGCAGAGGCTCCTTAGGAAATTTCATTGAAATGTGGCACCACTCGACGATTATCCCTGTATGCACTATGCAAGTGCACCCAAGGATAACCCCCAGTTAATGTAGGATTATTGTAGGATATGGAAAAAAAAACAAATTTGGACTATGTGTTTGGGTGCCTAAAGTGGACAGGTTACCAATAACTATGGAAGAACTATGATGCTTGATCAATGTTTTATATATACACGGATAAAATGGCAGGGGGTGACTTGCACACTCAATAATGGGCCCCGGAAAACTGTCGCTACCACATACTGACGTAGCAACAAGGGGGCAACATGTCCTGCGGTGCTTATGAGGAGTGGAGAGGTATTCCACGGCTTTCAGAACAATCCCAGAGCCCGGAAGATGGTCAAGATCCCTACGAACACTTACTGGAATACTTCCTTCCCCCGAGCACGTTTGCTCTTGCGAGTCTCCACTCAAGCCGGCCAGTAAAGGCAAGATTGAGGTGGGAGCTCTGCTCCTCGTCATTGTTCAATCCAGCCGGCCAATAAAGGCAAGCCAGAGGTGAGGAACAAGATTTCTCCCGGGAGATAGGGTCGGTGGGGTCGCTACTACCCAACAGCTTGCCACATGCTGCCCTGCGGGTTTCTGAGAGAGATACTCTCTTGGTCTGGCTCCTCACCCTAGACCTGTTTCGGCAAAGTAAACTCTTCCGGCACAGGCCTAGAGTTCGGAGCGCGCAAGCCCCACCACGACGTCAACGTAGAGATACGGCGGTGGGGTTATTATTATTATTATTATTATTTCAGCCGAGAGACGTCCACTGCTGGACATGGCCTCTCCCAAGCACCTCCACTTCGACCGGTTTTGTGCTTCTCGCATCTAACGGCCTTTTTTTTTTTTTTTTTTTTTTGTAGGAAAATGGGAAATCATCAAATGACTCCTCCCGCTCTGGGTGGAGCAGAAGGGAGTGTCAGACTCTTACTGACTAAAACCCACCCGTGTTCCTTCCTTAGCCCTTTATGTACCAGGGCAGCGGTAACCCTTTCGGACGATCCCGCTACCCCGGCAGGCTTCGGCCCTATCGGGCCCCGTCAACTACGCTGACATCTCTCTGAGGCGCACGTGGAACACATACGCGCCGTCCGGCACGGGCCTGGTCCTGATCGGACGGAGAGCTACCCATTGCTCCCCGCCCGCAGGCCCGCGCCTACGGTGGCCGGGAGTCGTCACGCGGCTCCCGACGCCCGGAGCGTCTCCCTCGGCGGCTGAGGCATGAGGATCTCTCCCTCGCCCATCCCGCCACCTCCTTCGCTAGCATGACTGCTTCGCAGAAGGAGGTGACCGCCTCCCACTCCCTCTCGCCCCGGACCATGGCTTGCACCAGGGCCGGACGCGAGAGGTCGCCGCCGGTGCCGATCGCCTCTACGAGGACACGGCGGTGCTCTGCCCAAGCGGGGCAGACCTCCACCGTGTGCTCCACCGTGTCCTCGGGGCAATCCTTGCAGTGATGACACCCGGGCGTCTCCTCCCGCCTGATGATGTGCAGGAACCTCCCGAAACATCCGTGTCCGGAGAGGACCTGCGTCAGGCGGTAGGTGAGAGCGCCGTGACGCCTCTCTAGCCACTCCTCAAAGAGGGGTCTTACCGCCGCTATCGTGGCATGCCCTGCGCTGGGTTGCGATAGTCGCGCCTTCCATTCCACCATGAGACCGCGCCGGAGGTCCGTCCGCTCCGCAGCGAATTGCCGCGGGTGCAGAGTTTCCCCCCGACGTAGTGCCTCCGCGCGCCAGTCATACAGGCGCGCGAGGACTATCGCCTCCAGATCCCATGGTGGCAGTCCGGCAAGGAGGCTTGCTGCCTCGCGCGAGATCGTGCGGTACCCCCGGATTAGCCTTACGGCTACCACCTTTTGGGGCGCGTTCAGGTAGTGTGCGGCTCGAAGCCGCAGTGAACGCGCCCATACCGGGGCCCCATATAGGGCCATGGACCGCACGACCCCCGCGTAAAGCCTCCGGCAGGAGGCGTTTGGCCCCCTCAGGTTGGGCAGGAGCCGCTTTAAGGCGGCCCCGGCCCGTTCCAGTTTGGGGGCCAAACGTCGGAAATGCTCGACGAAGTTCCACCGGCTGTCGAGGACGAGACCCAGGTATCTCATCGTCTTCTCGACGCCGATGTGAACCCCTCCTACCATCAGTTGGGATCCCGAAGGTGGCCCGTACCGGGGCCCATGAAAAGACATGGCCTCGGACTTGTGCAATGCCACCTCGAGACCCAACTGCCGGATCCTTTCCACGACTATCGCAACCCCGTGTCATCGCGTCGGCCGCCGCCTGATGCGACCTCCCCTGCGCCAGGACCAGCGTGTCGTCAGCGTAGCAAACTACGCTGACGCCATCAGGGAGGCCGGCCCGCAGCACCCAGTCGTAACCGATGTCCCACAGGAGCGGCCCTAGAACCGAGGGATCGGTTCTGGGGCCGCTCCTGTGGGACACCGCACGACATCTCTCGCCGGTTCCAGTTCCCGTCGCGACCGGGGTAGATGACAGCTCTGTCCGTCAAATACGCCCCGACTATTCGACGGAGGTAAGTCGGCACCCGGTGATACCGGAGTGCCTCCCCTATGCAGCTCCAGGGCAGGGTGTTGAACGCGTTGGCGATGTCGAGTGACACCGCCACGACCACCCCACCCCGGGACACCGCGTCCCCCGTCGTGACGGCTCTCACGCGCATGATGGCGTCCACCGTCGAGCGCCCCTTGCAGAAGCCAAACTGGCACTCCGCAAGATCCGGCCCCGTCCTCACCAGGTGCCCGACGAGGCGGCCCGCAATCACTCTCTTAAAGAGCTTGCCGACCTCGTCGAGCAGCACTATGGGCCGGTATGCGGACGGAGAGTCCGCAGGGCGCCCTGGCTTCTGAATGAGGACCAGCTTCCCCGTCTTCCAACGGAGTGGAAACTGGCCTCTCTCCATGCATGCGCTTAAGAGCGCCTCCAGTCGAGGCCCGAGAGCCCTCGAGGCCAGGACCCAGGCTTTACCCGGCAAGCCGTCGGGTCCCAGGGCGGTATTTTTGGCCTTCAGCCTGCCTACCGCCGCTCTCAGATCTACCCCGGTCACTTCAGGGGTGTCGTCGTCGTCGTCCGCGTGGTCCGCTTCGGGCACCGTAAGTGGCGGAGCCATAGGCGGGGGAGTATGCTCCCCCCGTGAAGGGAACAGAGCGCTCACCACCTCCTCCACCAGCTGTGGGCGGAGACTCTGCGTCAGCGGGGGGGCCCATGTGCGGAGTTTATTCCGCACCATTCTGTAGGGGCGCCCCCATGGATCTCTGTTCAGAGTCTCCAGCATCTCCTCGCGGGCCATATCCTTGGCCCGCTGAACAGCCTGTTGGAGGGCGGTCTTCGCCGCTCTGTACCCCTCGTATAGCTCCACCTCCGTGGCTTCCGCATCCGGAGGGCGGATGCGGAGCCTGCGGTGCCTGGTGTACCGGTGTCGCGCGTCGACGCACGCCTTGCGTAGCGCCCCAACCTCCTGCGACCACCAGTACACCTGACGTCGGGCGCATCCTGGCCGGACTCGGGGCATTGCCACGTCACAAATCTCGGACATGGCCTCCCGGAACCACTCCACCTCATCGTCAATATCAGCAGGCCTGTCCGGTGAAAACACCCAGGCCTGCACGATCGAGGCTTCCAGGAGAAGCTCCCGGTCCAGCTGCTTCAGCGCCCACCGCGGACCACTCGGGGCCTGTTGGACCAGCGCGCTAGAGGTCTGGGTGGAGACCTCAAACCGGATATACCGATGATCGGAGTAGGTCTCCACCTCCTCCATGACGCGCCAGTCAATGACACGCTGTGACAGAGCGGGGCTGGCGAACGAGATGTCCACCACCGACTTGCCCGGCATCCGCACACACGTAGGAACAGAACCCCGATTTAGGACGACCAGGCCTGTTTCCAGAGCCCAGTCCTCCACCATCCTGCCCCGCACATCCGTGCAACGGGAACCCCAGGCCAAATTCTTGGCGTTGAAGTCCCCGAGCACTAGCACGGAGAAGGCGTGGTTTCTGGCGACGACGACACTCAACTCTGTTAAAGAGTTCTGGAACTCGGCGAGAGTTCGGCTCGGAGAGAAGTATACTCCCACTACTACAATCTCTCCGAACCGTGCTGCTACGCACCCCTGTCCCCTCGTGACACCTTCGAGGGACGGGGTACCGGCGGCGGACGACGAAATTATGGCCACTGAGCCGTTTAGGTCCTCCACCCAGTCATCCCTGGGCGGGACAAAGTACGGCTCAGCGACCACGGCGATGTTAATCGACCACTGCGCCATGCTCTGGAGCAACAGGTCCTGAGCGCAGGCGCAGTGGTTGATGTTCGCCTGGAGGAGGCGTAGAGGAGGAGACATTACTCCTCCATTTCAGCCCCCTCCCGGGCCCCCTCGGCAGTGGTGGCGGCGGCGGCGGCGGCGGCGGCGGCGGTGGTGGCGGCGGCGGCGGCGGCGACGGTGGCGGTGGCAGCAGCAGTGGCGGCGACGGTTGTGGTGGCGACGGCGGCGAAGGGCCTGCCTTTCCTCCTGGCTTCGGCGGGTGGAGCGCAGGACTTGCTCCCCGCCCGGTGATCGGCCGGCTTGCCAGCAGCCGCACATGCGACGCAGTGCGGCGCGGCGTATCTAACAGCCTGTAGTAGCATTGATACAATGTAATAGGATTTTGTATGTGTAGGGGCATTGATAATATTTATATAGATATGAATGGGAGATGATCCAAAAAAAATACTTGAATATTATGAGCCTTAAAAATAATCCTGAAAGTCGAATTTTCAGGATATTTTGGAGTCTCCATTTTTCTTTTAAATTTCATCTCTGTTTTAAGTTAAGGTCCGTCTAGTTCTTATAGGTACGTGTGCGTTGACCTTAACGCCGTAAGCACCTAGTTTTAATGCCGTCTAAATTGCTGCTTTTAAAAATAAAAATACAATTTAAAGCTAAGCGCACATTGCAGCTGCAACAGGCCGCAGCGCACCACAATTCAACACGTAGAACGGAGTCGGACTTGCACACGAAGGGTTCTGTACCACCGTAGAATATTTGAAACTACCTAGACATTTCGTTAACACGTTTCTTGTATGAGAACGCCCTATTTTTAAACTTTGTTTTATTTATTGTTATAGCGGCCATAGTAATTCACTCTCTGTGAAAAAAAAAAATCAATTGTCTACGTAATATGTATACACGGTCTCGTTTTGTATCCTCGTCAAATTAATTCAAGGAGATAACTATGCTACTGATTCTCGACACGAATCAATAATAAAATAAGTAGGTTTTTTTTTCTAATTTTCGGAAATCGGCATGTGTGGGACGCGCATTTTAAAACGCGGCACTGCCCTCTCACACACACATAAAAACACGGCCGCTTATACGATACCATAACGCGATTCCGTTCTTTGAACGTGGTGTATTCTGAAATACTGTCAAACTTAAATAACTAAAAAAACAAGTATGTATTCATTATTTACCAGGGATCGTAATTTTATTTGATTATTTATGTCTTTCATAATAGCCTCCTGAAATTTGACGAGGATGCAAAACAACAGCTTGTAATTTTCACAGAGTTCGGAAGATACAGCCCTGTGATAGACGGAAGGACAGCGGAGCCATAGCATTAAAATCCTTTTAGCACCCTTTAGGTAACCCTAAAAACCACGGTACGGCCCGCTTGTGGTGTGCAATGGTTCAGTCAAAATGTACGAAAATGATACCTACCTAGGTGTTTTTTCAAGATGGCGCGGCTCATCCAAATCTGCGTCAGTCTTTAAAATACATTCAATAAAAATACATTGAAAAATCACTTTGTGTCAGGTCATTGACATTTCAGTCGTTGAAGTTACAAATTGCAATTTTATTATCGTCATAATGCGAACAGTCAGCCGTCAAATTGTTAAGTGGTTGTATTCTCGTCCTAAACCGATTTGAATGAATCGTAAAACCGATGTTCAGTTCATACAAACGTTTTCTCATTCAGTTCAGGTTTGAACAAAAAACAATGTCGTATATAGAATTATTTGCATAAAATATGCTACCGACTAATTTAATTATTACAAAACTAACACAAATTTAGTTTTGTAGTAATTTAATTAGTAAACACAAAAATATGATAATTATAATTTAATTAAGTAGATAAGCAATATTTTATATTTCGCTTATCTTAAGTAGATAACCGATATTTATTGTTAGTTACTATGTATTTATATTACATTTTGTAGATAATTTCTAATTAAAATAATAAACATGCGGAAAAAGTAATTGCAGTAAAGTTTAAATTAATTTTGCTTCACAATAGGACAATAGTAATTTAATAATTTACAAAACGGTCGTTATGGGTTGTCAGAAGCCCGAAAGACTGACAACTAGTCTTAAAGATAAAGATTTATTTTACAAACTAGCTGCGCCCACAGTTTCACCCGCATAGGTTTCGATCCCGTGAAAATATCGGGTTATAAAGTATCCTATATGTTAATCCTGGTTATAAACCGTATGTGTGCCAAATTTTATCCAAATCCGTTCGGTAGTTTTTGCGTGAAAGAGTAGCAAACATCTATCCATCCATCCATCCATCCATCCATCTATTCATCCATCCATACAAACTTTCACGTTTATAATAATAGTAGGATATGGCTACAAAAGTTACAAAAATAAAAACTAATCCACTTACCAAAGGGTATCATATTACCCAGTAACAGGGTTGGAGGTTAGATAGGCAGTCGCTCCATGTAAAGTACTAGTATTCAGCTGTATCCAGAAAAGGTAAGGCAGATGAATAAGACACATACTAAAAATAAATAAAGTCTCAAACACTTTTTGTCTTATTAAGTAAAATAATAATTATCGTAATTAATATCTTATAGACTCCTCATTAATTCTACATTTCAAACGATAAACGAAAAAAATCCCGCAACCCAATCACCGGTTCATTTCAACGACATCAGTCTGTAGCGGTATCTACAACGCAACATGCGAAAAAACGCGTGATAATGACGTCACGCAAATCCTGCATCTCGCAATCAGAGTTTACCGCGCAATTAGTATAGATACAATTTCCCAACATTAATCGTTGGGCAATTGCCCGCCAGACACAACACCCGTCTGGTTGAAGAAGATCCTCCCTTTTCTATCGAGTATGAGTGAACTTTACACCCTGTTCCTCATACCTATAAAAGTCAAACAATAAAATCTGACACTCTTTCATGCAATTATACGATTTTATTTCTCACAATAAATTGTCCTTTTCGGTAAACACGAGTAACTTCTCTCAGCCTGAATTGAGACATAATTAATTGGAAATATTCGTGGAGTACGCACAATGAGAGAATCTGTAGAAACATGATGTATTGTGCATTCATACATCGGTACTACAAAGAGACTTATTAAATCAGAAGAGTACAAGTAGGCTTGCCTACTTTTAAATGAAATAATTCAATTGTACTTGGAGATGAAAATAATTGGAAAAAAAATCTTTTATACCGGCTGACTTTTTTACCGTCTGGACATAAACAGTATATAAAAGGTGAACGGATTAGAAGTCTTACCGACTTTTTTCGGGTCTTACCGACTTTTGTCCGGGTCTTACCGAATGTTGTCTGGGTTGTACTGACTTTTGTCTGGGTCTCACCGACTTGTCTGGGTTGTACCGACTTTTACCAGGGGCCTGAAAACCCATGACTTTTACACGCTTTTACATAAACTCGTCGGTTTGTTTGTTAACCTAAAAATAAAACTTACAATAGGTCCAGTAAGTGCCTAGGTATGTTTTAAGTGCTAACTAACCACGAACCGTAAGTGCTGCACTGTTTACGTGTGACCACAGATAATAATTACCTACTTTAAATTATAATTAGTTGCTACTACTAACCCAATTAACAACATCCTTCATTCACATTGTTAAAGCTAAGGCAATTCTTTTGTTTTTATTTAAACATGGGATTATCTTAAAACAACAAGATTTTACTTACGAAACCGTTTGGTTCCCACTCCTATATATACTATAACTAGCAGAGCCTCGCGGTTTCACCCGCATAAGTTTAGATTCTGTGAGAATATCAGGATAAAAAGTATCTTAAGTGTCAATCCTGGTTATAAACTATCTGTGTGCCAAAGGACCATGGGCACTTTTATATGAACACTGGGCCCACTTTTTAACATTGGTCAACAGTGATGAAACCTATGTCATATGACATCCAAATCCGTTCAATAGCTGTTTTTGCGTGAAAGAGTATTTAACAAATATCCATCCATCCTCACAAACGTTTGCGTTTATAATATTAGTAGGATTTAGTCATCATAAGAAAAATTATCACTGAATACCGTCGTCAGATGAATGAAACAGTGGGCCTAGCACGAACGCGCTGAGTAAACTTAACGTAAACATTTACAATTTAAACCTTGAAAATTCTTGTTTCACACGAAATGGATGGTATTTGTTTATATAGACTTAATGTTAATATTATGTCGGTATAAGTAAATATTTAAAAGTCAATTCAACAGCTGCAGCATGTAACAATTTGACAGCGCAGTAGCAGTTAGTGTACTTTGGGCGATACAGCTGTTAAGAAGAACATAAGTAAACCTAAATTTTACAGCAAAAGAGAACAATGTTAATATATGTATATAATTCTTCTGTACGTGTGTTTTCACCTAATTCCTCCTTAAGGGCTGGAGCGATTTGGATGAAATTTTGTGTGTATATTTCAATGGGTTTCTGGATGGTTTGAAAATACGTAGGTGGCGCTGCTTGACCGGGCAGGACAACGTCTACCGGGTCCGCTAGTATTATAATATAAATTAAATATACCTACTTACTTGGCGCTTGCAAATAATGTAAACAAACGCTAACCTTTAATACAAAAACAAATTCTAGGAAAGGCCAATTTCTGTAATTTAAAAAATTCAAAATCTAGTCGCAAACTCATCTCAGCGACAATCAATGTTAAAAACTTGTCGAGAATGTAGGGAAATTAAAGGGATTTTTGACAGATTAAAACGGAGATCAGACTGTGATCGATCTTAAAATTACGAGAATTGCCCCTCAGATTGCCTATTTCCTGCATTTCATTCAAATTTCTCCGAAACACTCATGCTTACGCCGCCACGCAAATAGCCGCAACGATTACACTTTAATATTAAAATTAAAGCCATGTTGGTTCCGCACATAAACGAGAATGGTCGGTGTAATTAATTTGTCCTGCGCATTGAGAGAATTACAAATGAGTTTGCTGTGTTGCATCCATTTTATTAATATTGAACAGGTTTATTTTGTTTACAACACTTGGTTAAAATAAATATTGTGGCAGTGTGTGTAATGTTGTTCGGAAAGGACAACAAACATAAATTCGCCCAAGCACGGTAAGTTCTACCTTGTCATCTGTCTGATTTATATAAAATCCGTACAGTTTATGGGGGTTGATCCGATGACATCGTTTGCCTACGACACGGTTGAAATGAATACCTACTATGAGAAGCAAATCGTTGAAACTGAACACTCAGATCGAGAAGGTACCACTAGTGCCACCTGGCACTGCAGCACACGAGTGCTTACGTATCTGGTTACAACATCATCGTACTCAGCCCGACTTCATCTACTGCTGGGCATAGGCTTTTGTTTTGCTTGTGCCAATTCACACGCTCTTGTGCCAGGCTTGTCCAGTTCTATAGATCTACCGGCGATGGCATTAATCTTGCCACCAAGAGACGGTCATTTTTTCTTCCAGTCCTTCGACCCCACTTAGGTCATCAATCTCCACCAGTGGCAATATTTACATATTTGAAATCTGATGATGTTTTTTCTGTGAGTAGATCTTTTTAGACACTTTTACAATAACCCTTAATATTATTGATAAGTGTAATTAAGGACTTAATCTATTTCAAGCCGAATCAAATGAAATAATTATATATTCGCAATATTATATTGTTGAGGTGAGAAGACTCACATCAGGAAAGTGATTTACTGTTAAACTTGTGAAGGGATTATATTTTGCTGCTCGATCGTAGGACAATCAGCAGAGTTTGTGTTGTTGGTGTTAAGCCAAAATGATGTCAAGAGAGGACAGCAGAATATAAACCATAGGGACTACAGGTACAGTACTACAACAGAAATGCTAGCAGTGCAAAATGCAATGTTCCCCGCACATATAGTTTAGCAGTAAGGCCAGTCGTTTTCTCAGCGCCGTGGCGATAACTTCCATATACAAATGTACGAAGTGTCATTGTGCCCAAAGTTCATGGTCATTTGAATAGACTTTAACTAGTACACTTGAATTTTATTTACTCTACTTTCTCCAAACACGATAGTCAATAAGGTCTCAACATTTTGTTTGTCAATATTTTAAACCTAGGTGGTGCCGGCATTTTTTAGCTGACCATTTACATTTTAATCCCTGAGAACAAATGTCTCTTTTAAAGTCCAAACGTGGGCGGCACCCTTGACAGTCAGGTCTGCTACTACATAATATATATTACTGACTGGCAATTTTTTACTACAACATAAGCTATTCTCAAATGTTTCATGTCAATACAAAAGAAGACTGAGCAACAATATGTCACGCATCATGATGCAAGTCACGTTCTGTTATATGACGCACAACAACGATCCACTTTTTTTTAGCGACGTGTTTGTGTTCCAGTGTTCCAGTTTGTTGATTATTAAAATAACAGGCTTTATAGAATTTTCGTCTCCAATTTCACCAAATATTCTTCGATATCTTGGGAACCAGCTACATGGTAACTTGACATCAGCAGATGTGTCTTCGATATGTTTTCTAGTATAACGTATCGAGGTTATGCCTTGTCTTCGCTTTCTTGGAGGTTAATCCTGACGTATGTTCGTGGACAAATGGAAGACGAATGTGTGTGAAGTTCTATGAGACGAGTGTATGAATTTTTGTTTAATTTTAGTTTTGACTAATGTGATTGGGCAATTGCCGTTTAATGTTGAAGTAAAATTATGTAGTTTCAAGAAAACTAGAAAACACTATTTGATCACGCACTAAATTTTATGGAAAACCAGTCAAACAAACTTAAGCGAGCGGTTTACTAGTAGTCACTGAAGAGTACAACTATCCATCTCATCATCATCATGGTAACCCAATCTAATGTAATCGTCAAAACAAATAATATGAGCCCAAACTCGAAGGGTTTACTACTAGCCACTGAAGAGTTCCGCTATCCACCTCCTGAGTCCATCGTCAGACCAGCTCCAAGATACCAAATTATAGTTTTGTCATACGAACTACATATACATACAAAGTTTTATTTCGATACGACAGTTAAATTAGGTTGAAATTTACTTCTAAGATTTTATTACATTGTTTGTTAGTTATTTAGTTATTAGCTAATAAAAGCGTGTTCAAATAAATGCATTCACAAAATATTAGGTAAGTATAAACAATCAACAAGATAGTGTAATGGTTAACTGCCTATACAGGTTGCGCCCGAAGTTTATTAAAACTCGCAAATGCCAAATTATTACAATTATCATCAGTCCATTTCACTCCAGAATAATAACCATAACCACTAATACTAATCCCACTAAATCTGCATTTTAAAACAATGTCACACGATTAGTCTTTCAAGCACCATTTCATTCATAATTAACGCGCGCTTCAACTGAAAACATTATTATTATCACAATAACACGCATTTAGTACTTAGCGGATGGAGATCAGTGGTGGGCCATATGTAACGGCCCTGACTTATATACGAGTTGGAGGTCATGGGTTCGAGCCCAGGCAAGCACTTTACTTTTTATTATGTATTTCATAACCACTGCTCTCAAAACTGTGAATTAAAACATCGTTAAGAAACCGGCATGTCCTAGAACCAAAAATTCGAAGACATGTGACATCTCCAACCCGCACTGGGGCCGCGTGGCGTTACGGCCCATTTCCTCTCACAGAAAGGACACCAGCCGGTCGATTCTGTAAAAATCTCACAGTGAAAACTCAAGTGAAGTGAGCTTGATGTGAGTTGTCAGTAGTGTCAATCCCTAGCATTATTTGGAATGACAGCTCACTCCACGCTCACTTCACCTAAGTTTTCACGGTGAGATGGTTACAGAATCGCACTGCTGTCCCAGCAATGGGAACATTATGGCTGATACATAAACGAATACCATGAGCGGATATAATCGAAACAACCTCGTAATGAACAGTGCTAATGTCACTTCAGTTCGAGTACAATCATATGCATTTTTTCGTATTCAGCACAGTGATAAACCTCTTGCACCTTGAACCAGTTACGCTACTTCATTATTAGGGACCCGGCTATTATTTCAGTTTTCTACTGCTGTAATACCAAAGCCCAAGATAAATAAATCCTCCAAATTATAGAGAGTGGCGATTAGATTATCACATTAAACTGTACAACGGTTATCACAGTTTTACTGAAAATAGAAAGCTGATTTTTCAAACAAACTAAATAGCTTACTAATTAGAACGACATAAATCACCCTTGATAATAAAAGTCTACTTATTATCAACAAACTTAACACAAACTTCATGGTATTGTTACCAAATAGGTTGTTGTTGAATACTCAAATGAACAAAAAGGTCCCACGGGTGGAATGTTAATTGTTGTTATTTTCATTTTAAATACGTCGTCAAATATGTTGTGTAGAATACGTGGTCTTAATTAATGTGATAACCTTATTGCAACATTGTAGATTTCTATATCTATTTGAATACATACAAATATGCATAACATCACGCCCGTTCTCCCAGAAGGGTTAGGCAGAGTCTCTAGTAATCCACCCACATTTAATCCATTTGCCTTCAAAGCAAGAGTGAACAGGCATCTTCTGGTCTTGCTCGTTCCATCATAGACCTCATCCATCGCTTTCCACTAGGCGTGATCGAGGTCAAGAGCGTATTCAAAAAAATTAAAAAAGAATATTACGCAGCTAGAAATAGATACTGATCTATCGTAACAAAAAAAAAACTACTGCAGTACTGTTATTATGAGTCACTCATACATAAAACACAATTACTCTCGGTCCACAACAGAAACAATATGCAATTAGTTATTCACATCAACACACGTTTAGTGCGGGGCCCACGAGCGGATATATCCGCGTGATGACCGCCGGTTCCCATTGTGTAGACAAAGGATGACTGACAGTGTAGTTGTCATAAATTAATTTAATAGCGGACTGTTCGGGTCTTGCAAATTCTTTGGATACCACGCTTGTTTTACCCGAAGGGTTATGCAGAGGTGTACCTAACTATATTACATCCAGATTTTGCCAGTTACGTTTAAGGTCCATGTAACAGGACGAGACTATCGCGTCGTTGGTTAGATTAAAAAAAAAAATGTCAGAATTAGTTATTTTGGATATTATGTCGCGTTGAAAAGATATTACAAGGATCATTTGATACAACCACACTTAACTGAAATAGCCGCCGCAAAAAATATTGCTGTTTTAAACCCAGCCATTATAGCCAGCGTATCGGGCCCCAGCACAGCACATCACATTTCAGCTCATCACATCAGCTGCAGTGTGCGATGTATTATATAAAATATACGAAAATGATGTAGGAGGATTTTTACAATACGGTGCGGCACGCCCAAATCTGCGTCAGCCTTTAGGCAGATTATACAAACAGTTCACAATATGGGTTCTTGTGTAGAGACTAATAATGTTATAGAAAGACCAATCAACAGTGATTTCACCAAAACTGAAAATGACTACGACCTTACTGTAGTAACACTGATGCCCGTTTTTGAACGCCTAAATATTATTGTACTGTTGGATTTTCAATTCTCGGTGCCGAGTCGAGCGTTGAAAATCAAACAGTAAATCCAACTTAGGCAGTCATTAACGTCATTATCATCTGGTGTTAGTGAAAACGGACATAAGTGTCCTCAAGTCACAGCTATAGATGGGCAATCCACCTGGGTGCTTTGGTAAACACCCAATTTTCTGGATGTTTATGGGTGTTCACGGGTGTTCATCGGGTGTTTACCAAAGCACCGGGTTTAAATCCGGTGGATTGCCCATCTATAGTCACTGCACAGCACTTTTTTAACTACAGTGGCTGTTTCACTGACTGTTACCGTGCATTATATGCCAGCCACACAATATAAATTCACCAGAAACTAAAAACCACAACAACCAGCAAACAGCAGCGGTTCCAATATAAAATAATAAGTAATTCACAAGAGTATCCTCCCGTGTTTAGTGCGGTGGACAGGGGGCGGATGTCACCGCGTAATGACCGCCACTGTATTGTTGTGTGTGAACACACCAGAGGATTGCTTATACTGCGGTTATGGGTAGCCAACGTTTGTGTGCTAAGTAGTTGGGTATATGAAAGAAAAGGGAGTGATGGCAGCGAGACAGTTGACAGGGGAGAACGGAAGAAGAAAAGGTGTTGAGCCGACCCCAAGACATGGGACAAGGACAGGAAGATGATGATGCGTTAGTTTGGTGTTATCAGGTAAACCTTATCGTGACAATATCAGCCTAGGTCACAGAATACATAATGGAGCAACTCCTAGGATCGAATAAGTATCTGAGGGGCAATTCTCGTAATTTAAAACGTTCACAATCTAGTCGCAGTCTCATCTCGGCGACAAACAAATGTCATAAACTTGTCAAAATGTAGGGAAATTAGAGGTATTTTTTGACAGGTTGAGACTGAGATCAGAGGGGCAATTCTCGTAATTTTAAGAACGTTCACAGTCTGATCTCAGTCTCAATCTGTCAAAAATATTTCTAATTTCCCTACATTTTGACAAGTTTTTGACATTTGTTTGTCGCCGAGAGGAGACCGCGACTAGATTTTGAACGTTTTAAATTACGAGAATTGGCCTTCTGACTGTGAACGGTCTTAAAATTACGAGAATTGCCCCACTGACTGTGAGCGTTCTTAAAATTACGAGAATTGCCCCTCTGGTAAAAAGACGAAATATCCACTAGAAAAAGACAAAGAGTTAGTATAACTATTTTCGTTATATGTAGACATGTGTAAGTTTGGTTGAAACACGAATAATTAATGAACATAAGTTATTTCCATGAGTTTCCTCACGTGTTTAGTGCGGCGGATATCACCGCGTAATGACCGCCACTGTATTGTTGCGTGTGAACACACCAGAGGATTGCATAATACTGCGGTTATGGGTAGCCAATGTTTGTAGTGTAGTGGACATCATTTTATGAGTCCGTAAACAAGGGGTTGTTTGTTGAGGTTGTCAAGATGATAATATAGGTAATATGCAAGTGACTACCTATGCAGAAAATGGTAAAGTTTGAACTGCTTTTAGTGATGAGGTTTTTGCAAATAAAATTTTGATAAAAATTTTGTTTGAATGTTTGAGTAAATAACTTTGTGTGAAAGCATATACATAACATACTGATAAACACATTTTACAGTTCGCCAAAGAAGAAGTTCCCACAAAATTCTAATTTCCAAAAAAAGTTTCTTGAAAACAATATTCTTATACTTATCATTCAAAATAATCACTCAATAATTTCGTCACCAACAAATAAATCCTGACCTATTCCAAAAACACTTTGTCCTTTATTTATAACACCATACATCATCAAATAAACACACATTTTAAAAAATATCGCTAATTTTGACCGCTATAAAAATGACAAACGACAGCATTAGTTAAAAAAAAAAACATTTAAAAAACAGGACGCTATTATTATCGCCATTTTGTTTACAAAGTACACAATGTATTTAAAGCTAGGCCCGACACTTTATAATATAGAATACAAAATACGCACGTCATCTGACAACTCGATATTTGGCTCGAACACAAGTTGGATCATTGGTATGACCGTGTGTACACGAAAGTAATGTTTGGATTATGACGCCCAAATATAGTTTGTATGGCATAATAAATTATTTTTATGAAACTAAGTTTTGCATCGTGATTTGATTATTAATTGTATTAGAATTAAGTTAGTTTTTACATAAAGTGATAATGGGCGAAGAATTAGGTGATGTCAGAGGAAATCAGGGATAAAAGTAATGTTATGAATGAAAGTCAAAGTCAAAGTCAAAGTCAAATCATTTATTTCAAATAGGCACATAAAAGGCACTTTTGAACGTCAAAAATAAAATTAAAATGAAATTGATTCTAGTCGCCCCTTCCAAAAGGTAGTTTTCGTATGGAGAAGAATGGGCAAGAAACTCCACCGTTACTCTTTTAAAATGTTTTACAATATATTGCATACATTATTTATATAATTATATGTAAAGACGATGCAACCAAAAATAAAATTACTATACCACAATAGGTAAAAGAATTAAAATGGATAAATGTAACCATGACATATAGATCAACTATGTGATAGATACATGGTGCTCACATATTCACAAACATTCCAAACGTAGACGATTTTCATAAATAAATAAGGAGTAATAAGTCCGGGTGTGACCCCAAGTAATTACAGAATGTAAATCAATGTCAAAGAAAAAAAAAAAAAAAAAAATTATTCAATTACATTAGCAACCAGTTTGATTTTGTCTAGACTCTAGAGATTGTCCTATGGAGCAAGACCAGCATGTTTCCAAGCATTCTTATCTTGGATATAATCCTCTAATTTGTAATATCCTTGCTTACAAAGTGTAATTTTAATATAAGTTTTAAATTTTCTTTAATTTAATTGCAATATTTCACAAGGTATTTTGTTGTAACATTTAACACAGTACCCCATAAAAGATGTATGAACTTTAGATAATCTGAAAAAAGGTTGATCTAATTTATCTTTATTTCTAGTATTAAAATTATGTCTATCACTTATTTTATTAAAAAGATGTTGATTTTTTCTTACATACATAATATTTTCATAAATGAATTGGCAAGGTACCGTCATAATATTAACCCTTTTAAATAGTTCCCTAAGAGATTCGCGGCGACGTAGATTGTAAATGGCTCTGACAGCTCTCTTTTGCAAAATAAAAATGGATTCAATGTCAGCAGCCCGACCCCACAGTAAAATGCCATATGACATAATACTGTGGAAGTAACTAAAATAGACCAAGCGCGCGGTTTCTTCGTCTGTTAATTGTCTTATCTTTCTAACAGCATATGCGGCCGAGCTTAGCCGCCCCGCAGTAGATGTTATATGAGGTCCCCATTGTAATTTCTCGTCTAGCGTGATTCCTAGGAAAACTGTCTGATTAACAAATTCTAATTTTTGGCCATTCAATACGATGTCACATTCGCTACTTCTAACATTAGGTAATTTAAATCTAAATCTAATGCATTTTGTTTGAAAAGTACATAATTAGCAGACACAGTTATCAAGCTTGAGAAACTTTCTATCTCAAGGGATATAATGATTAGGAACATTAATCATCATTTAAATCCTCTGAAGAAAGTCATCGCTGAAAATATAAATAAGAAGCTTGTCCCTTATAATGGAATAGGCACTTTTGAATTTAATCAGTTACTGTTAATTTCTTTCAACAGCATCAGCTATGGTTAAAAGTTTTTTTAACCATAAACACATCTGAATGTGACTAGCAGCTACAGACAATTTAAACATAGACAACATGATATATTACAGGGTGGCAACGAAAGACATAATAAATAAAATAAATAATTGAATGAGTATATAAACGAAAGACATTATTGTTTTTAAACTTACCACGTCAGAAATTCTACACGGAAGAGTAGGCGGTATGGTTGAAAGACTTTAGCCTGCCCATTATAAGGGCGAAATAAAAAAAAAATAAAAAAAATTACAGGGTGGCAGTGACATCGACGCGCAAACTGTCACCATGAATTCAACACACGATGCTAAACCCCCTAGCGTGGAAACATTTCAGCCTTTATCAAAAAAAATCTGCTATTTCATAGGAAATACACCTACCTACCTACGCAGTCAAAATGTATGAAACAGAATTAAATTACTGTCAGTAAAATCCAACGCAGGCGGTTTCAAATGCAAATACTGAATCCATGATAACAGGTTGCGCATCACTATCCTTGCCACCGTGTATAGAATTTGATTATGAAAATAGAAACAAAAAAAAACCTTAGACATTATCGTTTGCTCAACTGTTCTCTATCATGAGCAACGTCAAATTACCCGGCCAAGAACACAACGAGCGTTTTTCCTTCAATTTAGTCAATTATGCAAATTGAGCTAGAAAGTAAATCAATACAGTTCAGGTAATCAATATTGCTTTTGTTAGGAAAGCTATAAATAGTACGAATTCAGGTAATGAGTTCATATTAATTCTACCTTCAAGATCTCTTAAGGGGGAAGCGCCCCTGCCGGGGTAGCGGGATCGTCCGAAAGGGTTACCGCTGCCCTGGTACGTAAAGGGCTAAGGAAGGAACACGGGTGGGTTTTAGTCAGTAAGAGTCTGACACTCCCTTCTGCTCCACCCAGAGCGGGAGGAGTCATTTGATGATTTCCCATCCACAAAAAAAAAAAAAAAAAAAAAAAAAAAAAAAAAAAAAAAAAAAAAAGGGGGAAGCGCCAGGCCGCGAAATTAAAATTTTCTTACGTTTTTTTTGCAATTTGCAGATAATTATCGGATTGTATGCTGATCTAAACATGATAAGCGGCCGTAATAGATATTTATTTATAGAATTATAATCATAAAAATCATCAATGCAACTCTCTACGTTCATAATACCCTACTGAATGACTATTTCATGAAAACATGGGATTATTTTGAGGCCAATTCTAACTCAAGGAGTCGTATCGCTGGTTCTAATGATTATAATTGTTATCATATTTGTTACAGTCGCGAATGGTATTTTAATCAACTAACAACCTGATACTGTCTGCAAATTGCAAAAAACGTAGACAGTTGGAATTTCTTGGGCCAGCTTACCGCATCCCCCTTAAACACAACGGATTTCGATTCAATTCTATCTTTGGACACTGTAATTTATTACTTTCCAAATCTAGCCTTAAGAGTTAAAAGCCTTTTCCCAACTATGTTAGGATCGGCTATCTGCGGGGTAATTGCGTAATACACTAGCAGTAGCAATGGCTTTCATTTTGTTAGTTCAACAAAATTCATTGCATTATTTTCGTTGTTGAGCAGACAAGTTGTTCGAGCTTATGATGCAATGGATTAGCAATATCCTTCAATATGATTTAGATTCAGATTTATAGTGTGTTAATAGCATTCAGGTGCTTCCAGCACCCAATCGCTAACAAGGGTGCTGGAAGCAGCTGAATACTAGTGGTAGTATTTTACTTCAAGTGTCTGTTTATCTGACATCCACAACCCAGTTATTAAGCAACACGGTAGGTACCTCTTGGTGTCTTATTTCTATTCCATCAACCAGAAGGTACCTAATACATGTAGGTAAAGAAAGAAATTGTATTTATTGGTAAACGCACAGGAATATCACAAACTAAACTAAACACACTCTTAAAAACATTAAAAAAAAAAACAAAACAAAAAGTAAAATAAAAATATAAACTGAAAGTCCTGTACGAGACCAAAAGGTATGTCAGTAACTCACATTAATATCAAAACACAAGGTGACTTCACACGACACGAACACATTTTCTCATTCCTGACATCTCATCAACATTTTTGATTAAAAAGCCTTGTAAGGTCTAATAAGATTTGCAAATGACATAACACGCGTAAAACCCTTCAAGTCAAGATTATCCCAAAAGTAACGTATATCATATAATCTTATGGCAGATGTCATAAAGGCAAGAGCGTAAAAACCAATTTTTCTCCATATATTACTGACATTTCATTCGTATTCGCGATAGGTACATTTTTATTCGGTTGGTGTGCGTGGCTTTCTTTAATAATCCGCTCTAGGCTATGTTAATGGTGTTAGAGAAGAGCGGGCGAAGAATTGATAGGGAACACTCGATATTATGATATTTATAATCATTACTAGCTTCGGCTTGTAACTTCGTCCATGTTGTAGTCAGCTTTTCCATTATAAAAGTATCATTTATGTATCTTTGTAGTAAATTAACATTTTTGTAAAATTTAAATGATCCACTCGCCAGCACATAATACACCATGAGAGGTTTTTGTTGTGTCTTAAATCGAAATATTTAAAAAAAAAAACAGAAAACGTCACACTCACACTCGGCAAAAGTGTAGTTTTCTGCCAGTGAAAGGATTTTAGAAATCGGATCGGATACCTCGTACATCTAAACTTACAAACTGAACAAAGAATATATAAATGTAACACCACTAAAAATTTCCGTACCAGTCGGGGACTGAAAATAATATTATTAAACTGTTCCACTGAACCGAACTATACAAAATGTGTGCTATACCAAATGAGTGGAATACCTCCTTTATAATATGCAGGGGCGCTACAAAAAATCAGCTTTTTTTTTTTGACATGATGCTTTTGGAATATTAACAAATAGATGCAGGTGCTATATCTAAGTAAAATATTAACGTACACCACATAAACCTTCCGAAATAAATGCTCTAAATGGTTACACAGACATACATGAAAGGCGACTTTCTTTATGCTGAGTAAAGATAAGAAGTTAATAAAGAATTTATAAAATCTTTTTGAAGATGCGCCCACCATTCATAAATCATAAAACAATATATTATATTCTAAGCAGTCCTTTAAGGTTTTTGTAGTAAGCCCACCACCCGCACTAAGCCATTTATCAAATATTTTAGTTCAAATAGGCACTTATAGACGATTATGACTGGGAGATTACGACGTCAAAATTTGCATGATAGTAAAATTGATTCTAGTTGCCCCTTCCAAAGGGTAGTTTCGTATGGAGAAGAATAGGCAAGTAACTCCACAGATACTCTTTTAAAATGTTTTACGATATTTTATATAATAATAATACATTTATTTTCAGATAACAAAGATCCATTGGGTTAGTAACTCAGTAGTCTTAACCTATGTTAGTACTTAACTAATAACACCGACAATACTCCATTTGATTAGTATACACACAACTTAGAAACTAGTGTTAGTACTTACATCTACCAGAAAAACAACACAAACTAGTAATTAATACGCCACAGTGGCATGTATGCGTATCCAATGTTCCAATATGGGACTGTCCCACCTATCAGCTATAGTTGTCAGGATCTGTTGGGACTGGCGCGAACCCTGCGCATAATGGAAGCGCAACGCTTGCGCATGATAGCGTGGAAGCCATCTATTCTCGCCTCCGCAAACAACCCGGAAGCACTGCAGTAGCGCGGCAACCCCATCAACACCCTGAAAGCATTATTGTATTGTACGCGCAGGGTGCTGTATGCCCTCTGCGTGTAGTTGACCCACAGACTGCGTTGATAGAACGACTGACAATACGCTGCAAATAGTGCAGCCTTTACTTCAGTCGAACATTTGCAAATCTGCGAGCCAACATATTGCAGCGGACAGCCAACACCCTGCGCTCACGCTCAATATCCAGACAGTCTTTTAGGTCTTCGGAAACCCAGTGGGCCAGATACTTGAAAGAAGAGACTTGCTTTAAGGAACTTCCGCAAAGTTTCAACTGTGGTTCAATCGGGTAAGTTTAAGTGCCTGCCTTGAAGACTAGTACCTCACTTTTCTTAACATTGTATCTGAGCCCATGAGTGTCCGCGTACCTCTCACATATCGTAAGCAGGCTTATCGTTGCGTTAATCGACGGGCTCAGCAACAACATATCATCAGCATGACTAATATTGTACGCATACACCGTCCACATAACATCCCTGATAGGTGTTAACATGTCATCCGTTGTTTTGAATAAAACCAACGGATACAATTTATCGAAATAAATGGCCAAAAATCAATTGGGGCGCACACCGAGTACTTACTCAATAAATTATGTTTCGATTTATTAGACAATAATTGATAGTAAAAATCACTTAAATTAATAATAAACACAAATCATACCAAATTCTGTTGACTACCCACAATTGTAATTGACAACCAACTCGGACAAATATAGATATTATAATTACATATATGTGAAGACGATGCACCTAGAATCAAAATACTATACCACAATAGGTATAGATGTATGATATGTTTTTGTTTTAACCCGAATGCGACTGAGCCCAAAAAGCAGGTCAACGATTTATTATCGTTTGATATCGACCCCCGTCATACCTGTGAAGTCTCGCCAACTAATTTAATTTTTGACCTTTCGAATGAAAATAAAACAAACAAAACATACAAAACTTAACAACAAAGAAGTAAAACTTATAAATAGTTATATATCTAATCGCTCCTCATTAGCACACAGGACATACCCTAAAAGCGAGTATATTTGAGGCATCCATCCCCCGACTGTCAATGAACAAAATGGAGAGAAATATGCCAATGGGAGTCCCATAGAAAACCTTCAATATGCTGGTCCGGTTTTTCATTAAAAGTAATCCCGAATTTCGGGATTTCTGTTTTATTATTCTCGAATAGAATGGGGCTTCGTCTATAAATATGGATGTTCTTAATTAAACTCTAGGTTTTTTTTTATGAAAAGAAATTGATGTTTGAATTTAGGGATTCTATGGTGATATTAGATTAATGTGTTACTATTGTGACTAACTGTCCCCTTAGTCTCGTGGTTACTAGCGCGACTGCAGAGCATGGGGACCTGGGTTCGATGCCCAGCTCGGGCAAAGTGTTATATTGGGTTTTTCCTTTAGGCTTTCTCAGTAGCAGTCCGGAGCTTGGAACTTGAAATAACAAGTTGGGGGTATACATGCGTCACATTCACGCAAAACGGCCATCGCTCAGCATAATGCTAAGACCCTAACACTCCCCCTAAAGCACGTTAAAAGATCTATTGTGCGATGTTTTTCTATGTTGCGATGCTAGACCGTTAAGCACTCACTGGTAATTGCTTAGCACACTAACAATAACAGTAGCTTTCATTTTGACAGTTCAACACCATTCATTGAGTTATTTGCGTGGATGACCGGAGAAATGATTCGAGCATATAAAGCAATGGATTAGCAATATCCTTTATAATGATTCTGATTGTGATTAAAAGTGTGTTACGCAATCAGGGTGTCGGGCGGGACACGGACGCTGCACGATGTAGCATGAACTACTTCATATAAATTGTACGTAAAGTTTTGGAACCGTGTCTCGCCCTCGCCTCCTACATGGCACGGCTTGCGCTCAGCACGGTCTACCATATATATCATTGTTAAGCCGTTGGTCCTTGGCCTGATCTCTCCCTGGCGTATCAAACTGCCGTCCAATCGGACTATGAGAGTAAAAGAACTGAGAATGCACCTTTGTTTGGGCAGACACTTGTGCTCTATAATATCACCTGCGTACCTGGCTAACCTCGGATGAGATTGACCACTGTAATCAACACCGACCGGGAGGGTTATTAACAGGGTGGCAGGGACGCGCAAACTGTAACCATGAATTCAGCACATACTTCTAGACCCCAAAGGGTTAAAGTTTTTCGTCGATTACAAAAAAATATCTATTGTTTCATAGAAAAGTGCAGTACCTACGCGGTAAAATGTATGGTTCAGAATTATGTACTGAATCCATGGTATCAGGTTGCGCGTCCATGTCCCTGCCACCCTCTATGTATATTGACTATGGTGACGAAAGAAAATATGGTAGGTATTTGATACTTTGTCGCTACTTAGCCTACGTAATTAACTAGCTAATGAGCGTTCAAAACACGAAATAGGATAGCTCATTTGTAATAAGGAATGACAAAGCATTATTTGGAGAGATGTATTTTGTTTCAAGTTCTTATTAAAGTCGTTTATATAAGTAATTGAAATAACGTAAAACCTCAGACACGACCCTAACTTTATTTTTGTTATTTATTCATCGTGGGGAAACCGTCATGTACTGGAACCAAAATTTCGAAGAAATGTGACATTTACCAACCTGCACTGGGCCCGCGTGGTGAATTACGGCCCACTCCGTCTCACCGAGAGGAGGCCTGTGACCCAGCAGTGGGAACGTTATAGGCTGATTAATTATGGTTATTATCCATATTACAAGTAGGTAATTATTATAATCCCATAAGTAATTATATAAGACTAACTGCGACCCGCGGTTACACCGCATAAGTTTCGATTCCGTGGAAATATCGGGATAAGAAGTATCCTATATGTTAATCCTGGTTATAAGCCATCTGTGTGCCAAATTTCATTCAAATCCGTTCAGTAGTTTTTGCGTGAAAGAGTAAAAAACATCCATCCATCCATCCATTCATCCATACAAACTTTCACGTTAATAATATTACTAAGACTAGGATATTTGTGATTTTTGATAGAATAAGTCATGTCAAATGGATTGTTTTTTTTTTTTAACCATTTGTTCTATACTATGTGTATCAGAAAGGTGTGGCTATCAAGGGTGTAGTCCTGACCGTCAAACTGATCAACTTTCTCTATGGGACAAACATCGTAATCGAGTAAAAATAATCAGCAGCTTCAAACATTTGGTCGAGTAGGTATCGAAATTTTGTCTGGGACAGTTGATATTTTTTTCGCGATTCCGAGTGGGTTCAATGTAGAAAGTTGATCAGTTTGATGGACTGTAACACACCCTTAAATATGACCACACCTTTCCGATACACGATATAGTGTAGTGGCCATTTATCTGTATTTTTGAAATCAAACTGACATATCGATTATTGAGAACGATTATTTACGTGGCAACACCAAGCGGTGACGGTTGACCAGTGGTAACAATTCCAGATGATTATTGTAGCTGGTTTATGGTAGGCAGTTATAAAGATTGTTGGGTTTGCATAATCAAAGAATATTATTATCTACCCATGGAGTTTTCTTACAGTAGTTGATTCCACTCTCGATTCTGTACGAACTAAATTCAGGTTTTGAGCTATTACAATGACACCTCAAATACACCATTATCAACAACTACCTATCTTTATGAACGAGTTTGTTATTAAACAAACTCCTTCAAGGAGTAGTGTCTCAGTGGTAACGACGCCGACTTACGAGTTGTTTGTTGTAGGTCGTGGGTTCGAATCCAGACAGGCGTACATAATTTCAACACCACTGCTCTCAAAACGGCGAAGGAAAACATCGTGAGGAAACCGGCATGTCCTAGAATCAAAAATTCGAATACATGTGACATCTACCAACCCGCACTGGACCTGCATGGTAGATTATAGCCCGCTCCCTCTCGAAGAAAAAAGGGCTGTGTCCCAGCAGTGGGAACATTATAGATTGATAATACAATTATGCAACACAGTTCTCTAGGTAGGTATCTATACCTACTTGGAAATCAAATAACGATATCTGTAGATTATTTTTGTAGCCAGACAGTCTAGCGTGTCGCCTTTACTTCTGAATATGCGAAATTTTTCGATATAAAAATGTTTTCAGAAACAAATTGTAACATTTATTTTAGTTCGTTTATTCATCTCGAGTCGTTAATCATCCAATATTGTCGCTTTAGAATAAAAAAGAATATTTTAAGCTATAATTAGGTGTCTTCGTCGTTTTTACATTGTCATTCTGTTTTTAAGTGGTGAAGTGATGAAATATTTAATTTTTATGACAAAGAGGTATTATTTTGGGTTCATTTTTAAGGATTTAGTGTAACATAATGTACATACTCACAGTTATCTTCATTCATTCCTCCAGGTCAGAACAAGCATTCTGTTACCGTTAGGCGCTGATCTGATTATTTCTTACGACACGTTTTATCCACAATCAGTACACAGACACAGCTCCATCTTTAAGATGACACTACGATGATTTAGTGACATCCAAGGGTTGGTAATTTCGCCCACATTGATGGATATCATTTTTCCTATAAACACTATACTTCTAATACAAAATAACTATAGATTTTATCGTATTTTATTAATAATATATTTTATTATGACAGCTTTGACAACGACGTTTAATACGTCGCCATGGCAACCTTTCTTTCAAATTCTTACCTGCCTGTATCGTTTTAGCTAATTAGATATGAATACTTATTATATTTAATTACTGGCCATCTTCGTAACTCAAATTCATATTTTCTACATGATGTTATTCTACGAGCTGACATTATAGATCCACGCAATCCAAGGATCAGTTCGGGTTTCGCCTCTAAAGCGGATACAATAAAGAGCCTGATACTCCAGGGCTACCTATCCCGGGAATACCCAGCGTACCTCTCCGCTCCGGTACCTGTCGGACCCTACCTACGCCTCCGTCCTCCGTCCTCCGTGAAGGGCTCCTGTGACTATTGGGCCGCGCCTCATCCGAGGGCCGCCTCACCTGGCGGGCTGACAGCGTCTCTGCCTCTCTCTCTTGCTGTCGAGCTGCGTCCTGCCTTGCTGCGTGGACCCTCCAACGGGTGTCCTCCGCCTGCACTCATCTATACCTGTACCTGCGCCGGCTCCTGCTGCCGTGCTGCAGCCTGTCCTGCTGCGTGGGCCCTCTTACGAGTGTCCTCCGTGCCGCACACGCACCAGCGACCTGCACTCATCTGTACCTGCATCTGTCGCCGGCACCTGCCTCGCGTCTACCTCCCTCCATCTGGATCTCCACCTCAGCCTCCTCAGCCCACCTATCACGCATCGTCATCCACACACCCCACCTCCACAAACTACACACCTCAGTCCATCTCCATCTTAAAGTTATAAATATACCTTTAATTGTTTTCTACCTCCCTTTCTTTAATTTCATTTTTCCTTTGTTTTTTATAAATTTAGTTACTTGTCGCTACACGACATTAGTTCTTCCATTCTTTGACAGTCCGTCAGAAGCCCAAAAGTCTGTCAACTAGTCTTATTAAGAGGTATCGTGCTGCCCAGTAACTGGGTTTTGGATGTCAGATAGGTAGTCGCTCTATTTAAAATACTGGAATCGATAAACACGTCGATTCTTCTGCGTTTTTATCGTGTGTAATCATGAAAATAATGGACGCCTGGCCTGATTTTTGCCAAAAAACCCGTTCACGTTTATTTATTTACTAAAACTTTCTACAAAAGTAAAAAAAGCTTTGGTATTTCTATACTTTTACTTTACTAATTCCTGACCATCACACCTTTGAAAATCAAACCCTTTCAAATGACAAAAATATGTCGAAGGTGAAAAACCTCCGTCATTTTAAAAGGTCGCCACCAATAATAAATAAACGTTGCTTTTGCTACACGAGGAGATAAAAAAAAACAAAAAAAAGACAATGAACCTATCCTCATACATCTCGCCGAGACCTCTTCCCGAAAATTGGCTGAATACACAAATACTTTTGCGCGCCGAAATAAACAGAAAAACAAAGGTCGGCAAAATGGCGGCAAGCGGACACATTGTTCTGTGTGGAGCAATTAAAGTTGTAAAATGGCTTTCGTTTACGGAAAATACACGGTTTTACTATTACCTAGCTTGGCACTAAGATATGTTTTAATTAAAGGCTTGGGAAAAATCAGTTGGGGGCTTTAAGTACCCTTTAAATTTTGAAGTAGTAGAATGAGAACATAGGGTGATAAAAACTTTACTCCTATTATGAGCGACCTTATTGGCACTGATCAGAGAAATATGACATGGTATTCAGGTTTATATACAATAACAATTTGATTATAATATGAAGATGTCATAAAATGAAGATGTCGTGTGTGTCGATCATTTTATTAAAGACGAACCAAAAGATAAGGACTATATCCCAAATTAAAGACTTTGATGACAAACAAGCAGAATTAAGAAAGAAAAATAAAGAAAAACGTTTATTTGCGGAATACAAGAGCAGCACGACACGAGAGCATGAGACAGTTATCAAAGTCTAAGGCTAAACATGACTTTCCACAAAAAGCTCGAGTGAACGATCATGTCGAGAGAAACACGGAAATCCTTTGCCGAAAAAACAGAAACAACATGTTGGAAGCTGCTAACGTAAAGGGAATCTTACCACTGTACGACAAAATACAGAAAAATGTTTTATTTGTTGTTAGAAATACTGAATGAACTTGGAACATGAACCACAAAATGGCGAATTACAAAAAACCTGACTAAATACCAAATTACCTGAATCTTAAAACACAAGAAAATAAATGAAATTAAATAACAAGGAGTCCCAACAAAAAGCATGAAATAAAATATTAAATTTAAAATTTAGAAAACCCCCGACAACGCAAAACCCTATAAAAAGAAAAAAATAACCTTGAAATTATGACCCTACGTAAGTACGTATGAAATTTTTTGATTAAATATTGTCCTGTCGGGGGACCGCTATTATTTTAAACTTAAACAGAACGTTACGCTAATAAATAGAGCGGTCCCCCGATGGGACCACATTTAATCAACAAATTTCATACGTACTTACGTAGGGTCATAATTTCAAGGTTATTTTTTTCTTTTTATAGGGTTTCGCGTTGTCGGGGGTTTTTTAAATTTTAAATTTAAATTTGTTTAAGGATTTCATTCATGATTTGACGATGAAAAAGTTAACTACTTACTAGAAATGTAAAGATTAAGCAGTTGATGTCGATAGCATCTTTGAAGATGAACCAAAAGATAAGGATTGTATCCCAAATTAAAAACTTAGAAAACAAAATGAAGACAATTATGACAATGTTAATATCACTCCAAAATGGCCTAAGGCTAAATACGAGTTTCCTCAAAGAGCATGAATAAACGATCGTGTCGAAGAAAACAAAGAAATCAAAAATGTTTGTCGTGAAAACAGAAACATGTTTGAAGCAGTCGAAGCAAAGAGAACCTTACAACTGTACGACAAAATACAAACAAATGTTTTATTGGCTGTAAAATACCGAATGAACTTCTTTTGTTTTTGGATTCCATTCATGATTTTACGCTGAAAAAGTTAAATGCTTACGAGGAACATGAATTTCTACTAATGATAAAATAACTTCAGAAACATTGGAACAGAAAGCAACCTTAAAAGGTAAACATGTAGATAAGTAAATACATTTTAATCAAAATGAAATGGCAACAGGAATCCCTACGGGTCTATAAATAACGTTAAACTAAATTGAATTTGAAGACATCTAATTTACAGGCAAATGAAGTTGATTTAAACATCTATAAGGTTTCCAAGATACGTATCTATTTTATAAGAAAACCTTGATAGATGATGGGTTGTTGAGTCGTCTTTATTGAATATTTATTGTATGGCAACACATTATTTTTAATAATAGATAACAGGAGGGTAATTCTCGTAATTTTAAGAACGTTTACAGTCTGATCTCAGTCTCAATCTGTCAAAAATACGTCTAATTTCCGTACATTTTGACAAGTTTTTGACATTTGTTTGTCGCCGAGTTGAGACTGCGGCTAGATTTTGAACGTTTTCAATTACGAGAATTGGCCTTCAGGTATGTCGTAGGGCCGATGTTGCCGGGGCTGCGTGTTGTTCGAAAGAGATACCGTGGCCCCTGGCACAGGCAACTGAAGGAACACGGGTGGGTTTTAGTCAGTAAAAGTCTGACACTCCCTTCTGCTCCACCCAGAGCGGGAAGAGTCATTTGATGATTTCCCACCCAGAAAAAAAAGGTATGTCGTATGTTTTTCAATATGTTGATGCCACATAGGCATCTTCTTGGCTTGGTTGTTCAAACGGTTAACAACAACCAGTCTCAAAAAGATGTACATTCACGTTTTTCTTGCCGTGAAAAGCTAAGGTTTATTTGCCGTGTGTACGCACGTTCATCATTGTTGTATGGATCACTATGGAAGTTAGTTGACGGACATATTTTTTCTACGGTCTAGTTTATACGCCGTGTGTAGGCACGGTCGTCAGTGTTCCATGGATCATGGAAGCTTCTGACACTTAGCTTTTGACAGACACGTTTTTTCAACGCAGCCGGTTTAGGCGTACCGTAAAGAAACCGTGCCGTGTACAAAGGGCCTAATATTTTATCAATGTGTGGCTACAATATTAAGAACCCAATGTGTATTTTGTTTTGTGGCTTGTCGATGTATACATCTTTTTGAGTCTGACTAGCTGAACGGGTAATTGCAAACAAAAATACTCTAATTGAGGAAACGCATGTTTAATGTTCATCATATCTTAAGCCCGTGAATTCCAGATTTCCAACAATCAAAAACTGACTACTGAAAATGAAATACATTTCCCACTTATTTTGCAACAACAAACACCTGACATACCCAGACACATCTTGACAAATTACGACACTCATGCAACAAAAGTGATTTAAATTCAAGCAAAAACAATTGATCATACATACCACGTACAAAAACGAAAAGTGCCAGGGGATAGGTTAACGTTTATTGTTTTTCATCGTGAATACCTCCTAGGGGACAAGCCTGGCTGATGTTGTGTTATTATGGTACAAACGACCAACTTTAGCGGGCGTCAGGGGAATATTTATCAAGGAAATGTGCTGCTACCCTGTCATTACCAAGCGCTTGCTTTTAAGCTGCTATATTTTTATCGCTGTATAGCGGATGATAGTGGATGTTTGGCAGAATTATGCGACCGTTATTAGGTGCGACTGGTTCAGAAAAGGTTTCGTCTTTTGTTTTATCAACGGTATTTGTTTTGTCATTGGGAGTAGGAGCTGTGGGAATAGTATCGCCGTTGTCAGAGATAGCATTTTTGTTTGTGACAGAAATTCTCTAGATATTTTTCTGAATTCTAGATTTTCTATTTGCTTTTTATGTAAATGTGTATATTTAGATGAATCATACGCAATTGAATGTTCTAAAATAGTTATCTTCCATGACATTGATCAGCATTTCCGGATATTTCGATTCTCAGTGCGTGCTTCAATACAGTGATTCAAATTCTTAGAAATATATGATCGTATTATTCAATATATCTCTTGATTCATTCAAATTGCAATAGCGCTGCACATTCAAGTAATCATCAATGCTACGCTTAACCTCATTGTTAGAAATCACTCGAGCGGTTTGCGTACATTATGAAGTATTATTATATCATCGTAATAATGGACTGATGGTCATGGAGTTCTGCTTCCTGGTACCTACTATTCTATAGTAATGGTTTGAATGCCGTTGAATGAAATTCAATTAGGAACATAGACTAGATTCTTATTTTCAACTAGTTATTTGAATAATTCAAGAGATGACCCTGCTGTTACATATTTCGCCAGATTGACGAATTAAGAAGACAGTCTTCTAAATTGTTGTATCAATATAACAATTCAGAAGACTATGCTGCCTACTTTTTGTCCCGGTACCACGTTCCCGTGGAATAATTTTCAACATCCACACGGGCGAAGGAAGTATCTTCAATAGTAATATCTACTGACATGTTCTTTATAACATTGATCCATACATTATAATAATTATTATCTTTCAATATTCGGTCACTACTTCATTGCTTGTCATCGGGAGATCCAGGGGACCAGGGGACTGGCCCATTTAATTTGTCAGAATGATTGGCACTGAGTATAATGTAGGTAGTCGTGTTTAGACAGTGTACAGGTGCGAATAATTTTACACAAGAATATTATCTCTTGTAATGTAATTCTACCATTTTATGTAGTACATGAAAGTCCTCATCACTCGTTGTCTCATTTGCTAATTACACCACGTACCTCATAAATTGTGCCAAACTTTCTAGGCAGGGGTGTCAAAATTTATAACACCGGCTTTGTTCGGGACGACGTTATTAACCAAATAAATTTTGATTATGTGTATTCCTTTTTGTTTATTACACACTGTAATGTTATTTATTCTATTGTAATTTAAGGAGCGTGTAGGAGGTATTTTGATTCAGGTGCTTATTGTCTTTCAGGACTTAAATGTCTTTGGCTGTATTCTAATACTGTTTACTGAAGTGTTCTTTTGTTCAAGGATCTTGTAAATGTATTATTTTGTTCTCGTTGTTAGTGTACATTGTATAATGTTGCTGTGTTGTCAATTTAATGCTTAGATGGAAAACAAGCGTATGATCTTTTTGCTTCATTTCCAAGATTAAAATGTTGTTTTATTAAAACTTTGTCATAATTTCTTATTCTTCGAGTCTCATGCTCCACATATATCCTCATGTTTACCGCAAATAATCGTATTTTCTTTCTTCTTCTTTCAAAATCAACGTTTTTTTTTTCAGTACGCTCATTAAAGTGTGCTCTTCCTTTTTTGTATTTTATTAATCCTTTTACAATTTACAACCTTAATACCAACGTGGTATTTCTCAAAATGTTCCGCCTTGTTACAACGATATTTTTTTACAAACTTCAATCTTCGCTAAGCCAGCGCTTTAACTGTTAATCTCGGCTTTCAGCCGAAAACCATTCCCTCAAATTCCCAGTTCATTAAACAAATGAAAGCCGGATGAGGCCGGGATCAAAGCATTGATTTTAGAACTCTTTGAAACTGAACCACAGAGTATCTACCTACAGAAGGGTGACTCCATACGTTGACTGAAAACAGGCGCACGCACAACGCACACATAGACAGGGATGCATATGTACGGTGATCTCAAATGAATGCCAGTGGCGAGTGCACTTGCACTCTCTGTAGATAAGTGAAGCGTGTCTATGTGTGCGCTTATTTTTATTCGTTGTATGGAACCGAGCTGCCATTCGTGGAATAAAATTAATATTTCTGAACTGTTCCACCAAACCGCACCTAAAAAAATTTTTTTGGTGCCGTTAGTGGAATAAATTAGGTGTCATTCTGTTAAGTGCGCCTAAAATCAGTGCTGTAAGTGGAATACCTCACCTTCTATACAATTCTGTGACGGAACCTTCCCGGAACCCGGAATTTGGGAAACAATAGCAATATTTATTGGTCCGTCATTATACTATGGCCTAAGGGAAATGACACGCAATCGTTTGCGTGTGGTTTGATGGATGCGAGGAAATGGGGGTCGGCAGATATTAAATTTATTTACTTTGTTCCCAAGTTTATTTGGTTTTGATGGCGGGTACTATAGGGGACTTTGTTCCTTGTTTAGTTATTGACAGGGGAGTTATCTAGGCCGAGTTTGCACGCAATTTTGTACACGTGTTAGTTAAAAACTGATAACGCAACAGTTGTGGAGTGTGTGTTCAGAGCAGTCTGTGATGTCCCAGTTGATCGACCTCGACGTACGTAGGCACATAGGACGTGAGTTCGAACCCAGGTATGCACTTTACTTTGTATATTTAATTTTGATCACCACTGTACTCAAAACGGTGAAGGAAAACTTTGTGAGGAAACCGGCATATCCTAGAACCAAGAATTTGAAGACATGTGACCTCTGCCAACCTGCACTAGGCCCGCGGCGTAGATTATGGTCCACTCTCTGTTACAGAGAGAACGATATAGGCAGATTATCTCACCGTGGTTGATTACGGTCTGTGTCCCAGCAGTGGGAACGTTATAGGCAGATTATCCTAACGCATCAGTAACTCAAACCTTTTTCTGAGACTTCAATCTACTTAAAATCGTACATTAAACTTTGAAATATAAAGTGTCTTGTAAAGTGATTGCTGCACATCACATTTTTTAATATATTCAACCAAATATATTTCGGTTCACGAACGAAAGTCTGTCGCTGAAGACTTCAATATTTTATTAAAAAATGTAGGATATTTCACCCATATGGACGCATTACACAAGAGATATAGCAAATATCTTTCCGTCTGACTTTCCGCTGACATGGAAAGAATATTGGTAGATATTATTCCATCTGTAGCTGCACACGACGATACACTAAGCTATATATATTATCAGTTTTAGCTGACCTCGCACATAAGTCAGCTTATACTGGAAATGTATAGCTTTATATGTCGTCGTGCCTACGTTAGATTTTAAGATTGGAGGTTTTAACCTGGATAGCTTTCTCATACAACCTACACAAAAATTTTATAAGATAATGGCATGTATTAGAGATAATCGCTATTTCATATTTAGAACCAATAGAAAAAGATTCTTGAGTCAGTTCCATAGATATACGAGAGAAAGAAGGTCAGTTCGGATAGCTGACAGTTCCTGGTCTAGATGTTAAAAAGTAATTCATAATTATATAAATAACTGTCATTTCTTAACTAATGTGTGTTCCAAGGGGGCTTTTCTAATCTCCTACAGTACCTATTGTAGCGAAATAAAAACAGGATCTTCACTTGTACAGCCACGAGCACCAATATGTCAACACTTGGCAACTTTCAATTGTGAGTTTTTCGCGAAATAACGAATGCAACGTTGAAATAAGATGCATTACATAAACGTATGGGTTCGAAAATGCTATGTGCGTAACAATATGAAATTTCATTAAAAAAATAAAGGAGTAAATCGCTTTTGAAGCCGAGTGTATACATACTTTTGCTCGTGACTGTACATGTTTAATTTAGTAAAATATAAAAATATTGTAAACAAAACTTAATGAAGGACACAGCATGGTTCTTTATATTTCAAAGTATTAAGTTATAATTCTGACGAGACGTCCTTGGTGTTAGAGCCCTATAATAAATTTCACTATTACGCGTCGGTCACGATACGTTTGCAAACGTTCCTATAACTCCCGCAATAAATAAATATCTGGTAATCCTAAGTGGGTAACATTGCACCAATTCAATCGATATCAGGCAGCGAGGTAATAATTTATATCACTGTTTTAACCAAATCGAGACAATAATAACTACTGAAAAATAAAAATAATACGCAAATTCGGTCCTAGACTCCACGCTGGCAGTCGGAAAGCTCCTCGCTGGCTGGTATCAGAATCCACCAGCGTTGGGTTCGATTCTTAACAGGAAGCTTGCAGTCGTCTGGTCCCAGGCTAGCGGTGGGGCGAATTCAAGATCCGCCTACATTCTTCGGATAAATCAAGTCTGAATAAAAAAAACCTAACTCGCCTCGAGACAACTTTTAAATGCTGTTCGTTTAATTTCGGGAACACTGCCGTTTGATCCAGTCGAAACACGAACGAACTCGGTCGTTCAAACCGTTATATCGATACCTTTAATATCGTGGCAAATTATTACATGGTCAAGCGGAAAAAAATTATATCATAGATAGACTTCCGTCCTGTGTCAAAAAAAAACTTCAAATCAAAAAATCTCAGTAAGAGAAAAGACATAACACTTTTTTATTCAAAACCAGATGAAAATAACCTTTCTGATTAAAAATAAAGTTGGATTTGTTACAAAAGAAGGTGGTTCGTGATAAAATTATAATGTAGCATTTGCCAATGCTGCACGATGTGAATTAGTTTAAATGATTCGATGCTAAGTAAAGTGTTATGGGAAATACTGATACTGAAGAATCTTAATACAATTAAGGATAAAGTTCCAGACTAAAATTCACACGTTGATTGCCAGACAACGGACACAATACAAAATCTATTGTTGGCGGTCACCGGTGACCGCGGTGGCAGTGAATGCCTTAAAAAAAACAACAGGTTTCGACACTTTTAATGGTCTCCAATTTTCAAGCTACGTAAACCATCTCACGAATTTAGTTTAGCCATTTCTAAAATGGATGTGCGCTTTTATAATTTCTAACGTGACAATATTATCACGTTAACACAAGGAAGTAAAATGACATTGTACTTCCCTGTGTTATAATGTAGAGGCTTTTAAATATCCGTCCACGATAAGGTTATAGCGTGCATGTACATTTTATGGATGTGGACGTCCACTGTAATATAGTCATGTTAGAAATAATAAAACCACACTTTGGCCTCTCAAAACGCTCACTTTGTCACGTAGGTATGTTGGTATAAACACCAAAAAAATACATTTTCGATTTTGTATCCCTCGATAAAATAATCACTGACTTTTCAGGCGCTAAAACAAAATGTTATTATATTTTGTCACCTTTTAAAAAATATATTAGGAGGCTTTTAAGCTTCGCAGAGCGGTTTACTGGCGAATCAGGGGATAATTTTAATTTTTTTACTCAGCCTGTATAAAAGAGATTACGTTTTTATTTTCGTAAATATTTTTCAGGGAAAGTAAGTCAAATAATTAATGAAAAGAGTAATGAATAAACGAGCTTGTTAATAAAGCTAGGAAATTGAATATTTACTTGACCTTTTAAAATTGCCTTGTGGTTTTATAACTACCTTTTTCTATAAGAGTCTGTTTTATACAGACTTTGCCAGTCATATCCTCTTTTATGTAAAATCATATATGGTTTTCCAATCAACGATCCATTTATCAAACTTAATAGAAACCAATTTGAAGAAGACATTTACAAGTTTGATTTTGATTCTCAATTTTGCTATTTAATACTTTTTTCATGTAATAATTAAGTAACTAAGTTACTCGTTCAAGAGAAAAAACCAATATTTGCTAGATGAAAATATTAGTATGCTCACATTGTGGTTCATACAGTGACAGGCTATTCATATATTATCCTTACAGATGAAATCACATTAACTCTAGAATGCTGAATACAACATTTGATTCATATTCGTATCACTCATTCCGAAATTACAAATTGGGAATGAGAATTCATCTGACATCATAGTGGTTTAATTTCAAAAACGTCCTGGTCCCTTGACTGGGACGTTATTGTATCCTATCCTTTTTTTTTTTTTTTTTTTTTTCTGGGTGGGAAATCATCAAATGACTCCTCCCGCTCTGGGCGGAGCAGAAGGGAGTGTCAGACTTTTACTGACTAAAACCCGCCCGTGTTCCTTCAGTTGCCTGTGCCAGGGGCCACGGTATCTCTTTCGAACAACCCGGGGCAAGCAAAATGTCTGGAATAGACCTTCTGTGTATTTACTTTGTGGACACACATAAGCACTGTATACTGTTTAATTTTAAATCGATTGTTTGACGTATCGAACGTAGGGTTGTGTGATGTTACCTTGTTTTATATTTGCCTCGCCTTTAATGAATTAATTAACAAAATTATTTTACACGAGTCTCTAGGAAAATGCGATGGATATTGTTTTTGAAAGAAAATTTAAATTTAAAAGTATTTTTAATTATACTTTTGGGAAACTCACTGAAATGGGATTGGGCGGGTCACATCAGCCGCATGCATAGTGACCGCTGGGCATTGGGCAACAGTTCTCATACGGTGGGTGCCTGGGGATGGACGGCACCGTCGAGGCCGTCCCAGGGAGAAAAGAAAGAGTGAGGTTCATTTAAGAGGTGGCGAGACGACTAAGACGCGTACCGCAGGGGTTGGATCGAGGTGGCTTTAGAAAAGGATGCCTGGAAGGGTTTGGAGGAGGCCCTTGCTCAGCAGTGAGACAGTGTAGGAAAACTTAAAAAAAAAAAATAGGTGTAGAACTGAAGGCCAATTCGCGTAATTAAAACCGTTAAAAATCTAGTCGCAATCTCATATCAGCGACCATTAATGTCAAAAACTTGTCAAAAATGTAGGGAAATTAGAAGTTTTTGACAGATTGAGACTGATATCATATTGTGAATGTTCTTAAAATTACGAGAATTGCCCCTCTGATCCTATTGAACTGTCGATCTAACTACAGTATTGTTTTGTTGATCAGTTTTTAACCCCGGCGCAAAATCGACGGGGTGTTATAAGTTTGACGTGTCTCTGTGTGTGGGGGTGTGTGTGTGTGTGGGGGTGTGTGTGTGTGTGTGTGTGTGTGTGTGTGTGTATCTGTGGCATCGTAGCTCCCGAACGGATGAACCGATTTTAGTTTTGTTTTTTGTTTGAAAGGTGAATTTGTCGGGAGTGTTCTTAGCTATGTTTGATGAAAATCGGTCCAAGATGGCCGCCGCCACAAAATGGCGGATTACATATTTTTTCACAACTCCCAATATGGGTATCAAATGAAAGGGCTTGACTAGTAGAATACTATACAATATAACAAATTTCAAATCGAAGATGGCCACTACCACAAAATGGCGAATTACAAAAAATGTTTTGATTAAATATTGTCCTGTCGGGGGACCGCTACTATTTTAAACTTTAACAGAACGTTTGGCTAATAATTAGAGCGGTCCCCCGACGGAACAACATTTAATCAAAAAATTTCATACGTACTTACGTAGGGTAATAATTTCAAGGTTATTTTTTTCTTTTTATAGGGTTTCACGTTGTCGGGGATTTTTAAAAATTTTAATTTTGGACTGTTTAGTAGTTGCATTCTGTTTCTTTCAGCATCAGCATTGCCACATTGTATGGCAATGCTGATTCTTTGGGCAAAAAATATGTAGGATAAGTTTTATCTCTAATTCATGATGTTAACTTTTATGACACCCTCAGCATTTTTTGTAAAATCATTAGCCTCCTTTAAGGCGTCCATACGACTGTAGCAAAGCCTAAAAGGAGGCTAATGTTTTTAATGTCGGTTGAATGGTTATAGAGATAGCAGTCGACTAGAGAGAAATATGATAAACCTACATTTAATACCTATTTAGTATGTAAGGAGAAAGGACGCCATTGCACTGGGACATAGGCTAAAAATAAATAAATAATTGGTATGTAAGGATCATAGCAAGTTGCGTTCTGTAGTGTCTGCCTACCCTCATAGCAAGAAAGCGTGAATTTTTGTATCAATGTATGTAAAACTAATTATTTTTCATATTTTTAAATATCTTTTGAAAACTGTCATCCCTAGAATACAATGTTGCAACTAAAATCACATAGCCATGATATTAATAAAATTACCTATTGTTTCAGATTTTGGTAGTGACGCGCAAAAGGTGAGTTTATAATTTAATTATTATTTTTTTATTTGCTCATTAACTGACATTAATATTGGAGAATCTGTTTACGATGAAGATAAAGTTAAAAAAAAAAAAAAAATTAACTAAAATTGTCGTCAGTCAATTATTAGTCAGAATTTGACCGGATTGCGATAGATTCATCATCATTTTTAGTACCTTTATTTCAACCAATGATACGTAGGATTAAAAAATATGGTGTATTTTATTAGTTTTTTTATTTTATTTTAATAATCTCTTAACAGCCCAGATTAACCCGGAGAGATGGGTAAAGATCGTCACTCATTGGACGCCTAAGGCAGGACATCGCCGTCGAAGTAGACCAAGGCGAAGGTGGTGTGACGATCTAATATCATTTGCAGGGCCAACGTGACCAGAGATCGAACAAGACAGGAAGGTTTGGAAGAAAAAAGGGGAGGCATTTGCCCAGCAGTGGGACACTATAAGACAAAAAAAAACTCATATCTATTTACACTAGGTACTAAATGAAAACACTAACTAACTACATAAATAAATACAAAAACAAAAAGATATTTAGGCGTCGAATTAGTCGTCCACAGCGCTGTCATTCAGAAACGTGCTCAGAAGACTGGCAGCATTGCCACGTTGAATGGCAATGCTAACTGGTCAAAGAACGACCCCTCGTTAAAAATTATATCCTGAAGGTGGACCAAACGAACGTAAGAAAAATAATAGCTAGAGCATTATTTTCTCGACATTCTTAACATTTTAGTATGTACAGGACCAACACACAATTTTACAACACACAACATAAAATTTTCGCGATTACGCTATTTGTCCCATGGAGAAAGTTGTTCAGTTTGATGGTCTGTACCACATCCTTAAATTTGGCTGGTCTTTAAAAAATCAGCCTGTATATACCTTTATATTTTTATTGTTCCAAAAACAGTCTTACATATTATTTCTCCATCCGTTATTGATAAGTAAAATCTATGCAATACTATACAGTACTTAATTTTAGTGGAAAAGATCACTTGTATCCTGTACTAATTATAAAAAAAAACTATATCACAGGAGTAAGCACAAAATAGGTGTTATACGCCTATTTCGTCTCTACAGTACTCTATCTCTACAGTACCTCTACAGTATCTCTACAGTACCTCTACAGTATCTCTACAGTACTACCAGTCCCTAAAAGGATAACCCTGTTTTAACCTAACACCCAGTATTTATCCACAATACGTTCTATCTACTGCCCACTGTGTAAGATAAAAATAGACTCTTCTTATATGTACGTTAACTTACGGCTACTTAAACGTAAGAAAAATTCTAAGCACGCACGAATACCTCTAAGCTAGGTGCTTTCGCCAATAATTTTTGGGTTTAACGCGCGAAAATGGTTCTGAAACTACGCGGTTCGTGGGAAAATATTTATTTTATTTTTAGAAATGCCTACTTTCTGCTTTTATAGTTGTAGTAGTAAAGTTTAATAGATTACTAGATGTTATCCGTGAGTTTGCTCACATTATTTATAGGAGATCATGTACCCCTACAAGAAAAATTGCGCAAGACAATAGGCAATCGCTTTCAAAGCGTTTCGTAGGTATTTCTACAACGACTTTGATCCCTACAGAATTGACTTTTTGAAACATTTCGGACATTGCTGCAAGCTTTTTTGATTTTTCATTTCAACATTATTATCACTGTTAGAATGTTACTTTGTCAAGGACATGGTCTATCTGTAGCTCTAGTATCTGTGTGTAGCTAATTGCATTTAAATTCGTGCAGCTTTTTATATTATACTAGTGACTCGCTCCTGCTTCGCACTAATTTTGTGACTTGACAAAACATCTTAATTTTGTTTATATTAATTGATTTGTTCACGTAAACCTACCGCAATAAATTAATTAAATGATTGTGGAAACATTAAATTCATTGTGTAGTTTGGAAGAACAGCACGGTCACACAGATTGACACGAAAACCGGCTTCAATTTACAAACATCTGTACAGTGATATAAAGTGTTCCTTTATCATTTTTTTTAATTATCAGAATCGTGAATGTAATTAATAATATGACAAATGATTTATACTAGGCCTAAAATTAAAAGATTAACTATATAAATAAATACAAAAACAAAAGGATATTTAGGCGTCGAAGTACTCGTCCGCGTCAGTGTCATCTGAAAACGTACCCAGAAGACTGGCAGCATTGCCACGTCGAATGGCAATGCTGCAATGCAATCCTTTTTCATAATTCGTATCATTCGTCGGTATTTTCAAAACAAAACATACAATACTCTCTTTCACACGCTGTCTACATCTCTCTATCTATTGTCCTATCGCAGGTATGCTGGAAGCAATTTGTTATGAAATAAGCATTGCCTTTGTACCTATTTTTATGTTCTGTATTTTTTCTTGTCTGTTTATATATATGTGTACATAAACAGTAAAATAAATAAATACCGTACTAGTTATAACAACATCAAACATATCTACCGCAGTGGGTACCACAGAGGAGCTTGCAATCGCATGTTGCTTGCAGCGACACTGACCACACACTGCGATAATTATTTATTTATTTATTTATTTATATATACTTTATTGTACACCACAAAAATACATAGCACAAAAAAAAAACATGAAACACTACAAAATATACAATGGGCGGCCTTATCGCCTTACTGCGATCTCTTCCAGGCAACCTTAGAATGGACAGTGATTTTTCTTGACATAAAATGGGACTGTCGTTGGTGCAAATATTAATTATACAATACACTAAAATAAATACACAAATATATACATATCCAAAATTATAGATACATAATTATTAGCTAGTTATTCCAGAGCATTGAGATTACCTTCATTGTGTGTACTAGCCTCTGCCCCAATGCATCGCATCGCCTGCCCGCACTTTAACTTCTTTCGACTTTTTTTTCTTTTGGCGTTTTGATTTTAAATAACCCTAAGGCATTTTAAATAGTCATCCTCGAGGATTGGGCTATAATATTCAAACATATTTTTTGAAATCCGACGGTTAGTTCCAGAGATTAGCACGTTCAAACAAACAAACTCTTCAGCTTTATTATTTCAATCCTTCGATCACCATACAGATTTATGCGATAATGTGATCAAGGGATCACATTATCGCAAAAATCTATATTGAAAATCCAATATAGATTTACGCAATAATGTGACTAGCTTATGACTGTGGATTCAAAAAATCCTACCCTCTGTTCAGGCCACTCAAATGTTAAAATTCGAAAAGGATTGTCTCTATCTGAAGTGAATAGACTTTTACATGAGACTCCAAAAACCCAGACTATCCTAACCAGCAAGTTCGGTTAAACATCCCCCCGGTGGGTGCCCGCATTGTCGAGGCGGGGGGCTCAGTAGCCGTGGCTTGGTCACCCACGGTAAAGCCAAGTAGAGGAACTCGAGGTAGGGCCGCTCGTCAGGGCTTTGCCAGTAAGGCGACGACGTAGCGGCAACAAGTAGGTTGCGGTGCCAGTTGGGCGACATCGCAACTGAGGCGGACCGCGATGTATGGGAGGCATCACGGCTGAGGGTTGGAGGCCGCGGTGGGAGAGGAGTGCCGGTATTGCGGTGTGCCGCTCTCCTTACCTTTCGCGGCTTTGACGGAGTCGCCACCATATGATGGCGGACGCGGTGGGGCCGCAGGGGAGTAGGAGTGTTGGTATGACGTTGGCCGCTCTCTCTATCCTCTGCGGCCGAAACTTGGCAGGTGGCGGGGCCAATGACCTGACCCGACGCAGGGGGACCAAGGGTGCCCAGACACGAGGTCGTCTGGCGCCCATGTGCTGGTTTGGTCCCTGGGGTGGTCACGGCGTGCTATGTGTTCTGGTACGCCGGTGTTGGGTAGTACACCCCAGAGGAGGGCCCGGTGACGGACAGCCGCGACGGGTTCACGGATGAGTTCTAACGCGTGCCCGTGTTCCCGCCGTAAACGGCAGAGGAGGACACCGTGGAGTTTTAGTGGATTAGAGTCCCACATAACTGCACTATCTCCCCGTGGTAGTGCAGAATGCATGAGAATCTCACCACGATAAAAAAAAAAGTTCGGATAAACAGACGACAACCTCCTAGGTGCGAGAACTGCGAGAAGACATTCACAAAAAAATTTAACTTAACCCATAAGTCTTGCTCTCACAGAGAAGAGGCCTATGTCCTAACAGTGGAAACATTATAAGGTGATTATGCGAACCCGTACTCCACACGAGATAATTATTTACTTAATAAGGACCTTTCATGAACTTTGCATATAACTGTACCTATATAAGGTAGAAACAAACTAACCACATGTACCACATAGGAGCTAGCTAACGCATGTTGCTTGCAGTGACGCTGACCGCAGGCTGTGGTTCCTGAGTGCCGTACCAAGATCCGAGTACCGAGATAGCTTTTATGGTCTTAGTTTACATTTAAGCATAAACTTGGAAGTTGCTATGCCTGAAATTCGGATTAAAACGTCCATTAAATTATTTTTTACTACCTTTTTAAAATTTCTGTTGTTTCCACGGTCGTTAAAGTTCGATTACATTTTTATTACTAAGGGCGCATTCCACAAAATTTTTATACAAATAATGAGTCTTATACTGATAATAATGTTTGAATTTTTGACAGTTCTGGACAGTCAAATGTCAATTTTATTCCGCGGATAAAAGATATGACTTTGGTAAAATCAGCCCAGTAAATTAATTATGTTTTACAAGCCGTGCGCCCAATGAATGCGGCCTTCCCATCGGTAAAAAATGACGAACAAAAATACAAACTTGACAATTTAAAAAAATCCTGTAAATGGTTTAATTGAAATAAATACTTTGAGTTTGAGCGTGAGTCAGTGAATTATTGAATTTCAGAATGAATTAGATTACATCCTCTGATGATTTTGGACGTTGGTTTAACGCGAAAAGTTTACCGAGCATGTAGGCAAGGAATTGTTTTATTGAACTAAAAATGAAAACTATGATAGATTTTATACAGTCAAATGGGGCTATTTTTAACAAGACAGTAATGTACAACTGCTACTGATATCGGACATGTTTTTACAGGAAAGTAGACTAAATAGTTAACATTTTAAAATGTAATATAAAACTTTACTTTGCACAAACGCCACATGTGAACTACGGGTCATACTGACTTTGAACTAGCATATATTCAACGGCTCGACATGAATGAATCATCGGGCAGTTGCCCACAAGACACAACACCCGTCTGGTCGGAGGGTCCTATTATTATTGTTTTTTTTTTGTGTTTATGTTCTTTTTTATGCGTCATGTTTGCCGCATAAAAACCCAAAACCCACTATTCTCAGCGAAAGTCAGCTTCAGCTCATTAAACGCAAGGAGAAAGCTATATCCTTTTAAATGACGGCTACTTAGCTCTTTTCAACACCCGGTGCTGGATTTAGTGCTTTCTACAAGTAAACTTTGCAGTTCCCTAGTGCACTTGTTTTAGCGCAGTGGAGTCGCAAACAGCGTCGTTTAAAGTTTAGGATTCTGTAGCCAAAAGAACTGTATCTTTTAAACTAACTTTTAAATAGGAGGAGGTTCTATGTTCGTCTGTATGTATGTTTATGTATATTCATCAACATTTTCATGAATTATGGACCGATTTTGAAAATTTGTTTCTCATTTGATAGAGGAAGCTTGTTAATTTTTATATGGCTGCATATTACAACCAAAAAGATACAGTTCCGTTGGAGAATACGTGTTACTAAAATCTTAGAAGAAAATAAAATTAATGTAAATCTACCTTTTTTTTTTTTTTTTTTTTTTTTTCTGGGTGGGAAATCATCAAATGACTCCTCCCGCTCTGGGCGGAGCAGAAGGGAGTGTCAGACTTTTACTGACTAAAACCCACCCGTGTTCCTTCAGTTGCCTGTGCCAGGGGCCACGGTATCTCTTTCGAACAACCCGCAGCCCCGGCGGCATCGGCCTATTGTAGGCTTGGGTGCTAACTAACGCACTGGGCTGGGTTTATTTTTATTTTCTTGCAAATTGTAATTTTTTTCTCTCGACATCATCTGCAGTTACTGGGTTATACGATACCGCTTGGTAAGACTGGTTGTTAGAGTTTCGGGTTTATGACTACCCGTAACGATTGTCAAAGATCCACGAATGACAGCCGGGACCAATGATCTACCGTACATTCCGAGGCATGGCGGGGCTTTCGCGGGATTTTTTGCTCTCGTATCGTATAAAAATGGGTACACCTACTTCATACTGTGTTTAAAATATATGCCAATCAGCAAGCTAGTATTGCTTTTGAAAGCTCAGCTGCGTCAAAACTAGTACCACTTCTTGCAATCAATAATCTGCGTTATAGGTAAACAATGGATCAGAAATGTCCTTTGGAAACATTCACAAAGTAAGGACGAGATGGAAACAAAGCGGACTGGCGTTGTGCACTGTGCAGAGCTGCAGACTGTCTATTACTTAAGTCTATGCAAAACCGCAGTCTACATAGAAGCGGCAGGACGCGGATGTTTCTTCTATTGATGTGTCATGTTCCCGCGTTGCGTCCGCACATTTTTCATTATGTGTGAACGTTGCCTTAGACTCGCCGATTTTGATGTAACTTTTAGGATTGCAGTGCGGTACTTTCCTAATGGTCAAAATCGTTTCAAATGTTTGGAATAGAAGTGTTTTCAAGTAAACCACAAAAGTGACAAAATAAAACTCGAGCTTACTTACCTCAGTTTTGAGCTAGGTATCGCTAAAGATGGGATTTCCTACAACTGCGGTGGCCGCCACATAGCGTCCGGAATTTATCGGCGAATGACGTCACTGAAACTTTATTTATGAAAGTAAATTGGTGTGTTTTTCTAGAGAGTGTTTTTTGATACCGTGAAGTCAAGCCTCGCTGAAGTCATTTTCATGACAGCCGCGCAGCCGTAGCTTTGCTTTACTTTTTAAATAATACAAAATTAGATACCTTTTCGGAATGGCTATACTAAGCACCTTCCCCCTTCCTAAACCCTCCACCTTTCCCTTTCGGAAATACAGGTATGAAGTTATGTGGTAGCACGCAATATTTCTTTAGAACAATGGTGGTCCGAACTGAACACAGCATAAATTAATTCCTAAAACATCTTTATGTAACCACTAAATCTATTCTCGCAAGATAATAGCGTGTTTAACAGCCCATTAATTTATTTATAGTAAATGTTCGGGATACATTTTCCTTTACTATCCGCGTAGCCCTGAACTAGGAACTGAATTTACTGAGCATTTACTATCGGGAAGTCGTGGGGTTAGTTTCTTTGTAGATTTAGTACTGGCAAGGAAGTAAAGTTGGCAGAAGAGTTAAGTGTAGAAACAAGAAATAAACTTCTTCGCGTTACGGAGGTAACATTTATTATTCCCGTAGGATAAGATTTTAAATAAAATTTAGCGGAAATGAAGTGGAGTTACTGACCATGTTTCTCAGCTGCATCTGCTGGGTAATTACGTAACACAATATCAATAGCAATGGCTTTCATTTTGACAGTTCAATAACATTCATATATTTACGTTGTTGATGTCGTACTCAGCGGATCAAAAGAAATAAACCAAATAAAAAACAAAAGACTGGGACACGCCGCGCGTTTATTTACAAGAACTATCTCCTGCAATATTTCCCCTAGCCATAACTTAAGCTAGATAATATATATTTGCTGTTTTCAATGGTCCGACGACCTCAGCAAAGTTAGGCAAAACCGATTATTTATGGTCAAATTCTTCACTTTCGGGCTTCTGACTACCACAACTAACGATGGTCATAGATATATCTACCTATGTACGTATGATAGCCGAGGTCGATGGTGTTATGTACTTTTCGAAGCAGAGACGTCAGATGTTGTGTAAGTCATGAAAGTGCAGCCCATAGGGCCGATTCACACCGCAACGGCAGGAGTCGGCAGCGGCACGGCGCGCACTTTCAGTGTGAAATAATTTTAAATTTTATCTACATAATTAAAAGACCAGCTCGCTTGATTGCTTGAAAAGGTCGTGCGGCTACGAGTGTCTGAATTTGACAACGGGAACACAGGAGCCCGCGGCCGCTCGACGCGACGCGAACATCATATTATGGTGCATTCTGGCATCGCTGCCGGCCGCTGCCGTTCCGTGTGAATCGGCCCATACTGTGCTCATCGATCGCCTCACGCTACTTATGTTTTGCCATGAAACAATCAAGGGCATGTTGTTATAGGTAATTTATATTGTGCTAGAGTTCTAGGTACGATTTCTCTTCGTATGAACAATATTTAATTTGGATTAGTTTTGGCCTTCCGGGAGGTAGGTACGTGTAGGTGGCTATCTCACGACTCCCGGCCACCGTAGGCGCGGGCCTGCGGGCGGAGAGCAATGGGTAGCTCTCCGTCCGATCAGGAACAGGCCCGTGCCGGACGGCGCGTATGTGTTCCACGTGCGCCTCAAAGAGATGTCAGCATAGTTGACGGGGCCCGACAGGGCCGAAGCCTGCCGGGGTAGCGGGATCGTCCGAAAGGGTTACCGCTGCCCTGGTACATAAAGGGCTAAGGAAGGAACACGGGTGGGTTTTCAGTAAGTAAGAGTCTGACACTCCCTTCTGCTCCACCCAGAGCGGGAGGGGTCATTTGATGATTTCCCATCCTCAAAAAAAAAAAAAAAAGTCGGTAGGTATATCTTTAATCTTCTATGTTTTGGTTATGTTTTTTAAAAGTTTGACATATTTCTTGGTTTGATTTCGTATTGCCAGCGAAAAACGTATTAATATACATAATATCAAGTCTGTTATCCCCGAAGTGTTAGGTAGAGGTGTACCTAAGTATACCCATATTTTGCTAGTTATTTTTAAGTCCGATATAATAGAAGACGAGCCTATTGCTAACCGGACACAAATCCAGACTCCAGGCTGCAACTGAGAAATTCCAGGTAGAATAAACCCATTACACTTTGCCTAACACGGGAATTGAACATTGTTACTCACCAGTAATGCTTGCGACTAGACAGTCAAGGCAATCAGTCACGTTTTAAAATATTTTTCGTAATATTGCGGAAGAAATATCGATATCGATTAATAAAATAATAAACACAGGAATTGTCTAAGATAATCAATTTACTCTATGATTGACATCAAACTGTTTACGTAATACATTGAAACACACTGATTTCCAAATATTTTGATTTCCGTCAATTGTAATTGACAGCTGGCTGAGCAAATGCCTGTAACATACAATCTATTGGTGGCAACTGACCATCATTATTATGTAACATTGAAGTGAGCTAATCTGCTACCATGGAGTTTCTTTGAGGGATAAAATCGGAAATTAATTTATCCGGAAAAGAACCGGAGTTACCGACATAACTTGCAGGGTAGTTTGTCGAAGGACCGATGGCTGGTGGAGCAGACGAGTCCTGGAGTGGAGACTGCGTATTGGCAAGCATAGTGTGGGACGCACGCCAGCTTGATGGATCGATGACGTTAGAAAAGGTGGCTGGGACAGACTGGATGCGAAAGGTATAAAAGCGTTTGTGTGTCTGTGTGTGTATAACATGTTACAATGTGAACATTCGTGTCAGTACATTGAGATTCTATGAGATTCGATACGATTTATTTGTTTAATGGCAGATTCAAACAATTATCTCAGCCTATCGCAGTCCCCTGCTGGAGATAGGCCTCAGGCTGCGACACAATACCCTGTCCTTCGCCTTCCGCATCCAGCCTGTCCAACCCATCTTAAAAGGTCGTCGCTCCATCTAGCTGGGGCCGTCCCACACTAAACTTGGTGATACGCGGTCTCCACACTAAGACTCGCTTACTGTGACAAAACTCTATCTATGGCCGACAAAGCTGTCCAAAACAATAATTTTCTTTGAAATCCGTTTGAAACGCCGCGTAAATTGTCAATGAAAATGATTACTTGTGTCGGTATAAAATTCATAGCTTTCTGGGCCTTATAATTGTCCAATTACGAGCGGCCGGGCCGTCAATTTGTCCAATTCGTAATGTTTACGACTCTCGGACCATTAAGTTTATGGCCTATCGCCTGTACCGTGTGAATGCCTCTGCCTAACTGCCTAACACCGGGGTGTAGCAGAAAAATACATTTATACATAGTTTCTGTTAATGTAATGTGTATAACATTACATTAAACTAGCGGTACAAAAGCATCATATCAAAGCGTCGAAATTTCTGTGCTACATACTATCTAAGTTATATTTCCCTATATTTTTTATTTATTTACTTATATATACTTTATTGTACACCACAAAAATACATAGCACAAAAAATACATGACACTCTACAAAATATACAATGGGCGGCCTTATCGCATTACTGCGATCTCTTCCAGGCAACCTTAGAATGGACAGTGATTTTCCTTGACATAAAATGGGACTGTCGTTGGTGCAAATATTAATTATACAATACACTAAAATAGATACACAAATATATACATATCCAAAATTATAGATACATAAATACATACATACTATATATACAAGCAACGAAAAATAAAAGAAGACTGTAGATGATTGCAGTTAGGACAACAAGATCACAACGACAAGTAGTGCTCTTTTACAAGTCTTTTGAACACCTGTTGTGAACACACATTTTAATGTATTAACTTCCAGAATAAATGCTCTAAACGATGGTAAAAACTGCATTAAAATCCATTGTGTAGTTTGGAAGACCTACACAGTCATTAAGACAGACACGATTACCGACTTTATTTTATAGGGTGTATGAGATGGATATAGAAGACACTGCTAATAATGAGAAAGTAAAACTTAACAAAGTAATCGGTAATACGGGCTGGTGTCCGCAACTCCACATCAATGCGCGTATTTTGCATGCGTACGTATTTTTTAACCAAGTAAAATGCCAGGTAGGGTGGATACCTACTTTTTATGGCAACTGACCGTACCTGATTGTTCTGCAAAAAAAAATACCTACATTCCCTCGTTCGGATCCCCTGTTGGTTGTTTCAGGTTTAGCAATTTAGCTCAAACAACGATTTTGTGGATTCTTCGTGCATAATATAAGGTAAAGAGCGTTCTCCATCATTATTAATATGGCTCTTTTAATAAAGCTATAAGTCTTATTAAAGCAATATCTACAAACGTCCGATCAAGTCATCGAAAACTTATTAATTCTGTAAAATTATTCTTAATTAATATGCGGTATGAATTTCTCTCTTACCAACCCACGCTGGGCCTGCGTGGTAGATTACAGCCCACTCCCTCTCGGAGAGAGGAGGCCTGTGTCCCAGCAGTAGGATCATTATGGGCTGATAGGTAATGAATTTCTCTCTACAACCCAGTTACTGAGTAACACCCCCTTGCCCCTTGGTAAGACTGCTTGCCTGACTTTTGGACTTTTGACTGTAACGACTATCAAAAATCTACATTTTGACAGACTTTCCGAGGCATTGAGGGGTCTGGATATGTTCTGGATGGTCACCCATGCACGGAACGACCTTGACAAGCGTTGCTTAGCCCCTTAGACCCTATGGCTGTTATTATTTAGCCACGAGATTAATTTTCCAATCCAAGATGGATTGGAAAATTTATAATATTAAATACAAAAAAAATTTACAATCATGAAAGAGATATTAAAAACTCAGCCTCAAGAGGTTTAATTAAAACTTGCTTGAAAGAAAATATTTCAAATCATTTAAATACGTAAGAGTCTATAAATTATAGCAGAAGTTTGAAGGAAACATGATTTAATTAAATTGAAAGAACTTTTCTTACAAGATGGAGCAAAAAAAAAACTATTTTCTACTTCAAAAATTTTATAGATAAACGAAGAGTTATGACACTTCTCGGTTATTGAAATTTATAGTTTCTATCGTCTAAGTGTTTTATCGAACACATTCGCCACGGTGTAAATGAGGTTTATGGTAACGGCGGCCAGCTTTCTTGAATGACATCGATTGGTGATTATAGCCTAAAGTAGGTACCATTCTAGACCTTAGGGCTTAGACAGTAAAAAAAAACATATTGGAGCTACAGACTTTCAATAGGGAAGTACCTACTTTCTATACTTATTTCTGTTGGTTGGGGTTCTGTGTCTGTGGACACACTTGTGCACTATGATATCTCCTACGTATGTACCTGGCTAGTCTCCGTTGAGATTGGCCACGGTGACTGAATTTCGGTCGTTAGGATATTTAGAGGCCAAATTATATTCAGCGGTGGAAGTTAACACTCTTTTGCCTTTATTTCAATTAATTTGTGGTCGGCACAACATGTCTTCTTCTTCCACACTTCTCTTTTAGTCGTCATCTCGGTAGTCACCCCCTTTCTAGCCATATCATCGCTTCTTTGGTCTAGTGGAAGTATATGGGCAATTTAATCTGAAAGATGATGAAGTTAGCCTATTTTAATTATGGGAAATGGTCGTCCTTGTTTTAAAACTAAAGTTGTCAAAAAATAAAAGGCCCGTTTTGACATTTGAGAATGCGTTCTTGACACCTGTCAGTTTCATACAAATGAATACGTGTTTTGCGAATTTGATCTTTATTGACTACTAGAACTATCAGTATCAAAACGGGCCTTTTATTTTTTGACAACTATAAAACCTCAATTACACACAATTGTAGAATCAACAGCAGACTCTAAAATTACCTCTACCAATTAAAAGTATAAAGCTTAATGACAAAGCACTATCAATATTTTTCACTCATTAAATTAATATCCATTAATTAAAAATAACTTAAAAATACACATTAGGTTAAATTTGTAAGCACTGATCACATTTTAATCGCCGCCGCAGTTAAAGTTGAACCAAACTTTTCTGACAATTTGTCACGAATCACATTACGGTTAAGTTATTTTTAATGGCTGTTTTTGGTTTTGTTTTAGATTAAAAATAACCTTGCTTAGGTATAGAAATTATCATTATTATTTGCTATATAAATTATGTGTATAAATCGTATGATCCATAAATGATAGTAATCTTAATAATCTTTCCCAGAGATTTCTGTCCCGTTGACAACGAAATATATTACTCTAGCTAAGCATCGCTGCTGCCTATTTTGTACTATTCAGTCAGCCATTTTAGGTGACTTTCTCAAGTACAGTTGGCCACAAGATAGTATTTTGGACCAACATGGCCAGAGATTGCGCAAGGCAGGGAGGTTTGGAAGGAAAAAGGGGGGTCTTTGCCCAGCAGTGGGACATTAAGTAGGCTAACAAAAAAAAAAATCCTACGAAAAGTTTCTACGCTAGGGTCTAGAATCATATGCTGAATTCATGGTTTCAATTTACGCGTCGATGTCCCTGCCTCCTTGTATTTGGACACTGAAACGCTCTTCCAGAAACCGTGATTGAACATTACAAAATTAATGATCAATGCGATTGTTACTTAGATACAAACCAAGGAGCCTTTTGCCACTTTACTATACTTTCTATCAATCAATCAAACTGTCTAGCCTTTTCCCAACTATTTTGGGGTCGGCTTACAGTCTAACCGGATGCAACTGAATACCAGTATTTTGGAGCGACTGCTTATCTGACCTCCACAACCAGAGTCAGACTTTTGGGCGTCTGATTACCCGTAACGACTATCGAAGATCAACGAATGACAGCTGAGACCAACGGGTTAGTGTGCTTTGCTTTGCACGGAGTAATGGATGGTCGCCCATCAACCGCAGCTAGGCAATCGACCCGTGCGACTGTGATTATTTAGCCATGAGCCCTCACTTTACCATTCTTTCTGTATTAAAACATAATAGGCCTTAATTTGCAAGCTATATATTATAAGCTCTATAGAACCCTGAGAATTTCCACTAAGTGTGGGAGTCAGAACACAAGGTGATCGATTGACAGTTCTATTTGTGTGTTGCAGCCAAGTTTAAAATGTCATGGTTGCAAGCATTATTTATTCATGCTAAGAAGAACTGAGCCAAAGCTTCAGTGGGCATTGATGAGCTGTCAATCATAGAGTAAGTTGACCTTTCAAGTAATTTATTTATTCTGAGAATTTCTAATACAACTTTGTATTATTAGACTCTTGATTATAATACTCATTGTTATTACATTCAAAGAACAAAACGAGGCAGTCCTACAAAAACTAATTAAAGTAAAAGGTCAAACTTAAGCGATAATAAATTAAAAAAAAAAAACAATACCCTCATTGGGAAAAGAATTTATGAATGAAAATAGAGACACTAAGGAGGAGAAGAAGAAAGAAAGAAAATACATTTATTTAGCTCAGACTAAAAGACGCACAATACACCAGAAGGCCAATTCTCGTAATTTTAAACGTTCAAAATCTAGTCGCAGTCTCATCTCGGCGACAAACCAATGTCAAAAACTTGTCAAAATGTAAGGAAATTAGAGGATTTTTTGACAGATCGAGACTGAGATCAGAAGGCCAATTCTCGTAATTTAAAACGTTCAAAATCTAGTCGCAGTCTCATGTCAGCGACAAACAAATGTCAAAAACTTGTCAAAATGTAGGGAAATTAGGGGTATTTTTTGACAGATTGAGACTGAGATCAGACTATGAACGTTCTCAAAATTACGAGAATTTCCCCTCAGACTGTGAAAGTTCTTAAAATTACTAGATACATACATCAGATAAAAACAAAAAAATAAAGATTAAATAAAAAGTGTAAAGTCCGATGTATGAAATTAGTAGGAAAGTGTGCCTCACGGCTGCGCCAAAAAGGCCCAATTCAGCATTAATGCCAGACAACTAGTGCCTGACGCTGGCTTTCAACTGGACCTGACACTAGATGTCACCAGTACCGCTTAACGTTTGTTGTGTCTTCGGCTTGTTTGCCATCCAAGAACATATGAGGTTGCAGGGACGTGCAAACTGTAAGCATGGGTTCAGGCACATGTTTCTAGAGCCTAGAAATATTTGGTTGGTTATCAAAAAATAAAATCAGCTGTTTCATAGAAACGTGCAATGCCTACATGGTCTCAAAATGTATGTAACAGTAATTTTTTTTTAACAACCGAAAACTTCAGCTCAGATTTCATAATCATTTACTGAAATCTATGGTAACAGATTGTGCGTCGATATCCTTGCCAGGCTGTATAAAAATATTGATCTTATTTTAAGAAATCAGTCTCCTCTCAAATGTAGAATGGCAGAAATTACTGATTACGGTAAGATCACCCTTTTGTAGAATTCATTTGTTTTTTGCTCATTACTTTATGTGTAACTCATTGATATATAAAAATATCAATGGTGTAACTAGCTGATCCGGCGAAGGTCGTACCGCCATAGTTTTTTTTCTTTTAATTTTCTTCTATATAAACCTTGTCTTAACAATAACAAACACAAAAAAAAGAATGATCCAATTTAGTGCAGTCGATCGGAAATTATGCGCAAACATACATTTCATGATTAATTTTTATTTATATAGAAGATATCTATCTTCTTTATAAATAAAAATGAATACGGACAGATAGATAGAATATCCTTTATCTATCTAGATAAAGTATTTTCTAACTATATGTCTTAATCACCTACAAATTTAGGATCTTCACAAAACTACGAAGCAACTTGTCCCTCATAAATGATTCAACCAGTTAATCTCCACCGAACATCCAAACCCATCTACGTGTCATCCAAGATAGAACACCGAAAGCATTGGCAGAGGTCCAAATTAAAAAAGTTTCGCTCCAACATAGCCTCCCTTCTATTATGTAGGAACAGGTATTGACATACTCCATATTGAATTCATGGCTCGTGGCTAAGTAACAGCTGCGCAGATCGATAGATTTGCGAGGTTAAGCTGCACTTGCCGAGGTCAGTCCTTAGATGGGTTACCATTTTTTTCATGTCCAGACTTCGTGCCTTAAAAAGCATGTAAAGCCGTCGCTCCTGCGCTTGATCCTTCTTCAGCCGTGTCGGATTGTCGTCCCAATGGACTATGAGAGTATTTTTTACGAATTGTAATTTTAATTCGTAATTATGCAATCAATAATGTTAATAATACTAACCTAACAATCTCTCTCCTGTAATAAATGTATGTAACTAGTATGTAAATGTATATAACATGTGGGAACTTGTGTTAGTGGATTGCACTCGCAGTAAAGGAAACACCAGTTCTTCTAAGTAAATGAAGTATATTTTCACCAATATTCAGTCGTAGGCACGTTATTGTTGTTTTATCGCGACCCGACCCCCAAGGAAAGTGAACGAGTCCTTCAATCAAAATGAATGCGGCTACCGAGAGCGCACGGTAGTGATGTACATAGCATTATTATTTATAAACTTTTAGTGTTGGGATTCCAACAATTTGAACGCCACATTTGGCAGAATGTGATGACACCATTGGCTAATCTTAAGACCATAATAATGTACCATATTCCATGGCTTCCAGTCTAACCGGATGCAGCTGAATACCAGTATTTTACATGGAGCGATTGCTTATCTGACCTCCATAACCCAGTTACTGGGTAATACGATACCCCTTGGTAAGACTGGTTGCCAGACTTTCGGGCTTCTGGCGACCCGTAACGACTGTCAAAGATCCACGAATGACAGCCGGGACCAACTGCTTAACAAGCTTTCCGAGTTATGGAGGGGTCTAGGTATGTGAACGTGGGCCCCCATCCACGGACCAACTGCGGCATGCGTAGCTTAACCTGATCGATCGACCCGTGCGGCTGTTACTATCTAGCCACAAGCCCCTCTTCTGACAAATAAATGATTATGATTATGAGGGAATATGTATGCGCACAAACTTTGTGCACTATATTAATATCTCCTGCGTAAATGGCTAGTCTCCGTTAAGAGTAGCCGCTATGACCGAAATTCATTCGGGAGAATAATATATATTGTATTCATTCATTCTTGTAGTCAAATGTTTTCGATATTTACGTGTGTTCTTACATATTCATGAGGATTCGAAGATGGATGACTATGATGGATGATTTTGGTGGATCAGAATTGTATTATTTGAATTGGGTTAGTAAATTAATTGAATAGGTTTGTTAGGTTAGTGGTAAGGAACCTTTCTCTCTTTCTTACTTTTGCGTTGAGATTTTTCGGCTGCTTGTCTAAAGCCAGTAACACATCGACTCTGGTAAATGTGGAAAGAGTGTTTAGCATGATTTATAAATTATTTTTCTTTCTGTCGCTGGCACGACTGTATTTTAGATCTTGTCGGCCCAAAACTTTGGCACTTTCACGACATAGCTCCTCAATCACACTCTACTGCCGTTCCGTCAAGGTAGCCCCACTTAACCAGGTTGGACCCAGATTGGTTTTCATATTTTTAAGTAATAAATGAAAGTATGTCAACATTTTTTTTCACGGTTTATTTTCGATGCATACGCAATTTACGGTAAACAAACAAGGCTTTCGGGCTTCTTTCAAGTATGTAATACTTGAATATTATAATGTAATATTTCAAAGACTTCTCTTACAGGTTTATAAAGGAAACAATTTGCAATTTAATTTCAAAGCCGCCGTTTCTCACAATCCGGTTTCTTTATTTTACGCAAAAATTTTGAAACGCCATATTATTTTAACTTGTTGTCTCCAACAATGTTTGTGTGAAAAAAGTTTTTCTCGCGCATATAAAAGCTACGCTATATAGAAAGTGGGAAACATGAGCGGGCGCTAGACTGTGTGATACTTAACCACTGATAAGTATGAGCAACGTCATCATTTATGAAGCAGTGGGTTATGTTGTATTGTCAATATAAAGGGATTGTGATTTTGAGTACTGGCTACTATGACGAGTATGCTCTTTGTTAGCTCTTAACTCTTCTTGTCTTTGCCATTTCGTGTGACGTCATAAATATTAAAGAGTATCGTCCTAATCAAGATTGCGTATTTTTTTTTCAAAATATATTGGAACAGGTAACCCGTACTTAGGTATAGTATTTATTTATTAATTATTTATTTATATACTTTATTGTACACCACAAAAATACGTAACTAAACATAGATCGAACATGACAAAGTACAGGCAGGGATACCTATCGACGCGCAAACTGTAACCATGGATTCATCACATGATTTTAGACCGTATAGCGTAAAATTTTTCGTCGGTTAATAAAAAAAAATATTGCTGTTCCATACATTTTGACCGCGTAGGTATTGCACTTTTCTATGAAATAGAAGATTTTTTTTTTGATAACTGACGAAAAAGTTCGACCCTGTCCCTGCCACCCTGTATACAATGGGCGGCCTTATCGCTTTCTGCGATCTCATCCAGGCAACCTTGGAATGGACAGTGGTTTGCCTAGACATAAAATAAGGTTGTCGTAGGTGCAATAATAAGTGTACAATATACTAAAAAAGATACACAGATATATTATATATCCTAAATAATAGATTCATAAATACATACTAAATATATTATATAAGCAACGAATAGTAATGAAGCCTATTATTATAGATAATTACAGTTAGGTACAAGAACAAGATCACAACGACAAGTAACATGTTCTACGAAAGCTACCGTTTGTATAATTTAGCACAGATTCGTTTATTCATGCAAAGGGTACAGGTACAATATTGTCGCCGTAATACCCAAGTCCCACATTATTCCCAATCCGCTTTCTTTATAGCATGGTCCTAAGGCTAACTTAGCTCTATACAAAATTCCGGATCTAAACGCTCATAAAGGCCTGTCACTTGTCCTTTTCAAAGTATTTTGTTCATTTTATTTTCCTGTTTGTTAGGGAACGAAGTTTCTATCAGTATTTTGTGAAGTTTTTTATAAGATAATCAACACTTTTATGTTTGACTGACGCTTTTGATTTTGTTTTTTTTTGTCTTGGCGATGGGTAAATGGTGTTTGATTGTTTTAATTCGATTTTTTTATGAAGGGAAGCGTTAATATTGCTTTTAGGGTGAAACAGTTCTCCGGCATTCGCTTCTCGGATGAATGGTTCGCCGACAGAACGATTCACTTTTTAGAATTTCATCGATAGAACCTTTCACCAGTGGACGATCGTCGACACGACTGTTAGCCCCGTGTTTACACCAAGTTATAAAATATTTATTCTCCATGTAGAACTGTTTTCATTTAATGTTTACAACAAGTCCTTTGGTAGCGTATCTAGGTAGGTATTAGGCATTAGCATGACATTATTACTTTATTTCCCAATACAATCACATAAACACTAAAAAGATTATTGAATCGTGAAAACCGAAAATAAAAGCCTGATAACTCAACCAAATTACGACCTACTAACTCTTCAATATATTGTCGAGTGCTAAAGTTTATTGCTTTCTCCTAAATGAAGCAAAGATGTCGCTTGTTTACGAGTACTCAAGAAATTGTTAAGGGAAGGGTTGTCTTTTGTATGGCGTAAGCGTGACGAGAATTAGTAACGAGCTCAAGATGGAAAAGTGAAGAAGCTTTGTATAGGATGTATTGAAAAGTGCCTTGTCTTTTGAAAATACTAAATAGGATTTAGGGAATGGTCATCTGTTTTATTTATTTATTAACTAGCGGTGCCGCGCGGTTTCACCCGTATAAGTTACGATCTCGTAGGAATATCGGGATAAAAAGGATTCCATATGTTAATCCTGGTTATAAACCATCTGTGTGCCAATTTTCATCCAAATCCGTTCAGTAGTTTTTGCGTGAAAGAGTAACAGACATCCATCCATACAAACTTTCAAGTTTATAATATTAGTAGGATTTATATGTGTAAAGGTACACCAACAGCTTCTGTATACAAAATACCAAATAACAGTAAATAATAGTCATTGGCTTATACAGTTGCCAATAACAGGTGAACCAACATTCTGAAATACAGTGATAACCTGAGGTATGAATCTCTTTACGGCAGTGAAAAAAAGTCTTGTAGTAGGAAATAAATTTTATTCTTTCTTTCAAATAGGTTTTATCCACTTTCTCATATAAGGAGGCGACCTCATCAAATCGTGTTTGTCAAAATAGTTCTTCTTAAATTGATATGCCGAAATGCTGAAATTAAATACCTACACTTTATTTTGTGTATTTACTTATATCACCACTGCTCTCAAAACGGTGAAGGAAAACATCGTGAGGAAACCGACATGTCCTAGATCCAAATATTCGGAGACATGTGACATCCACCAACCGTCACTGGGCCCGAGTGATGGATTATGGCCCACTCCCTCTTACAGAGAGGAGGTCTGTGTCCCAGTAGTAGAAATATAATTGGTTGATTATGTGTTTCTTATTTTAAGTGTCGTGATGACTTGTTAAAAAGCGTAACCAGGGCGATGTCTTGCTTTACTTTCATGATAACTACATTATATACATACCACACATGCATAATAATAAAGAAAATGTTAACTAACAAAATACACTCACAAATCACTTTCAAACGCAAAACTTACCACTACTACGCTAGGAATAGGGATAGTATAGAACTGCCTTCAGTTAGAACTTTGTACGGAAGGAGAACCATACAGTTTGAGGGAGCGCAGCTTTATAATAAGTTGCCTAAAGAAATAAGAGACTTCTCATCAATTAACATTTTTTTCAATAGGTTAAAGTTGTATTTGGCCAACCAACATTATTGAACGACTACCACTGTATGTACAATAGATGGAACGACAACTATGTATATTATGACAATATTTTATTTTCGTTAAGTTTCTCATATTTAAGTGAACTATGTAAGTACGTTCTTTTTTGAGAAATATAACTTCTTTAAACCGAACTACCGGACTGACAAAACCAAGCTGTGACCAAAAACCAATTAATGTATACAAAACATAGTAAAGCATTTTTAGAAGAGTAACGGTGGAGGTTCTTATCATTTCTTCTCCATACGAAACTATCTTTTGAAAGGGGCGACTAGAATAGCTTCTATTTTTTTGTAAATTTTGACGTTTAAAACTGCCTTTGACTTTGCGGTTTAAATGTGTCTATTTTGAATAAATCATTTGATTTTGACAAAATAAATAACCGAAAACAATTACCAGAAAAGTAAACAAAATACTTAGGATCCTGAAACTACGAAAATGTTCCGTTTCAATGTTATGTGACTCATCTATTAATTTTCGGGTAAAACGTTAATTAAAAACCTTGTAAAAGACGTTAAGTTATTAATTTCGGGAGCAAAATTAAAGTCTGCTCTGTACCGTTAGCTCGTTATTTATTTCAAGTAACTAATTGCTGTTTACTTTGCTGACAGAATGTTTCCCACATAGAATTTTATTTTCAGTTCCATTTTGTTAAAATAACATTGAAAAATATAGCTTCAGTTTGTTACTAAAATAAGATTAGTTGTTTAGTTTTACTAAAATGTGTAGGTCAGTACTGAATTGGAAAGATAAGGTAAAATAACTATTAATAGCACAGATAACTATTTACACTAGGTACTAAATTAAATGATTAATTAACTATACAAATAAATATTTAAAAAAATATTAGTGCGCTTTATCATCAACGATTGCATCACTGCTTTCCATCAGGCGGGATCGCAATCAAGCACTAGTCTATATCATAAAAAAAAACAGAATTACACTAAGAGGTCATTTTACCAGTCTGCACAGAAGACTGGCTGTATTGCCACGTTAAATGGCAATGCTAATTATTTGGCCAAAAACAACCCAGCCCTACCACCCTCCCCCAGTATGACTACCATAGACACGGGTTTTGTCGACGGAAGACGGACATTTTGTCTATTCTTCAAAGACTCAAACTATTTATTTCAATTAAACCAATTACAGGCACTTTTGAATTGTCAAGGGTCAGTCATTGAAAACGATGAAGCTAGTTGCCCATTCCAAAGCGTAGTAGGTACGAGAAGGGAGAAGAACGGGCAAGAAACTCCATGAACACTCTTTTAAATCACAGTAATGTAGTTACAAAATTACATCATTCATGTTAAAAATTATACATGTGAGAACGATGCAGAACGTTAAAAGCGTCCGTAATGAAAAGATAAAAAAAAACAATTCAAATGTTAAATTAAATAAAAATAAGCCATGGCAGCAAAGAGTTGACCAGTCCTTACTGACGGCGCCCGTTCACGAACATGACGCATAGATTAGCACCATTCAGTGCAACCATTTTGAAGGGAGCTAAATGATCCAACACATGCGCCACCATCAGTGAGACATTAGAGTGAGCATGACATACTCTCATCCGCCAAGACACATTCAAGTCAATGAAAGACGTACCCAGTACCGTCCGTCAACCAAACCCGTTTCTATGTTGATCATGCTACACGTGCTGGTCACGTAAAGATTCGCCGAGATATTTATTTAAAAACGAAACGAGGGAAATGTCACCAGCTAGTTCTTTTCCGTAGGCCCCTACAATTAAATTTCATCATTGATTATCTTGGGAGCGCGCTTAATAAATTGCTCATTACGTCCTATTTAATTAATTACTCGACTAACTGTTTCATTTCTCCCCTCTTCCATTAACTTCCATTATTTAATCCACTAATTTATTTAATGCTCTCTTTTCTCATCATAAACTATTTAACAGCGAATTCTACCGGCACCATCATAATTTCTCAAAAGATTAATGATCCAGACTGTTACCTATTTTTAGTATAATAAACCTAAATACTCGCACTGCTAGGACACAGGCCTCCTCTCTTCGAGAGGGAGTGGGCTGTAGTCTACCACGCGGGCCCAGTACGGGTTGGTAGATGCCACATGTCTTCGTTACCTATTTATAAAAGTATTATCTGGAGTGACTGCCTCGTTGGTCGATTCCCGGCTTGAAGGTTTTGGGTTCAATTTGTAATAATAAGTTGCTTCAAAATGAGGGCACGGTTAAGCGATTGACTGCTGCGCTGCGTGTCGCGGGTTCGATTCCCGCACGGAACAAATATTTGTATGGCCTACAAGTAGTTGTTCCGGGTCTCGCTGTTTGTGTATGTGAGTTTAAATGTTTGTAAACGCACCCACGATACAGGAGAAATTCCAAGTGTGGGGCTCCGTTTATAAAAAAAAAATTAAAAAAATCCCGGGTCGGGTAAAGTGTGGGTGTTTCCATCAGGAGTTCCTCAGTAGCAGCCCGGAGTCTGGATGTGTACCCGGTTGATGGCAATAGGCTCGGACTTATGCAACATAACTTGCAAAATCTGGGTGTACTATAATGCACACCTCTGCTGAGTGTACGACTAAACGCCGATAGACACTACGGCGACAGACTGAACACCGACAAGACTTTACTTCGACGGGACTCTTCGCCGACAGGACTCTTCGCCGACAGGGCTCATCAGCCATGCAACTTATCTCCGATAATCAGATATTTGTTTTGGAAATCCTAATATCATGGATATTATAATATTCATATAAAATCACAGTTGTCACGATACAACTTTGCCAATCTTGCTTGTTGTATTTGCCTCCATACTTTGTCTTAAATGAACTTGACCCTTTTTTTTTAATTCAATTTAAATTTATTATATTATTATATATTTATAATTTATTAAATCATCAAAAGACCTCTTCCGCTCTGGGCTGAGCGGAAGGGCGTGTCAGACTTTTACTGACTAAAACCCACCCGTGTTCCTTCAGGGGCCACGGTATCTATTTCGAACAACCCGCAGCCATGGCAGGCACTGGCCCTAGCGGACCCCGTTAGTTCGTGCTGACATCTCTTTGAGGCGCGCGTGGAACACAACTTGCCGTCGACCCGGGCCTGGTCCTTACCGGGCGGCGAGCTGCCCATTGCTCGCCGCCCGCAAGCCCGCGCCTACGGTGGCCGGGAGTCGGCTGTTGACTCCCGTCCAGGGCATCTCCTGCGACGGCTAGGGGCGTGAGGGCGCAGAGATTGACTTGAACCTTCGGGGAAAACAAGCGCGGTTTTATGTTGTGGTATGTTGTCTGTAGTGTAACTTGTTGTCTGTATTAGCTCGAAGTAACACATTGTTCCGTGAGAAATCTTACAAGACGAATAAAAAATTAGAAGCGTTTGCCCTCTCCTCCATAGTGAAAGATACCGCAAGACATGAGTAGGTTACACTACTAAAAGCACTTATACTGTTGAGTGTAGACTAAATGCTTCACTATAATGTACGACGTAAGTGTTTCAGTACATCTGTACATGAAGCACCTACGTCGTGTAATTATTAAATAACTTAAATATTTATGGATGAGCTTTACTGGAATTAAAGACGATGTATATGTCGCAGCCAACTGGTTAAATTAGGCGTTTAGTCAACCACCCAGCCTTTGGACGTAATGTTCGCCTCGCTTCGCCCTCTCGGCTCGCACGCGGTTGATCACAGTTCTAGCCTAAACTTTAATTTATTGAATATCATGCAGGCCGTTAGTTGAAAGGCCGCTGTTTAGTTAAAAGGCTAGGTGGTTAACTAAACGGCTAATTAAACCAGTTTGCTGCGACATATATACAGTAATAGGTAGGCAAAACACTATCGGCATTACCCTCTCTTGCCATTTTAAGGTATAAAAACCAGAAATTCAAAGACATGTGACATCTACCAACCCGCAATTGGCCCGCGTGGTAGATTTCGGCCAACTCCCTCTCACAGAGAGGAGACCTGTGTAGTGCCCAGCAGTGCAGTGCAGCAGTGCAGTTGTATCTTGTGCATTATTCATATTCATATTCGTTTATTTACATTCCACAAGATATAAAGATGTTCACAAATGGCTTATAGCTAAAAACCGTTGTAGACCCTGTCAGGTCACAGCAAAATTACTATAGTTATACATATTTAGTAAACATCTAAATCGTAGAAACAAAAATAAAATTCTACATGAAAAAACTAAAAAAACACGCCCACATAAAAAAGTTAATAACAATAACATAAATAAATAATACACTTATTTATTTTATGTGAGCGTAATTTTTATAAGGGTAAGTAGGTAGATATTTTCTCAAAATACTATTTTTACATTTAGATATATTTACTTAGGTAATCTATTATAATATTTATTTATTTAAGGAATAATTTACTAAATCAGTCGATGCCTACTCCTAACTGTTAAGGAGTTGTACCTTCCATCATCAGCTCAGCTACATGAGGTGATGATTACCATACGCAAGTACTTAAATTACTTCATAAGATTTGTGAAAAACGACGTGTGGGCACATAAAATTTGAGGGTTGCCCTCGATTTCTCCAGGATCCAATCATCAGATCCTGTCTTGGTGACTATGGGACCACTTCAGAAGTATCTCCTTTCGAACAAAAAAAGAATTTTGAAAATCGGTCCACAATTGACGGAGTAATCGCGTAACAAACACACAAAAAAAAACATACCGACGAATTGAGAACCTTCTCCTTTTTTGAAATCGGTTAAAAACAATTATGGTACCCACTACGTTCTCCACAGATTACAGTATAAAGTACTTAAAAGTAGCTATATAATAGGTAACACAAACACTTATTTTTAATAGGAGATCATATTTTAAGATTACAAATAAATAAAAGAGATCAGTTTTACGTGTAATTACGTGTAATTAGAGATTCAGTAGGTAAAATTTTATAATTTACTCATTGTGTATTTAGAAGTCATGTTATGTTTAATTATATAATCTTCTTGATAAATATCCACATGTATTTATTTATTTAAGAATGTAGGTATTTACTGCAATTATAGTCTTTCATTTAAGAATTAATTTATACTATAATAGGATGTATTTTATCAATATTTTTTTAAAGTTATAGATGTACTAAACATGTATAGAAAAACTGTCAAAAGTTATATCTAAATATATGGCGCCAGAAAAATCTGCCCTCAGAAGATGAGCCCATTCTTTAAACCATTAAAATCTTGTTGAATTTTCTAAGTTCATCTTATGTAAGATTATTACAGTAAGATTTTTTACATGGAATGTTTGACAATAAATGTGACACACAGAGCCCAGAGCCAAAGCAAATATTGTATCTTGTGCGGAAATGAAAACCACCCTATCTGGTATAAAATACGGTATATTTTTCTGCTGTTTACTTTAGTTTCACAATTTGTCTATCTATACAGCATGCAGTCTGCCAACATCTGCATCTCATTCAGTACTAGGTAAATAGTTACTGCTTATTTTTATACCACATAGTCAGTTCCGTTGTACGTTCTGTTGCCCCATAGTTGTCTTGAAATTGAGGATACAGCGTGTATCATAAAGTGGTCATATTGAAGGGTGTGGTTCAGACCATCAAACTGAACAACTTTCTCCATGGGACCAACATCGTAATCGGGAATAAATAATCAGCTGTCCCATACAAAATTTCAATACCTACTGAAACTACGATGTATGTCCACATATATCAGAAGGCCAATCTCGTAATTTAAAAAGTTCAAAATCTAGTCGCAGTTTCATCTCGGCGACAAACAAACGTCAAAAACTTGTCAAAATGTAGGGATATTAGAGGTATTTTTGACAAATTGAGACTGAGATCAGACTGTAAATGTTCTTAAAATTACGAGAATTGCCCCTCAGACTGTGAATATTCTTAAAATTACGAGAATTGCTCCTCTGATACATGCTGTATAGAATAGAATAGAATATATTTATTTGCATATAAATATGGTCTTAATAATAGGGTTGTGATCTACATATCTCTTCATGGACTGGCATACAAATATTTTAAAGAAAAAGAGTTACAATTTTGCACCTAGCATCAATAATAACAGTGTAGTTAAACAGTCATTATACTTACTATTACAAAATTGTAATTCTGAATTTTTTACAATGTCCACATATAATTTTAAATCTAAGCAGTACCTGTAGTTATAAATAAATATCAGTATATCAGTCACAATATTTTTATCACAAAATTTTTTTATAGAATAAAAAAGAGCATTGAAAATAAATCAAAGAAACAAGCATTAGAGAGCCTGTGTTCGTGTGAATCTAAACGATTCTTAAATTGAGCCTTTAATATAACTATATAAATCATTTAGCAAAACTACAACAAACGTAAATTTGTTACCCTCAAACAAAACAAAATCGCAAATGGAAGTGCGCCGAGTACCGATAAAAAACTCATTCTTATTCCACTTGAAGAACTTGCCCTATAAAGCAAAGATAGTACAGATGGCCTAGTTATCATTTCAGTCGCTTGTAACGCTAATTAACTGCAAGCCTCTGTAAGCCTTCTTCTTTGAACGAAAGGGAGGCTGTTACAATCCATAGCTTTTTAATTTGCTTATGAAGATACACAGCAACGGGCCAGCTGTCTTTATGCGGTGCCAATAGAACCTTTTTTTTTTGGGTGGGAAATCATCAAATGACCTCTCCCGCTCTGCGCTGAGCGGAAGGGCGTGTCAGACTTTTACTGACTAAAACACACCCGTGTTCCTTCAGTTGCCTGTGCCAGGGGCCACGGTATCTCTTTCGAACAACCCGCAGCCCTGGCAGGCATCGGCCCTAGCGGACCCCGTCAGTTCGTGCTGACATCTCTTTGAGGCGCGCGTGGAACACAACGCGCCGTCGACCCGGGCCTTGTCGGCGGCGGCGAGCTGCCCACTGCTCGCCGCCTTTTGTCTTCAGAAAGTTGATCATCTTTTTACTTTTGATGAAGTATACACCGTTAAATTTTGATTGTTTTAATCCTTAAAAGGGGTCATTGTACTCATCATTATGAACAACTTTTACTACGGGACCAACCCTGAAATCGTGAAAAAAAAATCAGTTGATCCATACATTATGTCGAGTTATAGGAACATAAATCTATGGATCAACTGATTTTTTTTTCACGATTTCAGGGTTGGTCCCGTAGTAAAAGTTTTTTTATAATGATGAGTACAATGACCCCCAGTAAGGATTAAAACGATCATTTAACTGTGTATAAGGTTTATTCTATTCAATTCATGAAATATTTTAAGAGATACACCTATAGCTGGTAAAGAAACCACGTATATACGAGGATACTGCTAAATCACTGTTGCTGCTTAACCTACAGATGGGCGAGTGCAGTACTGTAGTAAAATATAATTAGATACGTTATTTGGTAAACCTACTGCAAGATTTCTTAATACAGTTCTGAAGGCCAATTCTCGTAATTTAAAACGTTTGTTTGTCGCTGAGATGAGACTGCGACTAGATTTTGAACGTTTTAAATTACGAGAATTGGCCTTCGAACTGTGAACGGTCTTAAAATTAAGAGAGTTGCCCCTCTGATATCAACTTTCACAGTGGCAACAATAGTGCTCATATACACGAGGGACACGCGTTGACGACAGAAGCAACTGCATCCATCGACACGTGTCGACACCCTTGACGCTCGCCGTCGACATAAAATAAACTGGCATTTATTAAAACACAATCAACAACAGCTTAAGAAAAACGAAGTTTGAGACGCAATAATTAAAAGGAAATTCACCAAGATGGCACCAAAGGAAATAACATTTTTATATGTTTTAAAGTCAAAGGCTTAGTGTAGAAAACGGTATTCATGGACAAGTATTTTCTGAAAAGGCTCTCGACTCGCCACAGACACAGAATGGTCTTTTAAAAGTTTTATTGTAACTCAAGATTGTATGAAAAGACTTCGCTCCTGTTGAATGCAGTATTTGACTTGAGATTTACTCCAATAGTTAAAGCGACGTTGCTGTGTTTCAACAAAGGTTTGCTTTTTGGAGCATTATCTGTAATATTTTTGGAGGAGTTTGTGGCTAAGTACAGCCACACGGGACGGTGGATCAGGTTAAGCTACGCTTGCTGCGGTTGGACCGTAGATGAGTGCCATAGATCCGTGCCTTGGAAAGCACGTTATGCCGTTGGACCCGGCTGTCATTCGTGGAGGTTTGACAGTCGTTACGGGTCAACAGAACCCCGAAAATCTGACAACCAGTCTTACCAAGGGGTATCGTATTACCCAATAACTGGGTTATGGAGGTCAGATATGTAGTCGCTCCATGTAAATGATATTCAGCTGCATCGGGTTAGTTTGGAAACCGGCCCCAACATAGTTAGTAAAAGGCTAGCCAGGTGATGATCTGCGATATTTTCATATCTTTACCTACTTATTTATTTATTTATTTTACTATTTATTTACACACACATATAAACAGACAGGTGATGCTTATTTCATAAGAAATCTTTTCCAGCATACCTGAGATAGGACAATAGATACAGAGATGTAGACAGCGTGTGATAGACCAAAGGAGACAAAAATAATACATATAATCAAAAAAACAATTCACTTAAAAACTAAACAAAAATTACGAGAATATATTAACATACATACAAATAAACATAAATAAATACTTCTAAAATAAATATTACCGAATGAAAATAATTATATCATACTCAAAATAATAAATACATACACAACTATGATGAAGTGGACAGATAGTGTTCTTTCACTCTTCTGATTATTTTATAGACGACGAAGAGTAAATATTAAACGAGTAAGCAAATTAACGATAAGTTTAAATTGTATTAATGCACAAGAAAATTAAAATACAGTAAAAGCGAGAAAATATAAAACAAAATACGAAATCCCTGCTAATTAGAGAACGGAATAAAACCCGTGGAGTGTTGATTACACTTAATAACAAGTTTTTATCCTGCTTAGTTGAAAATCTCGACACAGGGAAGTTCGTTGTTGTGTAGTTAGTAATTAATAAAGTAGCCGCCGGGGTGTAGATAGCTGCAATTAGGGTTGTTTAACTTTAACAACGTATTAGACAAGCAAATGGGAATAATTTTAAAGAACATTTACGAAGTAAGCGGCATATAAACAGACAGCGAATAAATGACACAGGACTTTTACGAGAGTGCAATATTGATCGTCACAGGAAGGTTTTCTAAAAATAAAATATCATAAATATGAAACTAGCCTAGGTACTTATCCGATTTGTTTGAAAAAATGGCAATTTTGTAGCTTAAATTATGTCACAAGAGTCTGATATTTTTTTTTGCAAGTTATTAAATGATGTACCCTGTGTGATGAACAATGTATACCTACTTGATAATATCCCGTACTCAGAGCAATTCAAATATATATTATTGGAAAAAAAATCTAATCATTTATAGATACCTAACATCTTTCAGGTGCTATCGTAATTAAATGCGTATCGAGTCACCGTATATTGATATAAAATTTATCTTTATTACGATGATGTAATGAAAGTTACGGTAAATTGGACTGTGTTCCCGTAATGTGTTTTCATACCATTTTTTTTGTAAGTTTTCATCCGTCTAAAGGTATTGATTTTAGACCTTACAGTTTCATAATCAACAAACCCATCCATAAACTAACTTAATCCAGGTATCCAGGCCTCAACGCGAGGCACTATATTTTTTACGCCACTTTTATCGTTTTCCAATAGCTTACCTAAAAATCTTCTAACAACAACGTTCTGCTAAAATATTCAATTAAAATTTACATCTGCCTCACCGGAACGGGGTCAAAAAGAATTACAAGCAAAATTGTTTTCAAATCTACCCGTCGGTCCCCATATGATTGATATGACCCACTCAATATCTCATTTATCAAACCGGGTTGAACGATTCGCTTATAAAATTTTGTACGGTCTCTTACCTATAAAATAAATCTAATCTTTTTCCCCACAAAATGCTAATGTAAGGTTGTTAATTAGCGAGTTCATACATTATGAGATTACATAAAAGCGGTTTTTGGTCAGGTGAGGCTTAATGAAAATTTTGTGTAGTAAGTCTGTGCGTCTTTTAACTTGAAGGTTTTTATAAACCTACCTGTATCATTTGTTGAATATACCTAGTCTACTAGAGGTTGCCCGCGACTTTGTCTGCGATCCAGGATTAAAGGATGGATTAATTTATGGCCTATGTTCTAAGGGAAATGGAGAAATTTCCCAGTCTTCCTACCACATCATCTGCTTGGCCTGCTAACTATGTTGGGGTCGGTTTCCAGTCTAACCGGATGCAGCTGAATGCCAGTATTTTAAATGGAGCGACTGCCTATCTGGCCTCCACAACCCATTTACTGGTTATTACGATACCCTTGAGTTACTTTCGCAATTATAATATGAGTGTGGATTTTAGTCTAAGTGATGTGTAAACAATGGTAGACGAGTTCTGTTCGAGTTTTAAACTAATCGGGTACTTCCATAACGTACCTACAATGAATAACTGTTCATCCCATTGGAATAATAGTAAGGCGCAAAAACAAAGTAAGTATAAAAATAAACGTGAAAAAATTAAAAGAAAAAAAAAAAACCCTTTTAAAAACAAGCTTTTATCACTTACTTGTTAATGAAAAGGACTAAAGAGTTAAAATGATTTGAAACCTGTTAAGAAATAAATAAAAGCGTGTTACATTTAACATTTAGAACACAATGTAACCCGCTTTTATTTATTTCTTATCAGGTTTCAATTATTTTTAACTTTCTATTAACAAGTAAGTAATAAAAGCTTGTTTTTAAAAAGTTTTTTTTTTTCTTTTAATTTTATTTTTAACTTTTTAGTATTTTTGGTGCGAGATTGACTACGACGTAGTTCGTAGCGCGTAGCAGTGTTTTTCCGTTATATGCGCTTACTGCACTTAAGCTACCTGTTCATCTTTAGTCCCTGGTTACCACCTAACACCAAAGTACTCGTCAAGACGAATTAAACGAGCCCAAACTCGATGGGGTTATGTCGTTTAATTACCGAGATCCTATGGCCATCTTCCAGCTCCATCATCAGTCCCTGGTTACCATCTAGCACCAAAGTACTCGTCAAGACTAATCATAAAAAGATTACAATCGATGGGATTGTGTCGTTTAATAACCGAGATCCTATGGCCATCTTCCAGCTCCATCATCAGACCCTGGTTACCATCTAGCACTCAAGTTCTCGTCAAGACGGATCAAACAAGTCCAAACTCGATGGGGTTGTATCGTTTAACTACCGAGTTCCTATGGCCACCTTCCGGTTCCATCATCAGATCAGCTCCATGTTTGCATTGTCATCCGATTTACACATGCATGCCAAATTTCAGCTCAATCGGTTGAAGATATCTGCTTCAAAATTGAGTTGCAAGAGTCCAGTCGAACAAACATAGTTACATACATACATACATACATCGTAAGTTAATAAAAGCTTGTAAAAAGAGCCAGAATGGGCACAAAACTAAGTAATCTAAAAATCATGAATACTACTTATTTTTTCTCGTTTCCGTATCAAAAATTTAACTTTGTGCATTTTAAATGGAACGAACGAATTTAATTAGTAAAATGTTAATGGTCCGTTGTTTTTTTCAGAAGACTTTCACTGAATTCAATCAGTCTGATGTTTTATTCAGTATCGTCTAAAACAAGCTGCAATTGTTTCAGATTACAGATGAAAAATGTTAAACGCTTAGTTCGATTTGTTTTTCTTTCAGTATGCAAACTGAAGTAAAGTTGAGAGAATAATTTTCTAATGGTAATAAAGTTTACTTAAACGTTATATTTTTAGGGTTCCGTACCCAAGGGGTATACTTAGCCCACGCCATTTGTCTGTGTCTGTCCATTTATCTACTAGGGAGTTTGTTGTTCCGCTTTTTCTTCCTATCACACAAGGAAGTGATGTAGGTTGCAGTGGTGTAGGGACTGTCCTATATAATTTTGATGTTCAAAATCTGTTGATTCTGAGCTAAATTTAAACAAAATATTTTCGATTTTGATTTGGGCTATCGGTTCGTCTGCCTGTCACTGGGCTGCAAGTTTGTAGCCATAATACGTAGCCACAGAATATGTGATACTGGCCATAGTATCATTTAAATAAAAAAAAGGTAAACTATAATATTTTGGCGGTACGTAAGTGTGCATACCCACGAGCGACTCGCGTCACCGGCAGAGGCAACTGCAGCCGTCGAAACCCGTCGACACCCGTCGACACCCGTCGACACCCGTCGTCAACGTCTGCAGATTGCCTCTGACGTCTACGCATGTCACTCGTGTGTATGACCACTTAGTGCTCCACTAGGCGATTTTTTAATTACTGACTTATGTTTGGACATTTTCCTGTAGGGCAATTCTCGTAATTTTAAGGACGTTCACAGTCTGATCTCAGTGTCAAATGTAGGGAAATTAGAGGTGTTTTTGACAGATTTAGATCTGTCAAAAACACCTCTAATTTCCCTACATTTTGACAACTTTTTGACATTTTCTTGTTGCCGAAATGAGATTGCGACTAGATTTTGAACGTTTTAAATTACGAGAATTGGCCTTCTGATCTCTGCTAATATGTTTCTCTTATCAGTTCAACTAAGCTCTAACGATTAAGGTCACGTCAATACTGCAACGGGTAAAGTTCGGACTTCAAACTCAAGCCATTAGTGTTTCCTCCTAAATGATGAATGCTACTATTAACTTTGCCAGATGCCAACGGAAAGCGATTGATCTGTGTCTCGAACAAACTAAATAGAAGATATGGGGTTCTAGAAGTCACTTTTCTTTTGTGCCAACTGTTTGTGACGACCTCCTTTGAATAAGACGTATGAATAAGAAAAAGATTTATTTGCAAAAATACGAGTACAATAAGTGACAAATATATATACCAACACTCCTTTCACTGTTATCTTATTGCTGACAGCAACAATCTAACAGCAACCTTATTATGACGAAAATAAAGATCACAATGATTTTGACACTTTTATCAATAGCAGCAACGCAACAGCAACCTTATTAGTACGAGAATAAAGATTACTGTGATTTGGACAGTGATGCGAAATCAGAGATAAAATTATTGTGAACGGTCTATAGTATGTAAGTTCCCGTCATATTCTGCCGGGGATCGTGTGCAAATCTTAAAGAAGTGTTATTGAGTGTTTCTATTTTTCCAGTCATAAAGTTTTTATTTAGCATACACAGATTAATTACTATTTTTACAAGCTAACACTAATATACTATATACAATTATATAATACGGAAACATATAGAAAAGGGCAGGAGCTCATTGGGCATCAAAAAATTCGTCCGCATCACTGTCAATGGGATAAGTGCCCAAAAAGCTGGCAGCATTACCACGTTGGATGATAATGCTGATTCTTTGGGCTAAAAATAGGCCAGCCTTCTGGTCATGTGAAGAGTCAACCAACCGCTTGGCTATGTCCCGAAAAATTCGATGAGCACTCGAACCCCAAGGCCCTAGTGTTTCAACCCCAAACGGCTCAAACATATAGCTCCCAATAAGGTTGTTATATTTGCGCCGTTTGAGGTTTTCTGCTCCTGCAGCAGCCGCCCCAGCACAGCCTACCATGCTAGGAAGATGGAATGGCGCGAGGGTGTCGACACAGGTTGCATCCCACACCAAAGGCCTACCCAACTTCCAAGGTATTATGGTCATTCCATCGGGCCTCTTTCCCTCGTCGCGTGCCAAGCCATTGGGTTCTAAAACAGCTGGAACCCCGGCGGAGATAAGAGCCCGACGGATGATGTGGTTAGGAATTTCTTAATAACAGCCTGGAGCTTAGAAGTTGGCAGTGTGATATGCCCCCGTGCCTTGAAAAGCACGTTAAGTTGTTGGTCTGGCGCTTAATCTCTCTCAGATCGTGTTAGATTGCCCTCCCATCGGACTGTAAGAGTGAGTGAACTTGAGCACTAAATACCTCCCAAGTTTAATGCTAGTCTCCAGTAATATTGGCTGCCATGGCCGAAATTCGGTCTGGAGGACTATCATTGGTACAAGTATAAAAACAGGCACATGATAGGCAGTGGAAAAGTGATATCAGAACATCTGATGGGTTGTCCTGTAACATAAAACCTAGGTCAACGACTCTCTTAGATGTCGGTCCTAAGAAAACAATAGCCCACCAACACCTTGACCACTTAACCAACTCATAGGAATCGGCGTTGCAGCCATTACACGTGTGCCCGCTGCATGTTGGGTCTAAATTAGGTATCCGCATGCATAGTTCCTATCGTTCCAATGTACCATAGCATGTCGCAATAATGATCTGTAAAGTGTCCATAAAAGCGATTGCTAACACGTAATGAATCCTTCACACGACTGTCGATTGTCCACCGCTGCTTAGGATTTCCACGGAGAGGTTTGGCACGTTAGCTGCACAGTTCATTTGTTTTCTCCGTTGGTCTCGTGGCTGCAAGCGCGCAAAGTGTTATTTGCTGTTTCCATTAGGAATTTTTTTTGTAATAAATAGCCCGAAGTTTGAATATTTGCGGTGTAATATTCCCGTGCCTCGGAAATCACGTTAAGCCGTTGACGCTGCGCTTGATCTCTCTGCCCACTTAATTACGTAACACACGATCAATCGGAATCGGTTTCATTTTGACAGTTCAACAACATTCATTGCGTTATTTACGTGTTGAGCAGACACATTTTTCGAACTTATGAAGCAATGGATTAGCAATTTGCTTCAAAATTATTCAGATTCCGATTGATCGTATGTTACGCAATTAGGGTGCTGGTCGGACTATGAGGAAGGGAAGAGAAAGAGCACCTGTGTCTGCATACACATTTGTGCACTATACCACGAATTCGTGCGTAGCGTGGTCGTGGGTCGCAGTGGATGATCCTGCTAACATTTTCATACATAGCGGAGCTAAGGACACGTGCGTAGCTTAGCCGTGGGCAGCTGTGGAGCCACACTTTTATATTTTCCGTGAGATATTTAAGCACCTGTTAACAGAATGGTTGTCTTCCCACGTGTAGATACGTTTCTTTTCATACTCCTGCAGTTCTTTTATCATTTTTATCTTTTGTGGAGTATCGGGTTATTGTTACTGCGGTAATTAATATCGATTTGGTCTTACAATCTTTTTGTATCACAATAACTCAGGATTTGGTTTGGATTACCTTTATTCAATGGTTTTCAATTTGTAACCAACAATTCTGTTATACAAGGTGGCAGGGACATCGACGTGCAAACTGTAACCATGAATTCAGCACAAGATTAGAGCTAGACTGCATAGCATTGAAATTTTTCGACGGTTATATACGCGGTCGAAATGTATGGAACACCAAATTTTTATATATATTTTCAAATCCGACTTGTACTTCCAGAGATTAGCGCGTTCAAACAAACTATTCAGATTTATTATTAGTACAGATAGAAATAGATAAACACATTAGGTACCTCAAACATATAACTATATATGTATGTTTAGGTTAAGGTATTTAACTATGGGCCTTCGTCGCCTAAAATAAATAAATAAATAAAAAAAATAAAAAATAATATTACTTAGAAGATAATAATGTCAATCATTTAATTATATAATGTTATAAGACAGATAAATAAACTAACACAGAAGCTTTCAAAATATCACAATGTGTGACAAATAAAAGAAAAATCGACTGTGCCACATAATCCTATTCCAATTATATTAATACACCATATCGTTCACTGCGCGCACATAAACATTATCCTAAAATTAATCACGAACCTAATTTGCTGCGGAGTAAAAGTGGATGAAAACCCATCATTATATGCGTGACTGGGTACATTTGCATCGCACGCTACCACAAAGTAACCATTGAATAATAATATTACAGAAGGTCGGCTCCATCGTCATCTATCTAGCTTTTTCTCTACCATTTTGGCGTTGGCTTCCAGTCTTATGCAGCTAAATATCAGTATTTTACATAGAGTGACCTCCACAACTCAGTTACTGTGTAACTCGATGCCCCTTGTTTACATCAAATCGTTGTGAAACCTTCGGGCTTTGGACTACCTACCCTTAAAGGTTTTCGAATGACGGTCCTGCACTTTAAGGTCCGTAGGAGGACCTGCGACATAACGTGTTTTCCGAGGCACGGAGGAATCTCGATATATAATGGACGGTCACCCAACAACGGACCGACATCGGCAAGCTTAGCTTAATCTTTGAGCAACCCCGCGTTTTCGCTGTTAATGCGAAAACGCACGCACATATAGACACGCTTCCACACTTACGGTTTAAGACATTTATTTTTCTCAAAAGATTACATTAATCACTTACAGAGAAAATACAATAATGAGTGAACAAAATAACCGATTAGCGTTTGTAGTAGGATGGATATTAAAAAATGTTAGTGGAGATTGTGTATAGTGCGCGCATAAGCTGCGGCGCGAGCAATGCTTATTTATTAAGGCCTATGGCATGGTGCGTTTGAACAAGCGAGAATTTAACAGTTTTATATATTGTTTTAGTATTTTACAAATAAAATGATGCTTTTCGTAGGGAGTAAGCGGGTGTAGGTTTCTTAGTTTAAGGTTAGTTTTCGTAGTGTTAGCAAAATTATAAGTTTACCCTTATCGTTCTATTAATGAAAGATCCTTCAAAATGTGGCGTTCTAGTAGTTTTTTAAAGATTGATAAGCTTTTAGCCTCTTTTGTGACTTTAGGTAATTTATTATAGATCTGGGCTTCTTCGTACATAATACTCTTTTTTCCGTAGTTAGTTCTAGGTGGTTTCATACGGATATCATTTGCCTGTCTAGTATTACGTTTGTGGTGGTCTATATTTTTGGTAAATGTTATTTGTGAGTGAATATCCTTTGTTATAGTTTTTCTAATCGGGATGCAGGTGTTGTATTTATAGCTTTGCGATAAATTCATTACTCCAGGTTCCTTGTAAATTTTTATGGTCGGTGTTAGGTAATCATATCGAAATAACGTTTTTATTAATTTATTTTGTGATCTCTGTAGTTTATTTATGTTGCTTTTAGCTGCTGATCCCCATACTTCAATTAGGTAATCCAGAAGAGGCTAGACCAAGGAGTTATAGTGAGTCTGGGCAAGCATCGAGATATGGGCCGTAGGGCACCTGATAGAGATAATAGTTTGCTTTGTATTTTTTTTAGATTCGGCTTCCATGTAAGTCCACTGTCAAATAGTAGGCCCAGATATTTTTCTGAGTTCGTTTTGTTTATTATTTCACCGTTAATTGTTAATGTACTATAGGTACCAATGTTTTTTGTTTTTTGATGTGAAAGTAATATAATTTGTTTTTGAAGCATTTATGGTCAGCAAATTTGCGACTTACATTCGGTTGAGATCACCGTACGTACGCGGCGTGTGCCCGTTTTCGATTGTTGTTTGGAGCCGATCTTTTGTGGCGTAACGATGTTTGACGGTTTTATGGTTCAAATGGTGTTTAATAATCGTATCGGTGTTGTTGCTGGCTGATCTGGCTGATATAGTGATTTGTATAATATTATGTTGATCATCCGCATTTCACTATTATATTGGTTTTGGTAATTTTTCTAATTTGTCTTGAGTTGGATCTATATAAACGTTTTCTGCTCTTAGGGCTGATGTTTTCAATGCCAGATAATTTTTATTAATAGAATAATATTTTATTCCACTAATAAAAATTGCCATTGGCAGTTTTTGTATGGAAGACCTGTCAAAAATTCAAAACTATTATTCGGATAAAATTATCTGGCGTTGGATACTTAGCCCTTACTTGAATAAGTTTCGTTATTCATAGGACGATTTGTTGAAGATTTATGCAATAAAGCTCCAACAAAACCTACTAACTAACTTCTAACTTTTTACTTCCTTACAAATCCATTACTGACAGGTCTCACCTTTGATGTTTACTTCTTACGGGCTTCTGCCTACGAATTTTGTTTCGTTGTCAGGGTTCTCAATGGTACATAGTTGAGTGATGCTAAATACGTACCTAACATAATATTAGTAGGTAAGTTAAGCACATCACTAAAACCATGGAACAACACTGATTCTGTAATATTACGCATCACTCGACTCGTTACCGTTGAGAACCCTGACAGCACTACAGTTATAGAATTAGTGTTGTGCCATGATTTTAGTGATGTCCTCAGCAACTTACTATTTGTGTAATATTTAACATTACTCGACTATCTACCGTTGAGAACCCTGACAACTTTACAATCCATCAGCGTAAAATTCCATGTTTTAAAATAAAATACATTCTACAATACAAATACATACACTCGGCAATAATAAAGTTTTGCCGAGTGCTTCTCATGAATTATAGAATTTTCGGAATCGGATCAGGGGGCCTAAAAATGCCCTACTTTAAGCAATACCTCTAAAAGCTATTCATTTTCTGAATGCCCAGAAGATCATTAGCAATTCCTTTAATTTTCGTAAAATATCATTTCATATTTGGTGTAAACATTGCCGCATGAAAAAAATAAAAACCGTAATTTTATCGCTATATTTTTCATTACAGTTTTCAAAATCAAATCGGTTTTTTATTTTTTATTTCTACAGTTTAAATCTTATTTCATTGCGATATGAATTGCATACAGATCATATTATGAATTGTCAGTTTGTGACCATTTTACCCACTCAAACGACAGGGCGACTATAGTCGCCCAAAAATTTTTAGCGTTGAGCGTTCAACTATGGCAGCCTCGCTGACTTGTACACTATAAACGAGTTTTTATCTGTGAAACTTTTCAAAAAGCTTCATGAGTGTGACACTAGATGACTCTATATTAAATAACTTGTCTAAGGGTCGATAAAACAGTAAGTCGGGCGACAGCAAGCATTGAAAAAAAATTGTTTACAAACAGTGGTAAATGTTTTGAAGTGTCTGTGAGATCCGCTTTTAAAATGAAAGTAACTATTTATTTATTAACCCAATGTATTAGTGTTATATATTTTAAAAAATCCTGAAAATGTATCTATCTTATCTACCAATTTCAAGCATCCACAGTCTAATAGGATGTTTTTACATGTGTTAAAGTCGACAGACCAAAACTTCGCCCTAGTGTGCCGGTTTTTCGTCAAGTTGTTGTATGATATTATACATATTTTAGTAAAATACTTGTTGTAATTAGAAAAACAGGTCATTATTCATATTTAAGTAGACTTTAGGGAAAATTATATGACGAAAATAATTAGGATTACACGTTTTTATATTTTCTTTCCCAGGATTTAGGTATGGGTATCAGATTGCTGCAGGAATGCGTTGTTTGTTTTGGTTTAATGGGCTACACTGTTCATTTTAAATAATGATATATAGGAGTCAAAAAAAAGATTATCTAATGTAGTTTAATAATTAGTAAAAAACATTCAGAAAAGTTAAAGTTTCGTTAAAACTTCTTAAAAGAAATATTTTACTTAAATTTAACCCGTATTGTTAAGTTCACATTTTTTGTATGAATTTCAGATTGATTGTTTTAATGTTTTTTTTTTGTTTAATTAGTACATATTTTGATTCCTTAATAATTCAGCTTTATACTGGTATTTTTTACTTTGCTATAGCTGCAATAGTTTGCTAGAAAATACACTTTTAATCAGTAATGGCATGGGGCGCTCGACGCGGTTCAACACCGATCGTGCGCGCGGACGTACAAGGTGTTGACAGGTGTCACACTCGAAAGCTTGAGTGGTTACGATTTTTAATATGGTTCATATTGTTATCCTATTATGATTCTGCTAAAGTGGCCTTTTTAGGCCCCCAGTAGTTCCGAAAATTACCCCCTAATTAATCACAAATTTTACCTCTATAAAATTTTAGTAGACTAGCTTGTGTCCGCGACTCCGTCCGCGTGAAATTTCTTGCTTCCCCGACCCATCCCATTGCATCGCATCGCCTGCTCACGCTATCTCTTCGTTTTTACTTAGCTTTCTTTATGACTTTTTTTCTTTTTGCTCGGCTCCTAAGAGTCACAGCGTGGTGTTAGATAGCCTATAGCATTCCTCGAGAATTGGGCTATTAAATACAAAAAGTTCTTTTCAAATCCGACAGGCGATTCCAGAGATTACCCCTACATACAAACAAATTTTAGCTCTTTATAATATTATTATAGATATTAAAGCTGGAAGTTAGGGATCATTTTCATTTCATCCTTCCTATAGATAACTCTAAAATAACAGAGCATTGAGTCTAAAATACACTTTGATATATCTCCATGTTTATTCGTTCCAAGAGTTTTCCCATGATTTCCTTATCGAAAGGGTTACTAAGGACACTGACATCGATAATGGATGGATCCGACCATTTCTTTGGAAAAACGAAGATAAGATTGACAATAAAATATTGGAGGAAAAATTTTGCGTAGGTATGGTTTAGATTTTTCGATTCATAGTGAATGCAAACAAGGGACAGGGAAAATGTTTATGGGATAGCCATCAAGGAAGAAGAATATCATTTTATTTTCTTGGTGATGTTCTGAGATGTCCAGACGCCAGCACATCAAGCTGCTACAATCTGTCAAATTTCTTTAATAGATTTTCAACTTTATCGCTAGAGCGTAAAGGTTCAAGGTTGATTGGGAAAATTTGACAGTTTCGGGTAGATTGACCAGCTGGCGTCTGGACAACATGCTACTAATCATCATCAGCCTACAGCAGTCCACTGCTGGACATAGCCCTCTCCTATTGCACGCCATTCCACTTGATTTTTGGCAACTCTCACCAGCTACCAGCTACCAGCCTGAATAAGATCGTCACTCCACCTAGCCTGAGGGCGTCCTACCTTACATTTGCCGATTTGCTATCTCCACTTGAGAACACGTCTATCCCAACGGTCATCGGTTCTACGGTTCTACGGCTAATATGGCTGGCCCATTGCCACTTCTGCTTGGTTATTCTGTTTATTTATTTATTTAACAGAAAACGGCCAAGGCCAATTACATTAGTTAAAGACAAACACATTTTAAATGTACAGTAAACAAAAGTACACAACTACTCGCCAGTCATACGCTCATCTCACAATACCCCTGACATACTGACAAGATCTTCTTCCATTCATCCGCGAACACACCACAGTCAGGCTTAGCGTCCAAGAGCGCGTTAAGCGCAGAGTGTGCGAGGAACCGGAGAGTGGGCTCGCGCGACGGTTCGACTCCAAGGCACGGCGAACACTTCTGCCACGGTTGTAGTTTACCGGAACAAAAAGATGGGACAACTCGTCAAGCAGTTCAGGAGCATCTGTTTTACCGTGAAGGATCTTAACCATATTAATAATTTGGTCATTATTTGTGAGTTATGTCGACCACTTCTTAAGTTACTAACGAAAACAATTAAATTACCGCACTAAATATTAATTTTACACAGAGAACTGTCTCGTTGGTCTAGTTGTCGCAAGCGCTACTGGTGAACATGAGGTTCTAGGGTCGATTCCTGGGTTGGGCAAAGTATTGGTCTTTTCTTTCTATTGGGTTTTTCCATCTGGAATCTCTCAGTAGCAGCCCGGAATCTGGATTTGTACCAGATTGATGGATTGCCATAAATCTTTGATTTGATTGGATTGCCATCATGCTTGCCCCCTATCAATGCGTGAACTATAGTTACACCTCTGCCTAATCCTATGGGGAATACAAGCGTTATGTTATATAGCTACTAATAGGTATACAGGGTAGCAGGGACATCGACGCGCAAACTGTAACCATGGATTCAGCACATGAGTTTAGACCCCATAGCGTCGAAATTTTTCGACGGTTATTAAAAAAAATATTGCTGGTCCATACATTTTGACCGCGTAGGTATTGCACTTTTCTATAGAAAGAAAGAAAATGCATTTATTTGCGGCAAACATGACGCATAAAAAAGAACATAAATACACACAAAAAAAAAAACAAGTTGGTGGGTAAACATGCGTCACATTCACGCAAAACGGCCATCGCTCAGCATCATCTCTCTATGCAACAGAAGATTGTTTTATTGATAAACGACGAAAAATTTCGACGCCATGGGGTCTAAACTCATGAGCTGAATCCATGGTTACTGTTTGCGCGTCGATGTCCCTGCCACCCTGTATACTATTAAAGACTTTTGTTTTTTGGGTGATGGCTTCATCTTGTGTAAAGCTCAATTTTAGTAAGTAAACCCGAACCCTGCCCTGAGCCTGCCTGCCTAGATAAGCATGAAATAAACTGACAAACATATAAAAGGGCTTGATCTTGATATGTACCCTCGCTTTACCTGCCTCGTCTCTAGCCTTTCCTACCGTGAAAGAGTTCTATTTGTCCAATTTTATATATTTGTATTGACTATCAATGGTACCAGTCCCACCGTCCGCGATTAACGAGATGCGAGTAGAGCTAGTAACTAAAAGCGAGTTGGCGAGCAACAAGCAGCGAGTCCATGACGTATGGCATTGTATGCTTATACACCAACCGTGAGGGTCTCAGCGAGTGTTCTGCCTGCCAAGCGAGCGTCGCTGAGCGAGTACTCTCTTTGATAGCTCTTGTCGCTGCGACAAAGGAGTCCTCGACGGCTGTGTGATCAGCACCCTAATTGCGTAACATATCTCTAATCACAATCTGAATTCTTTTGAAGGATATTGCTAATCCATTGCTCAATGTGTTCGAAAAACTTGCCTGCTCAACAACGTAGATAACGTAATGTATGTTGTTTGACTGTTAATATGAAAGCCATTGCAACTGTTAGTGTGTAACGCTATTACCCCGCGGTCAACGATCAACTATTCACTATGTATCTTTTTTGCAAATGTTTGTGTGCGTTTCTTGAGTGAGAAAATCGTTGGCAGTGGGACAGGTGCCTTATTTATTTGTAATCACTATCTGCTATTCCTGTAACATGAGACAGTTTTTATTTATGGGACGCTTTCCGAATAAACATTTAGTAAACAGTTCCTTTTATGTATTATGTTGTTTTCTTAGGTAAGTCTTCCTTTGCAACCTTCTTATTTTCTTATTGATAAAAGGCAGACTTAAGTAGACGTAGACGTTTAAATAAACAAAAAGAAAGATTTTATAGTAACTTAAGTATCTTATAACGTGGATTTTTATTTATTTAAACAATGGAGAACTTAATAAATTAACAGAAAAACAGAAATCTCTCCAGTTCAGAAATATTCATAAAATATAATCCAACAATGGATCAAAATACAGAATACATAAACCCGCACGTTAGTAGCAACAAAACCAATTTAATCTGACCTCGCATTCTTATGAAACTCCGTACTACGTTAAGCCAGGTCAAAGTTGTTGTGATGTAAAATGTAAAATGTTTGACGGCACGGTTGGCGAAGTGGTTAAGCGATTGACTGCTGCGCTGCGTGTCGCGGGTTCGATTCTCGCACGGAACAAATATTTGTATGGCCTACAAGTAGTTGTTCCGGGTCTGGCTGTTTGTGTATGTGAGTTTAAATGTTTGTAAACGCACCCACGATACAAGAGAAATTCCTAGTGTGGGGCAACGTTTCATATCTATTTTAAAAAAAAGTCAAAGTGTAAGCAGCAACGTGAGGTAGAATGTACCTACACATTACTGAACAAACGGTTAATCAAAGTTTAGGGTACCACACATAGACACCGAGACTTGTAACTAAAGTTTATTTTTAAACATTATACACCAAGGAAGATGCTACTACTGCTGGCTGAGATAGGAGCCTTTTGGCCTCGTAAAGGACTTTCTGTTCCATTTTTCTTTATGTTACTTTTTTAAAAATATAATCTGTTTTTTTATTTTTGACTGAGTTGCAACAAATACTTTGTCTTTCTTTAAGATACTTTTACTTTAGAAAAAGCCGTCTCATAATTTTCATCCATTTTATCGTGTACACCATTATCTTAAAACTCGTAATACTTTTAACTCAACCCAGTGATTACACTCCGCGGGCTGGAAAATATCTCATCGGGAAATCATTTCGCTCCTCGCGTTGTTCATCAACAAATTGAATTCGATAGTCGAAGTCCAGAATTAAAGAGATTCGAATTCGATTTCTATTCACCCCAGTAACCAGGTCAATGGAATAAGAGATTCTAGGACAGAAATAGATAATAATGGCTAAATCAAAAAGACCTTTACAAATCACAGGATCCCCGTGTAAATAAATCTGGTCTTGAATAGCCAATGTTTTGACGAAGAGGTACAAATGTTAGAAATACCTAGAAGAGATTGGAAAGCCGATAGTTTTTTATATGCCCTTTTAAATGAAACCCGTCCTTTGTATATTGTGTAGGCATGTAGCTATAAATTGCAGATATTTGTCTACGAAAGGGTTCATAACTTTAACGGAAGAGCCATATCTGCAATCAGTTACTTTTGAATTATCTTTATTAAAGTACCATTCTAAGTGGTATTTCACAATATAAACGTATCCCGTTTTATCTCGTGGTTGCCGTAAGAAAAACGTTTTCATCTGTTATGCCACTAAAACATACTGCCGGGCAATCTCTAATCATGGTCACTCAGAAGTCCATGAATACTACCGAAGACACACGGACTAATAATAACATATACCATGTGGGGACGACAATAAATGAAGACACTGGCGATATATCCTGATGATTCAAAATACTCCTCCTACTAATCATCAGGATAAATCGGAACATCGGAATAAAAAAAACATTTTTATCAAACAAGCTAAGTAGTAGTGATGAGCAACTATGGGTTTGCCAATCAGCCAACTAGTGTCTAATTGGATATTTTGTATATGATTGAATTTTTGTTTATAAACTGGCCATGTCCTTAGTTTAAAATCAAAAATTTTGTCGTATAGACTTTCCCACCCTGTATATTACGAAAACAAACCAACAGTTTAAAAATAATTCTTCCACCAAGCAACACGTAACGGTAAAACGGGGTGAATAGGAATGTAGGGGTAAATCGGGCCGAAACTTTAAAATGGATTTATACTTTAAAATAATATAGTTTGCTGCAAACAAGGACACTTAATCTTTAATTAAGAAACAGTAAACACATTACAGTCTTTTCTGGCAACAAACTATATTATTTCAACGTTGAAATCCATTTTAAATTTTCGGCCCGATTCACCCATGCATCCCGATTCACCCCGTTTTACGGTATGTACTTTCTCATAATCTTGTGGACCTAAAATAAACTGCCTTCAAGCTGGTTACACCACCATTATTCTTCGCTCATAAACTACTATAATGTACGCCCGCCGGACGACCAAATCGTCGGTCGAGGCTAAACTGTGGTGTCAGATCTTGGCTCTTGAACACTGTTTTATGGCGGTGTTAATGGCTTTTGCAAGTTAACTATTGTTCTCTTTACGCATGTAGATGGTGGAAATGTAGGGAACTTGATTGATTTGATGGAATAATGAGGGAATGAAATTGATTATATACGATGACTGATGAAGATTTGGCTGGATTGTATTGTTGATGATGATGTTCGTATATTATTTTTTTTTATTTTGTAGAAAATCGGTTGTCATGGCATCTGTTACGGAGGAATGAGGAAAATGTCGTGACGAAAGTTTTGATTAAGAATGTCGATGGCTGGGTCACTGAAGATCTGAAAGACAATTGTGACATTGAAAAGGAACGTAGGTCGCTGGCTGTCCGTTGTAACACGATTGCTGCCCGCAGGTTAGCGCGATGTACGAAACCAGTTAAAGTTACGCTATTCAAAGCTAACTGTCAGTCCTTCTACGAGTACACGTGCAGCCTGTCGGTCAACTTCACTGAGCGGGCATTCAGGGACCTATGCGTTCAATATACCTAATAATGCACTGAGAGTACTGTTGCGGCTGCCGTGGCGTTGTAGTGCGTCAGGGATGTTTGCGGATAATAATTTTAATGGGTTTGCCGTCATTATTAGGAGTAGATGCGCATCCCTGATGACGCGTGTTCGCAGCGGCACCAACAGTATTCTCAGTGTGTTCGCAGATCGGTAGGATTCCTTAATGTTACGGAGGTGTATACAGCTCTACGTTGAGTTTTAATTGTATGTTCATCTGTGTCTGTAACCTACTAACACTAGAAGTTAAGTATAATTGTTACTAACCCTATGGACTCCTGTCTGAAATAAAAGTTTTCAGAAATAAGAGTAAGGCAAGACCAAAGAAACGATGCACGGACTGTGTGAATGATGATATGGTTAGAAAGGGGGTGACTGTCGACATAGCGGCTAATAGAGAAGTATGGAAGAAAAAGACCATGTTGCACCAACCCGAAATAAATTGGGATAGGGGCAGGAGAATTAATGATGATGTTCATATAATTTTGATCTTAGATTTACTAGTAACCATTAAAATACTTGATATTAAACTTGATAAAGCACTTAAAGCTAATTTAGCAGGTAACGTAGCTGTAAAAGTAAACAGTCATAATTTTGATATAAGCAAAATAAATGATGATACTGAAGATAAATTTGGCTTCATTTACTAACAAAAAAGAACGCACTTAAATAAAGTAGCGGAGATACCCCTTAAAAGTAAGAACCAACGTTTTCCAAACGATATATTTTTCACTGAAAACTCACTTATCAGGCCTAATGTCCTAATTTAAAATATTTTCGCCTCCCAAGCGTTCCTAATGGATTAAAAAGGTGAAACTCCTCAAAATTCCGTTGGCAAGTGGAATTCCGCACAATTTTGTCGTCCGTCTCTCCTTTATTATTGTTCATTTCATCAAATACCTCCCTGCCTACCCCCGTTTATTACCTCAGGGAGTTTTCATTTAGACTGATTTCCTTTTTTTTCTTATTTCCCAAGCTTTGCGGGATTTTTGTATTAAGTTGGAGATTTGCATGTTGGGGAGCCAAATTGGGCTCATGTGTTTTTAAGAGATTTTGGAACATTCCAATGTATTCATATTTTGCAATCCTTTAAGCAGAAAATTTCAGAAATTATTTTTCTAACGCGTCAAGCTTTTCATATAAAAATGATTTTATATGAAAAGCTTGACGCGTACAAGTCATTAATGTAATACGGTTTCCAGTAAAGGGTTTGCACTAACGAGGTTTCAAAGGGTACTTTGCGATCATTCTGATTAATTTTCCATAATCCTCTAGGCCTATTAATCCATCTTATAATAATAGTAATAGTCCTCCAGACCATATTTCGGCCATGGCGGTCAATCTCAACAGAAAGGTTTGTCGCCCTCGGCGTGGGAGACATTAAAGTGCACTATAGTGTGTGCGCAGACACAAGAGACTCTTTCCTCACACTCAATTATGATGACATCCATGCTCAGCAGTTGTGCTTGCAACTACGAGACCAGCCCATGTGGGTAATTGCTAAAGGAAGAACAATAATATTTCCACCAGTATTATCTTTACTAAGAACCATTCTCAACACAAAGTCCAACCTACATCTGTCCCAAAATATCCCGAACACGGATATAACTTAGATATTATACGACTTGATACGTCAGCTACATAATTGGTAATAGCCCTTACTTAATTAACTCGCTACAATTAATTGTTATATTAATACGCTTGTTAGAAATCTATTAACGTTTGTACAGCCACTTCTGTGTTATTAGGATTTAGAATGTTACACTGTTTATTCGCTGTAGTACATGTATTAGTGTTTCGTAATAAGCAGTGAATATACTGTAGTAATATGAACCACCGTGATATATAATTCTGAAGCTAGTAACGACTCTATAATAGAACTGGTTTTCAACTAAATTTAGTTTAATAAGTAGGTGTAATGATCACAGAGAAAGGTCCCACTGCCTACGATGACGCAACTAGTTCTCACTCGTGTAAGTACACACTGCCAGCGAGTACTCGTTTGTCGCAGTGACAAGAGCTATCAAAGAGAGTACTCGCTCAGCGACGCTCGCTTGGGGGGCAGAACACTCGCTGAGAGGCTCACGCTTGGTACATACTCATACCAGAAAGTAATCGCTCTTCGTCGTCGCCCACTCGCTGCTCGCCTACTCGTTTTTAGCTGCCGAGAGCTGCCTTAAACAAAAGAAAGCTACGCTGGTGAGCATCGATAAATAACGATACAACTGTAATCACTTCATGGAAATCAATCAGATTAGTCTCAAAGCTACCTGCCGGGGTAATTGCGTTCCACAGTAACAGTAGCAGGAGTTTTCATTTTGACAGTTCAACAACATTCATTTTCAAGCATATGAAGCAATGGATTAGCAATATCTTCCAAGATCCTTCCTTGTGATTGAAAGTGTGTTCGTAATTAGGTCGCTGGTAATTAAGGTGTGATCAGACCTGGCGAATGCACCGCTCGCGAGCCGCTTGCGAACTGCGCGCGTGTTGCTCGCGTGCGGTTACGTTTGGTGCGCCGCTCTAGTGCAACTCCGGCAAGGCTCGAGTGGGACGCGCGCTGTTCATGCGCACATAGCTTCTTTCGCGTTTGAACTATGAGCCTCAGTTGTGAATTTGCTTCCATGCGACTGCCGTTAGCATAATTGCTGCAGCATCGGCTATTTTATTACTGACAAAAACTAAAAGAAAAAACAGAAGATGTTGGTGGCAGTTTCCGTTTTTAAAATATGACTGAATAACGAGGGAGGTGCACCGCGGGCGGCACGCGCGCACCTCCTGCGCCGTTCGAGTACGGCGCGTAGCTTGCGCGCGTGTATCGCACGGTCGGCGTTGGAGCTGCGTACGAACATGAAGTTCACAAGCGGCTCGCGAGCGGCGCATTCGCCAGGTCTGGACACACCTTTACCGCACTAAACCTAGATCCTTTTAAATCCCATCTATTCTCTGTCTCGGCTTATGTATTTGGCACATCTTTATCTAAGACTGCTTCTTTGGCCTAGTGGTTACAAGCGTTACTTCTGAACATGAGGTCCTGGAATCGATTCCCTGGTCGGGAAAACTGTTATTGGGTTTTTCAATCTTGAATATCTCAGAAGCAGCCCGAAGACTTGTGCCCGGTGGATGGTAATAGGCTCGCCCTCTAGATTCGCGACTAGATTTTGAACGTTTTGAATTACGAGAATTGGCCTTCTGGTGAAATGTGGGTGTGCTATAGGTACACCTCTGCCTAACCCTTCGAGGAATACCGGCGTGATGTTTTGGGATGTAATGTACTTCTAAGAATCAAGTTTGGCTTAGACAGCACAGGTAATCCTCACAGTTACAAAGCCATTACAAAGTTATTAAAACTAAAGTTGTCGAAAAGCCTCTTACGAGTTTCGAATTTTCCATTGGATCCCAATTCAGACCCGCGTTAGGTGCTCCCGTCGTTAAACTTTGCAGACACGTTTGAACATACGAGTAGATACTCTAGCCCTCATTTTACCTAGCCTTTTTTCCAACTATGTTAGGGTCAGCTTCCAATCTAACCAGATTCAGCTGAACACCAGTATTTTACTGCTTATCTGACCTCCACAACACAGTTGCTGGGTAATACGATACCTCTAAGTAAGACTGGTTGTCAGATTTTCGGACTTCTGACGACCCGTAACGACTGTCAAAGATCCACGAAAGACAGCCAGGACCAACGGCTTAACGTGCTTTCCGAGGTATGGACGGGTTTCGGTATGTAAAGATGGCTACCCATTCGCAGACCAACCATGGCAAGCGTAGCTGAACCTGATCGATCGACCTATGCGGCTGTTATTATTTAGCCACGGGCCCCTCCCCTACTCATAAAATGTTATTTAAACACTACGTATCCAGGTCATTCTGACTATCCCAGGTTCGACCTGCCGCTGTCTCTGCTAAAAATAAGTCGAAGTCTACTCTACACAGTCTAAATCATAGGTTGAATTTGAAACAGCTATTGCCATGTTTATAATTATTGAGGGCTGATTTTTCCAACGGCAGATAATTTTATCCGAGGAATAATTTTGAATTTTTGATAGTTCTTTCATACGAAATCTGTCAGACGTCGATTTTATTCCACGAATAAGAATTATCTGTTGATTGAAAAATCAGCTCTAAACGTATATAGTCGTAAGATAGGATATATAATTTTGTCTGGGTCTTCTACTGCCCATCTGAAAGTCTCAAACGCCCAGGAGGAGTCGTTATCGCCCAAGTTGAGAGCCTATGGTCTTAATGAATTCAGTTCTAGACTTACAGGTACCAAATGGTATAATGTGAAAGCGTCTAAGTCTTATACTTTGACTCCCAAAATTGTCTGCCGCGCGAATAGCAACACCCTTTTTATTCGACGACGGCGGATTCTAAAAGTAGGGTAATGTTTCTGCCATTGTCTGTTCAGACAGTGTGTCCCCTTTCGGTCCTGTGTGTGTTTGTGTGGGTTTGCCCTACAGCGAATGAAATTACAAGAATTGAAATGTACCAAATTCAGAAACCCACATATCTAAGGGTATGTAGGTTTCTGAATTTGGTGCATTTCAACTCTCGTAATTTTATGATTGTTCACAGTCTGATCTCAATCTTAATCTGTCAAAAATGCCTCTGATTTCCCGACATCTTTGAAAAGTTTTTGACATTTTTTCGTCGCCAAGATGAGACAATGACTAGATATTGAACGTTTTAAATTACAAAAATTGGCCTTCTGATATACAATTCCTGCGTGCAATATATACATAAACTCGTGCTTTCTTTCGAGGTACGCAAAAACTATAGAAAGCCATCTGCTACAATCTTTTTCTTTATTTACGTTCATACATGTGGTCATATACTGGTTGCGTGCACTATGCACTAATACCCGTATACAGGCTGGCAGGGACATCGACGCGCAACCTGTAACCATGAATTAAGCACATAATTTTAGACCCCCTAGTGTAGAAATTTTTTGTCGGTTAACAAAAAAAAATCTGCTGTTTCATAGGAAAATGCAATACCTACGCGGTCAAAATGTATTGAACAGCTAAATTTTTTTTTAATAACCGATGAAATCTATTGACGTGAAGGTATTTAAAATCATGTGCTGAATCCATGGTAACAGGTTGCGCGTCGATGTCCCTGCCACCCTGTATGTATAACTTCTTCTATCAGCAAAACATCTCTGAAATCGATATCAAAAGTATGTCAATCGTCTGTTTACCTTGAAAGTCTCCGAGAAAAGTCTGACCATGGCTATCGCAGACAGTTTTCACAAAAGTCGTTTCACCAATTCCGGAACGGAACACCAAAACGCGACTAAAGCAGAGATTTATTCATGTTTCGGTGACAAAAAACATTCGTAATCTTTCAAAAGCGGGTCAGCAATCAATCCTCGCTCCCGTAGTGTCCCCATTCTACCCTTCCAGACCGTTGGCATATCTCATAAATCCCCAGTACTCCCCACATAACAATAGGAACATTCCGCCCTTGAGGGGAAGGTCGGCTTAAATGGACCACTTCGTATATTTTTATTAAGGTCGAAATGATAGTTCTCTTGGGTTTTGTTTGTATGAGTCTTTTGTATTCATTGTCTGTTCTTTAGTGAGTGAAATGGCGAGATAATATTATATGAATATAATAGTGATAATGAGATTTCTATTTCATAAAAAGAAAATTCATGAGTTTATTATTTTGGCTGATATTTCGACTTTGACCTTGAATATGAATATTTTTCTATATTAGATACAGTACCGGAGGGTACTGTATCTAATATAGAAAAAAGAAAAAAGTTAGTTGACATTTTTCCTTTTCAGCTGTAATTTGATTACATATTGTCCTGATATTTTCTTATGATGGGTCATGGGTAGTTGAATTAGGGCTGATTTTTCATCGATAGATAATTTTTTTTCGTAAAATAAAATTGATGTCTGACAGATATTGTATGGAAGAATTGTCAAAAATTCAAAATTATTCCTCACATTAAATTATCTGGCGTTGAAAAACCAGCCCTTAGTCAATAAAAACTTGATAGTGTACAGTTCAAACATTTGAAACTCGAATTTTAAATCATACTGTGGCATCACAACTAAAGTGGAAAAATGTCAACTAACAGTTGTAGGACACTGTAGCTCATATATTTTAAGGGAGAAACGTGTACCATATCTCCACTATATATGTACATTAAATACAGGGTCGTTTCAAATAGCTATTTCCCCTGTTTGAAAATTATCACGGACCGTAACTTGTATCCAAAACCCTAGAGTAAAATTCCTCACATAAAATGGCTGGGATTTCACACGTTATATCCTTTTCCCGAGAGTTACTACATAAACCTTGGAAATATAGGTACTAATCATTTTAATTACATAAACCCACAGCTGTAAAATATAATTACGTATGTATACTGCGTTCGTGATTCATTTTCCAAACATGTCAACAAATATCAGTTATTGGATTATTTATTATTATACCATGAATTTGAATAGTACCTAAGCATTAAGCAGGATCAGAGGACACGGTGGAGCATACGGTGGAGGTCTGCCCCGCCTGGGCAGAGCACCGCCGTGTCCTCGTAGAGGCGATCAGCAGCGGCGGCGACCTCTCGCGTCCGGCCCTGGTGCAAGCCATGGTCCGGGGCGAGAGGGAGTGGGAGGTGGTCACCTCCTTCTGCGAAGCAGTCATGCTAGCGAAGGAGGTGGCGGGATGGGCAAGGGAGAGATCCTCACGCCTCAGCCGCCGAGGGAGACGCTCCGGGCGTCGGGAGCCGCGTGACGACTCCCGGCCACCGTAGGCGCGGGCCTGCGGGCGGAGAGCAATGGGTAGCTCTCCGTCCGATCAGGACCAGGCCCGTGCCGGACGGCGCGTATGTGTTCCACGTGCGCCTCAAAGAGATGTCAGCGTAGTTGACGGGGCCCGACAGGGCCGAAGCCTGCCGGGGTAGCGGGATCGTCCGAAAGGGTTACCGCTGGCCTGGTACATAAAGGGCTAGGGAAGGAACACGGGTGGGTTTTAGTCAGTAAGAGTCTGACACTCCCTTCTGCTCCACCCAGAGCGGGCGGGGTCATTTGATGATTTCGCATCCTCAAAAAAAAAAAAAAAAGCATTAAGCAGGATTTGTGGGTTTTGTGATTCTGTTGTGATTTTGATTTGTTTCGGCATTTCTTCGCAGAAATCCATAGATCCATCTAGTTTAAAAATCCTAAAACTGTCTCAAAGATACTTACAGCAAGAGGTTTTTAATTATATTTCAAACTAGTTTCTGCCGCGAAAAATTTCTTGTACCCGTGATCCACCCAGTTGCATCGCATCGCCTGCCCGTGCTATTAATTCTTTTTGCTCAGCGTTATTTCTGACTTTTCTTCTTTTTGCTCGATTCATAAGGGTCCTAGCGTGGTGTTAATATAATAGCCTTCCTCATGAATTGGACTCATCATCTACCTAGCCTTTACCCAACTATGTTGTGGTCGGCTTCCAGTCTAACCAGATGAATACCAGTATTTACCTATTTACCTATTTTCCTCAAAAATTGGACTTTGAAATGCAAAAATATTTTCTCAAATCCGACTGGTATTTTCAGAGATTAGCGTGTTCAAACAAAAAACAAACAAACTATTCGGCTTTATTATTAGTATAGAAAGGTAATTGATCATTGAGAATTAATTGAAATAATGATATCAGCAAATCCCAAATTTAAAAAGAATCTGCTAGATATGGCAAAGCATATTTCAAAAACTTAGATATACCAGCCCTTCTAGATAAACAGAGATGCTACTCCCGTATCATAGAATTCATTAACTTTAATTACTATTTACTATACAAAACACGTAGCACCAGTATTGTGTATCGCTTTAATTAAAACAATTATGTTCAATATAATAAACTGGCAATGTTTCATAATTCAGCCAATTTGTTGCGTCGCTGCTATGCCAGTGACCATTATAATGTGTTCATACTATAATTTGTTGAGTACCTTTTTTATTAACATGTTGACTGCCAGACAACAGACACAAAAGAAAATCTATTGTTGGCGGACGCCGTGTGACCGCGGTGGCAGTCAATCTGTTAAAGATGCTAATTTTAAAATGGATGTTATCTAATTCTGTATTCATGTTTTAAACCGTAATGACTTTTGTTCAATGGCTTACATTTCATCAATTAATTTATAACCATAAAAATCATAATCAGCAGTTCCCACGTGTCACATTTAATAGCTAAGTCAACGTTTTTTTTAAAATTAATATACATCTTCACGTGACTAGAGGGCTGGCCTATTTTTAGCCCAAAGAATCAGTATTGCCATCCAGCAACGTGGGCACTTATCCCATTAACAGCAATGCGGACGAATTTTTTGATGCCCAATTTTTTTCCTGCCTTTTTCTTTATTTTTTTATTATATATTTGTATACATATAATGTATATATATATTTTTTTTAGTGTTAGCTTGCAAAAATAGTATTGAATGTTTTAATTTAATAAAACAATGATATATACAGCCAATCTAGTCTGTAAAAATCTCAACGTGAAAACTTAGGTGAAACTTCGCTTGAAGTCAGCTGTCATGGAGAAAATTGTTCAGTTTGATGGTTACCACATCCTTAATTTTGATCATAACAGACACACGTAGTATATCGCCTTCCCTCCCCTAAATTCCTTAAAAACTATAACAAAATCGCAAGCCTTAGCAACAAAGTTACGACTCATATTATAGAGGTCTGACTTAATAAGTTTATACTGTATTGACCCTTATTCGTATGACCCTTTGACAAATTGTTGGCTGAAAGGTCTAGGGAACGTGTGGCCTTATGGATTAATTTAATATTTTCTATCCAATATACATATAGTGTGTCATTTAGTATGAGGGGCCGGTTTCGGATAGAGGGCACAGCTGATTCATCATCATTATTGTATTAACTCGTAGGTCTGCCGTTTAAACAATGTGTCCCTTCATATTACCAACACACACACTCACATCTCACATAACTACATAAGCCCAACAAAATGTAAACTATTTTTACTTTTCTTTAATTTATATCTAGAATTTTACAAATGTTTTATTGTTATATTTTTCTCAAGCTTGTCTATAATAATACCCTCAAACTAGAAGATAACCATACCTTTGTGAATCGCACTCCTTACCCACAAAATACAAGCGACGATTAGTTTGTGACTCACCGAATCTGGATGATTGTATTGTTACTTTTTGATTATAAACCTTTTTTTGTATATTTTTTTTATTCATATAGACTTCTGTAATGCACATAATTGTTTTTAATTATGGCACTTTGTTCACATTAGTTTCAATGTGAAATACAATACTGCAGCTACGGTTTCCTAGAAGAGCAGTGGCCGCCACATAATGGTCGCAATGACAGCTGTCATAACTTTCAAAAACAACGTTCCAGTGACGTCATTAGCCGGTAAATACCTATTTCAGATAGAATCCAATGATTATTTACCTACCTCTAGTTTAAGGCATTTTTAAATATTTTTGTAAATTAATGATTTCAATTCAATTCAAATTGCGAACGCTATGTGGTCCGAAAGTCTGACAGCCAGTCTTACTAAGGGGTACCGTGTCACCAGAAACTGATGGCTTCTGGAAGTCCGAAAGACAATCGCTTCATGTAAAAATTGGTATTCAGCTGCATCCGGTTAGACGGGAATCCGACCCCAACAAATTTGGGAAAAGGCTAAGCAGATTTTGCCTGAAAGATCTTTTTATAACAAACAACAAAAAAAAAACAACATTAAGCACCAAATTTTGATGGCGACGGCGATTTATTGCCTACTAGCTGCGCCGCGTGGTTTCACCCGCATAAGTTTTGATCCCGTGGGAATATCGTGATAAAAAGTATCCTATGTGTTAATCCCGGTCGTAAAACACCTGTGTGCCAAATTTCATCCAAATTCGTTTAGTAGTTTTTGCGTGAAAAAGTAACAAACATCCATCTATCCATCCATCCATACAAACTTCCACGTTTATAATATTAGTAGGATTCAAAAGAAGATACCACTTTGTCCACGAATAATTTTTTACCAGCTTCTAACTACATCCATTGGGAGACAGAACTGTAGAACTTCATACAAAAGCAAAAAGCTGAATACTTTACAAAACGCTTATACTGTAGAGCAAATTAAATTATTTTTCAATGTTGTGTGCGCTCAGTTTGAAACTCGGTGTCCAACATGGATAATGTAACGGAGAATTGAAAAACCCCATGTTTTACGATCTACTTAGATTCAATACGAGTTCTGGAGGACATTGTATGGACTTCATAATATTTTTGATGATAGAGGATGTATGGAAATGATGTAGGAGTTTTTAATATAATTATCATCATCATCTGCCTAGTCATTTCTCAACTATGTTGGGGTCAGCTTCCAGTCTAACCGGATGCAGCTGAGTACCAGTATTTTACATGGAGTGACTGCCTATCTGACCTCCACAACCCAGTAACTGGGTAATACGAAACCCCTGTACGACTGGTTGTCAGACTTTCAGGATTCTGACGACCCGTAACGACTGTCAAAGATCCACGAATGACAGCCAGTACCAACGGCTTAACGTGCTTTCCGAGTCACGGAGGGGTCTTGGTATGTATAGATGGTCATCCATCCAAGGACCAATCGCGGCAAACGTCGCTTAACCTGATCGATGGACCAGTGCGGCTGTTATTACGTAGCCGCAAGCCCTTCTGATTTGTTAATATACGAGTATATGGTTTTAAATCAAAACTATCATATTAGAGATCATTATTAAAGATGTATCAGAGCCATGTGCGGCCTGGATACAACAGCAAGCTGCAAACCATTTTTTTAACATTTAAAATTATTGACATTGCCTTCTTTGTATATCTATGAAGTGAGTATCTTTGTTAGGACGAACACTTACCTATACAGCATTGCATATAAAAGTCACTACAGACAACTACGTGATAAGAATAAACTGGAGCTTGAGATTTCGTACGGCGCTGGCACAGCACTGCTCAGAAAGAGTTTTCTTTGCATGGCACAAAAAATCTTTAATAAATTACCAGATGACATTAAAAAACTAAATATAATGCAATTTAAGAAATGTATGAATAAGTTTTTGGTTGACAAATGTTATTACACAATTAATGACTTTCTAATGGATAATATTGACATGAGTAATTTTATTGGCATGAGTAATGTTTTGACATGAGTAATTTTTGACATGATTAATTTTATTGACATTTCCTATTGAATTTTGCTATAATTATATTTTGAAATTGTATTAAATATTTGCATGCCTTGTTGTGGCAAAATATAGAGATACCAACTAACCTCATTCTGTAACAACACTTTATACTTACCTATATTGCAAGTAAAAATGATTTGATTTGATTTGATTTTACATAATTTAAACCACTAACTAACAATTTTACTAGCGTACTAGTCGAGAATAAAACCGTTTAGCGCGAACCCAACCAATCTAAAAACAAAATCATTTTAAGCCTTTTATATTGTGTCGGTGACCGTTACCTAGAATAAGTTTATTACATAATGACTCTTTTGTCTTTTCGAGAATATAGTATTTAAACTTAATAAAAGTAGTAATTTATAAATCTATCCATATGACTATATCTGTCTGTATGACCGCGTTTTTCTTCTCAACTCCGCAACGGATTTTGATACGGTTTTCACCGTCATCTGGAGAGTTTATTCAGGAAGGCTTATGTGTAGATACATACGTTACTATTAAACTTACATACAATAAAGATATCGCGATGTTTAGTCAATTAAACCCCTTAAATACAGGTCCAGGCCTAGTTTAGGGGTTAGGATCAGATTTATGGCAATACACTCGTGTACTTTTTTATTGTGATTGGCTTGTAACATGTATTTTTACGTGTCAAATAAATATTTTTATTTTATTTATTAATAAAAGTGTGAAGCAAAAGCGTCTCGCTAGTCACACATAAATTGATATCATGGTCTTAGGTTCGAGAGAAAACAACAGGTACAAGTATGATGGCCTCTTAAATTGTCTCTCCGTCTTTTGAAAGATTGACGTAACCCCAATACCTACCTGTCACCAATCGATATTTGTACCTATGCTATAATTATGATATCTAGTTTTCTAGTCCGGAACAACAACGTTACCCGCTATAATATATATCCCAAATTAACTTCAAAGGCGCTTAATATTTTGACGACACAATATTAATAGTCTCTAATCTGGGTCATTTATCAACACACAATATTTTACGGTGACCATAAATCATTATAATGACACACATGCCACTCAAAATGGCCGCGTTTTTATAGTTTTCCCGCCATTTAACAATAAGTTTCGATTGACCGAAATATCAGAGGAAATTAAATATTACGCTGTGTCCGGCGCGCGGGCATTGCGACGGAACTAGAATTTGCTAGATGTGGCTGTTCATTTTGTTTCAACTAATTTGTGATGAGGAATGTTTTTTTTTTAAATACTTAGATTGCATATTTACTTCTATCTTACTTCTTTTTACTATCTTTCACATTGCGTACAGAATAAAAAAAAAATCCACGACAGATTCTCAAAATAAATGATTATGATGATAATATCTGAGGAGTAATTCCCATACTTTTAAAAACGTTCACATTCTAATCTCAATCTGTCAAAAATACTATTAACTTTCATACATTTTTGACAAGTTTTTGACATTGATTGTCGCATAAAAATGAGATTCTAAACGTTTTTAATCACGGGAAGTAGCCTTGAGGTGTATTACATGCTTTCATGTATCAATTAGTAGTTTAGTTTCCTAGTATAGTAGCAGAGATCAATCAACTTCCTAGTTCCTACTACGACGCAAACTCCATTTTTATATATAGGTCATTATGAGGAATCGAATACGACAAAAATAATCTCCAAGTTGCTGAATCTTCAACGCACTGCTTAGCGCCGCGAGTTGAAAATCAAACAATGTGCTTTTTCGTCGCGCTGGGATGCACTCTGTTGGATTCTCAATGCTCGGTTCAACACCGAGATTTGAAAATCCAGTGCGCGATAAAATCCCGCCGCGATATTTTTGACGCCCTTGGGAACGTGGTCTAAAAGTTACAACATTCTTGCGTCACAAGAAACCTATTTTCAATTCAGTACTACCTTCAAATGATTCTAAACTTGACACGAACAATACCACTTCCAAAATCCGGAGCACAACAATGACATCACTTCCAGTAGCAATCTATCTAGGACCAGCTGGTGACCTGCCGCACAAGTTTAAATAGGCTTTTCCTGTCAGTAATGTTTTGTTCTATATTGTACAGTTCCTATACTAGTTGGCACCCACGTTACGCCTGGATTGTCTGAGTATTAACTATGTCTTTACGTGACTTTTGGTAGATTTTCGGAAAATTCTAAATAATCATAGCAAAATCTTTGTTGAATTATAAAATATGTAAACTACGAGTCTTGTCTTATCATGTTTATTGTTTTTGTCATAAGCCTTTTTCGAACTGTCAATTTTTTTAATGGATTTAACATTAAGTAATTCTATTTAATCATGGAAACTCGACCGTGGAGGCCACAGGAACCCGTTGGATGCGAGAAGCACAAAACCGGTCGAAGTGGAGGTGCTTGGGGGAGGCCTATGTCCAACAGTGGACGTGGTCTTTCGGCTGAAATAATAATGATGAATCATGGAAATATTCGTAAACACTAATATTTGAGAACATTACGTACCTAGCAAAAATGCGTTTAGTGCTAAACGTATTTAATTTCGTAATTTGAGTTGCAAGTGAACCCAGAACTGTAAATACCAGTCTATTCCGACTCCTTACTCCTAATTGGGCCAAATTGACGGCAAAATACCATCTATCGACAAAATTATTTTCGCAAAAAATTGCACTCAATCCGTAACATACTCGTGTGTTGACATTTAGGGCTCATTTGTCCTACATGCCATGTCATGTCAACATGTTGTCACCACTTACTTAAGTTCGGGCTTTTAGCCTCAAACCGTCTTCTTTTAGCGTTTTTGTGTGCTTTGTTATTATCTAAATTGATTGATTATCCAAACTTTAATAATATAAAGAGAAAAGATTTGATTTTTCGTATGTTTGTTTTTTTTACGCTTTCACACTTAAAGGGCTGAACGGGTTTGAATGAAATTTGTCACATGGATAGACCATAATATGAACCATAACATGGAATACTTTTTGTCTCGATATTCCCACGGCATCGACACTTATGCGGGTGAAACTGCGGGGCGAAACTAGTTGCTGGTATATTGGCAATGTGATGCGAAGAATTTATCATCCTCATCAGCCTACAGCAGTTTACTGCTGGACATAGGCCTCTCCAATCGCACGCCATTCATATCGAAAGGAAAGAGTGCCACGCGGGCCCAATGCGAGTTGGCGGATGTCACATGTCTTCGATGTTTTTGGTCCTAGGCCATGCCGATTTCCGCACGATGTTTTCCTGCACCGTTTTGAGAGCAGTGGTGATTAAATTAAATACACAAAGTGAAAAATCAGCCTGGGTTCAAAGTCACGACCCCACTGTGCCACCACTGCTCTCCTAAAATGTATTTATCTAAGTAAAATATATACATTTACACATTTGGCAGAAACAGAATTGTATTCTATTATTCTGGCCTTTACTTGAGTGAAAACAACAAGTCCAAAACGTATTAAGCTTTAACTTTTAGGTCAACCCTAAACTAAAAGCTTTATAAACACGAAAATAAATCTGACAAAGGGGATGCATGTTTATTTTTCATAATATGTGATTGGCCCGCCCTTGAACTAAAATAGACGTTTAATAGACTAGCTATCATCGTCCCCGAGGGAGTGGTTTCCTAAAATGGCATACGTATATAACCTTTTCACAAGAATTTGCTCTTTAGCAGTTTAACACAAGTTATGAAATTTCGCCCCGAAAGTTGTTGTTGAGAAGTTCAATTATTCTGTGAAGATTATTACAGAAGTTTGTTTTCTTGTTTCTGTAGTGGACTGTCGTTTAATAAATTGCTGTTATATTGTTGTTCAGTTTCGTTGATGTGGCTTTTTGTTTGTCTTGTAACTTGCATATTTTGGAGATATTATGTTGATATTTCTTGATACTGATTTACTAACTCTTACCCGCAATTCGATTAATCGCAAACAACTAATAACTAATTAATAAATAAAAATAACAATAAATGATATCCGAACTTAACTAAAAGTATACCGGTAATTAAGTTAATTTTAAGATAATAACTGTAACATTGGTTCAATAAATGTATTTATTATTATTACACAAACTAAAATATAGGGTCGAAAAATTCATCCGTATCGATGTCGACTGGTAATGTACCGAAGAGACTGGCGGCATTGCCACGTTGCGTGGTAATCATGCCACGGGAACGCCAAGTCACGGGAAGTGTCAACCAGTCAATTTTATAAATTAGTTAGCACAAAGATTACGAGATGGTGAAGAAAATTAATCCAATTTCTCATTCAATATTTTACATTACACAGTACCTACCTACTTAATAGACAAAAATCACAAAATGAGAATATCCAATGACTGTGTCTGACGTTTATAAAGAAAATTGTTTTTTTTATTAATCATCTTTGATAATATAATAAATTGTCTTACTGAATCCGGTACCAAGCTTAAAACTGTCAAATCCAAGTCACTGTAGTTATTTTTATTAGATACTAGCTGCGTCCCGCGGTTTCACCCGCATAAGTTTCGATCCCGTGGGAAAATCGGGATAAAAAGTATTTATGTGTTAATCCAGGGTGTCAGCTACGTCCATACTAAATTTCATAAAAATTAATTCAGCTGTTTAAGCGTGAAGAAGTAACAAACACACACACTCACTCATAAACTGTCGCCTCTATAATATTAGTGTGATACCTAGTCAGCTACCTTTTACAAATCATTAGATCATTAGGTGTTGAATTGAATGTAAGCACCCACATTTATTTTTTTGCCATGTTCCTTTCGACACTTGGACCAATCATTTAAGCGATTCTTGGGAGCCCATCATCATCATCTTTTCAGCCGAAAGACGTCCACTGCTGGACATAGGCCTCCCCCAAGCACCTCCACTTCGACCGGCTCTGTGCTTCTCGCGTCCAACAGGTTCCTGTAGCCTTCACAAGGTCGTCGATCCACCTTGTGGGAGGCCTTCCAGCGCTACGTCTTCCGGTGCGCGGTCGCTACTCCAGAACCTTCCAGCCCCTTCGACTATCTGTTCTGTGAGCAATGTGCCCTGCCCACTGCCCAATCTCAAATACTCACTGGATGATAAAAAATCAAATCTACAATCCAAAACCATTGTAAACCACGACAATTTCATCTAATACATAAATGTACAAAACCTTACCAATTTATCGTTTTGTATTAAACGATTTTATTCGAGTTTTTTTCGACTAAATAAGCCTATAAAGTACAAACGTCTAGCGCAGTATCGTGTACCATCAGGAGATTAAGTTATAAATCACTTGGCTTAATGGATCGGCTTAGATAAGGTTAAATACTTAGATTTTATTTTTTGTCTGACGGTATTGAATTTTTGAGGCGAGCAGGACACGTATTTTAAGTTTGTAATTATGTTATGTAGACTTTACTACAGTATGATAGTAGTTCAAGTATAATTAGGTCAGGGTTTTCTGAAAATACTGTGAGTTGAAAGAAACACAAAAACAAACATCAGAAATGCCATCTCCACTATAATATAATAATACTACTTTCGTTACTTACGGCCAAACAAACAACAAACAATGAAATAAACAAAATACACTCTTAAAATCATTATTACTGAAAGCTGGTTACACGGACAGGGAACCATTTTATTGTTTACAACCTTTGTTCCATATCATTGTATCCACCGTATGGGTACAAAACACAATATCCAATTTATTTTACCAAAACAAAGTAAACTTTTGGTCATAACCAAACCAAGCTAATCTACACAAGTCTCGCAAATATGTATACAGCAATAATTCAATAACGAGGTAAACAAATCTAAAAGTTCAACTTCGAGAGCACGTGTTAGAAATAAGGATGTAGTTGAAAATGCGACTTGGGGCAGTCTGTACTACATCAGTAGAAAACCAAATGCTACTTCTCATTCTCAAGCATCCAAAATGTCAACCCCAGATGCTCCAGAAATTGGCAATATTCTACACGAATTTGATGTCATTGTGCTGCGCTATACGGACAATATAGTTTCGTTTAAGCCCCTGTACGAACCGGGAGCGTTGCTTGTAAAATATAAAATTAATGGGTGCTAGGAAACACTTGGTGCAGACTATATACGAGAATATTATATTGTGGAAATATAGTGAAGCTTCTAGTAGCTTATACTGTTTTATGTGGCATATGCTTTGTTGAAACTATCTAGGTTTTATTTTGAGATCTATCATAAGTCGGCTTCCTCTTCTTCTTTCTAGAAATCTGCATCTCATCGTCATAAACAGCCTATAATTTTCCCACTGCTGGGACACAGGCTCTTCTCGGTGAGAAGGAACATCTAGAGCTCAGGCTTTTCTCGGTGAGAAGGAGCATCTATTCTAATCTGCATCTATTGACCTATTATTTAAGTCATACTTCGATTGATTTCGATATTGTATGTAAAGATAACTAACTATTTACACAAGGTACTAATTTAAATGACTAATTAAAAAAATAAATACAAAAACAAAAGGACACTAAGCCGTCGAACCACTCATCCGGAAACGTGCCTAGAAAACTGCCAGCATTGCCTCATTGAAAGGCAATGCTAATTCGTGACTAATTTTATTTATTTATTTAAACTTTTCGCACAAAAAGGTACAAAGGCGGACTTAATGCCTTAGGCATTCTCTACCAGTCAACCAAGGGTGGTGAAGAGATTAGATGGCAGGTGCTTTGGTTGAGAGGGACAATAATAAAAAATAAAAAAAAACTCTTAAAACTAGGTACACAAATACATAAATAGGTTATATACACATACATACTATTACTATAATATATACTTATAATATATATATATATATACAAAATCAAGGGAGAGATGTGTTGAGATGACTCTACGCAATTTAAAAAAAAAAATGTTTTGAAAATAACTCTGCAATTTCCGCTTAAATGCGTACCGACTGGTGGCCGTCCTGATATCAAGAGGAAGCGCATTCCAAAGAAGAATGGACTGAATATGAAAAGAAGAACGAAAGTCATTTTATATTTTACTTAAGAAATTATTATTTTAATAATTAAGTAACGGGTACACAGTAGGTACTTAGGATGGATTAAATTTAGGAGTCTCCCAAAACAGGCTTTACTTGCTTAAAGGGAGGCTCCAATCAGTAATTTGTTCTTGTAAATTATGTTGGAGAAATAAATGATTTTTGATTTGATTGATTTTGAAGCGAGTAAAGTATTAGATAAATATTATTTGAAAACTCATTCAACTTTATCAAATTATTCATGCCAATATAATATTTTCATAACATTAATGATCAGAACTAATATAAAAGTGTTTACGTTGTCCGTCGATCGTGAAGTGCGAATGTAAAGAATAATAAATGGTATAATTTAAATGATATTGTTTTTAATGTTTATAGTTTCGATGCGTTGTGTTCATTGTTTGTAATGAAATTCGAATGATATGTGACGATAAACAGTATCAATGGGTATAAAATATTTCCGTTATATGAACTAACACTAGCACTTAGTGACGGCCACAACGCCATCTACTGGCTAACATATTAAACCAATCGAAGTGACGACAGCGCGGCGCCCGTTAAAAGGGCAAGCAAAATAGTACGACATTAGCGTTGCGCGCGGATTTTCATTTTGTGACACGCCGACCATCTCATGCAAACTCTAAGCGCTAAGTAATAACTTATAGGAAAAAGAAGCCCACTATTGAATAAACGATCATTAGACGCCATTCATAAGAAGCCTTGTATCTAATTCTAAACAACGGTGCTGTCACGACGATGACCTGACCCACAGTGCTAAAAAAAGTATTTTTATATAACATATTGAAGCAGAAAAAGTCACTTCCGTCAGCATATTATAAAAAAATTACAAACGATTTTCTGACAGTTGCTCTTGGAAAAATCCAAGTTAACAGTATTAAATAAAAGCTGAGCGTAATCGAAAAAAAAATTGTATTATTATTTCTTACTTTCCAACAAAAGCAGATTTTTTGAACTATCATAAGATTGAGTAAAGAAAAAGAAATTAATTGAACGATTTCAAGGAGCATACATATAATTTATAACAGCAAAAGATATACTCTTGTATACACTAGTGAAAATATTTGAGTAACAATACAGATTCTTTTTCAAAAGGGTACACGTCTTAATCAATCTTTCAATTCCATTGCAATATATAATTTTATTAAAACACCTTTCTTTTGTTTCAGAGCAACAATGACCTGAACGAAACGAAATCTTTTATAAAATGAAGAAGTAACAACAATCGAAGATGCGTAATGAAATCTCGCTCCAAAAGTTTAGAGACGAGACGGTAAGGAAGAAAATGAACGAGAACGTTTCACTAAAATGTGTTCTATTAGAAAGTTTATAAAGGAGTTGTAATAATGTGCGAAGATAAAGAAGCTGTGGAATATACCGCGTGTAAGGTACGCGGCCGGATTGTCAGTGAAACGGAGATAAAACGAGCGAGATAAAGGTAAGGATGACAGATTGTGTCCTATTATGCTAGATTTTATACACACTGACGGTGTATTATATGTTAAAGCTACAGTTTCAATGTCTAGACTAACATGTAACGTTAATGTTATGTTAGTGAATATGGCAACCATAGGGCCTGCACCCTAATTGTGTAACACACTTTTAATCACATCCCGAGAGTATTCTAGGATATTGATAAAATCGATTGCAGTTTTGAAAATTTTGTCTGGTCTACAACGGAATTAACGCAAAGAACTTGGGTGAATTTACTGTCAAAATTAAACCCATTGCGATCAATTATCATTTTATGTGTGTTACCAATTACTCATATTCATTTATTTGCGTTCCACAAGGTATAAATAGATGTTAATAAAAAGCTTAGAACTAAGAGCCGTTATAGACCCTGTCAGGATACAGCAAAAATCATTCGTTTGATACATAATAATAATAATTTATTTATTTGTATAGAATGCAGGTGTTACAATAATGGTGTTAGTTTTATACTCCCAGTACATTCTGCCTGTTGGCATACAAAAAATATAGTGGTTAACTTACAGATAATTTGGAATCTAGGCACTTAAATTCAAAATGAGATCATGAATCAGCTAAGTTTAAAATTATTTACATAATAAATGAGATAAAGTGAAGCAAATATTACAATACATCATTTATAAAATCGGTAACAGAGTAATAACATTTCTATGTCAGCAACGACGATAGGAGTTTCTTGAATTTTATTAAGGGCTGATCCTTAATACAATTTGGCAATTTAATAATTCATAAATAAATAATTTTTTTTTTTTTTTTTTAATAATGTATTTTTTAAGCAAAGCAGTGTTATATCTACCAGTACACAATAGACTCTGATATTTTGATCTCATGGCAGTAGTTCGCATTCTCGTATCATTCAATGCAGGAAATAGAAGCACGAAAATAAAATCAGTTGATCCATAGATTTATGTTCACATAACTCGACATAATGTATGGATCAATTGATTTTTCTTTTTCACGATTTCAGGGTTGATCCCGTAGTAATTCATAATAATGAGCATAATGACCCCTTTTAAGTATTAAAACAATCAAAATTTAACGGTGTAGCACTCCGCAGTAGTCCGCAGGACTAGATGCTAGATCATAGCAATAACAGACATCCATTTTAATTTTATGTTCTCCTAGAATCATGTTCTTCGCTTAGGGCCCGAAATAATAATAATTTCCAAAAGGTAGCAGCAGAGGTTTCTAGGAGTTTGATAGAAAAATAAATAGGTACAAAAAACATTGAAAACCGGCGAACCATTAAAGAAAAATTCAGCAACCATCGGTTTCTTTTATTTATATTCTAGCTTTTTGCTTTTCGACTAAAAGAACTCATAATTCCGCAGTTTTGTCTTAAAGAAGTGAAGATTTTACGAGAAAATTATAAGCAGCCACGCAAATATTCACTTTTTATTTAGTCGTCATTTTTAATTTCTCGGTTTGTTCTTATATTGCTTACTTATCTTTCTCGTACCTTTTTGCGTTTAGAGGAACGGAATTTAGCGTGTTCAATCTAAATAATATAGTTTTGCTCCGAGCTATGAGCAAATAGCTTTTTTCGTTAGGCGTTTGTGGCATATCAGATCTTATTTTCCTGGACTCTGTAATATTGTTTGTTAACTACAAACTTACATTATACCATGCCTTTATCATGTTTCATTCGTGGTTATATTATTTTGTGTTGATGTTTAATGAATTTCTTATGACTACAATACTATCATTGATTTTAATATTCGTAATGCATAATGCTGGCACTATTTTATTCCGGATAGCTCAAAATTACAATAACGGATAGTTTAATAATATATTTATTATATTACCAAAATTGCAGGGGAATCCGTACGAAACTGCATACGCTATATATGAATATCCTTGCTAATTCTTATGACGTAATAATCTTGACCGAGACTTGGCTAACACCCGATTTGGCTGACAGCGAGTTTATCGATGAACGGTATACTGTACACCGATGTGACAGAGAGCGTGCTGCCACCAAAAGGAAAGACGGAGGTGGCGTTCTTGTCGCTGTGTTAAAAGGACTGCGCTCAGTAAGATTACTTCCATGTTCCTCTGTACATACGCATATTAAGCACATACTAATACAGTTGCCATGCTCGGGTCGAGGTGAAAATTTAGTTATTGCTGCAGTTTATATGCCACCTAAAACGCCTGAAAGTATATATGTTGATTATTTCGATTTATTACAATCCCAACTTGGGCATAATAATCTTGCCCATTTTTATCTTTTAGGAGACTATAATTTACCCGAAACTGACTGGGTCACGTGCACCGCAGGTACCTCACAAACTGCTCTTACTTGTAGAGGGAATTCTCCTACAGGTATCCACTTATGTCAGTTCATGTCCTTTCTCGGCGCTCGTCAATTTAATAACGCAAGGAATCTGAATGGGAGAATATTGGATTTGGTCATTAGTAATGACGACTGCACTACATACTCGCCCACGGATTATTTACTGCAGTTAGATAACCTTCATCGCCCATTTTGTGTGATGATATCTGTTTCATTACCCAGTTGTTCAATGGTTCGCAACACAATTAAAAAATATATTTATTTTAAGGCCAATTATGATAGCATTAACCGTGACTTAAAAGAAATAAACTGGGATGACACGTTTTTAAATGATCAATCACCTGACGAGTATTTAAGCACGTTTTATAACACTATTTTTGGCATAATAAGAAAACATGTACCTTTGGTTAGTACTAGGTCTTTGAAGTATCCTGTATGGTTTTTTTTTAAATCTCTGATACACATATATAAAAACAAATCCAAAGCATGGGTTAAATGGAAAATGTACAAGAATTTATCGGACTATGAGCAGTTTAAACTATACCGCACGAGATTTCAGTCTGACTGCAAAGAATCGTATAGAAAATACATTAACTCTGTAGAGGATGGTATTCGGGACAACATTAAACACTTCTGGACGTTCATTTCCAAACAAAAATCCAGTACAGGAATTCCTTCCACCATGAAATATAAAAATCAGCCTTCTAATAACCCCGAAGACATTTGCAATATTTTTTCTGACATTTTTCATTCGGTATATGAACCATCTACCTTAACAAATGTACCGCCCTCGCATACCAACTGCTCCCCTACCTGCTCACTTATAAGTGACATTGAATTTTCAGTGGCTGATGTACTTAGGGGGCTCGAGTCATTAGACCCTTCAAAAGGACCTGGACCAGATAGTTTAGTAATCTTTATTAAGAAGACTGCCTCTAATCTCTGTACACCTTTGCATATCCTTATGAATTTATCCATTTCAAAGGGGATATTTCCACAAGCTTGGAAACTCGCAAACATAACCCCTGTCTACAAGTCAGGACCTAAGTCTGATGTTGAGAACTATCGACTAATTTCTATATTGTCGGCTTTGTCAAAGGTTTTTGAGAGATTAGTACATGATAAAGTGTACCCTCTACTTCACAGCGTTTTATTACCACAGCAACATGGTTTTGTCAAAAGGAGATCAACCGCGACAAACCTGGTGACTTTCGCAGATTATTTGTTTAACAATTTGGATGCCCGTGTTCAAACCGATACCATATATACTGATTTCAAGAAGGCCTTTGACAAAGTCGACCATGAACTGCTTTTACAGAAAATTGCGTTTAATAAGATACGTGGGGACCTGTTGAGATGGTTTTATTCATATGTTTGCAACAGAACTCAGAGAGTTGTAATAAATGGTTTTTGTTCTTCCACTGTAGATGTTACTTCTAGAGTACCGCAGGGTTCCATTTTGGGACCTCTCCTTTTCATTTTATTCATCAATGACGTCGACAAATGTTTTACAAGCTCAAAATTACTGTTGTATGCTGACGACATTAAAATATTTAGGTCTATTAAAAGCCACCATGATTGCTCTCTCTTACAGGAAGACTTAGATGCGTTTTCGGCATACTGTACACGCAATAAGCTTCAACTTAGTGTATCCAAGTGTTATGTCATTAGTTTTACCAAAAATAAAAACATTTTTATATATCCCTACACCTTAAAAAACGAAAATCTAAAAAGAGAAACCCTGGTCCGTGATCTTGGAGTTCTGTTGGATGACAAACTCCATTTAGATTCCCATATCGACAAAATTGTTAATAATGCTTTCCGTATGTTCGGTTTTATCATGAGAACGGCTACAGTATTTACCCGGTCCTCTACCTATTTGTATTTGTATCGGTCGTTAGTTCGCTCTCAGCTAGAGTATGCTGTTTCGGTATGGAATCCCCACTATGGTAAATATTCCGATATGATCGAAAAAGTACAAAGAAAATTTTTAAAGGCCATGCATTTTCGTTGCCATCGTACCTATGCACCCTACAATGATCTATTGCAGAAGTATAACCTGCAAAGTTTAAAGTCTAGACGAATTATGTTGGAAACAATGTTCTTGTTTGATCTGTGCAATACTTATGACTGTATTGATACTCGCAACAAAATCAGCTACGTAGTACCCAGAACAACGGTATGCCGTGGGATGCGCGCAAGGCCTCTATTTGCAGTAAGTTCCTGTCGCACAAACGCGGGCTTGCGAGCACCCCTACGTCGTCTTACCAACCAGTACAATAAGATCTTTGAAGACATCGACTTCTTCTTCGTCTCTGCTCAAAAATTTAGAAATCTTACCAAGAAAATAATTTTAGAATATAACAGTTAATTTAGTTAGTTACTTTAATATTTGCTCATTCTCTCTCTCTTTCTCTGTTGTTTGCATGCCTGTCTATGTTTAAGTTCACTTTTAACTACTTTTTTGTTTTAAAATCTTAGAATAGCGCACTGTTATATATAACTTTTAATATGTTGTGGAAAATGTCGTAGGTTATACATTTATAAACCTTGTACATTTATATCTTAGTGTAATATTTTAATGTATAATTGTTTATTTTCCCGAATAAATAAAATAAAAAATAAATAGCTCCTTTGCATCTTTTGTTAGCCTTTTGCAGCTTTGCTGTTAATGTTAATTTCTTATTCAATAAAAATTAATCAACTTAACCTATTGTAGTCCACTACTGGACACACACCTATTCCAGGCTGCGCCTCTACACTCTCTCCTCCGCCTTCCGCATCCGTCTGTCCCAGGCTCCTTCTAAAGGTTGTCGGTCCATTTAGCTGGAGGACGTCTCCCACTACGCTTGCCGATACACGGTCTTCACTCCAGGACTCGTCTACTCAACCGGCCATTGGTCCTTCGACATACATGGCCAGTCCACTGCCACTTCAGCTTGCTTACTCTGTAAGCTATGTCGGTAACTGTGGTTCTTTTCCAGATAGTGTTATTTCTGATTATTAGCACTATATCGGTTTTTTAAGGTCACCAATTCACAAGAAGTGTAGCATAACACGGTTGCCTTGAATTTATAGGTTTTCTACCGATTACCATTCATTCATTCATTCATTCATTTCTAAGTAAACCGATTACCAGACCCGAAGTACCATTACTACATTATACGAGAACGTGTAAGCTACGACACCCATTTAAGATGGCAAAAAAATAGTTGATCCCCTTAACGTTTTACTAAAACTAGGCTGAAATGATTCAGCTCCCATATCGATCTAAGAATTTATGAGTCTGCCTACAATCATAAATTTTGAGATCAAAGGAAATCTTAGCTGACAAACGTACGAGTGAGCTTACAATAGAATATATTTGGATGGAAAAGAATATTTCAATTTGTTAGATAAACCCTTCACGTGTGTGTGGATTATGTAAATCTGAACATGCTTTTTAGGATTCACTAACTGGTCCTATTTATTTAGGCTTAGGCTGCTTCGTTGGTCTAGTGGCCGTAAGCGCTACTGCTCAGCATGAGGTCCTGGGTTCAATTCCCGAGTCGGGCAACGGTTCATTAGCTTTTTCCATCTGGAATTTCTCAGTAGCAGCCTGGAGCAAGACTCGGTTCATGGCAATAGGCTTGCCCCCTGTTATACGGACTTAAACTGGCAAAATCTGCCTAACTCTGACTAACCCTTCGGGAAATACAGGTGTGATGTTATATTAATATTTTGCATGACTAACTTTTAGATTTCACTTGTCAAGTTCTAATTTCATTGGTTTTTTTTTTAAATTTATTTATTCAGGGACAATAAACAGCTACAATATGTGTTGGAACAGAGGAAAGATAAATTCTCAAAATATCAGAGGGGCAATTCTTGTAATTTTAACAACGTTCACAGTCTGGTCTCAGTCTTAATCTGTCAAAAAATACTTCTAATTTCCCAATACTTTGACAAGTCTTTGACATTTGTTTGTCGCCGAGATGAGACTGCAACTAGATTTTGAACGTTTGAAATTACGAGAATTGGCCTTCAGATATCGGACAGTCGAAATCAAAATATTTATAATAATATTATAAAAGAAACCTAGCCAGTTTTTGCAGCAATTAGATTACATATTGCACATTTTGCATTAAAATACTGTTTGGTTTTCCTATATTATACTAACAATATTGCAGCCCACTACATTATCAAGAAAATAAAAAAATATGAAAATGAATGCCACTAGATAGGCAATAAATAATTACATCACATTGATAATAAATAATTAAGTATCTATCTACTATCCAAAACTTAAGTTTCTTATACTATCTAGTTTTTTCATTTGCCCCATGTTAAATGGGGAAAATAATTCAACTGTCATGTGTATCACCCACTCTTTGACACCTGTATGGAATGGCGGTAACAGGGCAAATTGACGCAGGGTTTCATTCCTTAACAATTCATTTCTCATTTCCTTTTCGACCGTCCTCATTTTCTTTTCGTCTCTTTATTTTCTTCATATTGGAAAAAATTGAATAATATTTTGAGCATCTTCACTTTGTCATTATCTGCCCAGCCTTTTCCCAACTATGTTGTGGTCGGGTTGCAGTCTAACTGGATGCTGCTGGAAACCAGTATTTTACATGGAGCGACTGTCTATCTGCCTTCCACAACCCAGTCACCGGGTAAAACGATACCCTGTAGTTGGTTACGACTGTCAAAGATCTAGAATTGACAGCCGGGACCAACGGTTTAACATGCTTTCTGAGGCACGGAGGGGTCTTGATATATAATGGATGGTCACCCATCCACTGACCGGGCTCGGCTAAGCTTAACCGTGGATCGAACCGTGCTGCTGTTATTATTAAGCCCTTGTCCTTTTGTTTAAGCTGCATATCAGGAAACATTTACATCGCCCGAATGCTGGTTGTCTTTACCATCCGACATCCATTTACAATTTCACAATGGCTCAATATTCTCCCATCATTAATTACTAAAAGACTTTCCTACCGTTCCAATTCACGTTTCATCGAATAAATTCTTTATAACTTTCAACTGAATGGAACGTTATTCAAAAGCATTTAACAATGTTTCGTAACTTGCACAATCAACGAAGTTATTTCGGTAAACGTTATAATAAAGGTAAAATTGATCGTTTAATCTGACTAATTGCGATTGTTACTTTCCTTTATAATGTGAAGGTAGACTTATAAATAAATTATACTTATGTGAAATTTAAAACTTATATATTTACATATCTTTTTTGTTAAACAAAATAGTGCTTTATTAGCCGTTAAGGCCTCCTACTCTCTTTCCACCTCTCTCTGTCCAGAGTTGCCATGGACCAATCTTTATTAAAGGAGTCCAGCTCATCCCGCCGTCTCCATCTGGGCCTGCCGCGATGTCGCTTATCATTAAGCGGGCCCCGAACAAAATATTCATAACAATAAAGTTTATTCATCAAAAATAAAAAATACAATGTGACGGATTCGGTGAGCCACAAACTAAGCATCGCTTGTGTATTATAGCGCTGAAATATTACACAAAATATCATAAACAAACAAAATAATATATGTAAGAATTATTATTTCGTTTGACAAAAAGATCCGCCATGCTTAGTTAATGATGACTATTAAGATTTATTTCTAAAATAAATTCTAATTTTATTTTATTCCACGGGCCCCGTGTGGTGAACACTGCCTTCTTACTGTAAAGGAAAGAAGATCTTTGCCCAGCAGTGAGACAGTATTACGGGTGTAAACAGGCAAGTCACAAAGCCGAGAGTCACTTGTACTCCCCGTCATTGTAATCATTATTTTGTACTAGACCATACCTGGGAACCTTCTGGTTACGGAGATATTGAAGATCAAAATTTCAACTTTTACTGACGTTTTTTTACGAAAACAATTTTTAATGTTATAACACAACTATAAATAACCCCACGACCCCTGTACCGTTGCATGCAGCCACATACGCACAATGTTTTACGTGTGTTAAGGTGTGTCTAGACCTGGCGAATGCGCCACTCGCGAGCCGCTCGCGAACTGCGCGCGTGTTGCTCGCGTGCGGTTACAGCTGGAAAGGCTCGAGTGGGGCGCGCGTGCAGTGCGCGCGCAGCTCGTGCGCACATAGCTTCTTTCGCGTTTGAATTATGAGCCTCAGTTGTGAATTTACTTCCGAAGATGTCGGACCATGCGACTGCCGTTAGCATAATTGCTGCAGCATCGGCTATTTTATTACTGACAAAAACTAAAAGTAAAAACAGAAGACGTTGGTGGCAGGTTCCGTTTTTTAAAATAAGACGCGGGTGGGGCGAGTGAGGTGCACCGCGGGGAGCACGTGCGCACCTCTTGCGCCGCTGGAGTACGGCGCGTAGCTTAAGCGCGAACGGCGCGCAGACGGCGCAGGGGCTGCGAACATAAAATACCGTCTATAGGGGGAGGTGCCCATTTAACATCATGTGGGCCATCGTTTTGTTTACCATCATCATCATCGCAGCTGAACTACGGTTGCCACGGTTGGTCTGTGGATGGGTGACCATCTTTACATACCAAGACCTCTCCGTGCATCGGAAAGCACGTTAAACTGTTGGTCCCGGCTGTCATTCGGGGGTTTTTGACAGTCGTTACGGGTAGTCAGAATCCCGAAAGTCTGACAACCAGTCTTACCAAGGGGTATCGTATTACCCAGTAACTGGATTGTGGAGGTCAGATAGGCAGTCATTCCTTGGAACGACTGCCTATCTGACCTCCACAATCAGTCCAGTCCAGTCTAACCGGATTCAGCTGAATACCAGTATTTTACACGTAAAATACTGGTATTCAGCTGAATCCGGTTAGACTGGAAGCCGACCCCAACATAGTTGGGAAAAGGCTAGGCAGATGATGATGATCATCGCAGTTGAACTTTAGATGTACCTACAGACGCCAGCACATCAAGCTACCCGAAACTGTCAAATTTTCCCAATCAACTTTGAACCTTAATGCTATTATCGATAAAGTTGAAAATCTATTAAAGAAATTTGACAGATTGTAGTAGCTTGATATGCTGGCATCTGTACATTGCTAGACATAGACTCTCCAAGCACCACCACATTGACCGCTCCTGTGATTCTCGCAACTAACGGCTATGTGCCATCCAATAATATAAAAAAAAAATTATACAGAAATTCTTTTCCCCAGGCCACCCCATATGGATCGCGAAAATTTAACCCACCACGCGGCACTGAACGCGACGGTCAACGCGACTGGCAACGGCACAGTCGCGGGGACCGAAGATGATGACCTGACACAGAGCATATTCTTCAAGCTGAGGATGTCGGTGTTGCTGCTCATCGTAATCATGGCGGTGCTCGGCAATATGCTTGTCATCGTCAGTGTTATGAGGCACAGGTACGTCATTTATTTATTGCATATACTCACGCGTTCTTCCAATGGGGGTAAGCCGAATCTACAGAACAGCACTTGATATATCAACATCATAAAATCCAATTAGTTAGTTATTACATACACGACTGGAGCACTAGTGTTAGTACACCCTAAATAATTGTTAGTTACAAAATTCGTAAAACTATATTAGATTACACTACAAACTAAGATTAAAAAACAATGAGATCCAGTTGCTAAAAAATAACTACGATCCTCACATACCTACTCCTTTTGCTTCATTTACGTTTATACATCTGCTCATACACGCGCCTGACCTTTCTAAAGAATGAAAAAGTATTTGCGACTCGTACAGAAAGATCACAAGCTAAACTAAAAACAGTCAAAAAAAAAAACAAGTTAATTAAAAAAAATTTGGTAACAAAAAGAAAAATGAAACAGAAAGTCTTATACGAGGCCAAAAGGCTCGTATCCCAGCATGATGCTTCGACTTTAAAAAAATAAATATCGTATTGCTGATATTCTGATAGGGCTCGCTGTGATGTCACGGGCAATTTATTACAGTAATAAATAAATAATAAAATAGATATAATTATGTAAAATGTTAGGAAATAAAATAAATAATTCATTTTTAACCCGCGCCAGATGTACCTAACCTCATTACTTACATTACCCATAAGGTCACTATTTGTATGTCCTTCTAGGACGTCCCTCCCGACCTTTTCACTCACATCTGCCTAGTTACTAATTCTTTTGTATTGTCAAACTTTGTTTTTAATTTGTCTTGCCAGACACATTGTTTTTGTTCAGCAGATCCAACAATACCAAAACACGAAAAATTTCAACTCTTGAAATAAAATGTTGTAGCAAAATAATGCTAAAGTAACTTTAAGTGCTATAAAAGGAAACATTAATAACAAAACATTGTTTTTATACTAGTGAACTAAAAGAAAAAAGATACACCCAGACAGGCGTAACATAAAAGATATTTCATGAGCCTTAACTTTGACATCTACGGTACTAAAAATTCACTTAACGATTGATGAAAGTCTATATATAGGTTACCAATACCCTTTATGGAATAAAACATTAATATTCATGTAAAATATTGTTAACGAGAGTATAAAATATAATAGTTTTAATATTGGATACGTTATTAATGAATGTGTGGGTTTTGATTTCAATTTTACATAGCTAAAATTAATTTTACCTATGTCTGACCACGGCTGTCATTCACCTTTGACAGAAGCCTAAAAGTTTGACGACCAGTCTTACCAAGGGGTATCGTGTAACTGGGTCATGAAGGTCATATAGGCAGTCGCTCCTTGTAAAATACTGGTATTCAGCTGCATCTGGTTAGACTTAGAAGTATGTAGATTGATTGTTTTTTTTTGTTTGGCTGACCTTATTGAATTTAAAAAATTATATTATTGTTATTTTCCAATTTGGATGTTTTTTTTTTATGTATGTTCGGCCATAACTCCGTCATATATAGATGGATTTGCAAAATATTTTTTTATTGGATAAGGTGTCTCAGGGGCATATAAATTTGATTAACTTTACTTGAGCAGTATTTGACTTAGCTTTATTAATACGATTTTTTTCCATTTCGTTTATAGTGATGATGTTTTGATAACTTCTTGTCACAGATATTTACATAGCAAGTAGTGTTTAATGAATCTGTGTGGATAAGTACAACTAAAACGTGAAAAATAAAAACATTTTTACAAAAAAAAAAAAAAAAAAGTGACTCCAAAAAAGGTTTTTTTAAAGCCTACTCATTCAACACATAGTTTGTGAAATTAAAAATAAATATCTTAACCACCCCAGCTTTTAAAATCAATTACTTATCCAAACCGACCCTTTTTATAATAGTCCAAAAAAACCTGAACCATCTCCAAGATGATTGCTAGCCATTGACCAGAAAAATTAAGAGAGTCAGCTTAATTTTATCATTAATTAAACGAATCTTTTAACATTCCTTCACTAAACGAAAGTTTTACAAATTAAGTTAACAAGTCCAATTTAAGGATAGTCCGTTAGGTATAATAATTGTACTATCAAAGTATAATTAAGTTACTGTTAAAGTCTTTAACAAAGTGGGGTCATCTCACACTGGCGACGTGATTCGAATTTGCAAATTATTAAGAAATTTTGGAAGTTAATTTAATCATTTTTAACGCTTCGTACAATCGTGGATCCACGCAAGACCCAATGGCTTTTTAATTGTTTCTGTAATTACGGCTTTCAACTGGTTAATGACGATTTGATGAATGTTCCATTTGCTCGAAATTGCTTGAATACAGTAAATTTAAAAGCAGCTCAATCAAACTGCCTAGCCCATTCCCAACTAATTTGGGGTCGGCTTCCAGTCTAACCGGATGCAGCTGATTATCAGTATTTTACATTTAGCGACTGCTTATCTGACCTCCACAACCCAGTTACTGGGTAACACGATACTCTTTGGTAGGACTGTTTGTCAGAATTCTAGGTTGTGACTACTAGTAACAACTGTCAAAGATTTAAGAATGATAGCTGGGACCAACAAGCTTTCCGAGGCACGAAGAGGTTTCGATTTCAAAGCGGCTAATAAAAATCATGTTGAAGGTGATCCAAACATCGAATGAGGCCGATAACATAGATAACCTTATAATTATCTACCCATGTATAGACTTCAGCACATCAAGTTACTACAATCTGTCAACTTTAATAAATTTTCAATTTTATCGCTAAAGCATTAGGTTCAACGTTGATTGGGAAAATTTGACAGTTTCGGGTAGCTTGATGTTCTGGCGTCTGTAGATAAAAAAGAACCAATAAACTTGGTTCTACCGACAATGCATAACATAAATTCTAAGAGATCGTTTAGAGATTCTGTATTACTAAACGATGGACGAACTTGCGATGTTGGTGTCAGCTTGAGAAAACTGTTATTAGTTCTTAAAACTTCAGTCAAATTGAAACTTTCGGAAACAGAACTCCTTTTTGATGAATCTCTAAAATATATAGTGGTTCTTTTTTTTACTTTTGATGCAGAACAGGTTGGATATATTTTTGCATACAAATCGGATAATATAATTTAAGGTACCGTTGTAAGCCTTGTAGACTGTAGATATGTAGACCATTTTCTATTTGATTAAATACATGGTACTTGATGACAGGCCTACACTGTTTTCCCATGTCTATAAACACGGTCATTGGAAAACATTGTAAAAGCCAATTATTCTTAAAAGAGTAACCGTGGAGTTTCTTGCCGACTCTTCTCCATAGGAAACGACCAATAATTGGAACCGTGCACCTAGTTTCTGACGTTTCATAAGTGGGATCCCTTCTTTTCGCATAATATTCTTTTTCCTAATATACCTTGGCATAACGATTTTGGTATAATTTGTTTTGCCATAATAATACTTTGCCATATTTTTTTTATCTTGAAGGCTAATTTGTTTTGGCTTCAATTTAATTCGCACAATGTTACTAGGCCTAATAACTATTAGCATAATAGTATTTAGGCATACAATTATTATGTATGTTTCCTGATATTTACTACTATTATTGAATCATATGGGTTAGGTTAGGTTAGACCAGTGACCATTAACGCGCCAGATCCCCTCTATCGTTGGTGTTGTGGGTTGTGGTTTGGGTTATAATAACAGTATGATGTTTCCTGATATTTACCTATGCATTACAGAATTTCGATTTTTTTTAAGGATTTAGTTACAACTTAGCAAATACCGTCCACATAGAAAAATAAAAAAATGATTTGTTCTACCTAATGTAAAGTGGCTACAAATTTCATTAGAGCAATATTGTATAAAAATGTGTATTAGTGAAGTAAATATATTAAAAAAATTTATTAGTTAAAAATTAAATTAAAATAAAAATTATTATTTATTATTATTTAAATTTATTAATTTTTTTTTATTTTTTTTTATCTTTATTATTATTATTATTATTCCATTTTAGATGCTTATTTTGTTATGCATATAAAAAATATGTTTAATATCATTATGTGTAAATAAATTTATGCTTAAGAATGTTATGCTTAATCATTATTATGATTAGAGAAATTATGCTTAAAACATTATGCGTAAACTGTTATGCGTAAATAATGTTATGCGAAAATATAATAAGGCAAATCAAAAGTATACCAAGTTATATTAGGTCTTAAAATTTTATGCAAATGGATAGGGAACCTTCATAAGTGCTCATGTAGGTGCAATAAATTTTGATTTTGATTTTGTAGAACCGTGAGTAGTAATAAGTTGAAATGCAGAAAGGCAACTAGGAAAGTATAAGCTTACAAAAAAAGAACTCCCGAACTCAGTCTCCGTAAAATATTACTACAATATCTACATTCACGAGCTAGTTTCAGTAAAACCAACTACTAACATAATATAACCCTTAAAATGCCTCCCACGCCACTAGTGTGAACAGGGCCTGTTAGAACTTTCGTCCAAGCAATCAAAAGTTCCTTCGCCTCTTTCTGCTTAACATCAGTTTATTCTGATAAAGTACCAGTCGCCGGAATGGTTGGACAAATGACTTTATTATTCTCGGACATTTGACCCGAGGCTTTCGAAGTAAGATATTTTAGTATTTGGGTTATTTTTTCCATTTATATCTCGTCTATACCAAAAAAACTTTAGCAAAAGAGTTTGTAGTTGATAAAATCCATCAGTAAATCAAGATTTTGTGTTTCAAAGCCGTTTTATTCATGGAACATCGTTTGTTGTGTGGGCTACATTAAAGAATGGGTCGCCATGTTTCTTCTCATGGGTCTTATAAGAACGGAGTATGCCTTATGAATAGGCAGCAGGCGCATTACCTTCATTTGTTTCTTATGACCCTCATGAGTTATAAATGGGACAGCTGTTCTATTTTCTCTCTCAGCATTCAAAAAAACAACGTTTATTTAAAAACATACCAAATTTTCCTACAATTTGTATTTAAATCTGTGTATTTAAATGTCTGTATTTCTAGGTTTACCTTAGTCATCATCTTCCTGCCCTTATCCCATGTTACTTGGGGTCGGCGCAACACGTTTTCTTCTTCCATTCTCCCCTGTCAACCGTCACGCTATCATTCACTCCTTTCTCTTTCATATCATTCCTCACACAATCCATCCACCTTTTCTTCGGCCTTCCTCTCCCTCTCCATCCATCAACATGTATATTCATCACTCTTTTAGTCACATGCGTTTCGTCCCTTCTCATCACATGCCCATACCAAGCCAAACGATTTCCTTTCAACTTTTCTGTCATTGGCGCCACTTTCAAACTTCCCCTTATATACTCATTTCTTACTTTATCCACTTTCAAACTTCCCCTTATATACTCATTTCTTACTTTATCCACTTTCAAACTTCCCCTTATATACTCATTTCTTACTTTATCCACTTTCAAACTTCCCCTTATATACTCATTTCTTACTTTATCCACTTTCAAACTTCCCCTTATATACTCATTTCTTACTTTATCCACTTTCAAACTTCCCCTTATATACTCATTTCTTACTTTATCCATTTTCTAGGTTTACCTTAGTATACCCACAATTTTCCACTTATGTTAAAGTCCCATGTTATAAAGGGCGAAGCTATTGCTATCAACCGGGCACAAATTCAGACAACGGGCTGCTACTTAGAAATTCCTAATCCTAAAACCCACTCAACTTGGGAATCGAATCCAGGACCTTATGCTCAGTAGTAGAGCTTGCGACCACTAAACGAACACGGCAATCTGTTTTTAAAATAATCTGTATCTTTAAAAAGTCCGGTTCCTTGGTTTTAAATGAATTGTTTTACTAATCTGTTGTACACACATACATAACATACATACTCAGCCCCCACTGCGTGCTGTGTTCCCACTGCTGGGACACAGGCCTCCTCTCTGAGGGATTGGGCTGTACATGTCTTCGAATTTTTGGTTCTAGGACATGCCGGTTTTGCTCACGATGTTTTCCTTCACCGATAGCTGTGAATCAATCAATCAATTTGTTGTAGTACTAGATTATAACGGTAAAAAAAAATCTGTTCATGATTTCTTAGAACACTGCTTTATCTATATCTTATGCTACATGATACCGATGCTTTTGAAACATGGCATTTCCTTTCATGCACTAACATAATCTTTCTCATCCACAGGAAACTCCGAGTCATAACCAACTACTTCGTGGTCTCCCTCGCCTTCGCCGACATCCTCGTCGCCATGGTGGTCATGCCGTTCAACTTCAGCGTCCAATTCTACAACAGCTGGCTTTTTGGACCCACCATCTGTGACCTCTGGAATTCCTCAGATGTCTACTTTACTTCGACATCGATTTTACATCTGTGTTGCATATCAGTCGACAGATATTATGCTATTGTGAAGCCGCTGAAGTATCCTATTAAGATGACGAAGAAGGTTGGTTTTTATATTAATTTGTTGTCTTTAACTTTTTTCAAGCCTTCTTGGAAAAACATTATGTTAATGACTGACTTCTCTCTGACTTATCAACTCCTTTGAAAACTCAAAAGTACCTGTAAATGATATAATTGTAATAAATGCTTTGAATTGAGTTTGAGCTACCGCAATTAGTGCTGTTTCCTCAGGTTTAGAATCCCAAATAACGTGCCGTCGTGTGCATAGGCCATTAGCTCTTTTCATAAAGATCCGTCTTAATCGCACGCAAATGATAATGATTTGAAACGGCAGCCCTTGTTAAACGCTCTCCCTTTATTGAATATTTTTGGACAAATGCTCGCAATCAGCGAGGTAATTGCGTAACACACCATCAGCAGCAATAGATTTTATTTTGGTTTTTATTTAGTCCATAATTCTGCAGAGCTCTTGGTATTCTTTATATGCACATGCAAGGCCGGATCAATGATTAATATTAACTTTGCCTTCGTTTTGGCGTCGTCTACTGGGTTTATTGCACAATCTGCTGTTGGCTTGATGTTTTTTTCCATGCCTTCAAGTACCAACAAGTTTTCAGCCGCCACTCATCGTAATTCTCTCTGCCTTTTAGCTTTGGCACACTAACAATATAGTTCGTAGTCATGTTTCCGCCAAACAACGTACACAATTTATCTATTTTACACTGAAAATGACTGATAAATTCGGATCCCCCATAACCTATTGAAATAACGTTAAACGGTTCGCAACAGACTGACATTTTATTTAATAGACGATACACAGTTTACTTACTACAAGATAGATGTCGCCACTAAACTCTATTTGTCTATATTTTGATACCCAGTACAAACTAAAAAAACTAACACAGGTCGCCAACATTCATTGCGGTATTTACGTTGTTGAGCACACACATTTTTCGAACAAAATTTATGAAGTAATGGATTAGAAATATCCTTCTAAATGATTCAAATTAAGATTGATATTGTGTTACGCAATTAGGGTGCTGAACTCATCTAAACCATGTCTAGAATTATATCTCCTAGATCAAACGCCTTATCTGCAATTTCATTTGGATCATCTCTTAATTAACCTCAATAAAACTGCAACCGGATTTCAACAATACTTTGAACAAATATCAATTAATGGGACAGTGAACTGTGTATCTTGACAGGCGAATGGGCTATTAAGCTAAAAGCATTAATGTCAATTAATACAGCCATAAAATTATAAATAATGCACATGAATATTAAATACTTGACTAAAGAAGAATCAGTCCGCAAATATGAATTCATAAATTATCTGTTATTATTATATTAATGAGCACTTCATTTTACGGTACAATTATTATCGATAATTTTGGTAATGATTCACATTCGAATCACATCGGGAATATATTGAGATATCTATAATTTGTCCGAATAAATAATTAATACATGACTGTTGGTTTTATTGAAGCTATGGGTTCACAATTTTAATAGCGCGGACTGGCTTAGTAAATCAGAAGTACTTTACAGTTTCAAATCGGTCCCGACCAAGGGTGTAGAATTTGAAAAAAAAATTAGATTTCTGAGAAAATCCAAATTGATTGATTGATATTATGTTAATGTGTCATCATGATATATATGTATTACATACAGGTTACAGTTATGTTTTTCTTTTTCAGATGGCATACGTCATGTTAGCAGCAACATGGTTAAGTCCAATCACAATATCATACGTACCAATATTCATGGGCTGGTACACTACCAGTGACCACTTGAAAGTGATGAAAGAAACCGAGTGTGAGTTCATAGTCAACAAGCCATACGCAGTCATATCCAGTTCTATCTCGTTCTGGATACCATGTACCATAATGTTGTTCACCTACTACGCTATATTCAGAGAAGCGAATCGACAAGAGAAGAATCTGCACGCTCGAGCTGGCAACGCCATGCTCATGCACAGGCATTCTCGCGACGTGGGCGATAAAAATGGCGCCCTACACATAAACGCGACGACGCCAACCAAGGATAGAAATATCCTCAAAATGAAGAGGGAGCATAAAGCAGCCAGAACTCTCGGCATCATCATGGGTGCTTTCATCCTGTGCTGGCTTCCATTCTTCCTCTTTTACGTGTCTACATCATTGTGTGACTCGTGCAGGTGCCCCGAAGTTGTAACAGTGATTATGTTCTGGACTGGTTACTTCAACTCGGCCTTAAACCCTATCATCTACGCATATTTCAATAGAGACTTTCGTAATGCGTTCAAGAACACTCTTGCTTGTGCGTTCTGTAGTTTCTGCAGGAGAAGTGCTTCAGACCTGGACGCTCTGGAGCGGTTAGATAGACGAGGTTCGGCTCAACTGCGGGTACCACTACCTTCTAGAAGAACTTCAGACTTAGCATCGCTTTGAATATCGCCAAAGTGCGAAGTGACAGCGGTTTGAGAGGCCTAGTTATGTCTCAACGAAATATTTAAGGACATTTGTGTACTTATTCCCAAAGTTGATGTGATTTATTTAGAATCGTCGTGTTACAAATAATTTGTATAGAAAATATACGTACGTGTCGTATTTAGAAATAAATTATAGGTATAATAATTATTTTTGCAAAAATGAATCAAACAATTGCTAGTACTTTAGAGTTTTAGAAATAATACACATCAAAAGCGGTTTTTAGATACATTTCTGCAAAAATAAGATAGGTAGATAATGTAATTAAATAATTTTGATAATTATAATTATCAATTCTGAACCAAAGAAGTTTATTTTTCTACTTTTGAAAATGTTTCTGGTTTAGGAGCAGTCTTTTTCTAGCACGTACGGATATGTTTCCTTTTTCATTTTGATTGAATGCATGAATAACATATTTCTCATAATTCATTAACAATGTCGCAATGTGTCGATTTTATAATTTCAAGGTATGTATCTGATATTCATTCAACAATGTACGAGTATAAAGGCAATAAAAGCCTCACGTATCGAGTTTGTAATAAATATATATCTTTATAGATGAGCTTTAGATGTCTGAAGCTTTATTTTACCTGAAATTGAGTCGTAAAACCAAAATATTATTGCAAATAGTTCTTCATATAAAATATCGATAGGATCAAGTTGTAAATATTTATTAGACTCATAAAAACACATTTAAACGAATTAGATTTTTTTTATATATAACGTAGTATCTCTGACTTTTATTACAATAATTTAGTTGACTAGCTTATCTTGAATATTTTTAAATCTGCAGTAATTTCGTTTAGTAATTACATTTTTTCTCGACTTTTTTTTCATATACTACAAAGTATCTAAAAATATTGTATAATAGAATCATTCCATAATAGAACATTTTAAAGTCATTTTCTGATAAATTACATAACGTAGGCTGTTTTATATTTACGGGCCTAAGTATAAGATTTTACTAATTAAATGAGGCCAAAGTGTTGTAAATATTTAGCAAATAGTCTATATAATATAAACTAAATTATTTTTAGTTTAAAGGTGTAGTCAGTAGTTAGTATAAGTAAAGTAACTAGGTATTAAAATATTAATAATATTTAATAATAAAATCCAACAACTAATTATTGACTTTTAGAAAAGTATTGTAAATCGTACGTCTTAGTGTAATATGATTTTGTAAAAATAATTATCATTTTTTTAGTAAATGAGTTTATTTCTGCGCAAGTAAATTTAAGTAGTTTAAGCCTATTATAAAGTCAATAACTAGGTGTTAAATCCTCATTTTTCATTCGATAACATTTTAAGTAGTTTCTTAATACGTAAAAAAATCATTAAAAATAAGTTTCATTTTAATAAATTTAACTAGAAACATACGAAATTTAATTTTGTAATAAAACTGTAACTAGACATTTTTGTAAATGGAATATTAAATAATAGTCAGTCTTGTAGATAGTTTAGTCTTAAAATAGTTATATCAGTCACTTAGTATTAATAATTACGATTTTATTTAAATTAAAATAGGAAGATACTATAATGGGGACAAATAACGCTTCAATAGAGAGAAAAAAAAGGATTTTTAAAATAATTATTATTGATGTGCTACGGTAAATAACAAACCTGTTAGATTTGATGTGTCAGTGTTGTGTCAAAACTCATCGTTTTAAATATTTATAGTTGTATGGAATTACTAACTTGACTAATAATGGCACTGTCCGCTTTTCAGTACTTTAGACTTTATCAAAGATTTTGGGAACACAAAAAAAAGGAAAAAAATGTGTCTTACGGTTATCGTTTCCACAGTTATTTTTGTCCAACATCAAATTAACCAATAAATATTAAATATTAAAAAAATGTTTTTGTTAAGTCTCTCACTCAAGTAAAAATAGAAAAAAAAAGTTTATTTTCTACCGAATGCTTCGATAGGGTCTGTACTGTCACTTATAATTTCCTCTTGCGTCCATGGATATCTAATATTCATTTCTGTCGTGTCAATGTCCATAATAACCACATTAGCTTGTATTTCCGCGTTCTCATAAAAAGTCGAAAAATTGTTGTTTGAAAAAAAAAATTACCTTAGATTAAAGATGAATTTTCATTATTAAGATAATTATATTGAATGGACTTCGGGCTTTAATTTTTTTTTAAATATTGCTATCTAAAACATCTGAATAAAATATAATTTACGTAACATTTAAAAAAAAAAAAATTGCTTATTTATATTAGACTAAATTACAGAGATGACAAGCTTGAAAAAATGTTGCCTTATTTTATTCAAACAACAATTTCAGTACTTGCTATTGTAAATTCAATGTGTCTTCCTTTTGAATAAGTAACATAGGCTCAAAGTATATGTAAAAATACTAGATGATTAGCATGTATAAATTTTAGTAAACCATAATACTATATTATAGCCATTTTTAGCGTGTATAGTATGTGTAAAATTATAAAAAGCACATACGGGCTGTAATTGTAAAAAGAGTAATAATAAATGGTTGTGACTTCTATAGATATTACAACTTAACTTTCTAACAATATTTATAATATCTGAAGAGTTATTTTTCAAAAAAAAAAAATAACCCAATGCTTTCCTAAAACTGTAATTTCTACTGTACATATTTTGGTGAAACCATGTATTAAAACCTAACCTGAATACCTTTTCATGTCTGTTAAGTTTCGTGTTTTCTACATCTATTTTTCTTTTGAAATCCGTCCATTTTTTTTGTTTCGTTGTGATCTGTTTTCCACTAGTTAAAGCCTGTTAGCTTGTTGTGATTTCGGAAAATAATATGTGTTAGAGATTTGTAGATGAATATCAATGTGGAATTTCTGAGAATATGTACATAAACTTCAATGTTTGTCAGTTTTAAAAGTGTAGATATTAATGAAGTATATTAGTATTTATTTTACGAAATAGGTCAAATCCATTAGAAGTTACTGTGAACTAGATAAAAAAACAGCAATATTATGTAATTTAAAGAAACCATAACGTTTAATGATAAGTAGCTCTGTGTTTAGAATAGTTTCTTCAACATACCTTTGCATCTCATCAATATAATTTAATGAATTTTCGATGCAAATTATGGTGGCGCGTTAGCGAAATATTTTTTTAAGTTTTTTAGCTGATTTATTGAAGTTTTAAACTCGTTTAATAATTTGTCTATTGTATCCTATGATACTGTGATAGTAAATCATCGTTCGTGATTTTTATTAAATGTTACATCACAAATCCTATTATTTTGATATACGTTTAATCTAGTTTTATTGAGATTTTACTAAAAGTATATTATTAATTTATTTTATGTAAAGTTGTAAATATTTTGTTTATTGCCATACGTGATAATATATAGAAAAAATATAATTAAATTAATTAATGTATTATTATTGCTATTATAAAATTGTTTAAATTATTTAAAAAATAATTATGCGTGGTGCGACTTTAACCTTTAGGTATTTACCTAATATGTGCGTGTAATCAAATGCTTTTTGCAAAAATAAACGAAAATTGTTTCGTATATAATATTCTGTCGTTTTATTTTTTTCAACATCCCTAAACTAACATTTTGTTACTACCAAAGTAAAGAGCTGAAACCAATGTATATATGCTATACTTCATGAAATACCTATTTTCTCAAGATTATGAACTTCAATTTCAAGTCAATTCATTTATTTAAGACAAAGTCCATAGTCCTTAACTATTACAAAATTAAAATCAAATAAAACATTAAACAAATCAAGGAACAAAATTAGACAGACGTTACAATAACATAATTAAAAATAATCAAATATAAATAAAAATAATACACTTATTAAAGAGTGGGAATAAATATTATGAAGAGATTCATTTTCCTGGAAATAAAGTAGAAATGAAAAAATAATATGAACGAAGTAACACAGTTTCAGAGCTTTCAACAAATAAATAAATAGTCTATTTGCCACGATGCCACAATGTCGACTTCCGATCGGAAAGTCATTAGTTCGTATAAACCCTTTTGAGAAGTGCGGTGAACCCATTTCCTGACTACACATTTAACTTTGAACTATTATATGTATAATATAAATATATACTGCGCAAACCTCTTAACTAGGATATTCTTGGAAAGGGCTTTGAAGATCCGTAGCATACCAACCGCTCCGCCATATTGATTTTTTTTTCAAAATGGCGGCCACTCATGATACCTACATAAATCGATGGCCGCCATTTTGAATAAAAACCAAAGTGACGCGACAGTAGGTATGCCAGGCTCCATATAAAAATCATCAATCACCTTTATATTTGAAAATACTTTAAAATACGATCACTATTTAAGTTAAGATGCTTTTTACTATGATTGGGAATATGATCATCAAGAAGCTAAATTCTTCTCTGTAAACTGTTGCCCTGGGTTCGACTCCCGAGTCGGACAGAGTGGTATTGGATTTTACCATCTGAATTTTCTCAGTAGCAACCTGGAATCTGGATTTGTGGCAGTAAGCTTGCCCCCTGTTACATATGACTTAAACAGAACTAACGAAATGTGGGCTTACTATGGATGGTGTACCCATAGTAAAACCACATTTCGTCAGTTCTGCCTGACCTATAGAGAAATACAGTTGAACCTAGAACCTCATGCTAAGCAGTATCGCTTGCAACCACCAGATCAACGATGCTGTTGAAATCGATTCTTAATACTATGTATTATGTATGTAACACGGGAATTACGTGAAGGAACAAGATGACTTGTTTCTCCAGCGCAAACGAGTGACTTCCAACGAAGCAGATAATGTTTTGTACGTTGAAGCAAATGGCTATATTGGTAATAATGGCGGTGTATCTCTGAGGTGAGCCCTACATTATAGAAAGGAGAAAAACAGTTTGAATACATTTTTAAACGTCTTGAAATCAGTGCTACGAGTATATCTATACATTTTTCCATTTTCCACACAATTTCCTATCATGAATTTCAACCCAAAATTGCAGACATCTTGACAATACATTTTCAAATCAACCTTCTCAAGGCCTAATGAATTCCACTAAAGCAGACTAACTTTGCCAGATAATCTGGATTTAAGACTTAACTCCAAGCCTAGCCTTCAAAACTTGAACAGTTAAAATAGACAAATTAGATAGGTATAGAAGGCTGGCTCTATAAAACGAGCGAGAACAGGCACACACACACATAGACGCGTACGTACTGCGATCTCAAAAGCCGGGTCCACACCGAGCGATCCAGTGCGTTTAGATCCGGCGCGGCAGGAGCGCGCGCGATACGAGCACACGCGGTCATATTTTGGCGCGCTACGTGGAGCGGCCGATCCAAGTATTGTCGATGTTTAACAATGCTCAAAGGTGCTTCAGTCGTTTAGCGTGCTAGGTGTGGCACTGTTATGTGCTGATCGGGCGATCGGGAAATATGAATGTTCAACTTAATCTAGCCAAAACGTGGATCGGCATTAGAGCGCGCAGCAGGATCGCGGGTTTCGTAAAACGGATCGTGGGAATGGATCTCTGATCAATTTCGATCGTCGTGTGTGGGCCCAGCTAAACAGTCGAATGCCAGCCAAGTGTGCGCTTGCACTCGCTGTACGTGAGACGTGCTTCACTCGTTGTAGCGACTCAAGCTCGTTGCACGTATCAAGCGTGAGGAATCGCTCGTCCCCGTAGCGCACTCGCTGCTAGTTGCTCGCCAACTCGTGTTGAGTGGGCATACACACAAGCGGCACGCGTCAACGGTAGAGGAACTGCAGCCGTCCACAACGTGCCACTCGTGTGTATGCACACTTAACACGAGTTGGCGAGCAACTAGCGGCGAGTACGCTACGGCCACAAGCGATTGCTCACGCTTGAAACGTACCAGCGTAGGTACGCTACATACGCTTGGTGGTTTCTCAGCGAGTGTTCTGCTCGCCAAGCGAGCGTCGCTGAGCGAGTACTTTATTTGATATATAAATACCAATCTCTTTTATTTACATGGGGTCTACAATCTTTTGTACGTTTGTTGAGCGAGTAAAATCGTTGATAGCGCGAAATCTCGCTTCGTCGTCAGCGGTAGGACTGGCGCCGTATGGAGCCGGCCTTCTGTGCCTACATTCTGCGTCCTTAATATCTGCATTACTCATGTCCAAAACTGTTTTATCTGTTTTGACATTAGCTTTGAACCGTGCGCCTGTTTCTGAAGTTTCAACTTAGATTTGCAGTTTTGGATTTGACAGTTGCGGAAGTTCTGTTTAGAGAGTTTGCTTTAGAAATGATACGGCCTTTGTTCTTTACTTTTTTTTGTGTTTGTAACTAAGCCAAAAGCTTAGTTTATTTGTACAGGAACGTATGTGTATAAGTGCTAAAGCTCAATTTTATTAAATCCCTTTGTACACCGCTCTTTTTATTGAAGGTACAGCGTACAAACCGCGCTGTAGAAAAAACGTGCCCGTCAACCAGCTTCTTTAATAGTGATCCACACAACACTGACGACCGTGTCTACACACAGAGAATTGACCGTAGTTTTTACGGTAAATAAAACGTATGTGTACAAAGGGCCTTAATGTATTTTTTTATGAAACTGAAAAAAAAAAATAAAGGAAGAAGACTCTCTTCCAGCGTCCGTGGTTCACAAAAAAAACCGTGTCCCCTCCACATTTGACCCGACTGCCTTCAAAGCAGGAGTGAACAGGCATCTTCTGGAAACGCTCGTTCCATCATAGACCTCATCCATCGCTTTCCATCAGGCGTGATCGTGGTCAAGAGCAGGCCTATTCAGCAATCAAAATAAAAAAACTGATGCTAGACAATAAAAAAAATTAACTCCCAGATATTTCAGTAAAACCTGCTGTACTCAACAACACAAGCTGTTACGCCCTACATAGATACTGAATACAGTAATGTAAATACATTTAATACAGAACAATGAGCTCTTTATGACCGACAATGCATTAACGCGTGGAACCGCATTATGGACAGTAATGCAGTTTCGAAATCACAAATGTTGATTTTAGAATAGTTTAATGTATGGATATGAAAATATTTATTCACAAGGCAACAATCACAATATATCACTAGGTTCACATTAAACGTTTCGACTAGATTATCACCTAAAGCGTAATCACATAACATGACATCAATCAATCAACTCAGTCTATCGAAGTCCACTGTTCGACATAGGCTTCTCCCAGGCTGCACCACAATACCCTGTCCTCCGCCTTCCATATCCAGTCTATTCCAGCGACTTTCTAAAGGTCGTCGGTCCACCTAGCTGGGGGGCGTCCCATGCTAAGCTTACCGCTACACGGTCTCCACTCCAGAACTCGTCTGCTCCACCGGCCATAGGTCCTTCGACAAACATGGCACACACTACACAATCACTATCACTAACACACACTAACACTATTACTTCAGTTTACTTACTTTGCAAGCTATGTCGGTAACTCCGATCCCGACTTACGGTACCTACTGAGATGGTGAATCAGCGGTGCGGCAAACATGCGCGAACGGGTTATAAATTCCCTGGACTTAGTTTTCAGTTGTATAAGATTTTCATATTTACCTGCGATATTTTGGATCAACTCATCAAAAGCTTTAACAAAAAAAAAAAATAACGATTCAAATCACCTGTAAAATATTCTTTAAATAAACCACATAGGCAAATGGGTAACTTTTTTGAGTTTTTCCAATTAAAATAATACTTAGACGACCAAAAAACACATTCGTTTAAAAATAAACGCCCTCAATAAAATTTTAGAATTGTGTTAAAAAAGTACACAACACCGCACTTTAAACCCCACTTAAAATATTATAAGCCCCCATTTATATTTCAAAAGGGTTGGCGAATGAACAATATGTGGAAATATATCTATTTGAGGACGTGAGAGGTATCCAAATAAAGATTTTTATGTAGGCGACGAAACTTTTTTATTTGCAAACATTTGAATGAACAAAGGCGAGGGACGAAAGGAAAGGGACCTAGAACGTCTCCTAGTGACATTCTTTGGTAGGAAATTTCGGATAAAAATTTGAAAATAGAATAACATGTGTTCATCCATTAAATAAATAAACGGCGATCAATCTCAGTGGAAATTAGCTTTCAGCCGGAACATATTATAGTGTGCAAGTGTGGAGCGCAGATACAGGTGCACTTTCGCTTCCCTCACTCTCATTGTCCGATGGGACGGTAATCTGATACGACCGAAGAGAGATGACTGCAGGGCGCAGGGCTTTTTTTTTTTTTTTTCAGGATGGGAAATCATCAAATGACTCCTCCCGCTCTGGGTGGAGCAGAAGGGAGTGTCAGACTCTTACTGACTAAAACCCACCCGTGTTCCTTCCCTAGCCCTTTATGTACCAGGGCAGCGGTAACCCTTTCGGACGATCCCGCTACCCCGGCAGGCTTCGGCCCTGTCGGGCCCCGTCATCTATGCTGACATCTCTTTGAGGCGCACGTGGAACACTTACGCGCCGTCCGGCACGGGCCTGGTCCTGATCGGACGGAGAGCTACCCATTGCTCTCCGCCCGCAGGCCCGCGCCTACGGTGGCCGGGAGTCGTCACGCGGCTCCCGACGCCCGGAGCGTCTCCCTCGGCGGCTGAGGCGTGAGGATCTCTCCCTCGCCCATCCCGCCACCTCCTTCGCTAGCATGACTGCTTCGCAGAAGGAGGTGACCGCCTCCCACTCCCTCTCGCCCCGGACCATGGCTTGCACCAGGGCCGGACGCGAGAGGTCGCCGCCGCTGCCGATCGCCTCTACGAGGACACGGCGGTGCTCTGCCCAAGCGGGGCAGACCTCCACCGTATGCTCCACCGTGTCCTCTGGGCGATCCTCGCAGTGGTGACACCCGGGCGTCTCCTCCCGCCTGATGATGTGCAGGAACCTCCCGAAACATCCGTGTCCGGAGAGGACCTGCGTCAGGCGGTAGGTGAGAGCGCCGTGACGCCTCTCTAGCCACTCCTCAAAGAGGGGTCTTATCGCCGCTATCGTGGCGTGCCCTGCGCTGGGTTGCGATAGTCGCGCCTTCCATTCCACCATGAGACCGCGCCGGAGGTCCGTCCGCTCCGCAGCGATTTGCCGCGGGTGCAGAGTTTCCCCCCGACGTAGTGCCTCCGCGCGCCAGTCATACAGGCGCGCGAGGACTATCGCCTCCAGATCCCATGGTGGCAGTCCGGCAAGGAGGCTTGCTGCCTCGCGCGAGATCGTGCGGTACCCCCGGATCAGCCTTACGGCTACCACCTTTTGGGGCGCGTTCAGGTAGTGTGCGGCTCGAAGCCGCAGTGAACGCGCCCATACCGGGGCCCCATATAGGGCCATGGACCGCACGACCCCCGCGTAAAGCCTCCGGCAGGAGGCGTTTGGCCCCCTCAGGTTGGGCAGGAGCCGCCTTAAGGCGGCCCCGGCCCGTTCCAGTTTTGGGGCCAAACGTCGGAAGTGCTCGACGAAGTTCCACCGGCTGTCGAGGACGAGACCCAGGTATCTCATCGTCTTCTCGACGCCGATGTGAACCCCTCCTACCATCAGTTGGGATCCCGAAGGTGGCCCGTACCGGGGCCCATGAAAAGACATGGCCTCGGACTTGTGCAATGCCACCTCGAGACCCAACTGCCGGATCCTTTCCACGACTATCGCAACCCCGCGTGTCATCGCGTCAGCCGCCGCCTGATGCGACCTCCCCTGCGCCAGGACCAGCGTGTCGTCAGCGTAGCAAACTACGCTGACGCCATCAGGGAGGTCGGCCCGCAGCACCCAGTCGTAACCGATGTCCCACAGGAGCGGCCCCAGAACCGATCCCTGTGGGACACCGCACGACATCTAGGGCGCAGGGCTTAACTTGCTTTCCAAGGCACGGGGGTATCACACTGCCAACTTCCAAACTCTCGCTGGTTGCTCGCAGAACAGATGGTCGATGGGACCGAAAGGTTCAGGAATGGCCACGTACCGGAAGTCGTAGCGTCGGAAGCCCCCCACATGGTGAACCGATGACCTGCTGAAGGCTGCTAGAATCCACTGGACGCAAGAAGCACAAAACCGGTCGAAGTTGCGGTATTCAGGAGAGGCCTATGTCTAACAGTGGACGTCTTCTAACTGAAATGGTTATGATGATAATATTTACCATCATAACAAAAATTTGAGGAAAGCCTTGAAAACATAAAAATCAAATCATCTCCAGGCAAAAACTCCTATTCATTATTCCAAATTATATCGTTCTACTTAAAATTCTAAATAAATCAATCACTTTTGCTATGTAGATAGCAATACAAAAAGAATTGTCCATCCCATCGGCATAAATTTCCGAAAACCATAAATCTTTAAAACCGTCTTCCCTAAATTTTTTTCGGGAACTGACATGAACCTTATTATAAATGTTTTAAAGGCTAGAATGGTGAATTCAAATTGCAAATTTTACCCAAACTTTTACGAGGCTGCTCTTGGACATTTATCACTTGTCAGAGTTCGATTGGCTTTTAATGCAATACACAAGTATAATGTGAAAGAAATTTTGTTAACGATTTTCCTTGGACAGCTGACAGGTTTATTTCTATACATACATATATTAAAAGCTTAAGTCGCATTTCGTGTGTTTTTGTGTGACCGTATTGTTATTCTAAATTACGCAAAGGAATTCGATGCGGTTTTCTCCGTCGTTCAGGGAATTTATTCCGAAAGATTAATATGTAACACGGGCTGATGTCCGCAACTCCACATCATTACGCGTATTTTGCGTACGGTTGGGAAAATCGATTATTTGTCCCACCCCAGCTCCTCAAGGAAGGCTAGCAATCACTTGGCGCTGCTGACAATCTCATGGAGGGTACCTGGGTTGCCGAAGTACTTTGCCCTGTACGTGGCGACCATATAAATATTATTAAGAAATCTCGAAGCTCTGTCAAGTCGTGGAAATCGTGCGAAGCAGGGGCGGGTTAAGGATAAACTTAACAAAAATAAGGTTGCGGTTAGCAGAGATGAATATATTCATGTTTAATGCTGCGGGGGTATTTTTGTTGGATTATTTTGTGAAACAGACTTGTTTCACAAAATTAGAAAAGTAAAGTAAGTACATAGTATGTAGTTAAGGGGGGAAAGTGGTAGTAGCAGCAAATTATTTATTTTTTTATTTATGTACACAGAGCAAAAAAGATACACAAGCGACATATAAGTATTGAGTACAAGGTACTGCTTATTTCTTAAGAAATTTCTTCCAGCAGACCTGCGAAGGGAGAAATGAAAAAAAAAAGTAGACAAAAGTGTTTGAGAACAAGAAAAGAAGAACATTATTATTTTCAGACTATTACATTATTATTAGGTATTTTATATTTCAGATTATTAACACTATCGTTTGCTAATGAAGACATATTTCCGGTAATATACCATACGTACGAATACTATTTACCTATTTAAAAAAGCCAATCTGAATCTAACTAGAATCAACTGAACTGCTTCAGAAATTTTTTCATTATCTCAATGATAAGAACAGCAGCAATTTTCTCTCGGCAGCTCAGTAACGCCATCTAGCATATAGCAAAATTACATAATAGGTAAGTTTGGCACGACACACTTTTACCGACCAACCCTGGGTTACCAACCGTCAGTGCAACCGCACAGCTATCAACGCAACGGCTAAAATTCAGCCCCGATGCCCATTGCAAACTGGGACAGGATGCCCCTGGTCCCGGAAACGTGGTCCCTGAACCGTCTCCGGACACAAATGGAAAGACATAACTGCAATCTGGTAAAGTGCGGTTATCTCGACGGAACGGCAGTATGGTGTAGATGTGGAGCTGACGCAAACTATGTTCCATCTCTTATCCTGCTGTCTGTGTCCCAAAACATGCAGTCAAAGTCGTCTATCGTAAGTATATTTAAATGTCCTTGAAAAAAGTCAATTTGCTCAGTCACACCAATAATTGAACTAAACCAAACCTTGCTTTATATACCGAACCAGGAAGTATACACAGGTACCAATACCACAACGTTCCGATACGGCTCCCAATAGCATTAGTAGAGTACATTCTGGACTGAATTTCCGTCCATTAACAAAATCAAAGTAGACAGAAGCGCCTCGGTCACGTAAATACGGCGGTGACGTCATCAATATATAAATAGCAAGTTTGTTTTCTTGTGTTTCTGTTTGTAAACAGAAATTAGATGGGAATTTAGTTTTAGTATCGAATTGAGAGATGGAATTACGTAGGTAAGCTACACGTGAATCATAATAAAGCGGTGGTTTTCTATGAAAGCAGTGAACGGTCACACAATCATGTCCAGACATCATGTCAATCATACAAAGCGTTTTTTTGACACATTAATGTCGAATCATCTACCTAGCCTTTTTCCCAACTATGTTGTGGTCGGCTTCCAGTCTAACCGGATGCAGCTGAATACCAGTACTTTACATGGAGCGACTGCCTATCTGACCTCCTCAATCCAGTTTCTGGGTAAGACTATACCCCTTGGTAAGACGACCGACCCGTCACGACTGTCAAAGATCTACGAATGACAGCCGGGACTAACGGCTTAACGTGCTTTCCGAGGCACGGAGGTGTCTTGGCATGTAAACACCTTAATATCAAATACTGGTGAAAATTAAAGATTTTCATGACGGCCGTTATAACATGACGAAACCGCTTTCCTAGAAAATAGTAGGTTTATAACTGGTTAAGTGTAATAGTCGAGTAGAGGACACTAGACCACGCGGACGCTCACCAATGAGATGGAGAGAGGACTGACCAAATGAAAGCGATCCTTTGTATGAGTGTACCAAAAATACCAGAAATCGGAGTAGGTGGCGAGAAATCGTAAGGCGAGTCACATCAGTCTCTAGACAAGAAACTACATGAGGACCACGACCGCTCAGACGAGAGTGCTACGTTGGTGAAGAAGATTAATAGTCGTTTGATGTCTCCAAATGCATAATTATGTAGGTAGTAGGTAGGTATTAATTTCGTTAATAATGATACAAATTAAGTTCGTATGCACGCTTGCACGTGCTTTTATAAGTTCCAGTGCACACCACTGCGCTCCGTCAAGTAGGTGCAAATCGTTAATTAAAACTGCCAAAATCGATTCTACTTCATACAAATATTTATGTTTGAATATCAAAACATAACCCAATTAGAATCTTCTTAAAAAGTAAACAGAACCTGAGGGGTAGTCAGTACAATTGCGATAAGTCACCTCTTTGAGGAGTGGCTGGAGAGGCGCCACGGTGCCCTCACCTTCCACCTGACGCAAGTCCTCACCGGATACGGTTGTTTTGGGAGGTTCCTGTTCAGGATAAGGCGTGAGTAAACGCCAGGGTGTTACCACTGTGTGGATCGCCCGGAGGACACGGTGGAGCATACGGTGGAGGTCTGCCCGGCTTGGGCGGAGCACCGCCGCGTCTTCGTGGCGGCGATCGGTGGCGGCGATCTCTCGCGTCCGGCCCTGGTCCAGGCCATGGTACGGAGAGAGAGTGCATGGGAAGCCGTCACCTCCTTCTGCAAAGCAGTAATGCTCGCAAAGGAGGAGGCGGAGCGCGTGAGGTAGAAGCAATCTCTGCGCCCTCACGCCCCTAGTCACCGCAGGAGACGCCCTGGACGTCGGGAGTTAACAGCCGACTCCCGGTCACCGTAGGCGCGGGCTTGCGGGTGGCGAGCAATGGGCTGCTCGCCGCCTGGCAAGGACCAGGCCCGGGTCAACGCGTTGTGTTCCACGCGCGCCTCATAGAGATGTCAGCACGAACCGACGGGGTCCGCTAGGGCCGATGCCTGCCAGGGCCGCGGGTTGTTCGAAAGATATACCATGGCCCCTGGCACAAACAACTGAAGGAACACGGGTGGGATTTAGTCAGTAAAAGTCTGTCACGCCCTCGCGCTCCACCCAGAGCGGGAGAAGTCATAAGTATGATGATTTCCCTCCCAAAAAAAAAAAGGGGTGGTTACGTAATACACTAACCGTTCGCCACAATTATTATGCCTTTTAATTTGACAGACCAACAGCATTCATTGCGTTATTTACGTTGTCGAGCATTCGAATTTTTCAAACATATTAAGCAATGCATTAGCAATTTCCTTTAAAATCATTCGGATTGAGGTTAAAAGTGTTATGCAATCAGGGTGCTGATTCCCTTGCGTGTGCCATAATAGTAATCACCCTGCTCTGCGACAAGAGAGGGGACAGTTGCACGATCGTAAATTGAAGATATTATATTTATTTCTGCCTTTACATTGGTTCAAAAAACACGTTTACATGACAAAAATAATTTAGGTATTAAAACTAGATAAAATCGTTGTTCCCTATCCGATTACTCTGAGAAGAAAGACCGAAACTAATTCGCTCACAGTCTCTTTTAAAGTTCAGATATAATCTTTGTCAGGCCATATGAGGATCATGCAGATGGGATGATATTTTTAGAAAAGAATAGATTTGAGTGAACCTGTCCTGCAGTATGATTCTGTAAACATCTCACCGTGAAAACTTAAGTGAAGTGTGCGTGGAGTGAGCTGTCATTCCAACTATTGCTAGGGATTGAGAATATTAACAGCTCACTCTATGCTCACTTCACCTAAATTTTCACGGTGATATTTTTACAGAATTGATCGGCAGTTATGCATTTGTTTGCTTGTTTGAAAGTGAAGAAGTCTACAATATGAATGTTCTGCAGTGTTTAAGTTTGCTATCGTCAATTTTGACTGAGAGTTTCAATTAGAAATAATTACGTGCCGTCGCCGTCGATATTTTATTCAGCAACGCCATACAAAATAAAAATATAAAATATTAATTATCTGCCCGTCCTTCCTTTATAATGAGTACTACAAAAATAATAATTACGTCAAGTAAAACCACGCATCATGTCTAGCCACAAAATATATCGACTTCATGATAAACTATTTATATCTCTATTAAAATATAACGGCAACTGGAAACTCTAATGTATTTGGATTATGTCCAATACCTCAATGTTATAGAGCAATGTCGTTCTTCGTTCTAATGCGGTGAGAATAATACTTTAGGTTTAATGAACAATGCAGGAAGTTATCTCAACAATAGATGGAAGATTCTACTTACTCTTCATCCTCCTTCTCTAACCTTACATTATAATAGGGGTTAAAGTATGAAATTGCCGTTTCATTGTAATTGGTACTTCGAATGGACATAGAACCTTCATGGTTTGAGATTTTTGAGTGAAACTTTTTTCACATGGTACCTATGAAGTTCTTCTTTTAAAAAATGTGCAACATCCGATTATCGACTTTCAGTTGTTTTTTTTATTCAGCTTAGACAAGAAAGATGGATACTTCGAAAATTCGAGTTAATTTTGAATACGAGTTCCGACGCGGAACTAACGCGGCAGAAACAGCTTGCAATATCAATGTTGCGTTTGGAGAGGGGACTGCTAATGAACGCACCGTGCGATTTTGGTTTAAACGCTTTCGTGATGGAAAAGCAAAGCTTACCAATAAAAAGGTAATGGTAACTGTTGTGGTGGTCTCAGCATGGTGTTATTCACTATAGCTTTCTCCGATCTGGTCAAGCAATAACGGCAGATGTCTACTGTGCCGAACTCCGAACAAGGATAGCAAAACTAGCAGTGAAACAGCTCCGACTCATGAATCGATCTTCACCATTATTGCTCCATGATAACGCGAGACCTCATACAGCACGAGAAACCGTTTTAACTCTACAGGAACTGCAATTAGAAACCATTCGTCACCCTCCGTATTCGCCAGACGGACTACCATTTTTTTCGTGATTTGGACAATTTTCTACGTGATAAAAAGTTTTCTTCTCAGGAGGCAGTACAAAAATGCTTTCACACAGTTTGTCGAAGCTAGATCACGAGAGTTTTATCGCAAAGGCATAAATGACCTTCCTATTAGATGGCAGCAATGTATATATAATAATGGTAATTATTTTGATTAAATAAATATGTAAAATTAAAAAAATACGAATTTAAATTTTTCAGTACAAATCGGCAATTTCATACTTTAACCCCTATTATTTATTGGTATATTGGCATGGCTAGCTGACATATGGCAAATAGTTTAATTTAATATTCTGTGTTACATAATATTAACTTCTTTGCATACCTACTATTGTATAGGAGCAAGTTTTTCTAACTGACAGCTTTGCTGCTGGGGAGTTTGTTGCGCTACTTCTTCTCCCCAGTGACAGCACTAGGAAATGGTGAAGGGCAGGCGTTTTGGGGGACTGTCTTATGTAATTTTGACGCTCGAAAAGTGCTTTATTTGAATAAATGACTTTTTATTTTGATTTTTGTGCATATGTCGAAGTATAATGGTTAAAGCCGTGATATAGTTACATCCCTAGGGATATAGGCTATATACCGTAATATACTTAGTAATATGAAAGTGCTTCCTAACTGTCTTACTAGGAATGTAACTATGATATGAGCATGATCTAGTAAACGACGACGGTAGTCGACGCCTGCAACTGCCTCTGCCGTTGATGACTGTCGCTCATGTGTATGACCACTTATCCGAATTTATTTGGGGTTGGCGTAGCATGTCCATCATGTGATCTACCAACCCGCACTGTACCCGCGTGGTGTATTATGGCCCGCTCCCTCTCACAGAGAAGAGGCCTGTGTCCCACCAATGGGAACTTTATAGGCTGATTCTGCGGTACATTTTCTTCTTCTATATATCTATTGCTTCTAGCTATAATTATCATCGTTAATCCAATCCCTTTATCAATCTTAAGATCATACTCGCAGTGCCCTAGATCTAAACTGTCCGTAATCTAGTTGAGGAAAGGCTTGCCAGATGTGATGCTTAGACTGTGTTAATAACTAACTGTAGCTAATAAATAACTTTTATCAAGAAAGAGATAACTCTTTCAACCTTTATACGAGTTTAATTGTACTAGAAAATATGACTGTTTATAATGTGTGTTCTATGATTAGAAGAGATAGGTAAGAAAAAAGATGGAAGGTTCAGACATGCCAAATGACTTAAATAAATGACGTCAAAACTTCACCATAATAAAATGTAAGTATTCATATGTAATGGATATGAAATATTAGAGGACATTGAATAAAAAAATCACTAAGAAACTGCCCTAATATCAAATAAGGAAACTAAATATTGTAATAGTTACATGACCTTTCCCTCCGAAATCAAAACATATATTAGAGTGACACAAGGTAGGAAACCTTTTTCAAGGAGTCAAATATATTTCCAACACGCATCCGGAGCGGGGTGACGTTGATATGGGCCGCAATTATATCCGAACGCGTGTGACGCTGACGCCGTCATAACTCATTTGACAATCCTGATCCTGACCCTTAGGACCAGCGTTGCCAACTGTATGTATTTTCTCGTATTTCTATATACTCGCACCTTTTACGGGTTTCAATCAAAATATTATGTTCATATGTGATGTGATTAGCTATTTGATTCAACTTATCGTATCAAACAAATTTATTTGTGTACTAGCTGCAGCCTGCGACTTCGTCCGCGTGAAAGGACATTGTCCAAAATCGCCCTGTGCACAAGAAATATCGGACATACACGGTAATTAATTGTCGATTTTATTATATTAGTTGCAAATACTTTTGTAACACGGACTAGCTGCATGCCAAAATGAACATTTTAAAGTATTTTACGCGATTAATAACATTAATCGCCGCCATCTTCGCCAAACGTCAAGTTGTATCGAAAAAGATTAGGGATACCTAATCGATTGCAATCGATTGATCGAATTTTTAATGAATTGTTGCATGTTTTTTAATCTGAATCACTAGAACATTCACTCAAAAGAGCTCAGCCATTTATCAATGCACACTAACGCCATCTATCTACCGCGCTACATCACCACTATCATCTAAGGAGACAGCATTATTTTTACATTAATACGTGACATTTAATTCCAAAACCAATGCTAAGAATACAGGTACCTATGTTAATTAGATTCTATGCATTTAAACGTTGCAATTACATACACTTAGGCTTTAGAAAAAAGCTGCATAGATACCAAATTATCTAGGTAGGTACAAAAAATAGCTAAATGTATTATGTTATTGTTTTTTAGTTTCTTAAAAATCATTTGGAGCTATGAAAAACTATACCTAATATTCATTGTTATGGTTCGATTATAACCTTAAAATCTGACACTTTTTTTGAAATATATCTATTCTGCAGCTAGTCCGCTATACAAATAAGATCTTATAGGAGTTTACTAATGATCGACAATACAACACATAATTTTCCAATACTCTTGGCGCAGAGCAATGTCCTTTCTTGTTCCCCCGATCCACCTCATATCACATTGCATCGCATCGCCTGCCCGCGCGTACTTTGTTTTTGCGTAGAGTTCTTTTTGACTTTATTCTCAGCTACTCAGGGTCCTAGTGTGATGTTAAATTTAAAAAAAAAATAGCATTAGTCTTTCCCAAGAATTAGGCTATAGAATGCAAATATTTTTTTTTAAATCCGATTGGTAGTTCCAGAGGTTAGCGCGTTCAAACAAACTCTTCAGCTTTATTATCAGTATAGAGTACAGGATGTGGGTAGATCTACGAAATATTTACAACAATTTTAGAAAACATCTATGTTTTGTCCTTCAAATTATGAGTTGGCATTGCTAGTACAGTCACGAGCAAAAGTATGTAAACACTCGGCTTTATTCAAAACCGATTTACAACTTTATTTTTTAATGAAATTTTATGTTGTTACGAACATAGCCTTTTCGAACCCATAGGTTTATGTAATGTGTCGTATTTCAACGTTGCATTCGTTATTTCACGAAAAAATCGCAATTGAAAGTAGCCAATTGTTGACATAATGGTGCTCGTGACTGTACACCTCTGTAATAGATAAAATGTATAAGGAATAACAAGTAATAGGTATTTTATTGGCTAAGAGGTCTGGCTGCTTCTATCGTATTTTCATTCATATTTATTTGTATCTTCAGATCTTTTGAGTGTGTCCAAATTAAAGTTAAGGATCTCTATATTCTGTGAGTTTTGAAGAGTGTGCTGAAATTGAATTTGGAGTACTTTCTCAACTCTCGTCTGTCTAGTCTTTTGTGATGTATAGATATATTGTTGCCATTAATAATGTTATCCTGAGGGCCCGACCACACGTACCACAACTACACCATAACCACAACCACACCACGGCCGTGGACGGGTGCTAAATTGTATGAAAATGTTATTGTAAAAAAAAATTGTCTATTCACACAGACCACATTTGGCCGTCAAAATCAACCGACCACATCAAGGCAACGTCGCAACCAAAACGCAACTACAACGTTGCTTCGACGCGACGACACTGTCACAGCCGGAGTTGATCTGTCTGCAAACACTAGCCACAACGTAAAGGCATCGCAACTACTAGCGACAAAGCAACCGCATCGAAATTTTGTAGTTACCACAACGCAACTCTGAAAGAAGCTGCGATACTATTCACACGTAACAACTACTTGCGCACATTATGTCTGCGATGTGGTGTGATGTGTGGTATGTCGCACTGCTTACAACGGTAAGTAATTAGATTCACACAGTTTGTTTTTATAGCTGTATAGTATAAGTAAATACAAACTCATCCATCTTACTTTAGCCACTTCTTGTGACAGACAAAGAAAGAAATGGTTACTTAGGTTCTTAGCTGTGATAAATGTGCTGAGAATCTCATGTCTTGATCCAATCACTTTAAAGTAGCCTACAATTGCAGTGAAGAAATTATCAATACGACAAAGTCATTGTTACATTAATTATATATATTTTTTTAAGTCAAATCGATTACTCATAAATGTTCTTAATGTAACTCAGTGAAATGTCTTTGTGAATTTAGCCAAATGTTCTGTCTGTAATGTCATTCTCATACCCTAATCCCAATTTATTTGAGATCGCCGCAAGATGTCTTTTTTTCTTCCATACATCTCTTTCAGTCATCATCTCAGTAGTCACGCCTTTTCTAGCCATATTATCTTTTACATAGAAAGAAAGAAAGAAAGAAGAAAGAAAAAACATTTATTTGCGGTAAACATGACGCAAAAAAGAACATAAAAACAAAATAAAGAAAAAAAAACAATAAGAAATGGTTGACATGCGTCACATCCACGCAAAACGGCTGTCGCTCAGCATTAGAGTCCATCCATTTCTTTGGTCTTCCCTTAGTCTTATATCCATCGACATTCATACTCAAAAATGTCTTCACGATATTTTCCTTATTCCTCCGCATTACATGTCCATACCATGACAATCAGTTTCCACACAACTTTTCAGTCAAATTAGGAAAATATAATTATTTTATTTTTACCATAATTGCGAAAGAAGATTCGTGTTGACCTCAAATATTATGTTGCTGTCCTTTGGTCAGGGTAAAATATTTAGTAATAACTATAAAACTCCTTTCTTCAACTACTTAAATGCAAAGACACGATACAATCTAACTCAAGCGTTATAAATATAACATAAAGTGAAGGAACAAGCACGAAGGTTAATTCTATAATATATTGTCGGTACCGCGGCACGTAAGTGTAAATTATCCCTTTTAGGGAAACTAATCTCAGGACGTTAGTTGTACGGTTAAAGGAGGTGTAATATGGTTAACCTTTTGCAACAAACCTAAGGGTAAAATCGTTTTATCTCTTGCTGTTCTGATTCGACCATTTATAAGACGATCTTTTTTAGAGATAAATGGAACCCGCGTGTCAAATAAATTAATACTAATATTATAAACGCGAAAGTTTGTATAGAGGGATGGGTTTGTTACTCTTTCACGCCAAAACTACTGAATGGATTTGGATGAAATTTGGCATACAGATAGTTTATAACTAGGATTAACACATAGACTACTTTTTATCCCGACATTCCTACGGGATCGAAACTTATGCGGGTGAAACCGCGGGGCACAGCTAGCAAATTCATAAAATGCTTGCTATGCTTTAGGCACTGGGTGCAAAGGCACGTGCCAACATGAGTTCAGCTTCGTAGTTATTGCTTATTAGTTGTCATTAGGTTAGTTTATAAGTTTTACTAACAAAGTTTTTAAGTCGTTGTTACTATGGATTGTGTGTATTTTTATGTGTGATCCGCAATAAACGATAGATATTATGCCTTTTCCATCTATGTTGGGGTCGGCTTCCAGTCTAACCGGATACATCTGGATACCATTATTTTACACGGAGCGACTGCTTATCTGACCTCCACAATCCAGTAACTTGAGAACACGATACTCCTTGGTAAGACCGGTTATCCCACTTATGGGCTTCTGACTACTCGTAACGACTGTCAAAGATTTACGAATGACAGTCGGGACCAACGGCGTAACGTGCTTTTCAAGCCACGGAGGGGTTTCGATATGTAATAGATTGTCACCCATCCACGAAGCGACCGCGGCAAGAGTAGCTTATCCTTCGATCAAACCGTGCGGCTGTTATCAACAAGCCACGAGCCCCTCCTGCCCTGAAAATGTTTGTCCTGTCAAAGAATTAAACTAGGTCTGAAATCGCCAATCCGCCTTGAGCAAGCCTGGTGATCAGTGCCTGTTCCTTCTCTATACGAGAATAGCCCTGCATTTGGGACTGTAATAGGCTGTTATTATGTCAAAGCAGTAAACTTATTTATCTTGGATTTTTTTTAATGTTAATCTATGTACTTATCTACGTTATCATTATCTGCATATCCTTTGCCCAACTACAAGTTTATTGAGGTCGGCTTCTAGTGTTACCGGATGAGGATGAGATTTTATATGGAGCGACTGCTTATATTCTGGCTTCCTCTACCCAGTTACTGGGGTAGTACGATAACTTTGATAATAATTGGTTTTTGGACTTTCGGGCTTCTGAGTACCTACCCGTGTTTTCTGAATCTACGTCACCAAGTAAATTCAAAAACTGAATAACAACTCCAAATATGAATTGTTTCCCATACCTTTTCTATTATCTTTCTTGGCACAATGCTCAAATTTTCTGGCTTTAATCCAATTTCTCTTACATGACAATGTACGACAGGACGCGAATTTAAACGTTCCTTTACCTACTTTGAGCTCTTAATTAATAATTATTTTGTAACAAATTGTTATATCTGCAGTACCGGTTATTTCTCCCAGGGGTGAGCAGAGTTCTAAGTACGAACGTTTTGAGTGCGGAAAGTTTAATGATGTTCATTTTAAATACAACTACGTTCTTTGTGGCATTCTCCTGAGACTTGTTAGCTGCGGTTTCATGAACATTTATTTAGCAAATTGTAGTAATTATGCAGTTTTTTGGTGAAATGTGGGTTAAATTAAACAACTGTTTTACTCTTTAGAGCACTTTTTAATAATCTGTTCATGGAAGTACGTGTAACTAATTCGGTGGTTCGGACACGAACTAAAAAAATCTCAAATTATGTTTTACAATATTGTTCATGGATTTTGCATTTGGAATGTGAGCCACCGGACTAAGGAATTCTGCAACCAGCTTTATTGTTTTCGTGTTGGGTTACGTCATTTTTTGTTGTATTAGTTTTTAAAAGTTTACTAACATAGTTTTAAAGTCTTTGTTACTAACATTATATGGATTATGTGTACTTGTGTACAATACTATTAAAAAACATATAATTCTTTATTTTGTGACTACACTGTGTAGTCCCAAAATAAAGAATATATTATAATAACTTACTAACTAGCCTGTATTGGCCCATTGCAGGGCAAAGGCTTCCCTCCCACTTTTTCATACAATATATAATTATGTAGTTATACGAATACAAAAAATACATTTGATAATTTAAATGAGATAAAAAACAAGTTCGTATTTTCACTCCGTTTATCTATGGCTATAAGAGTAAGGGAAGACCAAAGAAACGTTGGATGGAATGTGTGAATGATGATAATTATTGTTAGAAAAGGGGGTGACTACCGAGGTGATGACTATTAGAGATGTATGGAAGAAAAATGCATGTTGCGCCGACTCCGAATAAACCCCAATAAAGGCAAGAGAATGACAATGATGATATTACTGAAAACCTTCATGTACTGACAAATCGGATTTCAGTAAAAAAAACCGCTACAAGTTGGGTGAGTAGTCACATTAACTAAACTAACAAAATGGACGCCATGGTCTGAAATAAAGTATTTATTATTATATTATCTTTGTTTCAATAATTTATATTAAAAATATAATTAAATTAAAAAATTTAATCAAAATATAATTTATATGTTTTTACATCTAAATTATATTTTTAAATATTGGAATAGAATATAAAAACCTTTGAAAATATAAAAAATAGTAGCCCACCGGTATCGGAAACAGGGCCCAAGCTACCGGTGGTCAGGGCGCCAGAGAAAGGAATCTCCTGACAATGCGAGCCGTATCCAGAAGTACCGCTTTCTGAATCAAGCCCTTGATCCAGCTGTCCAACGAAAGCCTCCTTATTTATCATTATTATTGAGTTCTGGTCATCGTATATGAGAGAGGAGTATAAATCACAATCTATCATGCCCACAATCAGTTAAAAGCAAATCTCGCTTAGTCGAATAAGTAGATGCCTCTACTACCAGCCTTTTACTTGATGTTAAGTAATCTTTTATCCCAATCTACAAGCGTCGTCACCTTAATTTTTTTAATATGATGTAAGTCTGACAAGACTATCTAAAACTGGCCAAAAGCGTGTCGGACCACGCGAAATGGAGGGTTTCGTAGTTGGAATGAATTTATCCCACGAACAAACTTAACATTGTAGTTGAAAATCATGTTCTCCGTGCAAATATAAGTTGGTCGACTATTAATCGTAAACTTGTAAAACGTCCTTACCTGGGATAGTTTTCTACCGTGAATTTTTTCACAACCATTTAGCTGGCAGGGGGTGGGACACTTGACTCTAACGAAAAATTGCACTTTAAAGCTTAATATTTCACAAACGGATCCCTGAATCGAAAAATTGTTTTCATAATATTATTAGGACTGGATAGGACTTTCAAAAATATTGCGGATTAAGATACCCCAGACCATGGGGTAGATGAGAAAAAAATATCGCCACTTTACGTGTGCAGGAGGTAACCTACAAACATTTTTTTTTCATGATTTTAATTTGCCACTTTGTCGGCGTGATTAATATTATGTATATCCATGCCAAATTACAGGTTTCTAGTACTAAGAACTAGTCTCTAAGCTAAGCTGCGGACGGACGGAAAGACGAATATATGGCAAAACTATAAGGGTTCCTTGTTGACTACGGAACCCTAAAAATATGTCTTAATGTTAAGTTAAAAGGATGGTTTTAAATACCGGGCTGGTATTAGAGTCACGCTACTTTACGTAAGTCGGATGGCTTCATAAATAATACCGAAATAATTTTATTCCATTGTAGTTTGCAAAAATGGGACACAACATAAATTTAAGTATGTAAGTAGGTACAAGATAACGCAACTTATGGTTTTAGCGATAAATCAGAAACTGCGGAACTAGTGCTATAAGTCGTAACATGAAATAATTTTCACAAAACGTACCTACACTAAAAATAGTTTTCACTTAAGTTAAACATCCAAAGTTATGTATGTCATAGGTAGGTATTTAATATATTGATATATGGAAATCTGTTTTAAAACAGGATTCTCATCACCATTTTTTCGGTCTGGAGCTACAAAAAGGCTGTCATCTAGATGGTAACAAAAAAGTTGCACAGTATTAAAATTGTGTCATTCAATATAATGTATATGACGGAGAAGGTACTTACGACTGTCTCGTTATCATCAGCCATATTTTAATTACTGTGGGCATACTATGGGTAGTGTTGATTATTGCGCAATAGAAAAACCGTTCGCAGTTCAAATCCGATTATACTTTACGAAAAAGTTAATCACACAAGCGAATCACATGCTGTAGGTACACCAATCAACGATACGGAACGCTTGACAGTTTCTGAGTACATGTTGTCCGTTTGATGTCCGATGGTCAAGAGAGCACTGCTCCACACCGCTCTTTTAGCTGCAGCTCTCGACCCCCACAAACTTACTCAATACTCAATACTCAATACTCAATTCTTTATTGCATTCCATAATGTATACAAGGCTGGTAGGTAAATTATAGAGAAACAATTATGGACCCTGTCGGGCACAGCAAGTTAGTTTTTTAGAGGAGAGGATGAAGCGCTTTTTGTTTAAAAACATAATAATATTGAAATTAAGGAGTAAATCTTATTTTTAGATATTTAAGTAGATATTATTTATGAGTAGATTTATATTAATTTTGTTTATTATTAATATTTCTATATTTATTTATTTATTTATATATTTATTTATTTATTATTAATAGATATTTTCTAAATTATAAATTAGGTAATTATTTTATATATTTGTTTATATATTAGCTGTAATTTATTATTAACTAAATAGTAAGTAATTAAAGATATTGCACGGTAGATAAGGTAAATAGATGTATTAGGTAATACTTGGTTATTCTAATTATCTTCGTTTCTCTAGGAGGAATTTATCTTTGAAGTATTCGTCAATTGTGTAGTAGGTTTTATCTAAGAGAAATCGTTTTAGTTTATTTATAAATATATTGTGTGTTTCTGTGTTTTTTATGTGTTCAGGTAATTTATTGTAGATTTTTATTGACGTGACAAACGCACTAGAGGAGTGCATTTTTAATCGTGAAGTTGGCAGGTTGAGTCTATTTCCATGTCTAAGTTTGATTTCTGTTTGTATGTCTTCTCTTTTGCTGTAGAATTGTGGGTACTTCCTTACAAATTTGCAAATTTCAAATATATAGAGACAGGGTAGTGTTAGGATGTTTAGTTCTTTGAAGTGTGGTTTACATGAGTCGGTGTCTTCTATGTTAACCAATGTTCTTATAAGTTTCTTCTGTATTGTAAATAGCGAAGGTGCGTCTATACTGTTACCCCATAATATTATTCCGTATTTAAGCCAAGCGAACGCGTACGCATAGTATGTTACTATTGCTGTTTTGAGATCTGAACTTAGGCTAGACTCTGTCGAACGCCACCAGATGGCGCTGGCGTCCCGATCAATCAAACGATCGACTGACGTATATCCGACATATACACATATTGTAAAAAATATTATGTTCGTAATGTCAAAATAATAGTTTTTGACTAAATGCATATGAAAGTATATAAGGTAGGTGCTAATAAAATAAGATAATTTTTTTTATGTTTGTCTGTCTGCTTGTTCCGGCTAATCTCCGAAACGGCTAGACCGATTTTGACGAGACTTTCACTGGCGGATAGCTGGTGTTATTAGAAATTAGGCTACTTTTAGTTTAGAAAAATAATTAGGGTTCCGCGCAAAAGAATTAAAACCCATGAAATCCAATTAGTTTTCCGACATGCACGCAAACGAAGTCGAACGGGCACAGCTAGTTTAGGCACAATATACTTACCATCTGCATGCTTCCGTTTCACACAAAGCTGCTCTCCGTCAAGCACGCTTTAAAAATAACCTTAAATTTCAATTTGATATATTGTGACCCACAATGAAGATCCAAAACAAAATTCCAAAACCCGCCCTTGCAAAATGAATCAAAATGCTACCTACGCAAAGTTAGGACATAAATTTAACGAGTAAAACAAGATACTACGTCCCACGACTTACGGCTTGACGGTTACGACACTTAATAACTTCAATCCAGATAAGAGTCGAATTTCCACGAATATTCAAGCTTGTACGGCCTGTCCTTGAGGCTATTTAAAAGTTTAAATTATGTTTTGGCATCATCCATTTCTTGCTTAAGATTTGATGGCTTGAATCTAAAAATCATAAACTCTGAACTGAAGGCCAATTCCGTTCAAAATCTAGTCGCAATCTCATCTTAGCGACAAACAATGTCAAACATTTCATCCGGTGAATTTTTGTTTTCGAGAATGGACTAACCATTAAAGTCATTAAAGACTCAGTTGCCATTTTGAGAAGTGGGCATTCTACGCCTAAATCTATTTTTCTGGTAAGTAGCTTAGTGTTTAATTACAATTGTAACACACTAACATACATTTAAAGCTTTTTTGTACCTAACTCACTAAAATAATATGGATCATTGTTGTCTAAGAAATAAATTAATTTAACTTGTCAAAATGGTAAAGAAATTAAAGCTATATTTGACACAGATTGAGACTGAGATCATACTGTGAACGTTCTTAAAATTACGAGAATTGCCCTTCTGAACTTCAGCTCGAATCATAGAAGACTGGATCCATTCGAAACTTATACCGTAACTTTAGAGTTTTCCTTTTCAAAAACTTCAAAGGTATAGAAAAGGATTGAATCAATAACATTTCTATAGGAAAGCAAAACGTTAACAGCGAACACATCAAAGGCAGCGTAAGAAAACTTTTGATACCCAATTTCGAAAGTACTTTTTCTTGTTAGTGAACTGTGTCGGTATTGATGAGCCATGAGATAAGCGATTTTGAAAAACTAAATTGAGGATTCTGTCTTTTGCGTCGATGTCTCTGAAACTCTCCCTAGAAGGATATAGACCTTGATTGAAGTGACCTTGTTGGTGTTGTTCTACAGAAAGGTCAGGTGCGTAGTATTTGCAACTGGCGTGCATATATTACCAGAGGGGCAATTCTCGTTATTTTAAGAACGTTCACAGACCGTTTTCAGTCTCAATCTGTCAAAAATACCTCAAATTTCACTACATTTTGACAAATTTTTGACATTCGTTTGTCGCCGAGATGACACTGCACTGCGACTAGATTTTAAACGTTTTAAATTACGAGAATCGGCCTTCTGATGTATGAACGTGTAGCGGCATCTACACCGCCACATGTATACTTACATTAGTTTAAGAACTTAGTTAATAAGGTTAAATAAAAAAGGTTTATTATTTTTTGCTTTTCAGTTTTTTCCGGCGGTTTAATATTTTTGTTAAAAAGTTTTTATTTTATATTTTTTTGTGGCTATAATCTACTAATTGTTTGCCAAAGGGCAGGTATATTATGTGGCACTGAGTAGAGTAATTTTACGCAACTCAGCATTCAAATCTGTGAGTGAACAATAAATCACCCCTATTTTCCCACCCTTTTTTTTTTTTTTTTTTTTTTTTTTTTTCAGGATGGGAAATCATCAAATGACTCCTCCCGCTCTGGGTGGAGCAGAAGGGAGTGTCAGACTCTTACTGACTAAAACCCACCCGTGTTCCTTCCTTAGCCCTTTATGTACCAGGGCAGCGGTAACCCTTTCGGACGATCCCGCTACCCCGGCAGGCTTCGGCCCTGTCGGGCCCCGTCATCTATGCTGACATCTCTTTGAGGCGCACGTGGAACACTTACGCGCCGTCCGGCACGGGCCTGGTCCTGATTGGACGGAGAGCTACCCATTGCTCTCCGCCCGCAGGCCCGCGCCTACGGTGGCCGGGAGTCGTCACGCGGCTCCCGACGCCCGGAGCGTCTCCCTCGGCGGCTGAGGCGTGAGGATCTCTCCCTCGCCCATCCCGCCACCTCCTTCGCTAGCATGACTGCTTCGCAGAAGGAGGTGACCGCCTCCCACTCCCTCTCGCCCCGGACCATGGCTTGCACCAGGGCCGGACGCGAGAGGTCGCCGCCGCTGCCGATCGCCTCTACGAGGACACGGCGGTGCTCTGCCCAAGCGGGGCAGACCTCCACCGTATGCTCCACCGTGTCCTCTGGGCGATCCTCGCAGTGGTGACACCCGGGCGTCTCCTCCCGCCTGATGATGTGCAGGAACCTCCCGAAACATCCGTGTCCGGAGAGGACCTGCGTCAGGCGGTAGGTGAGAGCGCCGTGACGCCTCTCTAGCCACTCCTCAAAGAGGGGTCTTATCGCCGCTATCGTGGCGTGCCCTGCGCTGGGTTGCGATAGTCGCGCCTTCCATTGCACCATGAGACCGCGCCGGAGGTCCGTCCGCTCCGCAGCGATTTGCCGCGGGTGCAGAGTTTCCCCCCGACGTAGTGCCTCCGCGCGCCAGTCATACAGGCGCGCGAGGACTATCGCCTCCAGATCCCATGGTGGCAGTCCGGCAAGGAGGCTTGCTGCCTCGCGCGAGATCGTGCGGTACCCCCGGATCAGCCTTACGGCTACCACCTTTTGGGGCGCGTTCAGGTAGTGTGCGGCTCGAAGCCGCAGTGAACGCGCCCATACCGGGGCTCCATATAGGGCCATGGACCGCACGACCCCCGCGTAAAGCCTCCGGCAGGAGGCGTTTGGCCCCCTCAGGTTGGGCAGGAGCCGCCTTAAGGCGGCCCCGGTCCGTTCCAGTTTTGGGGCCAAACGTCGGAAATGCTCGACGAAGTTCCACCGGCTGTCGAGGACGAGACCCAGGTATCTCATCGTCTTCTCGACGCCGATGTGAACCCCTCCTACCATCAGTTGGGATCCCGAAGGTGGCCCGTACCGGGGCCCATGAAAAGACATGGCCTCGGACTTGTGCAATGCCACCTCGAGACCCAACTGCCGGATCCTTTCCACGACTCTCGCAACCCCGCGTGTCATCGCGTCGGCCGCCGCCTGATGCGACCTCCCCTGCGCCAGGACCAGCGTGTCGTCAGCGTAGCAAACTACGCTGACGCCATCAGGGAGGTCGGCCCGCAGCACCCAGTCGTAACCGATGTCCCACAGGAGCGGCCCCAGAACCGATCCCTGTGGGACACCGCACGACATCTCTCGCCGGTTCCAGTTCCCGTCGCGACCGGGGTAGATGACGGCTCTGTCCGTCAAATACGCCCCGACTATTCGACGGAGGTAAGTCGGCACCCGGTGATACCGGAGTGCCTCCCCTATGCAGCTCCAGGGCAGGGTGTTGAACGCGTTGGCGATGTCAAGTGACACCGCCACGACCACCCCACCCCGGGACACCGCGTCCCCCGTCGTGAGGGCTCTCACGCGCATGATGGCGTCCACCGTCGAGCGCCCCTTGCGGAAGCCAAACTGGCACTCCGCAAGATCCGGCCCCGTCCTCACCAGGTGCCCGACGAGGCGGCCCGCAATCACTCTCTCAAAGAGCTTGCCGACCTCGTCGAGCAGCACTATGGGCCGGTATGCGGACTGAGAGTCCGCAGGGCGCCCTGGCTTCTGAATGAGGACCAGCTTCCCCGTCTTCCAACGGAGTGGAAACTGGCCTCTCTCCATGCATGCGCTTAAGAGCGCCTCCAGTCGAGGCCCGAGAGCCCTCGAGGCCAGGACCCAGGCTTTACCCGGCAAGCCGTCGGGTCCCGGGGCGGTATTTTTGGCCTTCAGCCTGCCTACCGCCGCTCTCAGATCTACCCCGGTCACTTCAGGGGTGTCGTCGTCGTCGTCCACGTGGTCCGCTTCGGGCACCGCAAGTGGCGGAGCCATAGGCGGGGGAGTATGCTCCCCCCGTGAAGGGAACAGAGCGCTCACCACCTCCTCCACCAGCTGTGGGCGGAGACTCTGCGTCAGCAGGGGGGCCCATGTGCGGAGTTTATTCCGCACCATTCTGTAGGGGCGCCCCCATGGATCTCTGTTCAGAGTCTCCAGCATCTCCTCGCGGGCCATGTCCTTGGCCCGCTGAACAGCCTGTTGGAGGGCGGTCTTCGCCGCTCTGTTTCCCTCGTATAGCTCCACCTCCGTCGCTTCCGCATCCGGAGGGCGGATGCGAAGCCTGCGGTGCCTGGTGTACCGGTGTCGCGCGTCGACGCACGCCTTGCGTAGCGCCCCAACCTCCTGCGACCACCAGTACACCTGACGTCGGGCGAATCCTGGCCGGACTCGGGGCATTGCCACGTCATAGATCTCGGACATGGCCTCCCGGAACCACTCCACCTCATCGTCAATATCAGCAGGCCTGTCCGGTGAAAACACCCAGGCCTGCACGATCGAGGCTTCCAGGAGAAGCTCCCGGTCCAGCTGCTTCAGCGCCCACCGCGGACCACTCGGGGCCTGTTGGACCAGCGCGCTAGAGGTCTGGGTGGAGACCTCAAACCGGATATACCGATGATCGGAGTAGGTCTCCACCTCCTCCATGACGCGCCAGTCAATGACACGCTGTGACAGAGCGGGGCTGGCGAACGAGATGTCCACCACCGACTCGCCCCGCATCCGCACACACGTAGGAACAGAACCCCGATTTAGGACGACCAGGCCTGTTTCCAGAGCCCAGTCCTCCACCATCCTGCCCCGCACATCCGTGCAACGGGAACCCCAGGCCAAATTCTTGGCGTTGAAGTCCCCGAGCACTAGCACGGAGAAGGCATGGTTTCTGGCGACGACGACACTCAACTCTGTTAAAGAGTTCTGGAACTCGGCGAGAGTTCGGCTCGGAGAGAAGTATACTCCCACTACTACAATCTCTCCGAACCGTGCTGCTACGCACCCCTGTCCCTTCGTGACACCTTCGAGGGACGGGGTACCGGCGGCAGCCGACGAAATTATGGCCACTGAGCCGCTCAGGTCCTCCACCCAGTCATCCCTGGGCGGGACAAAGTACGGCTCAGCGACCACGGCGATGTTAATCGACCACTGCGCCACGCTCTGGAGCAACAGGTCCTGAGCGCAGGCGCAGTGGTTGATGTTCGCCTGGAGGAGGCGTAGAGGAGGAGTCATTACTCCTCCATTTCAGCCCCCTCCCGGACCCCCTCGGCAGTGGTGGCGGCGGCGGCTGCGGCGGCGGTGGCGGCGGCGGCGGCAGTGGTGGTGGCGGCGGCGGCGGCGACGGTGGCGGTGGCGGCAGCAGTGGCGGCGACGGTGGTGGTGGCGACGGCGGCGGAGGGCCTGCCTTTCCTCCTGGCTTCGGCGGGTGGAGCGCAGGACTTGCTCCCCGCCCGGTGATCGGCCGGCTTGCCAGCAGCCGCACATGCGACGCAGTGCGGCGCGGCGTTGCACGAGCCGGCCGTATGTCCGGGCTTACCGCAGCGGAAGCATAGAGTGCTGCGGTCCTCCAAGGTGCAATGGACGCTCACGTGGTGCCCCACGAGGCATCGATAGCACCTTAGAGGTCTGGGCTCCAGCAGCTTGACCTGCGCTGACACCCAGCCCACCAGGAACCTTCCGCCCTCCACGATTTTTCTCGCCGCCGTCACGGGACAGCTTACCGTAACGGTTCGCATACCCGTGAAGTCAGGACGTATGGTGCCCGCCTTCACTTGGTCGGCCGGACACCCGCCTGTCCTGACGACGGCGGCTATCACCTCTGCTCCCGTCACAGAGTCATCCAGGCCCACAATGCGCATATCCGCGCACTTGACGGGCCTGGAGACTCGAGCCTCGTCCGCGTTGAGGGACGCCCTTAGCTTCTCAGCCAGGGCGTCAGCGGTGGGGCCACTCGTCGCACCGGGGATCTCCAGCATGCGGGCACCAGTGGCGGTCACCCTATGCCGGAGGCCTCCGGTGATCCCCAGCTCCTGGAGATCCACCGTCGCTTTCGCCTTGGTGAGCACGTCACGATAGGTCACCCCCCTCTTAACCGCGTCCGGCTGCAGCGTAATAACTACAGCCGCGGTCTTAGGGGAGCGAAGCCTAGCCGCAACGGCTCGCTCCTTGCGGCGCCTCCTCTGTGCCTTTTTCCTGGCCGCTTTGGCCGCCTTCTTTTTCTCCCCGACCACCTGCCACTCGGCGTTGGTCGTGGGAGATTTGTTTTGGGAGGCGTAGGCTCTGGGGCCTTCCCCTCCCCAGCCGTTCTGCCCTTTCTCTGGGCCGGCGCCGCGGGTTTGGCGGCAGGCGCCGATTTTGCCGGCGTCGAGGCTCCACCAGCCGACGTCGGTTTTGCCGGCGCCGGGGCTCCTCTAGCCGACGCCGGTTTGGCCGGCGCCTGTGCCCGGCCAGACGGCCCGGGCTTAGGGGCGGCAGCAGCCGCGTACGAGGCCGCCTTCTTCGGCCCTGGGTCCGTCCTACCCGCCAAGGGGGGGCGCAGGACTATACCCTCCAGGACGGCGAACCGCGCCTGGAAGGTCGCCAGCTCCTGCCGAACCAGGTTCAGGACCTGATTCTCCACCGGCACGGGCTGGCTTGGTGGTGTCACCTGCGCTGTGCCGGCTGCTCGCAGCCCGGCCAGGTCCGCTCGGAGCTCCTCGTTCTCCTTTCGGAGGAGCTCCATGGCAGCCGTCAAGCGGGCCACCTCCGCCCGCATTTCGGATGTTACGTCCGGCGGGGGCCCGAGGTGGATTGCCTCCACTGCCGCCATGATGGAGGCCTTGGCCGAGACTATGGCCCTGTTTTTAGAAGTCTGTAACTTCTTCAGGGCCACGTCCCGGATCGCGGCCTCCACGACCGCCGCAAACCTCTCTTTGCGGTCCGCATCAGGGCCGCCTACCTCAGCCGCCTCGTCGCTTGAGGTTTCTGATGCGACCGCGCGACCAGAACCCCCCTCCTTTGCGGGCTCCTCCGCTTTCTCCGCCGCCTCCCGAGCAGTGAGCCCCCTCCCTATGCCTCGCTCTCGGGCTCCTCCCCGCCTACTGGTGGGGATCTTCCTGGCCGAAGCCAGCTCCCAGTCAGAGGACGACCCCTGGCCGTCCACTGACCTTGGCCGCTTGCTTTGTGCCTTTCTCTTTGCAGCGGCCATCTCCTGGACACGGCAAGGGCTCACTGAGCCTCCCGTGCTCCCTCCTCCAGATGCGGCGTCGGACTCCGACCCCGCATCACTCCTCTCTTCGTCGTTTGTGGTTTTTTGTGTATTGAATTTTTCCATTTTTGTTCCCACGAGTATTAAACTTTAGGTACCTGCTCAAGATTATGTGGTTCGCACTAGTGACTAAATCAAGCTACCCATTAGCCAAGCTTACTACCTCCCTCACGGTGCGCCGCCGCTTGGAGGTTTGGGGAATTTTTTATAGAGGTTAATCTTCCTCGCGGTCCGGGCGGTTAAGCCAAGACCCTCGACCCCCGTCAAAAGTCAGAGACATGACCTTGACAATCTTCGGGGCTACGATATTAACGGTGGCAGGAGGGGGGGGTTGTCCCCTCCTGCCTGCCCGGCGGCAGGGTAAGTGCACACCAGGCCCGCTCTTACTCCACACAGTAGCCGCTCTGCTCCTCATAGCGGCTTGTGTGGAGCATTCCTCTTGGCAGAACATTAGCATGCGGGCAGCGAGATCTCATTGGGAAAAAATCCCACTGAGAAATAGCTGCCCGCACCCCAGGATGCACCGGCCCGAAAACTGGTCTTCCCCCCGGACGTATCCAGAAGGGAACTCCAGTCCCCAGGCACACGTGGAGGTTTTCTGCCCTGGCACCCCATTTTCCCACCCTTAGGATTGGATTTTTTTTCCAAATTTATATGGGACCAACTTTGACCAACCCTTTCCAATAAAAAAATAATTATCAAAATCGGATTACTCTGTAAAAAGCTATGCGTCGTCATACAATAAAAAAAATATGTATGTCGGAGTTGAATGTCAATTACAATTGCGTTGTGTTTATTATTCATTTAAGTGTTTTTTACTATCAATTATTGTCTAATAAATCGAAACCTGATTTATTGAGTGCTCTGTGTACGCCGTAATTGATTTTTGGCAACTTATTTCGATAAATTGTACCCGTTGCTTTTATTCAAAACAACGGGTACTTATTCTTGTATAACTTGATTACTTTATAATGTAAATCTTCTTAGATTTAGCATATTTTAGTGTTTTGTATCAAGTAAACACGTGGCTTGCGTCATCGGACAGAGTTGTCAAAGTCAAAGTCAAATCATTTATTTCAAATAGGCACAAAGGCACAAAAGGCACTTTTGTACGTCAAAAATAAAATTTAAATAAAATTGATTCTAGTCGCCCCTTCCAAAAGGTAGTTTTCGTATGGAGAAGAATGGGCAAGAAACTCCACCGTTAATCTTTTAAAATGTTTTACAATATTTTGCATACATTAATTATATAATTATATGTGAAGACGATGCACTTAAAAATAAAATTACTATCTCACAATAGGTAAAAGAATTAAAATGAATAAATGAAACCATGACATATAAATTAACTTTGTGATAGATACATGGTGCTCACATATTCGCTAACATTCCAAAAGTAGACGATTTTCATAAATAAATAAGGAGTAATAAGTCCGGGTGTAACCTCAAGTAATTACAGAATGTAAATCAATGTTAAAGAAGAAAAAAAAGAATAAATTATACAATTACATTAGCAACCAGTTTGATTATGTCTAGACTCTAGAGATTGTCCTATGGAGCAGGACCAGCATGTTACCAAGCATTCTTATCTTGGATATAATCCTCTAATTTGTAATATCCTTGCTTACAAAGTGTAATTTGAATATAAGTTTTAAATTTTCTTTCATTTAATTGCAATATTTCACAAGGTATTTTGTTGTAACATTTAACACAGTACCCCATAAAAGATGTATGTACTTTAGATAATCTGAAAAAAGGTTGATCTAATTTATCTTTATTTCTAGTATTAAAATTATGTCTATCACTTATTTTATTAAAAAGATGTTGATTTTTCTTACATACATAATATTTTCGTAAATGAATAGGCAAGGTACCGTCATAATATTAACCCTTTTAAATAGTTCCCTAAGAGATTCGCGGCGACGTAGATTGTAAATGGCTCTGACAGCTCTCTTTTGCAAAATAAAAATGGATTCAATGTCAGCAGCCCGACCCCACAGTAAAATGCCATATGACATAATACTGTGGAAGTAACTAAAATAGACCAAACGCGCGGTTTCTTCATCTGTTAATTGTCTTATCTTTCTAACAGCATATGCGGCCGAGCTTAGCCGCCCCGCAATAGATGTTATATGAGGTCCCCATTGTAATTTCTCATCTAGCGTGATTCCTAGGAAAACTGTCTGATTAACAAATTCTAATTTTTGGCCATTCAATATGATGTCACATTCGCTACTTCTAACATTAGGTAATTTAAATCTAATGCTTTTGGTTTTTTTTCATTAAGTACTAAATTATTTACCGTAAACCAATCTTGGACCTGAAGAAAAGAGTTATTCACGTCGTCAAGATTTTGTGACCGTCGGTCTATTTTAAAGATCAATGATGTGTTATCTGCAAATAACACTATCTTCGGTTGATTTTGCAGTAATTGGGGTAAATCATTAATATAAACTAAAAAGAGGAATGGACCCAATATCGAACCTTGAGGAACGCCCATTGTCATTTCAGACCCCAATGAGTTTACGCCATTAACTTGGACTTTGACCTTTCTATCTTTCAGTTATGATCTTAACAAGTCAAGTGCTGTTTGCCTAATCCCATAGTGCTCGAGTTTCATCAGAAGTGTTTCATGGTTTACGCAATCGAACGCCTTAGAAAGATCGCAAAAGATTCCAATAGCATCTTGTGATTCTTCCCAGGCGTTAAAAATGTTCTTCATTAGGGTAACACGCGTCAGTGGTACAACGCCCTTTGGTGAAGCCGTACTGGTGTTCATGAAAAATGTAATTTTTATTAAAGTGACGTAACATTTGATTGAGCATCAACTTTTCAAACACCTTACTGCGAACTGGCAGAATAGACACAGGTCTATAATTGTTGGGTTCTTTACTATCACCGGATTTGAACAATGGTACTACTTTACTATGTTTCATAAGATCCGGAAAGACTCCTTCGTCAACACTGGTGTTAAATATGAAAGCTAAATAGGGCGCAATGGTTTCGATGAGAGATCTACATACTTTTACAGATATACGTTGTCGTGGAGGGATTCCAAGGTAGCATCCTATAAAAGAGCGTGCACTCGTTCAGTCGGTCTGCCCCCGACCCTTGCCTGCTGAAGTGCCAGCCCGCGCCGTAGCTGAGCCTGTAGCTTTAAATCCCCCGACTGAGAGAGACCTCTGAGGTTGTTACTGCCTTTCTTCTCAAAGATAGTCCTAGGAAACGCCGTGCTCATCAAAGCAATAATAATATTAATTCGATCCAGCCTGTCCCCTTGCTGCCCTCTACCAGCGACGCCCTAAGCCGAGGTTCGTACCCCACAGGGGGTGCTTTTAACGTGCAGTCGCCTAGTTTAACTTAGTTTTAAGCCCTGGCTGGAGGCTTTAAGATTTATTCTTAAGGCAACCACAGGATAGTCCGGTTAAGTAGTCACGACCTCTTAAGGTCAACTACAACATTTACAAAAAAAAAAATTTAAAAAATCAGACGCTCTTCGGATTCGACTCAATACAGAGCACGTGCTTCCGACAACACTGTCGGTTTACCTGGTACAGCGCTGTGTTGTCTTGCTAAGTAGCGAGTAGATACACTTTGTGTTAGGTGGCTTGGCCGCTATACGAACTCTGACCCTAAAGGGTTTGTTCGATTAACTATTTTTAATATTTACCCATTATTGTGTCTCTTGTATAGAGTATTTTTGTGTACTGTAATAAAACTCTGTAACTGTTTATACCGTCTTGTTTATCCCAATAACACGGGAACTCCAAACTCTAGCGATATACCGCTCAGCACTCCTGATCCTACATATATATGTGTATATTTACGCGTCGACTTGAGAACCTCCTCCGTTTTTTTTCGTCCGTTATAAAGTGTAACTCTGATGAAAGAAATTAGCAGGAAAGTGTGCCTCACGGCTGCGCCAACAAGGCCCAGTTCAGTAAAAATGCCAGACAAGTGGTGACTGACGCTGGTTTTCAACTGGACCTGATGTGTGATGTGACGCAAAGAAAGACAAAAATTGTAAACTTCTCACGACAGCCGCGCCATCCGTTGGCACTCGGTTACAATGAAACTAAAGAGACTTTTACTACCACACTTCAACTTTTCATAGAGGGTTGTAGTACGTGCTTAAGCACTGTACTGGAAGGATTTTCACATTGTAACTTAATTATTACATGCTAACACGAGCTTCTTGCTCGTTGTTGTTAATTCCAAAAACCTGAACAACTACTGTTATACTAGTTAGTACTATTACTTATGTACTGGCTAGTTGTACTAACAGGTTTTTGGACCTATCAACATCGTATTTGCAAATCAAAGCATCGAATTTGTAATGGTTATATAAAAAAATAAAACACGTACACACACACACACACACACACACACATACACACACATACACATACACACACACACACACACATTGTTACATGGTTACATTGGAATATAACAATGACAAATAAAAAAACAGGCAGTCATGGGGACTGCTGACTGAATTGAAAAAAGATGTTTTTTTTTTTAAATTTTCATATTAAGTAATTGCATAATGAAAAAATTTAATGTCATAATTTGTATGTTAAAATTATTAACATTAGTCCGGTTTTCACATCTTCAATGTTGCATAACATTTCACCTTTATAGCTACAAATATACTGATATTAGGGCCGTTAAACATGGCGTTACTCAACCTTGGATTTGTATGGACCCTCACACATGGCGCCGCAGCGGCGGGGCGGCAAGTTTCGTAAAGTCTTGATATCGCGGCGGCGAAAAACGATGCCGTTGCGGTGCCATGTGTAAACGCTCTTACAGCAGGTCGGTGACGCAAACCCATAGCAATTCAAAACTCTTTAAGTTTTGCTCACCTTTGGGATTAAATAAGTAGGTGCTTACGATTCCTTCACTCCTAAGATTTGTAACGCAGTTTAAATGGCCACACTAGGCAGGTAGGCATGTCTCCATTCATTTCTAGAAAATCTATTCAGAGATATACAATTTTATAACTTTCTGTACCTATCAAAAAACAAATACGTTGCAATATAACTTTTATTTCGCGTGGTTTCTTGGCTTTGTTTTTTTAAGTGAAAAAAAAACAACCGACTTCAAAAAAAAAAAAGGACTACAAAGTGAAAAATAACTTTAATTTCGGAAGTCGGTGTCGTTGGTTCAACATTATCGTTTTTTGACACCGACTTCCGAAATTAAAGTTATTTTCCATTTTGTACTGTTTTTATTTTATGAAGTCAGTTGTTTATTTTATTTTTTGTTGTAAAAGTTTTTATTTTTCACTTTTTATTTGTACCTACCCCACACAAATTCATATATACTTGCAAGGTTAGAGGTACCCCAATAACTTTTTGAAGTCGGTTAAAAAACGTTGACACTGATAAAAATGTATGCAATAACTTATTTGCTCTGTTCAACAATTAAATATTTTTTTTTATTAAATAGAATATCTACACTACCTACTTGTGTAGATATTCTAGTGAGTAACCCAAATACAAAAGTCTTTGACCAGCCCCCTAATTGCGTAACACACGATCAATCGGAATCGGTTTCATTTTGACAGTTCAACAACATTCATTGCGTTATTTACATGTTGAGCAGACAAATTTTTCGAACTTATGAAGCAATGGATTAGCAATTTGCTTCAAAATGATTCTGATTCCGATTGATCGTGTGTTACGCAATTAGGGTGCAGTACGTATGGCAATTAGGGTGATGACGTATGGCACTGAAACGTGGTCGCTCACAATGGGCCTCATTAAAAGGCTGTAAGTAACCCAAAGGGCAATGGAGAGGGCAAGGAGTTTCCCTACGTAATCGAATCAGAAATAATGAGATCTGCAGGAAATCCAAGGTAGCATAGAATCACTAAACTTAAGTGGCAGTAGATGTGACATTGCTCGCAAAACAGATGGCTGATAGGACCAAATGGTTCAGGAGTGGCGACCGCGTAATGGAAGAATTAGCGTTGGAAGAACTCTCAAAAGGTAGACTGATGACCTTGTGAAGATAGCTGGAATCCGCTGAATGCAAGAAGCACAGAACCGGTCGAAGTGGGGATCCTTGGGGGAGGCCTATGTCCAACAGTGGATGTGTTGCAGCTGAAATAATGAACCCAAATACATAAATAACATAAGAATACTTAACTTGTTGTTAATTAAATAGACAGGCCGCTTCGGGACTGTAAAATATACTAAAACTACAATGAAGTCAGTATCGTGAACCCATCTTTGTAACTATTTACTGGAAATGGCATACCAAACGATATACTATTCTATCTATAACTAGTATTTATTTGTATAGTAGGGTTAGTTAGTCATTTAATTTAGTATCTAGGGTAAACAGTTAGTTACAGTGTATGCTAACTACATACAATAATAATCGAACTATGTAGTTTCACCAAATCATTGCCATGATTTCCGGAAAACTCGTTCCAGTTAGAAGCTAAATGAACAGTTCCTCGAAAACTCTGTAAAAGCCCATTCACATTACATGGACACATTCAAAATGTTTATTCATCATTTAGGTTTCACGAATCGTTTTTATTTTCTAAAACTACAGTTTCTTAGAGGACCGGTGGCCGCCATATAGCGTCCGCCATTTACCGGCGAATGACATCCCTGAAACTTTATTTATATATACCTAGTAAGTTGGTGTGTTTTCTTAGAGAATGTTTATGACACCGTAAAATCAAACCCCGCTGCCATATTTTCAGGACAGCCGGTAAATTAAAGACTACCCTGCTGACAGCACTCTTCTAGGAAACCGTAACTTTACTTTACCCTTTAAGCTACGGTTTCCAAGAACAGCGCTTCCATCATAGTTATTTATAACGGACTTCGTGAAAATCTGTCATTTTCATTAGTATTTGACATTAAGGTGTCAAAGAGGGGCTTGTGGGTAAGTAATAACAGCCGCACGGGTCAATCGATCAAGTTAAACTACGCTTGCCGCGGTTAGTCCGTGGATGGGTGACCATCGTTACCTTCCCGAGACCCCTCCGTGACTCGGAAAGTACATTAAGCCGTTGGTCTCGGCTGTCATTCGTGGATATTTGACAGTCGTTACGGGTCGTCAGAAGCCCGAAAGTCTGACAACCAATCTTAGCAAGGGGTTTCGTATCACCCAGTAACTGGGTTGTGGTGGTCAGTTAGGTAGTCGTTACATGTAAAATACTGGTATTCAGCTGTATCCGGTTAGACTGGAAGCTGATCCCAACATATTTGGGAAAATGCTAGGCAGCTGATTTGACATTAAGGTGTATAAAACAACGCTCTATATTTGGACATTACGGCCGCAGGTGGCAGTCACCACTCTTCTTAGAAACCGTAACATTACTGTACCATATTGACTCGCTAATAAATTGTGAAAAATTACGAAGACGTCCCAAAAAATTCGAATCGCATTGTGAAAAAGCATCAATTTTATGATTGCGCGTTTTTCTACGAGTTGTTTCAATAACACGGTTTGACGAATCATCGTGTATGTGTGAACAGACCGTAACTAGACATATTGAGCTCCAGTAGAATTAGTTCCACTACCTTTTTTTACTTTTTCAGTACCTAGGTAGCCGGCAAATTAAAGAAAAACTTTATGTAGCTCATCTCCGCGAGCTCGTTTTAAATCAAGCAGAAAAAATCTTGTGTTGGCTGTAAAGTGAAGTAAAAGTTTGTAAAAGAGATGCAGTGTGTGTTTTTAATGTATTTTATTTTAGAACGGGGTTGTTTTTAATCAATTTTGTTTGTTGTTACTCGGGGAACTCATCCTTAATTTAATTTAAAACAAATTATTTTCGTACCTCCTCCTTAATGCGGTAAATATTTTTTTAAGTCTTAAACCTCAGCGTAATAATATTTTGAAGGAAAATAATTTGTTAAACATTAAATTCAGGTTGGTTATAATCTGGCTTTTCAGGTTATTCATGAAGTTATCTGTAACCAGCAGGTAGCAAGTTAAACAGTTTCCGTTTTTTTTTTTTTTCAACCTTCGTTGGGATAATAAAGATTGAAAAAAAAGAAACAAAGCCGTTACATAATCAGCCTATAATGTTCCCATTGCTGGGACACAGGCCTCCTCTTGATGAGAGAGACTGGGCCGTAACCCAGCTCGCGGGCCCAGTGCGGGTTAGTAGATGTCACAAAGCCAACGACAAAGCCTTTAAACTCCTCTTCTAGGGCTTTTATTACGTCCGATGGGTCGGACCCAGTTTGCAGCAGACCTTCAACCGCACACTTTGCTGTGCCACGGAGCGATGCTTGTAATTGTACGGTGGCGCAGCAAAGTGTGCCGTTGAAGGCCTGCTGCAAACCGGGTCCGACCCATCGGACGTAATAAAAGCCCTAGAAGAGGAGTTCAGCGACCCGCACTACTATATAACACGCACACATTCGATGACGATGACGATAGGACAAAAAGGTTGCAAAAAAAAACACAACTTCTGAAAGATTTCCCCCATAGCTGTTTATTGTTCTTTGTGCGTTGCTTTATCCAACCAATCTCCCGTAAACGCATCTAGGTCGTCACGCCAGCGTTTCCTCAGCCTCCCTCGACGACGATACCTACCTTCTGGCAACCACTGCGTGACGACTCTGGCCCACCTATCCCGATGCATCCTGTAAAAATATTCTGATATTAAAGATTGAAATCCACAAAATACATAAATCTCTTTCCACTGTAAAATGTGCCAATGTGTGTTAGAAATATAGAAAACTGTTCAATTTTACGCGTAGACGAGTTTCCAATTTGCCTAATATTTAATGCTCTGAATAGAATAAATGCATGAATGGAGATCAGGCGATGAAAATTTGATTAAGGGACATTATGGTCCCCCTTTCGCTATATGGGTATCAAGCTATGTATGTATAAGGCGAGCAATCAATCAACTCGGTCTATTAAAGTCTACTATACTTATAGTCTAGCAGTAGCTGGACATGGACTAATCCCTCTGCGTCCTACACCACGCTTGCCGATACGCGGTCTCCACTCCAGGCATCGTCTGCTCCACCGGCCATAGGTCCTTCGACAAACATGACCAGCCCTCTATTGTATATAACTCTTATGTAAAGTTGGGTTAATTCTTGTGTCACAATAAAAAAATTATATTTATTTGGTTCTATTCCTTTGACCGCAGCCTCTATTCCCTCGTGTGTATGTCGCAGATGGTTTGTATAATCCGCTGTTTTACAAAACCGGTAGTTGTTTTACAAAACAGCTCCGTTATGTAAAACAACTGAACCACGTTCAGCTCAACGAGCTTGACTCGCCCTTGGCCACTTTTTAAAACACGTGTTACACAAGACGTCTCACAAACTCATAACTCCACTTTAATACGCCACTTTGCACTGTTTAACTGCTCTTTTAGTCGGCATTTAGCGTTACCTTAATTGGCACTTAGTTTGGTCATACATATTGTTATTGTCGTGTTTAAAGTGCAGAATGGCAGCAATAACGGAGATAGTGGGGGGTAGTTTGTAATAATCTGTCAGACTTTGTGGGGTAGTCTGGTTGTTATGCTAGGAACTCTCGCTTACCTAAGTAGGTACACTTGTGATGTTATTGCTATAGTTGTTGCATTTTAGCATGACAACAGCAGTCATTGGCTTGACGGAATGGCAGTAGGGCTTATTCGTCAAGCAAGGAATAAAAAACAAACGAAGATAATAAATAATCGAAAATTAAATCAATTCGTTAATCATGTATGAAGTTTTGTTTACTTCTAACCGTTTCCTTAATCTAAATTAATATTATGTATAAAGCGATCTTTTTTTTGTATATTTGTTTGTTACGCTTTCACGATATAACAGCTGAACGGATTTGGATGAAATTTGCCACATGGGTAAACCATGGCCTGAATTAGGACATAGAATACTTCTTATTCCGATTTTTACACGGGATCACGACTTGTGCGGGTGAAATCGCGGGGCGCACCTATGTTCGGGTCGGCTTCCAGTCTAACCGGATGCAACTGAATACCAGTATTGTACATGGAGGAACTGCCTACCTGCCTTCCCCAACCCAGTTATTGTGTAATACGATACCCCTTGGTAAGACTGGTCTTCAGACTTTCGGGCTTCTGACTACCCGTATCGACTGTCAAAGGTCCACCAATGACAGCTGGTATAAAATATTTCATAAAAAATTAAACAGTAAAAATTATATAGGAAATCAGGCGATGCCGATGTTTCTCATTATAAAATATTTGTTTAACTAAATTCAAATAATTATAATGAAATAATTCGCTTTTTAGGAAGTACTATCATAATCTTCGTATCATAAAATGTAAACATCGCCTTAAGCTACCTGATTACCTACATAATTTTACTTAGTTTTTTTTATTTAGTTTCACCTGTCCCGATGTTTGTCTGTAATCAAATCTTGCAAGTTAAGTTTGATCCACTTCCCGGTTACCGATTGAGCTGAAATTTTGCTTGAATGTGTAAATTGGACGACAATGTAAAATTATTATGACATGGAGCTGATCTGATCGTGGAACCGGAAGGTGGCTATAGGAACTCGGTAATTAAACGACACAACCCCATCGAGATTGGACTCGTTTGCTCCATCTTGACGAGTACTTTAGTGGTAGATGGTAACCAGGGTCTGATGATGGAGCTGGAAGATGGCCATGGGAACTCGGTAATTAAACGACACAACCCCATCGAGTTCGGGCTCGTATGATTCGTCTTGACGAGTACTTTGGTGCTAGATGGTAACCAGGGCTTAATCATGGAGCTGGAAGGTGGCCATAGGAACTCAGTAATTAAGCGACACAACCACGTCGAGTTTGATTCGTCTTGATGGGTGGACCGTTTTTGATGGGTGGTGAGTGGTGGTGGTTAGTGGACGTGAATATGCGACCCCATCTTTGGGAAAATAAGTTCGTTCGTTCATTAACGGAAAAACACTGCTACGAACTACGCCGTAGTCAATCTCGTATCAAAAATACTAAAAAGTTAAAAATAAAAAATAAAACTTTTTAATACAAGCTTTATTACTTGTTAATAAAAATAACTAACAAGTTAAAAATTATTTAAACCTGATAAAAAAAATACCATTATATAGGTACCTACCTACTTATAAAAGCGTGTTACATTGTGATTGTAAAAGAAAAATAATGAAGGTGTAGACTAAATGTTCTTTAATGTTCCATCAAAATGTAAAACGCTTTTTTTTAGCGTTTTGTTTGTGCAGAATATACAGACATTCCTTATTTTCTTTTTTTTAAAAATTATTGTCATCTATATATATAAAAATCAATCGCTGTTCATTTGAGTCGCTAAAACTCGAGAACGGCTGGGCCGATTTAGCTGATTTTAGTTTTGAAATGTTTGTCGTAGTCCAGGAAAGGTTTAAACGGTGAGAAAATATGGAAAAATTGCGAGGAAGATTGTAAAAACAACAATTTCATTTTCCAATTTAAACTGCTCTACCTACTTTCCTGTCAAATATTTGACGATCGTCCCTTCGGTACGGTAGACTCGGGTCCACTCGAATTGAAGCACGTATTAAATTAAGGGTTTTGAATAGTGTAGGAGTAGGGTAGGAGTAGGGTAGGAGTAGGGTAGGAGTAGGGTAGGAGTAGGGTAGGAGTAGGGTAGGAGTAGGGTAGGAGTAGGGTAGGAGTAGGGTAGGAGTAGGGTAGGAGTAGGGTAGGAGTAGGGTAGGAGTAGGTTAGGAGTAGGGTAAAAGTAGGGTGGGAGTAGGGTAGGAGTAGTGTAGGAGTAGAGTAGGAGTAGGGTAGGAGTAGGGTAGGAGTAGGGTAGGAGTACTGTAGGAGTAGGGTAAGAGTAGGGAAGGGGGTAGGACATTACGCGAACGAAGTAGCGCCGGGCAGAAATAATTTATATGGCAAAACAACGTTTGCCGGGTCAGCTAGTTTACTATAAATGGAAGAAATGCTATGAAAATAACAAAATCAACAAAATATTTATAAATTCGTTTGCTATTTTACTAATTAAGTAATCAAATAGACGTTAAATCAAACCAAGCTGAGTGAATCGATCTGCCTATCTGCGATATCCAAAACCCAGTTACTGAGTGAACACAAAAGGAACCCTTTGGTAAGACTGGTTGCCCGACTTTTGGGCTAGACTACCCGTTTCTACTGTCAACGGTCTACAAATGACAGCCGGGACCAACGGCTTACACCCGTATTGACCGACAATACTTGTCTAAGGGTTTATTTTTCCAATGCTAGATAATCTTATCGGAGGAATAATTTTGAATTCTGAAAAAATCTATCAGACGTCAATTTTAATTCACGAATAAAAATCATCTGTCGATTGAAAAATTAGCCCTATTAAGTATGGTAGCAATAGTAACCTAATTAAGTCACTTCAATGCGTTCCATACGACAAGCCTCTTCATTCATAAAATATTAAGGGACGCAATGCCGATCGCCACTCAAGTATTGTCTATGAATAAGTTTTTGGGACACTGTGCGTCCGCGCCCACTGTAAGAACTCGTAGTATTGTTTGTAAATGTTGGCAACAACATAAAAGTAATTTTTGTAGTAAAATTTAAATATTATTAATTGGCAATAATATTGTAATATTTTTTGTAGTCGCAACGCTGTCACACTTCCTTTTCCCTTGCTAGCGAACGACTAACTTGCACGGTCACGTATTTTTTCACTCCCGTTAATTATTATATTATACTAATAAGATACTAAGTATTAGTTTAGTATCTATGTATTGTGTCAACGGTTGTGTACTCAAAGCTGTACAATAAATAGTGTGCATCTAAAAGCGTTTTTACATTTTGAAGAAACCTTCTGGTACGCAGCCCCAAAAATATTCCTGGCGTGGCATAGCAGGACGCGTGCCTGCCAGTAAATATGGGTGTCAAGGTGCTTTCCGAGGCACAGAGGGATCTCGATATGTTATGGAAGGTCACCCATCCATGAACCGACCGCGGCAAACGTAACTTGACCTTCGATAGACCAGTGTGGCTGTTAATATTTAGCCACGAACCCCTTACAAAACAAATTGAGTGTTTCTGGAAAATCAAACATAGTTTTACTAACAACTATCCAATAGGGAGGGCTAATAAATGATTGACACATCCATTGGCTAAAAGCCAACAAGTCAATCAAAAACATTAATAAAACCCAGCTATATACAGAAAACTTTAGCCTTTATTGCAAAAGGAATAAGGACCGGAGCAAATGCAAATATAATTTTGTAATAACTCGATTTAGTGAAGTAACAATTCGTTTGATGAAAGCATCGATTTTTGGGGACTGTCTAGGAAAGATAAAATTTATGATTTATTGAGGTAATTTGTCTGCTCATGGGAAGAACATTGGTGATTGTTCGTTGGATTTGATAAATCATGCAAATATTGGATCCAACTTAGTAAGTACACTTTGTCTTTACTTTGTCACAATGGAAGCGGAAAATTGGAAGCGATGCCAGGACAAAAATGTAATGTCATGAAGGAGATAGAATAAAGAGTTTTCACACAGGGGTAGCACAAATAAAATACCTATACAATGTCTACCTACTTTCAAGGGGCTTGTGGCTAAATAATAATATCCACAAAACTTTATTAATGTGGATATTTTTAATATAGCGATGACCAACTTAGAAACTCGTGGCAAAGAATAAAGATGAAAAATAAACCAATTGAATTAAAATAATGATCTCTCCGAAACCAAAAAAGATCCTAAAAATTTAATCGTCGTTGTTACCCGGCCTTACAAAATAAAAATATCTTAAAATAATTTTAAATTATTAATTATGTGTATATCCGATTCTGTTTTATCTCAGAATTCAAATAAAAATATTTTATTTCACATAAACCAACATGGGTACTTATGAAACGCCAGAAGCTGCACGGTTCCAATTTGTCGTTTTCTATGGAGAAGAGCCGGCAAGAAACTCTACGGTTTACGGGTATTAAAAAAATATTGCTTTGAGAATGTTTTCAAATTACAGTAGATATGGGAGTCCATCATCAGACCCTGGTTACCATCTAGCACCAAAGTACTCGTCAAGACGAATCATACGAACCCAAACTAGATGGGGTTGTGTCGTTTAATTACCGAGTTCCTATGGCCATCTTCCAGCTCCATCATCAGACCCTGGTTACCATCTAGCACCAAAGTTCTCGTCAAGGTGGATCAAACGAGTCCAAATTCGATGGGGTTGTGTCGTTTAACTATCGAGTTCCTATGGCCACCATCCAGTTCCATCATCAGGTCAGCTCCATTTCATAATAATTTTGCATTGTCATCCGATTTACACATGCATGCTAAATTTCAGCTCAATCGATTGAAGTTATCTTCTTCAAAATTGAGTCGCAAGAGTCCACCCGAACAAACATAGAACTTACATACATACATACATCGCAAGTTAAATAAAAGCTTGTAAAAAGGAGCTATGCCTGCCAAAAGACTGCTTTGCAGTTTGGCACAGTAAAAATAGTTCTAGTATGGAAATCTGTCAAAAATTCAAAATTCGTTCTCAGGATAAGACTTATTCTAGGTATAAAGTTTAATGGAATTCGCCCTTAGAACGACAAAATCAATACCCTAAGACAAGAATTTATACACCAAAGTTGACACTTTATCATCCAATTTAACCCAACCCACCACTGACACAAAAATTCTTTTTAAGCTGTATCCATCAAAAGAAAAAGATATTATTATTAAAATATTCAATTCGGTTCATTTCCTAAAATTTTTCTTTTTGTATCCAATTGAGGCGTACTTGTTGAATAAATTACATTTTGATTTCCACTGAAGATTGTGTTGGCTCCGACGACGTTCGCAGTTTTTTTTGCTTAATTTTTGGTCTGTGGCTAGCAGATTTCTCGGGATGAAAATGTTGGTTTTTCATATCGACTTGACTTGACTAAGATATTATTTTTTATACGATCGGATTTGCAAGACGATTTCTTCATTGTTCAATGGAGCAAAAATGTGCTATCAGCTTTAACTCAACTTTCAAATAATCATTTTTAGAACCATAATTTTGTAAATTTCGTAAATCTTTTAAAGTTATATTTGCAAAGTCGCTTGTCGTGTCTGTCTGTCTGTGTGACAACTTAACTTAGTTCTTCTAGACTACACAATGATTTTGAAAATGTTGGTTTTTCATATCGACTTGACTAAGATAAGTATTATTTTTATACGATCGGATTTGCAAGACGATTTCTTTATTCTTCAATGGAGCAAATATGTGCCATCGGCTGCTTTAGCTAAACTTTCAATAATCATTTGGAATCATAATTTAGTCAGTTTCGTAAATCTTCTATAGATAACTGAGTATTCAGAGTTTGCGCAAAGTGGCTTTTCGTGTCTGTCAGTGTAACCACTTATGTAGTTCTTCTAAGCTGCACAATGATTTTGTAAATGTTGGTTTTTCATATCGAGTTGCCATCAGCTGTTAAATTCAAATTTCCATCATTTTAGGGACCATCATTTCAGTTTCGTAAATCTTTTATTTTTTATATATTCATACTTTATGTGTGACAGCTCTTATGAACTACACAATGACTTTGAAGTGGGTTTTACAATTATTTAGAGAATTTACTCCAGCCGATCGATTCTGTAAAAATCTCACCATGAAAAGTTAGGTGAAGTGAGCTTAGAGTGAGCTGTTAATAGTGCAAATCCCTAGCATTAGTTAGCATGACAGTTGGCTCACTCCACGTATACTTCACCTAAGTTTTCACGGTGAGATGGTTACAGAATCGCAGTGCAGAAGGTTTATGTGTATATGGGCGCAGAACTTATAATTGAATTTAAATTGTAATAATTTGATGATTTTCATATATTTATAATGTTTGATTTAATTTGAAGTCCTAGAATTCATTTTAAATATCATTTCCGTTCAATTAGTATTTGTTTTGACAGCTTTAGTAACTATTTCATTTTTGTTCTTCCGGTCAATTTAAAATGTTGATATTACGTCACATCCACTGTATTTCTTTTACTATTTATTTTTAACTTCCGGTTGATTTAAAATATCGGTCCTGTTACGTCACATCCACTGTATTAGTTTTTGATTTGAACTTCCGTTTGTGATTTAATTTAAAATGTAGTAAGTTTTTATTTTGAATTTCCGTTTGTGAATTAAATTAGTATGTAAGGGTTTTATTTTTGACTTCGACAGCATTTCTGATTGGTTTATTCTATTTTTATATTTGTTATCACTTCCGCTTTTTGTTTTGACGAATTTGATTGTGAACCGTTGTGAGAAATCAGTATAAATAGGCCGTAATGTGGCCAGTAGGGCATACTTTGTACGCTCAGCAGTGAATAAACACCTCAAGTTGAAGTAAGTGCTTTCCTTTACGCCATTACTATCCTCTACTATCATATTTGTGTGAATTTTCGTAAAAATCATGTGTGAACATAACAACAACGGCGATGATGCGCCGACATGTATTATACACCGGCTACTGTCGACTGGTAAGCAGATTCTAGAGGTCAAACCTTAACTTGACTTTACTTGATAGTCGTGACACAATACTGTATTAAAGTTTTTCTGTTTTTGTTTTTTTCGTGAATATTGTGTACCTTCACAAGACATAAGAAGAGATTGTGTGCATTAACCTGGGTCAAATTTTATTTATTTAACCATTTATGTACACACATATATAACTACACACACACACATACACATATATATTTATTTATTTTCTCTCTTTCTTGTTTTTCCTTCCAAAATCCGCTTAGAGAAAATGATAATGTGTATAAATTAATGTAATTTTTAACTAGCACCACAATCCATCAGCCAAAAGAAATACTTAACAAAAAAACAAATTATCCAAAATAACGTGTTTTTCTTTGATCAAAAGGTTAATAATAAACACGAGCACCTCAAAAAATATAATTATGTTAATAAAATGTAAAAGCTTACAAATGCCTTATTTAAATTCAGTCGTTAGTTTCGACTTAATGTGTCAATTACCAACCTTATTATTTAAGCAATAACGGCCTACTGTGTGGGTTCTGTATCTCAATGCAATAAAGGCTACATTGAGTTAGAGAACCCACACACTAGACCCATCATCCACGACGCTACTTAAGGTGGAACTAGTCGCGAACTCGGAAGTTTTATAAAAAAATCACTGAATAAATCAATAACAAATAACGTTTATTGAATTCTTCCATAACTGAGCGGTACCGAATTAGTTTTGAAGATTTTACAGTTCTTTTATTACTTGGTTCACCCAAACTTACGTTAAAAAAATAGCAAGAAACACGAATCTTTGTTGGCTCATAGCTTTTTAATGGCTTTTTATTTTACTATTATCTATTCGTACAAACAAAATTAATAATAAGACAAAACGATACCATGTTTAAAATTGGATACACAATGTCAAACAGTGGAGTAATACCCTCCCGCAATTTGTATAGTGACACCTTAAAAGTAACGTGTTAGCGCAGATTAGGTCAGGCCACATCGTAACGCAACGCATAGCAAAAATCCTTCTACATAACTTTTGTTCATTTTGTATGAGCCGTTGCACAAGAGAGCAGTGGTGGTAGGTCATAGTAGTTCGGACCTAGAAAGGCGCTTTAATTTGTGTAAATTGTTCCATCACCACTGGTCTCAAAACGGTGCGGAAGCTTAGATTTTTTTATTCCAGGACATGCCGATTTTCTTACGAGGTTTTCCTACACCGTTTTAAGAGCCGTGGTGATGAAATTATTTACACAAAGTTAAGCGCAAGCCTGGGTTCACACCCACGACCTACAAGTCGTAAGTCGGGACCACTGGGTAATACGCACACACTGCACTGCTCTCGGCTAGTGAACATAACTTAATTATAATAATTCACACTTCCCCAATACATTTCGTGAAAACAGACGGAAAATTACTTCTTACTTTCTTAAATAATACATAGCATACATCTCGGTCAGTGTCCGCAGTATATAAATAGAACTTGGACCAAACAAATGACCGTGGCATTAAGAACGCGGCATCATTCTCTTCGAGAGGAAAACAGTAATCTGTCATGGCCGCCGCTTTTTCGGTAACCGCCAATTTTGCTGTAGGTTACACACGGACAGAAGAAAAGGAGGGACTAAATAAAGATATATTATGTGTTTCCCATACATTATTGTCGGGATATTTGCCAAACCGTGGCCGGAGGAAATGACCGTGGCCTTGATGATGAGTAATTAGAACTATTAATCAGTTTAATTGTAATTAATCGGGAATCCGAAGAATAGAGTGCCAAAAATTTTACCGTGTAGAGGGTTTACGTAAGTGGTATGAGACGCACTTTACGTAAATAAACTTCTATCACAATCGTAATTAGCTTAGTATTTGGTAATTGGATCTATATTGGGACTTATTTTTTTTTAAATTCTATTGAATTGAATTGAATTTTCTGTCATTGTATCTCCATCGTCGGCTATTTGTAGATTAGATTGAAGAAAAATACATGGTACACCGACCTCTAAGATATGGGCAGGAGAATGATGAATGATCAGCTATTTATAATGACACAATAACAACAACACACACACACACCCCAACACACCCTGCAGCACACACACACACCCTCATACTGCACTCTGTCAGGAGGGTGCTTATGTTAAACATTTGTACAATTGCTTACTAAATGTCATTTGAAATATATTTAAAAAACAAGATGGCTGGATGGGTTCTGATTTTGGCATCGTGCCAAAATGACCCTGTAGCGCTATAATCGATAAAGATTTAGGTTACTAGGAAAGCGGTTCCGTCACATAATAACGGACGTCATGAAAATCTGTTATTTTCACCAGTATCTGACATTAAAGTGTCAAAAACGCTCTATATTGCGACCACCGTTAAGTATTGTGTGACCGTTTATCGCTTTCTTAGGAAATCAAAGCTTAGTCTGTAAAGCTATGGCTTACTAGAAGAGTGCTAGCCATCATTATTATGAAGGCCGTCATGAAAATCTGTCCTTTTCACCAGTATCTGATATTAAGGTGTCCAAAACATTACTGTGTGACCGTTGCCGGTTTTCTTAGGAAACCAAAGCTTTAAACTGATAAAAATTACAGTAAGGCTGCCTGTATATTGAACCGGAGCGAGGCAGCGGAGTGGAGAAGCGGAGAAATATTAACCAACTCGCTCCGCTTTAATGGACAGGCAGCCTAAGGGCTGATTTTTCAATAGTCAGATTACCTTTATCTGAGGAATAATAAAAATAATGCTAAAAGCAAATCGCCACTCAAAACGACGTTCAGTGTAAACTCTACTTTGAACAAAACATAGTGTTCCGTCTAGATCTGAACTCCAACATGGGAAATCAAACGCCAGATCCTTGTTTAAGCAATTTACATTTCATTTATGTCTTTGACACAAAGCTGTAGGTTAAATAAACGTTTACTTTAGCTGGGAGGCACATTTCAAATGTTGCCTACCACTGGTTTGAATAACTCCAAATTTTCGGGCGTGTCATGTTTCGGTCTAATGAATATGGAGTGAAACATAAAGTACCTTACTCTTTAGGGTGTGAAGTGAGTCATCTTTCTGATGTTTTACTTATTTACTTGGGGTCGGCAGCAACATTTCTTTTATATTTTCTTCATCATTTCAGCTGAAAGACGTCCACTGCTGCATGCTGGACATAGGTCTCCCCCAAGCAGCTGCTTGGAAGCACAAAACCGTTAGAAGTGAAACTTCTCGCATCCAACGGGTTCCTGCAGTCTTCACAAGGTCGTCGGTCCACCTTGTGGGAGCCCTTCCAAAGTTACCCTACTTCCCGTGGGTGTCATAAAAGGCGACTAAGAGACGTACAGGAGAATGGGCAGCAGTTGTCTATGAATTTTACCACCATACTGCGATCGCCAACCTGCATGCCAAGCGTGGCGATTATGGCAAACCCCCAAAGTATATTTTCTTGTAAGATTAAAAATGTAAACAAGGAATTATATTTTCTTATCGGCTTATGTCATATTATTATTTTTAGAAAAAGGCCAGCCCGATGAAGATCGACCAATTAGAAAATAGGCCTCGTGGCTAAATAATAACAGGTACACGGGTCGACTGAAGGGTAAGCTATGCTTACCGCGGTCGGTTCGTGGATGGGTGACCATCCATTACATTATCGAGACCCTTCCGTGCTTAGGAAAGTACGTAAAAACCGTTATGTTTTGAGTTGAGCTGCACAATTTATGATAAATGCGTGCACTGACTGGACAGGTCCTCTTAATCTGTGTGGTTCTTTCCTCAAAAGACCATCTCAGACATCGATCGACATGGTACCTTCGTATGATCTGACCAAGATTATATCTGGACTTTAAAAGAAACTGTGACCTCTAAGTTTGTTACGGCCTTTCTTCTCAGACTAGTCAGATAGGAAACGCCGACCTCATCTAGTTTTTAAAATATGAATGACGTGTAAAAAAAAGTGTTTGTACAAACCTACTTATAAAATAAAATCATTCATCATTTATCGTTGGTCTCAGCTGTCATTCGTGGATAGTTGTCAGTCATTACGGGTCGTCAGTAGCCCGAAAGTCTGACAATCAGTCTTACTAAGGGGTTATGGAGGTCAGAAAGGCAGTTGCGTCATGTAAAATACTGGTATTCAGCTGCATCCGGTTAGACTGGAAGCCGACCCCAGTATAGTTTGAAAAAGGCCCAGCCGACGAGAATCGACCAATTCGAAAATATTATACCGAATACCATGTTCATCATATCGATATGGTGAACATGGTATTCGGAATAATATTTTCAATCCAATCAAATCCAAGGTCCATTATGAATGTGGCATCCGAATGCCACATTCATAATGGACCTTAGATTTGCAAATCTGTCAGTCTTCTTTAAAGGAATGACGTCAGAAGACACGATAAAAGTACCCATAAAGAAAAATGCTTTGCTTTCTTCATTGTGTAAGTACTACATTTGTTTTTATAACTATGCACACCACTCGGAGAAAATTATGCTATAAAAGGGGAATAAGACCTGCATTTCGCTCACGGCTACGCACTGCTTTGATTGTGGGTAAAATAATTATTTTTCTCCTTTGTATAAAATATTTTTGAAACATTCATTTACAAAAAAATAATCTAGGACATGTAAAAATAGGACCATTAGTCTCAAATATAGAATTTCACAAAATGGCGCTTTTTCAAGTATTATAAACTGATGTTATAGCTTACAAACTGGAGGCAGAAATGAGTCGAGTTTTTATTTGACATTATCGAATTCATTTCTGGGGTTAGAAAGAAAATAAAATTGAATATTTTAATGTATTCCATTAGATTAAACTTTGCTTAGACTCAAGATGCTGAGATTGGTTTTACGATTTTACGCCGCAGTTGGGTAAAAAGGTCAGTAAAAGTTTTACTGTTATCTATTGTCGTCACGAACGACATGATGAACAAAGTTTATAGCTTCGATTAGTATTTTAAGTCAGCTACAAATTATTTTTCTGAAAATAGTTTTATTGATATTTTAACAAGTCAACTAGAAGCTGACTTTCACATAATTTCACGTTCAAAGTTTATTTATGCCATTATAATTATCTCATCTAATTATATTATCTAAAAACGGTGAAGGAAAACGTCGTGAGGAAACTGGCATGTCCAAAAAACAAAAACTCAAAGACATGTGACATCCACCAACCCGCACTGGGCCCGTGGTGGATTACCCACGTGTGGCCCACTCTCTCTCATAGAGAGGAGGCCTATGTCCCAGCGATGGAATAATTATTGGCTGATTTTATTCATACTTCATTCATAGAAATGAATACCATAATTTTCTTTTGTGTCCCCTTGAAACAAATCATCGATGTAAACAATACCAGAAGCATATTCACCTATTATACCCTGTCCATTAGATAAACCGTTTTCTGACAGATGGAACTAGTGAACGGTATTGTAATGTCTGTAAGAAGTTATAAATAATTCAATAAGATAAGGCAGTTTATATATTTATTTTATTACACATTTTAACTTTTACGTAATCTGTAATATGTACTTTCTAAGACAGCTGTCAAAAAACGATTAACCTAATGGACAGGGTATCTGACAAAACCCCGACTTCGTATCCAATGGTAGGATCCATGATTGTCATACTAATACAGCCGCGTTGTACCAATCACGCATCGGGTATTCGCCGAGCTTCAAGGAGGATTCTCTTATCTCCTACAAATGTACGGTGAACACAATTGCATTATTGTCACTGTTTGATGAAGTGACGACGCGTAGCGCCCTCTAGCGGATTAGTTTACTTACTAGATTGCTTATTCAAGGCAGATGTACAAATGGTGGCGTTAATGAATGCTGAGAACAATGAATGCTTTGAGCGTGTATTTTGAACAGTCTCTTTGGTATATTGTTTCTGTTTAAGCTTTAGAAATGGTGCTTGAGAAGAGAGGATTGTAGGGCATTTCATTTTGTTTGATAATACTGCAATAGTAGGTTCATTTGAATGTTTCCTACTATCTTACTTCCTATCCTACTAATATTATAAACGTGAAAGTTTGTGAGGATTGATGGATGGGTGTTTGTTACTCTTTCATGCAAAAGCTACTGATCAGATTTTGATGAAACTTTACAGCAATATAGCTTAATCATCAGAATAACATAAATTATACTTTTTATCCCGATATTCCCACGGGATCGAGATTTATGCGGGAGAAACCGCGGGGCGCTGCTAGTAATATTATAAATGCGAAAGTTTGTGCTTGAAAATGGATGGATGGATGGATGTTTGTTACTCTTTCACGCAAAAACTACTAAACGGATTCGGATGAAAATTGGCACACAGATAGTTCATAACTAAAATTAATACATAGGATACTTTTTATCCCGTTATTCTTACGGAATCGAAACTTATGCGGGTGAAACCGCAGGGCGCTGCTAGTGCTTTACCTAAATCCAACGACAGAATTGAATCATCATTTATTATTTATTTATTTTAAATTTTTGCAGAAAAAGGTATAAAGGCGGACTTAATGCCTTAGACATTCTCTACCAGACAACCAAGGGTGGTGAAGAGATTAGATGGCAGGTGTATCATTCTCTTGCCCTTTTTCTTCCCGCGCTTGTCCCAGTTTATTTGGGGTCGATGCAACATCTCTTTTTCTTCTATACTTCTCTATTAGTCGTCATCTCGGTATTCACTCCCTTTCTAACCATATCATCATTCACACAGTCTATCCATCATCTCTTTGGTCTTCCCCTACCCTTATAGCCATCGACATTCATACTCAAAACTTTCCTTACGACATTTTCCTCATTCCTGCGTAACACATGCCCATACCATGACATCCGATTTCCGCACAACTTTTTAGCTACCGATGTCACTTTCAGACTTCGTCTTATGTGCTCATTTCTAATTAACGATAGAATATATTGAAATATTTTAAATTCCAAAGCGTGGTTAATGGTTTGTCAAAAAAGAAGATTAAGCCATCTTTCTCCTAAATCTCCTGATTTCGCCTTGATCTTTGATTAGAGTTTTGGGTAAAAACCATTTTGTATTAAATATCTTGATGTTTCAAAGTAAGACGACAAAAACAACTCTAACACTTTAGACATTTTTATCTAGACTAAAATATTTAAACGAGTTGTCTATTACACTCTCTCAGACTACTTTTAATATACAAGAAAATATTTAAGCCCTATTTTTGCATTTTACATTTTTAAGCTAAGATTAAAAATGTCTAAATTGAAATGTCTGCGTCGAGTGTTGAAAAATATTAAAAGTTAGGAAAAACTACAGTGTCAGATAGTAAGTTCTAAAGAGTTATAATGTAATTATGAAAAGTAAAACGTTGTGTTTTATCTACATTTATTGTTGCTACGATTTGAATAAAGATCATGTAGCGGTATTTACAACGCCACATGCAAACTACGCGTTATACTGACGTCACGCAAAATCCCGCTTCTCGTATGCAGAGTTTACCGCGCAACTAGCATAAACACAATGGCCCGACATGAATCATCGGGCAGTTGCCCGCCAGACACGACACCCCTCTGGTCGGCGGATCCTCCCTTTTCTATGGAGGATGAATGATCTTTACACCCTGTTCCTCATGTCTCTATAATCATACAAGACAAAAATCTGCACGCGAATAATTTTGATAGTCAACCCATAGAAGAACTAAATATTAACCATAAAATTCAACAGTCTAACCATAGTATCACGCCTGTTTTCCCCGCAGAGCTAGTCAGAGGTGTACGAACAGACGCCAGCACATCTAGCTACTACAATCTGTCAAATTTCTTTGATAGATTTTCAACTTTATCGCTAAAGCATTAAGGTTCAAGGTTGATTGGGAAAATTTGACAGTTTTGGGTAGCTTGACCTGCTGGCGTGCTTACCTAGTACACCCACATTTCACCAGTAATGTTAAAGTCCCATGTAATAGAAGACGAGCCTATTTCCATCACCTGGGCACAAATCCAGGCTCCGAGCTATTACTATTGAGAAATTCCTAATGGACAGACCCAATAACACTGCTCGATCCCGGGAATAATATAACGCAAGACAATGCTTATGTCCTTTCTCCAGGATTAGCTTACTGACAGGTTATTGTTATTAACTTATTTATTTACTTTACTTCAATGGTCTTAGTTTATCCAGTTTAATTAACCACCATCTTTTCACAGCTCTTTGAAACCTGCTCTGAGACTTAAAGCAAACAAAAATGGTACAAGAAGTAGGTACACGTATTCTTCAGAACTTTCCCAAATTGTGCAAACCACAACTAAGGAGCAAGAACGGGCAGAACTCGTATTCACACTAAGTTCGTTTGATTTAAAGTTTGTTCTTTTCATTTGGAGTGATGTGGCTTGAGCTCTTCTCTTGATCTTCATTTGTTTAGTTATCCCCTAAACATCTGCGTAAGCAGACATGCTGCTTTTAGTAGCAGCGATCAGCGACTTTTAGACCATTTTCGGAAGCTTGATTCAGCTATTGAACTCTAGGGCCCGCTTGCACTGCAAATCTCCTAAATACGTTCACCATTAAACGTATTTAAAACATCGCTTTGTTTCTGATAAGAAGATGATGGAGAGAGAATGACCAATACTGCAGCCGAAAGATGTTCACTGCTGCCCATAGGCCCTAAAAACATTATTAGACCAAGTGGACAGTCTCTTTATAAGGCACTGGGTATGGAGGCCCGTGCCATTGTGTATTGGGTTACACATACGTAACGTTACGTATGTATTAGTTTGTAAAACTAACAAAGTTTATAAGTCACTGTTACTGACATTATATGGATTATGTGTACTTGTATGTGTAGTCCGCAATAAAGAATATATTATAGTATAGGCCTACTCCAAGTACCGCCATTTCGACTGGTTCTGGTGCTTCTCACATCCAGCGGATTCTTGCGGAGACATAATGATGTTTTAAATAAATATTTAGCGCTAAACGTATTTAGTGATGGAAACAGGCCTAAACCTCGAATTTTTAAGCATTGGTAATTAATATAGTAATTTAGACGGTTTTCCGAAGTTCGAAAGAAACACTGGCAAAATGGGAACGGAGAGAAAACACGCAATTTTGATACCAAACTCAAACGCAAAACAATCGCTGAAATGCTTACGACTAAACGCGTCACAATTCGTCACTACTAGAAGTACTTTGTCTGCTAAGGCCCCATAGTAAAACTTCTTCAATAGAATCTCACCTTACGCAACAAACTTTCTTTCACACAGTCCATCTCACCACAGTTGTTTAAAAGCCCTTTCTTAGACGCTAATTGTTTTACCCTTCCAAAGTTCTTCTTAATTGTACGTAATTGCCTGTTTTTGATTCTGTCAAAGGGAGTACAAACAGTTACAAGAGCTTCAGTGACTTAATTCTAGTTAACAAGACGACATTGGAAGTTTCCACGTCTTTGTGATTAACTTAGGATTTTGCTTGTTAACTTTGAACTCATATTGTGTTATTAAGAAGATAGATCAACTTATTGTGTTGTAATGTTCATATTATTACGAATTTTGTTCTTCTTTTGCTTGTTATACTATGTTTTTGATTCACGAAACTTGTTGCCTTTGTTCGTTATTTCGGTAATGAGGAAGAGATTATTTGCTTATCCACTAAGATATTCACAAACAAAAATCGCATACAGTTTCAGGAATTGTGAATTCGTCACTTACTGAAGTGCACAGTACTAGCAGACAAATTACATAATAGTTCGTACAAGATATACCCCTCCGGGATATATTGTACGAACTATTATGTAATGCACGTTAAGCCGTTGGCCCCGACTGTCATTCGTAGATCTTTGACAGTCGTTACGGGTAGTCAGGAGCCCGATAGTCGGACTACCAGTCTTACCAAGGGGTATCGTATTATCTTGTTACTGGGTTATGGACACCAGATAGGCAGTCACTCCATGTAAAATTCTGGTATTCAGCTGCATCCGGTGAGACTAGAAGCAGACCCCGACATAGTTGGTAAAAGGCTAGGCACGGTAACCTCACCACTTACACCAAATTGCCTGAGCCACATCGATACAGCAGACACATTGAGAGCAGTGGTAGACCAGTGGTAACGATCCTGACTTACAAGTTGTGGCTCGTGGGTTCGAACCCAGGCAGGCGCTTTACTTTAGGTAAATAATTTCAACAACACTAGTCTCAAAACGGTAAAGGAAAACATCGTAAGGAAACAGTCCCAGAATAAAAAAATCGAAGACATGTGACATCTTCCAACCCGTACTGGGCCCGTGTGGTAGATGATAGCACACTCCCTCTCGAAGAGAGGAGGCCTGTGTCCCAGCAGTGGGAACATTATAGGATGATAATGTAATGTGGACATCGATACATTGAGCTTAAAATTTAACTATTATTACTATTTGGGCACGTTTCCTATTGACAGCGATGCGAACCAATTTTTTGATGCCCTTTGATTATTTCCCCTCCTTTTTATATATTTGTACATATTATTATTTTTGACTGTTAGCTTTTTAAATTATGTAACTACTATTATACTTACAGACATTTACGCCACAAAACGTATGTAAATATAAACGAATTTAATCAAGCCAAACAGACGAAAATACATACATATTCTAATAATAATATTGTAATGGCGTGAAGTTCCACAGAATAGTGATAAATAATGCTCGACGTGAAACCCGTCATTATAATATTAGCCACACAACAGGCGTTATGTCTGAGTACATTTAAGTGCCAAATTGATGAGTAATCTATAGAGAATCTTGTTGAAGAACATCTGCATTTGTGATCGAGGTATCCTAGAAATAAGCCGAAATAACCGTTCGGTAAGTTCTGTATGAATCAGTTTATTTTTTTCTATATTGGAAACCTAGCTTTAGGTTATGGGGTCCAATTATTGTTATTAATTTGTTTATTTAATTTCATTATCACTGACATCATGTGACATCTACCAACCCGCATTGTGCCCGCGTGGTCGATTACGGGCCACTCCCTCTTACAGAGAGGAGGAATGTGTCCTGGGTCCAAAATCCGAGTTGCCATAATTGTCAATGAAACACACTACGTATTTAACTTTTAACTTTTGGTTTATGAGTTAAAAGCTAAGCCGAAATAACGAACAAATTATTTCGGTACTGATGAAAGGATGGAAAGGAATATAAGGAAGCGGTTGATGTAATACGTTATGAAATTATTTTGTTTGCACATGTTATTTATTCATTGACGGATATTCTTGGAAAGAATTCATTTTATTCAATACAAGATAAACTTATCAATAGAGCTTTCAAAAATAGTATTCTTTGAGTGAGCCTTTTCCATTAGTTTCTGTAGTACCTACCTATTTTTATTCAAATATGTCCTTTGATGTGTGTTCACAAAACAGGGAAGCAGGTGAGTCTGAGTGATTATAACCTAATTCATACCTTCCTTACATTTAGTAATTCAATCGATCAGGTTAAGCTACGCTTGCCACAGTCGGTCCGTGGATGGGTGACCATCTTTACATACCGAAACCCCTCCGTGTCTCGGAATGCACGTTAAGCCGTTGGTCCCAGCTGTCATTCTTGGATCTTTGACAGTCTTTGCGGGTCGTCAGAAGCCTGAAAGTCTGACAAACAGTCTTACAAAGGGGTATAGTGTTACCCAGTAACTGGGTCGTGGAGGTCAGATAGGCAGTCACATCATGTAAAATACTGGTATTCAGATGCATCCGGTTAGACTGGAAGTCAACCCCAATATAGCTGAGATTTTTTTTTAAATTAATGTAAAAATTATTCATCCCAGACATCACAAAAGAGTGCTCGCCGCCAAAAAGAATCAACATTTTATCTGTAAACGCAAACTAAGCGTTTTCTCCGGCCAAAAGCCAACAAATGCCAAAAAATGGCCCTCAAATTAACGTAAAGCCCTAAATAAATCACAAAATTCACGAAATAATTTGCGCTAGGAACGTTTACAATGGAAAACCTTCAGTAACTGGTCGTTTCGGTGTTAGAACGGGAATCCTGTTAATTAAAATTAAAATATACCATAAATTATAACGTAAACGGTTGTTAGAAAGCGCCTTGAGCGACGGTTAGCGCGCATCCATGAGTGTTATTGCTATGAAATATATTCCAGGCGCGAATTAATTTAAAAGGTTTTAATAGATTAGATTCGGGGTTATATTTTTTTGGGAGAATGTTGGCGCTCTTTTGTCAGTAAAATAAAAATTAAACACAAGAATATTGCATTTTGTGTGCAGTAAAAGAATGCTCACAAAAGGATCTCTCATTTATTTAGGTAGGTACAGCCGAAACTAATACTACCAACCTTTTGTATCTAGCAATTAAGAATGAAAGCAGGGAGGCCTTCTAATTACTCTGTGTGTGGCTATTCTAAGTAAATGTACTTACCTACCTGCCTAAAGTAACTTCACCACTTAGACTAAACAGCTTCAGCAAACAACGATACATTGAGATTATAATATTATTTTTCAACTAATGTTTTAGAGCAGAGGTCTACGTAGGTACTTAGGTAGTTAGTTTCACACATGACCTTAAAATATTTTATCACTAGCAGCGCCCCGCGGTTTCACCCACATAAGTTTAGATCCCGTAAGAATATCGGAATAAAAAGTATCCTAAGTGTTAATCCTGGTTTTAGACTATCTGTGTGCCAAATTTTATCCCAATCCGTCTAGTAGTTTTTGCGTGAAAGAGTAACAAACATCCATATATCCATCCATACAAACTTTCGCGTTTATAATATTATTAGGATTAGTAATAAGTAGTATAGGATTGTCAGACTAGCATCGTCAAAAAATTGTTTATGAGAACATTTTCAAAATAGTCTAATTGGAATTAACTACTATTATAATAATCTACTCTAAGACCCAAGGTCGTACGTGCTTAGATCCTACGAGTAGGTACACTTAACTTCATCTATAGTTATTTTTAAATTATCAATCGAAAACACACACAGTAAAGTAAAGCGCCTGGTCTGGGTACGAACTCATGATCTACAACTCAAAGTCGCGGTCGTTACTACTGCGCCACCAGTGCTCTAAAACGGTAAAATAAAACATCGTGAGGAAACCGGCATGTCCTAGAACCAAACATTCGAAGACATGTGACATCTACCAACCCGCACTGGGCTCGTGTGGTGAATTACAGCCCACTCCCAGCAGTGCCCCAGCAGTGGGAACATTAAAGGCCGATTATTTTTATGTAATCGAAAACACATGTCATTTAATTGTTAATTCATATCATCAATATGGTCAAAGAGAAAAAGAAAGTAAGTAAAACTACCCAACAAAAACGCCACGCGGCCGTCCAAAATGAATAATGCAAAACCTCTTCCGTTTTTGAAGTGGTCCTGAAATAGACCAGGATATTTACGTCATTTCAAAAATAACTTCAGTGCCAAAAAGCTCATTTCAAAATTACCTACATTAGCATTTCTTCCCCATGGATGCACGCCTACTTCCCTCAAGCCAGAGGGAAGCGTCTTCAGAATTAATTTTCTGTGTCACCGCTCACTTTAATTACGCGTTCTTACTGATATTAGTTACCTTTACGTTGCTTTTAGGGCATCAGCAGGGTTGTATGGATATGTTGTTATGTACTTATGTGTAACATATTAGGTTGAAGTTCGTCTTAAGATTATTTTGGTAGCTTGGTTAATAAATGACGTATTTTGCTATAATTCGGATGGTAAAAGGTTCAATAACTACATGGAGTTGCATGTTTTTATTTACTTTTCGCACAAAAAGGTTCAAAGGCGGACTTAATGCCTGTGAAGAGATGGCAGGTGCTTTGGTTGAGAAGAACAATGATAAATAAAACTATTCAAACTATACTGGAAGTGGCGGCCTTTCGCCAAAAGCAATAACATTGAACTTGCCTGGGAATTGAACGCAATATCTACGCCTCACTGATTAAATACGCACTTAATAGGATACACGTATTATCACACTCAGTTTTACACCCTGTGCGTGTTTCTAAGCTTTTAAATATCCTCGTACTATTATATTTATCAATAAAAGCGAAAATTGGGACGGATTTTGAATTTTTACAAGCGTCATACGGCTGACATCCTTTTTTATCTTTTCATTGAAATGCTAGTGATTGACATAAAAAATATCGACTATTTGTTTAAGGAGTATTCAATACTCCTTTATTGAAAAAAAAAACAATTTAATGTATTCTTATTTGTTATGCTGACAATAATCGTGTTTTTCGGCTAGGATTTTCAAGATGCTGTTTGTACTCATTAACCCTTAATTTGATTTTGGGAAATAATATAACGTCATAGGTCTATAGGTAATATGGGGTATTCGATTACAGTTTGTAACTACGCGTTTTGCAACCAGTGTAAAATATACCACATCACTGAATCATAGACAATTTCGAGCCGCCATTGTTGTTTACATCTTTGGCGAATTATGAAACGCCGGAATTTAGTAGTACTAATACCACGGTAATATTATAGATAATATTACCGTGCTAGTACTGTTGAGATTATAGCCTTTCAGGTGCTTACGTGCAACCTCCGCGAGTCTGTTAAAAGTTATTGGGAAGAAATACGAGATGAAAAATACTTTAGTTTAAGATACAATAAAATTATATGGTCTTCACATGATCTGACCAAGATTATGTCTGGACTATACATATAAGAGACTGTGACCTTTAAGTTTGTTTCGGCCTTTCTTCTCTGAGTAGTAAGATAGGAAACGCTGACATTCAGCTTATTTTTTTTTTAATAATATGACGACTAAATGTTATTTCGAAATCTTATTTACAAAACCATAAACAATTTTATTTCATTTCACGCAGGACACGGTATGATGTAGGTACTGAAATTCAATACTTATAAACAAAACTAATGAGAAAATGTTTTGATATGTTTTAAAAGTGCTTTGTGCACTAACGAGAGATTGTTTCGACATTTTCTCTCAGAGAATGCCGGCAACATCTTGTTTAACAAAACAAATAACTTTGACGTGGTAAACATTCTTTATTTTAATTTCTGGATACAGTTTGCTCGGGCACGAGAGAAAGTAAAATTTGAAGTTAGGAATTACTGTGTTAAAAGGTTTGAATGAAAACTTTACTCTAGCTTTTGTTGGGGTAAAACTACCCTGCCTACCTACCTACCCTGTATTGGCAGAGGAAGGTAAGTGTCCCTACACTTACCTTGATCTGCCAATACAGGGTAACGTAAAAAACCTAAAAGACTTTCCACACGGGCTGCACCTCGAGCACAGCTACACAGGCAGACTATATGCAGCTTTAATTCCACTCCAGTGGGCAAGTGAAGCGTCGCAACTCGCCAACTATTTTGCACTACACAGTAGTACACTGAATGCCCCAATTTCTGTGAAGTTACGACAAAGAGAATGTTGGTTGACCACCAGCATGTGCTTCGACTGTTACGAAGGGTTGTGGACTGAGTGTCGAGTTCAAAGCGATTTTTGAGATTTTTAATTCTTACTAGAACAAGTTTCACAGCACCCAGTTTACTTCATTCGTTAAATTTTGAAAAGAAAAACCAGTTTATTCTGCATATACAGGCTGATTTTTTAAAGACCAGCCAAATTTAAGGATGTGGTACAGACCATCAAACTGAACAACTTTCTCCATGGGACCAACATCGTAATCGCGAATAAAAATTCAGCCGTCCCATACATTTAGGTCGAGTAGGTATTGAAGTTTTCTATGGGACAGTTGATAAAATTTTCGCGATTACGCTATTTGTCCCATGGAGAAAGTTGTTCAGTTTGATGGTCTGTACCACATCCTTAAATTTGGCTGGTCTTTAAAAAATCAGCCTGTATAAAACGCATATTACAAAAGTAACACCACACACATACACATACGCACTCCTTCATTCATTCGTTTTCTATTCAACATCAGACGCCAGCACATCAAGCTACTACAATCTGTCAAATTTCTTTAATAGATATTTCAACTTTATTGCTAAAGCATTAATGTTCAATGTTGCTTGGGAAAATTTGACAGTTTCGGGTAGCTTACCTGCTGGCGTCTATACGTTCGACGTTACGATGATGACTGCTGACCATCAAATGGGCCTTTAGGGACGCTGAGGTTAACGGTATCTTGAAGACCGTGTGTTTAGTTCAATCAATCAATCAACTCTGCCTATCGCAGTCTACTGCTGGACATAAGCCCAGGCTGCGCCACAACACCCTGTCCTCCGCCTTCCGCATCCAGTCTGTCCCAGCCACTTTCTTAAGGTCGAAGGTCCATCTAGCTGGGTGTCCCACGCTATATTTAGATATAACTTGATAGTGATCTCGTTAAAGTCTATAACTTAGACCATACATGCTATAGCACAACATACTCCAACATCAAAGTAAAGAGGTGCTGAAGCAAATGTCTAATTAAGTACCTACCCCACTTTGGGTAGCAGTAGGTATCCATTACCAAATTCTACAGCAGAGAAGGACCCTTCCCAAGAGACAGTACTTACGTATTAAAAATGCTATAAGGATCTTTTGGCGCCTACTCGTAAATGACATTGACAGTTTGTAAAAAAACAAGATGACGGCGTTAGTTCCGATTTTGGCCACGCGCCAGATGCATCCAGCGGCCTTTAGACAATCAGCTCCACTTTCGCTCCGACATAAATAAGAAGGAAGTCCTACTAATTCGATTTTTTTTGCAAACCTTGTGTAACATTATGTCCGGGCATAAAACTACGGATACCAAGCTGGCAACACTGGCTAAGAAATCGCTTCATAATCAGCCTATAATGTTCACACGCTTATAAAAATAAAAAACAACTCTAAATAATGTATGGTGCTACTCTATTTTTATCTATGGTTCATCTTTTTTTTTTTAATTGTGTTCTATATTTTTTGGCGACATTCTTTACACTTTTGAGAACCTTGGTAACATCATTAAGACAGAAAACCAGCTTTTTATTGGAATTACCCTCTAAAAGGAACTAAAACTGTCAAGGAGTATTATCTTAGCACATTGATTCAACATTACTTTTTCAGTTCTAAGTGCGGCTATTACAAATTTATATCCCCTTTTCAATGCCTTAAGTATATAATTGAAACACAAACTTACTATGTTGAAGAATTGTATTATTGGTGATGTTCTTTCGGAAGATCAGGTGTGTAGTTCTTGCAACCGGCGTTTGTGTATGACCAGATGTACATAGGTATGAACTTAAACGAAGCAAAAGGTATTTAAGGTTCATAAGAGCCGGGATTTAACCGATTTATTGTGTAAAAATATCATCGTGAAAACGTCGGTAAAATGAGCTTAAAGTGTGCTGTCATTCCACCAGATGCTAAGGATTGTCAAAATTGACAGCTCACATCACAAAATAGACCGGCTGTAGTTTCTGTCTACCCTCGTCGTGAGTTAATGCATATAGCTATGTCATTGATTCAAAAACATACTAAATGCCTAAAACTTTTCTCTTCACAATCGTACTTCATTATTTTACCAGCATGTATGTTAAACGGTGTCTATATTTCACTTTGATTTTGAGTGTGAAAAAGGTGGAAAATCGTTTTAGAAAAAGCCCATAACGAAGATGGGAGGGCGGAAAGAGGTAAAGTGTGATAAGTAAAATACCTTCACATAAGGAGGTGTGTAAGTATCATCATTACATTCATTACCTACGCTTTGCGCAGTGGGTGTTTAAGTATAATAAGAGCGTATCAGTACAGTACATTTTAAACGTGTATTTTGCATGTAAAGTAATTTTATATAATAATAATAATATTAACCCCACCGCCGTATCTAGAATAGAATAGAATAGAATACTCTTTATTGTATACCATATAAATTACAGAACATAAATATATAAAATTTTACAAAGGGTGACACAATGGGCGGTCTTATCGCTAAGAGCGATTTTTTAAAGACAACCTTTGGATGGATTAAAATTAAGGAGAGACAAATATAGTAGGTAGTCTGTGGTGTACCATTTACATATCTACGTTGACGTCGTGGTGGGGCTTGGTGCTTGGTGCTCTAAACTCTAGATCTGTGACGGAAGAGTTTACTTTGCCGGATCAGGTCTGGGGTGAGGAGCCAGACTAAGAGAGATACAGGAACCCGCAGGGCAGCATATGGCAAGCTGTTGGGCAGTAGCGACCCCACGGACCCTATCTCCCGGGAGAAGTCTTGTTCCTCACCTCTGGCTTGCTTATTGGCCGGCTGGAGTGAACACTGACGAGGAACAGAGCTCTCACCTCATTCTTGCCTTTATTGGCTGGCTTGAGTGGAGATTCGCAAGAGCAAACGTGCTCGGAGGAAGGAAGTATATCAGTAAAATGCTGGTAGGGATCTTGGCCGTACTTCTGGTATTGTCCTGATAGTCGTGGAATACCTCTCCACTCCTCATAAGCACCTCAGGATATGTTGCCCCCTTGTCGCTACGACACTATGTGCTAGCGACCGTTTTCGGGGGCCCATTATTGAGTGTGCAAATCACCCCCTGACATTTTATCCGTGTATATACAGGCTGATTTTTTAAAGACCAGCCAAATTTAAGTATGTGGTACAGACCATCAAACTGAACAACTTTCTCCATGGGACAAATAGCGTAATCGCGAAAATTTTATCAACTGTCCCATAGGAAACTTCAATACCTACTCGACCTAAATGTATGGGACGGCTGAATTTTTATTCGCGATTACGATGTTGGTCCCATGGAGAAAGTTGTTCAGTTTGATGGTCTGTACCACATCCTCATCACAGCGGGCCCTATCAGAATACCAGCGCTGCGACATTTATTTTTTAAATTTCGTAGCATCATGCTGAGATAGGAGCCTTTTGGCCTCGTACAGGACTTTCTGTTTCATTTTTATTTTTGTTACTTTATTTTATATTACTTTTTATATCATTTGGTTTTGGTACCTATTTTTTTTTTAAATATAATTTGTTTTTTTTTATTTTTGTTTGTGTTTAGTTTAGTATATGATCTTCCTGTGCGAGTCGCAATAAATACTTTTTCTTTCTTTCTTTTTTCTATCCTTAAATTTGGCTGGTCTTTAAAAAATCAGCCTGTATAAAACATTGATCAGGCAGAGGCCATAGTTCTTCCGTAGTTATTGGTAACCAGTCTTTAGCCACCTTTAGCCACCCAAACCCATTCCAAATTTGTATTTTTCCATATCCTGCAATAGTTCTACACTAACCGGGGGTTATCCTTGGGTGCACTTGCAGTGCATACAGGGATAATCGTCGGGTGGTGCCACATTACAATAAAATTTCCTAAGGGGCCTCAGCGAGTTGGCTTCGGCCCCTCGTACGCCTTCCAAAGGACCGGGACCCCATGGTCCCGAGATATGTTAAAATATAAAAATAATAATAATAAAAAATAATATTAAAAAATGGAATTGGTATATGGTGTTTTCTTTATACAATAAAAATAATATTTAAAAATGTAATCAAATAAGTTAATTAAATAAATAAACGACATAATAATAAGCTTTATTTCATAAAAACAGTACTTACATTACAGTTTAAGTGCTATGATAAAACAAAATTACACAAAAGTTTTACCATCTGGAGCCAAACTAGGAGGAACCTGTATCTCGGCTAACAGCGCCAATCCCCTCGAGTTACATTAGATTAGAGTTCTTAAATGCTAGCATTTTACAGAACAAACGAAAAAAATAAATAAAAATAAAATTATGGTCTAAGGTTGTATTTATGGGCTGCACCTCTCTTTGTGTTATGTGATATGGTGAATGAGTGAGTGTGAGAGGGTGTGTCGAATTGTGAGTGTGCTTGTGATTTTTATGAGTGAACACATGAGACAGTATCAATATAATATATATGTATATATATTTGTCTATAGATAATGAATTTTTGCCAACATTAAACAATATCACTGTCTATCCTGGTACAATTAGAAGTTGCTCAGTCTCATCATAAGAGAGACCTTGTAGGTAATTTGATACTTTTTTCTTGCAACGATCTGTGTTGAGTGGATAAATATTAAGATTTTTGTAGGTAAAGGAACCAACGTAATTAAAGAATTTAGTACTAACGTACTACGTACTAACGTACTACGTACTAACTATTAACTAATATGTCAGTTGTATTTGTGGAACATAGAGGAGTTTTGTGAACTGGCTGAATAGGAACTTTCCTATTCAGCCAGTTCACAACGCTAATTATATCACCATCAGCATCATTTCAGCCGAAAGACGTCCATTGCTGGACATAGGCCTCCCCCACCTCCACTTAGACCAGTTCTGTGCTTCTCGCATCCAACAGGTTGTACGTGTGGTGCTGAACTTAAAGAATAGCACCGCTCTACTTCCCATGGGTGTCGTAAAAGGCGACTAAGGGACGTACCGGAGAATGGGCAGCAGCGTTCTCTATGAATTTTACCACCACACTGCGTTCGCCAACCCACCTGCGAAGCGTTTCGACTATGGCAACCCCCCCCCAGCTAGGAGTTATTTCTGTAAGTAGATCTCTTAATACACTTTTACATATACAGGGTGTTAAAGAAATTGCGTGCCATAGCTTCAGGGTGAGGTTAGTTATTCAGTATCGATAAAGGAACCCGTAAAAAATACCTTTGAAAAAGTTTAAAAAAAAAACCGAAAATTATCATAAGATGAACCTAATGTAGTACCTACTTATTAAATAGCAATCGTTTAGAATTGTTTAAAAACTTGGTTGAAATAAGTTTTATTTTGTTTAAATGCTAATTAATAATTTCTTAGATTTACCTACCTACTATCGAACGCAATGAAATAACTACGCCCGAACACTTCGATAACGCCGGGTGAAGGATAGGTAACTAGGAGTGCCAGGGCAGGAAACCTCCACGTGTGCCTGGGGACTGGAGTTCCCTTCTGGATACGTCCGGGGGGAAGACCAGTTCTCGGGCCGGTGCATCCTGGGGTGCGGGCAGCTATATCTCATTGGGATTATTTCCCAATGAGATCTCGCTGCCCGCATGCTAATGTTCTGCCAAGAGGAACGCTCCACACAAGTCGCTATGAGGAGCAGAGCGGCAACTGTGTGGAGTAAGAGCGGGCCTGGTGTGCACTTACTTGCGTGAGAGCCCTCATGACGGGGGACGCGGTGTCCCGGGGTGGGGTGGTCGTGGCGGTGTCACTCGACATCGCCAACGCGTTTAACACCCTGCCCTGGAGCTGCATAGGGGAGGCACTCCGGTATCACCGGGTGCCGACTTACCTCCGTCGAATAGTCGGGGCGTATCTGACGGACAGAGCCGTCATCTACCCCGGTCGCGACGGGAACTGGAACCGGCGAGAGATGTCGTGCGGTGTCCCGCAGGGATCGGTTCTGGGGCCGCTCCTGTGGGACATCGGTTACGACTGGGTGCTGCGGGCCGACCTCCCTGATGGCAGGACCAGCGTGTCGTCAGCGTAGCAAACTACGCTGACGACACGCTGGTCCTGGCGCAGGGGAGGTCACATCAGGCGGCGGCCGACGCGATGACACGCGGGGCTGCGATAGTCGTGGAAAGGATCCGGCAGTTGGGTCTCGAGGTGGCTTTGCACAAGTCCGAGGCCATGTCCTTCCATGGGCCCCGGTACGGGCCACCTTCGGGATCCCAACTGATGGTAGGAGGGGTTCACATCGGCGTCGAGAATACGATGAGATACCTGGGTCTCGTCCTCGACAGCCGGTGGAACTTCGTCGAGCATTTCCGACGTTTGGCCCCCAAACTGGAACGGACCGGGGCCGCCTTAAAGCGGCTCCTGCCCAACTTAAGGGGGCCAAATGCCTCCTGCCGGAGGCTTTACGCGGGGGTCGTGCGGTCCATGGCCCTTTATGGGGCCCCGGTGTGGGCGCGTTCACTGCGGCTTCGAGCCGCACACTATCTGAACGCGCCCCAAAAGGTGGTAGCCGTAAGGCTTATCCGGGGGTACCGCACTATCTCGGGCGAGGCAGCAACGCCTCCTTGCCGGACTGCCGCCATGGGATCTGGAGGCGATAGTCCTCGCGCGCCTGTATGACTGGCGCGCGGAGGCACTACGTCGGGGGAAACTCTGCACCCGCGGCAAATCGCGGCGGAGCGGATGGACCTCCGGCGCGATCTCATGGCGGAATGGAAGGCGCGACTATCGCAACCCAGCGCAGGGCACGCCACGATAGCGGCGGTAAGACCCCTCTTTGAGGAGTGGCTAGAGAGGCGTCACGGCGCTCTCACCTACCGCCTTACGCAGGTCCTCTCCGGACACGGATGTTTCGGGAGGTTCCTGCACATCATCAGGCGGGAGGAGACGCCCGGGTGTCACCGCTGCGAGGATCGCCTAGAGGACACGGTGGAGCATACGGTGAAGGTCTGCCCCGCTTGGGCAGAGCACCGCCGTGTCCTCGTAGAGGCGATCGGCAGCGGCGGCGACCTCTCGCGTCCGGCCCTGGTGCAAGCCATGGTCCGGGGCGAGAGGGAGTGGGAGGCGGTCACCTCCATCTGCGAAGCAGTCATGCTAGCGAAGGAGGTGGCGGGATGGGCAAGGGAGAGATCCTCACGCCTCAGCCGCCAAGGGAGACGCTCCGGGCGTCGGGAGCCGCGTGACGACTCCCGGCCACCGTAGGCGCGGGCCTGCGGGCGGAGAGCAATGGGTAGCTCTCCGTCCGATCAGGACCAGGCCCGTGCCGGACGGCGCGTATGTGTTCCACGTGCGCCTCAAAGAGATGTCAGCATAGTTGACGGGGCCCGACAGGGCCGAAGCCTGCCGGGGTAGCGGGATCGTCCGAAAGGGTTACCGCTGCCCTGGTACATAAAGGGCTAAGGAAGGAACACGGGTGGGTTTTAGTCAGTAAGAGTCTGACACTCCCTTCTGCTCCACCCAGAGCGGGAGGGGTCATTTGATGATTTCCCATCCTCAAAAAAAAACAAAAAAAAAAGGATAGGTAACTAGGTAAGTACGTAAATTAGAATTACAAGTATTTCTTCTTCCTCTTCTAAATCTCTTCTAAAATCTTGTGTAACTAGTAGGTACTCAGCAGCAGTAGAAGAACGAGTGGGTATTTTAAAATGGAATCAAGTAGGTAGGTATTTACAATGAATTAAAATCAACTTATTTACTCACTTGTTGAAAGTTAACCAACACAACGTTTTTCACTTCGTAAAGTTATTGTTATTACTTACTTATATATCATCACATATGTAAGTAGGTACATATCACAACATTGTTTAATACTAGTTAAACAAGATCTTTTTTGTAGGTTTTGTATTTTGACGGTCAAAGCATTTAATAAAATAAAATTAATTATAAATTAAATTAAAATAATATATTTAATTCTAAACGATTTCTAGCTTAAGTTAGTAGGTACTAAATTAGGTTGATCTTGCAATCATTTTTTTATTTTTCCTGGGTTTCTTTATCGATCCTGAACCTACCCCTAAGTTATGGCACGCAATTTCTTTAACATTTTGTTTGTTAATATTTTGGTCAATACTTTAAATTATGTAGATAGAATTTCCGGGCTGACTAATATCTGAGAGGAAATGCCGAAACCAACACAGAGAGACACCGACAAATACATCGGACATCGCCACAGCCGTCGACACAATTTGTTCGCTCCGCCGTCATCTAAAACTGCCGCCAGAGCTGAGTCCCCTGTGTGTCGTACTTTAAGGATGCTTAATGCCCTCCTGACCACCAATCCTGAATGTGATCTGTTTGCCGATGAAAGGAGAAGAATTATGCGTGTATGTCTGACGTTTTGTGAGAAGAAGTATGCTAGGGTGTCCTCTATTATTTGTTAGTATTGGAAATATTTTTATATACCTACCATATCTTTATGTTAATTAATGTGATTGGTGTTACCGTTTTAATTAACAATAAACAATAGAGGTCACATTTTTTTCTGATAGCTTATATAGAAAGAAAAAAGTTTATTTGGACACCGTTCGTGAAACACAAATAAAAAAGGGAAAATAATGTTCTTAACAACAATATTGTGTGGCATTAATGCCAAAGAGATGCTGTCTGACTCTGGTTTTCTAATGGACCTTTAGGAACAACACACGGGGAGTACAAACAAATATCGTGTTTCACTGCTGGGCAAAGGCTTCCTCAATTTCCTTTCATGCTTCTCTATTTTGCGCGATCTCTGGCTATTTTGGCACCTGCAAACATGACTAGATCGTCATAGCAACTTCACCACGTCTGCCTCGACGACGATGTCCTCCCTCAGACGTGAACCGTCTGAGGGAGGATAAATAATCGTCCTCGTACTATCGTCATCTCCAGTAAAACACTCACTCTCTTCAAAACCTGCAATTAGTACAAGTAATACCTACAATTTTAATGTGAAGAAAAACCATTTTAAATACTCTTTGAATTAAAATCTCGTTATATAAACTACTTTAATAAGAAGCAATGAAAAAAGACAGGCAAACAGTTTTATAATACAAAACTAAGCCTGAAACAACTTTTTCAGTGCAATATTATTTTTTGCGTTTCATTGCAGTTGTGCGCATATTTACCGAGTTTCTGTATCGTCTAAATACAGTATGCGATAGCTTTGGTTCCTGCATACTGGCGGTTGAAACGCTGCGTTTTTATTTCAAATAATAAAATATAAAACTTAATATAATATAAATTTTTTTACATGATGTAAAAACGTCATTCATCGTCATTAATTCATTCTTCACTCATCAGTAATTTTGTCTAGACAAAATTATTGTTTAGCTAATTAATTTACTATCAACTTACATTGTCCGTATGTTCAAATCATCTATTCTGTAAAAATCTCACATAGAAAACTTTGGTGAAGTGAACTGTCAATAGTGTCACTTCACCAAAGTTTTCACGGTGATTTTTTATAACGGCTGTTAATTAAGAAAACGTTCTTTGACATTCGTGTGAAATGCTATGAAATTAAACTACTAATTTTTCTTGTCTTCATTTATCTCGGAAAGCCTATTGTGTCTGTCTAACAATCACAAGCATAGTCAGCCTATAACGTTCCCACTGCTGGGACGCAGGCCTCCGCTCTGTGAGAGGGGGTGGGCGTGATACACCACGCGGGCCCAGCGGGGGGGTGATGGAGGCTTTTCGAATTTTTGGTTCTAGGATATGTCAGTTTCCTCACGACGTTTTCCTTCACCGTTTTGAGAGCAATGGTGATGAAATAAACTATATAAAGTAAAACGCCTGAATGGTTTCAAACCGACCTACAACTCGTAAGTCGGCCAACCGCTGCCACTGGGCTACCACTGCTCTCAACATTGAGCAACAATCACAAGAAGATTATTAATGAAACCCAACCTGGGTTTCCTTAATAATTAATTAATTTAATAAATCTGTAGCAAAACTGTGTAAAGAAACCTCATAATTTAATATACTTAGCAAGTTAATTACAGTAAGTAAATATTCATTTATTTTGTCTACTATCTGTCCCTGAATATTATTAAAATAAATTAACGTTTAGTTTCCAAAAACGCTAGACGCAACTCCAGTTTAATCTCATTTATTATACACGGTATTTGTCCTCGACAAAAGCATCTCAAGAAATAATAAAAGACGCGGCAAAAGAACAGAATATATGTACAAAAAAATCCTGGCTGAATCCTTCATTTTGTAAAGGGAGCGCTCCCTTCAAAATTATCCATATCTCTCTAAATTCTATTCAAAACGCCATAAAATCGAAGAAAGACTGTCGCTTTCAATTTATTCTAATTTTATTTCACACTGAATTTGTCCTTGACAAAACCATCTCGAGTAACACTGTAAGACGCGACAAAAACCTTCATTCTCTGAAGGGTGCGGTAACAGCCCATAGCCATCTAATTTACTATCAAATTGTATCAACTTCATACATAACACATACGTTGAGCCGATATAAAAAATTCTCCATGAATATTTTGGTAAAGTGAGCTGTCAATAGTGTCACTTCACCTAAGTTTTCGCGGTGAAATTATTGGACAGTTGTGTGAAATAGCTATATTTATGAAATGGATACTGGGAAAATAAACTACTTTTTTGTCCTGTCTTAGTTTTTTAACTCTTGGAAATACTATAAATTGTATCTGTGTAACAATCACAAGAGAATTTGGAAATAATACCTCATATTATACTTAACAAATTGTTTATTAATTGCGTCTATTTGCCGCACTCATTAATTTTGATTAACCACCACATCTTAGCCAAATGTCAACCAGACTGACTTATATTTTTGACTGACAGTATTATATTTGTCAATTAAAGTTAATTATTGATTAATTTGAAGTAACCACTCAGAGGTCCGGGGTGTATCACTATAAATACTGTTTAAATGAATGCTTAGTTTCTAAAAACGTCTAAAAACTGACGACCAAAAACTGTTACTTCAACTATTCTTCTGTTATTTTGATTTATTTTATACAGAACTATTCTTTGACAAAACCACCTATCCTCGGCAAAAAACCAAAAAATACAAAACAAAATCCTGGCTGAATTCTTCATTCTCTGAAGGGTACGCTAGCGGCCATAGTCATCTAATTTACTATCAAATTGTATTAACTTCATACATAAGACATACGCGAGGTGTCCTGCACAAATTCCTACACAATTCCCTCGGTGCCATCCAATTTGGTATGTGTTTGTTTTAAACATGATGCGAGCTCGAAGATTTTCATACAACGGGCGTGTTTTGCTCACATATTATTCCGATGCATAGTAACGTTCATCCTCCTTTGTTTACCTACACAAAGTAAATAGAATTGAAAACGTTGTGAATACTCAAATCTCGTGTTTTTATGTAAGGCACGTTCGTTACGTTTTGGATTAAAACCGCTTGAATAAAAAGTGTTATGAAGTGTTAGTGTTATGAGTGTTATATGTGTTAAGTGTTATGATGAAGTGTTATCGATTGGGTGTTTTAGCGATCTATATTTAGTACCTATCAGTACTTTTTTATTTGATCATCATATAAATTAATCTGATGATTAAAATAGCGTCAGCGACAAAAGTGGAGTAACACTTACCCATCATAAGCATAATTATAAGCATTAGCCTATAACTTACTTACTTACTTCTTTCTTTCTTTATAACCTTCCCACTGCTGGGACACAGGTCTCCTCTCTGTGAGAGAGAGTGGGCCGTAATCTACCGCGCGGGCCCAATGCTGGAGATATTATCAGATTATTATGTCATCGAATTCTTGGTTCTAGGACATGCCGGTTTCCGCACGATGTTTTCCTTCGCCGTTTTGAGAGCAGTGGTGATGAAAATAATTTACACAAATTAACGCGTCTGGGTTCGAACCTACGACCTAAAACTCATAAATCGCGGCCGTTACCACTGGATCACCATTGCTCAACAAACAAACTTAGACTTCATCTTAATTGAATAATTTCACTTCTGTTCTGATTTTACTTAAATATTTAAATAAATAATAAAGACTTGAATAACTGAAGTGTATTTTGTCCTAACTGTCCCTACTCAGTATAATTATCAAGATAGTGTTTTTTTTTTAATCGTGTTATGTACAGATGCCAGCACATCAAGCTACCCGAAACTGTCAAACTTTCCGAATCTACCTTGAACCTAATGCTTTAGTGATAAAGTTGAAAATCTATCAAAGAATTTTGGCAGATTGTAGTAGCTTTATGTGCTGGCGCCTGTACGCTATTACTATTACTTTTACCTTTGGGATTTTGGTCCATTTTGGTCGACTGAATAACCAGACCAACTTATAAGCACAACAAAACGTCATAATTAAAAAGTTTGTGTGCAAACCGCCTAAAAATGCGATTACTACAGAGCAATAGAACTTGAGAGCTAAGAGATTAGTGTATCTCCTTTCTATGTAATGATGCACCAGCTGCATGTATCGTGTTTTTAAACCGAAAAAGTGATGGTTTTGCGGGCTGCCTTAGATAGAATCTAATAGTCAAGACATTTATGTATACGAAGAATGAACGACTACAGCTGATGGCCTTCAAACAAAGAGATGCATTAAAGTAATAGCTTCTGTGAGTCCCAAGAAATATTCGCTTCGGAAATCCTCGTGAATCAGAAATACGGTCGTGCAATAACGATTCCTTCCAGGGCCTGATAGTGGATCCCATTTGCAACAATCAAGCACCCCATAAAGCCTACGCAAAAATTCATGGATACGTGAAAAACGAATTTTCATGATTTTTTGAAAATTTTTGAAAAAATTTTCGACATCAAAATATCATAAAAAACGGATTCATGGTTCTTACATTTACAAAATTTTAAAAATGCTTCTAAATTATACAAAAATATAGTTTGCAATTTATTTAAGAGATGAGAAAAAAAATTACTACCAATCAGGAAGAGGTATTTAATATTGAAGTATTAAGAATTAAATCTTGATTGAATAAAATAAACATTAAGTTCGTAATGTCAGAAACACTAAAAAAAGAAGAAGAAAAAGGGGGGAAGCATCTCTTCCAAATATTGAAATTGTGATCAACTAGTGAGCTCAAGTGCCTGTGGAGCAGGACCAGCATTAAGCCAAGCATTTTTATGTACGATATACTCGTCCAACTTATGTACATATTATAATACGCTTGTCTACATAGTGTGCGTTTAATGCATGTTTTAAATTTCTTCTTATTATAACATTTTACAGAGTACCCCAAAAAATAAGTTTTCACTTTAGACAATCTGAAGCGCGGCTGATCTAGCTTGTTCTTATTCCTAGTGTTAAAATTATGCCTGTCACTTATCTTACTAAAAAGATGTAGATTTTTTCGAACGTACATAATGTTTTCGTATATACGAGTATATTGACAAGGAACCGTCATGATGTAATTTTTTTTAAACAGTTCCCTTAGAGATAGGCGTTTGCTGAGATTGTAGATGGCTCTGATAGCCTGTTTTGCAGAATGAAGATAGAATCAATATCTGCAGCCCGTCCCCACAGCAAAATACCATAAGACATGATGCTATGGAAGTAACTAAAATAGACCAGTCTCGCGGTATCCACGTCTGTTAATTGACGGATTTTCCAAACAGCGTAACTAAATATCACTTTTCTCTAAACTCTCAAATTGCATGCCCATCATTGCTATTCCAATGAATACCTAATACCGCGTACCGCGTAGAATACCTACGCGGTCAAAATGTATGAACCGCGATTTTTTTTGATAAACCACGATACATCTCTTCGGTAGTCTAGAATCCTGTGCCGAATTCATGGATTCAGTTTGCGCGTCGATGTCCCTATCACCCTTTATAGGTAACTGATAATTACCTAGAATGGTCTAGTGGTCGCAAACGTTACTGCTGAGCATGAGGTCCTGGGTACGATTCCCACGTCGGGCCTCAGTAGCAACGGAGTCTGGATTTGTGTCTTATATCAACCACTATTAATAATTAATAGGCTCGCCCTTTATTACATGGGACATAAACCCCTTTATTCATAAAAGTTGCTTATAGTTCATGTGATTATTTATTTATTTATTTTATTTATTTTATTTATTTTATTTATTTTATTTATTTTATTTATTTTATTTATTTTATTTATTTTATTTATTTTATTTATTTTATTTATTTTATTTATTTTATTTATTTTATTTATTTTATTATTTATGTACACACAGTAAAATACAAATTGATATGACAGAATTATAACATGAGTACAAAGGTACTGCTTATTTCTTAAGAAATTTCTTCCAGCAGACCTGCGAAAGGAGAAGTAAAAAAAAGAAATGTAGACAATAGTGTGTGAGAACAAGAAGAGAAAAATATGAATGTGTGAAGTCTAAAACTAAAATATTAAATATATCTACACATATAGCGCAAAAAAAAAAAAATATATATTTAATTAAATACATAATACAGAAATATATAACAAATATATATATACAAATACTCACAGTATAGAGGAAAGGTAATGCTCTTTTACTCGACGTTTAAAAATTACGATTAGTGATTTTTGACATTTAAACTTCACTTCACTTTATATATATCGTCCTACTAATATTATAAACGCGAAAGTTTGAATGGATGGATGGATGTTTGTTACTCTTTCACGCAAAAATGCTGAACGGATTTGGATAAAAATTAGCATACATATTGGAGTTTATAACCAGGATTAACACATAGAATACTTTTCATCCCAATATTCTCACGGGATCGAAACTTATGCGGGTGAAACCGCGGGGCGCAGCTAGTCGTTTATAAATAAACCCTACTGTCGTGATGTTATGTTATAGGTTAGGTACTGTTTCGGCTTGGTCTTTCGTTTCCATTTCATCCGATAGTTTACTACCTTACATACCTACCTGGCTAATAAATTGAACCATCTATATTTCTACCTTTCTGATATCCTAAGAGACTACCATGCTATTTCGGCCCTATCTTTCGGAGTATTTTCATAACATAGAAATGTTTCTATGTTCTCATTCATGGAAAGTCATTTGTCCAAAAAGGGAAAAGGCAGTCTGTCTGCGCAAGTTTCGTCGAATTTTGTCCTGAAACATCTACCTAGCTGTTACGTTGAGACGTCATTTTCTTCGAATTCTCGCTTGTTTATGATACATTCGTATACAAGGTGTAATTGAAATACATAATTAGAAACCTCTTAAAACCAACAGTGAAGACGTGAACATAAATGTATGGAGTAGCTTGCAGCTTAGTCTCCAAGTAGAAATTACTTTACACAAATCCTGGGAGCGCCCTACCTACCTACGTGTATATAGTATATTTATCTTCTACACGACTTTCATCTTGCATCGCAATGGTAGTTTCTAGAAAACAAAAGACGTATCGGAGCATATAAACAAAGGCTGATTTATAGTACATATACAGACTGATTTTTTAAAGACCAGCCAAATTTGACCAGCCAATTTAAACTGAACAACTTTCTCCATGGGACAAATAGCGTAATCGCGAAAATTTTATCAACTGCCCCATAGAAAACTTCAATACCTACTCGACCTAAATGTATGGGACGGCTGAATTTTTATTCGCGATTACGATGTTGGTCCCATGGAGAAAGTTGTTCAGTTTGATGGTCTGTACCACATTCTTAAATTTGGCTGGTCTTTAAAAAATCAGCCTGTATAGTGTTAAGTCTCCAAGGAAAAGTTTGGTGAGACTTTTTATTAGAGTTGCTCTTATATTTCGTTATTTTGGGGGTCGGTATGTCAGCTGTATTTTATTATAATACTTGGAAACATGCTGGTCCTGCTCTATAGGACAATTTTTTATCTAAGCAAAATCAAACCGGTTGCTAATTTAGTTTGCATAATTTTTATGACATTCATCTTACGTTCTGGGATCACTTAAACTCACACAGTAAATTATTACTTGTTGAAATTTCAGAAAAGTCGTCTACTTTTGTAAATATTTGAGCACTATGTATCTGTCACGTAATTGATTTACCTGTCATTACTTTATTCTCTTGATACCTATTAAGGTATACTAATTTTATTCTAGGTACATCTTAGCATCAAATCACAGTAGAGTACAGCAGTACATCGCTTAACAAATTACTATTAAATAGGAACACAAAACACTTTAGATAAATAAACACCACGTAACACACAACTCACACACCCATACAACACAACTAACATTACACTCACGAACACGAACACACACGCCTCTCTCCCATTCACACCCCCACTCTTTCTCTATACCTGCATCCATGCTCAAATAAATCTAACATCGACACTTGAAACCAAAGGTCCAACATTAATTTACGGTTCAGCTCGATTGAATCACTGTCTCCTAAGATACAGAACATCCCTAGTTTAGGAGGCAGGATTTAATTTTTGGTTAATATAGACTATTATTTTGTCTCCCCTTGTGTCCATTGTTAGTTAATTAAGTATTAGCATGTAACCAGTATACAACCTTTGTCTACGTATATCTTTCGAATCAATAAACCATTATTATTATTATCTTCATCGCATATAATTAATGTACGAGTATACCTACAAAATATTGTGAAACATTTTTAATTTCCTCTCCATTCGCAACCTTTTGGAAGGGGCGGCTAGAATCAATAATTTTTTTTTGTAAATTTGTACGTTCATAATTGGCTTTTATTTGCCTTTAATACATATGAAATAAATGATTTGACTTTGACTTTATGGATTTATTAAAAGGTTAAAAAAAAAGGTTTTGGTGGCCTTTTTACTTGTTGTATCGAAGATCAAATATACTTACATAAAAATAAGCCATCGGAAAGTACAAAATGATGATGAATGGTCCGTTTTGGCAGTTTATTGACACTTATCGTGTTTTCAGCACAGTCATATGATGAACAAGCAATATTTTTTATGATAAATGTTTTCTGACACATCGGGCTGTATTGTTCAAAACTTCCAAACGTCTTTGTTTCTTGGTTTAGTTTTATCTTTAGCATTATCTACGGGCTTATTTAGACAAAATTGAGGTAAATGCCGTATTTACAGGCTAGGCATCAGAAAGCAAATTCTCGTAATTTAAAACGTTCGAAATCTAGTCGCAGTCTCAACTCGGCGACAAACAAATGTCAAAAACTTGTCAAAATGTATTGATTTTAAAGATATTTTTGACAGATTGAGACTGCGATCAGACTGTGAACGTTCTTAAAATTACGAAGATTGCCCCTCTGGCACCTACGCCAAGCACGCTATGGAGCGGGCTATGCTCGGAGTTTCTTTGAAGGATAAAATCAGCAACGAAGTTATGTGGAAAAGAACCGGACGTACCGACATAGTTTGTTGAGTAAGCTAGCTGAAGTGGCAGTGGGCTGGCCATACATGGCAGCAGACGATTTCTGGAGTAGAGACCGCGTATCGGCAAGCGTAGTGTGGGAAGCTCCCAGCTAGATGGACCGACGACCTTAAAAAGGTGGCTGGGACGAACTGGACGCGGAATGCGAAGGACAGGGTGTTGTGGCGCAGTATGGGGGGCCTATGGCTAGCAGTGGACTGCGATAGGCTGAGTTAATTGATTGATGGTACATAAAAGTCTACAGGGTATCATAAAAGACATACCCACCTACTTAATACCTATGTAAGTTTAATTAGAGAACTGTTATAGCCTACACAGCAAACACTACTTGTCTTCAAATCGCAAAATTAAGACCTACCAGATAATACTTTGTAATCCAAACCGTTACAGACACGTACTTATTAGCAAATTACAAACAGGTAGATAGTGCCCAGTTTACCTTGATCCGTGGCCAAATATGGAACTCAATTCAGATGTATCGAATTTGGCTAAGCAGTGACATTTTCCTTAACAAGCAGCGCCTGAATTAAGTGTCAAGTTATACTGGGTGTGTATGTATATTGACATAGATTAAGGGCGGTTACGGTGAGACGTGAGCTTACCTCTTGTGATATATGCCGACTGATAACCTGTTTAATTTCAGGTACATGTGCTCTCAGAGGTCTTTAAGGGAGATGTTATACCGTAAAATACTGGTAGTATAATTTCGCGAGTTACCTTGGAGCATTCGCCGGTGCTCACCGCAAGCATTCGCTTCGTGATTGTTTTGCTTCGTGGCTAAATAATGCTAAGATGGTGAGTTGCACTTACTGTTTCACTAGATGCTATGTGTCACAAATTAGTTTGGTCACTAATCTTAATACTATCAGTGCCCCGCGGTTTCACCCGCACAAGTTTAAATCCCGTGGGAATATCGGGACAAAACTATCCTGTGTTAATCCTGGTTATAAACTATCTGTGTGCCAAATTTCATCTAAATCCGTGCAGTAGTTTTTGCGTAAAAGAGTAACAAATATTCACATATACACAAACTTTCACGTTTATAATATTAAGTAGGAAGTACCCGAGGGATTCGTAAAAGCTGATTATGTTCAAGTAAAAAACACAAACATCTATCACATTTATAAAATTAATACCTAGAATGAGATATTCAAAACCGAAACGCAGGTATGTAAAGTATCGAGATACCTTCGAATATCTGAAATAGAAGCCATGTTCCCTGTATGGAGTTTGTGAAACACTCATGGTTTTTCCAATATTTGACGTGATCTCATGGAAGCGTGTGTAGCTCGCTCACGACTATCATCCCTGCAATATAGGTATTAGGTAGGTGGGTACTCCACGTGTAAAGGGAATTTGAAAACCGTTTCTAGAAATAAGGACAAACTACGTGCCCCCTTTCGCTGGCTTCATAAGGTTCATAACTCATTTATTGGGCTTGGTATAACCTTTTATAACAAGATACCCTCTTCTTTGCTAGACTTGCCTTTTAATGCGTTTAAAGCTCAAGTATAATCCAACCTTTGTTCAAAGGCATATTATTCCATCAACGACTACTTACACGATAAGAATAGTTGGTCGCCCTAATTTAACGCAAGACAATGTTTGTGTTCTTTCTCCAGGATTAGCTTACTAACAGGTTGTTGTTATTAACTTATTTATTTATTTTACTTCGATGATCTTAGTTTATCATTTGTGACTTCAAGTGACAGCTATGTGAACATAACCTAGCAATGCATAAATATGTAAGCTGTCACGCCCTTTATGCCTGAAGGCTTTTATTTGGATAGTAAGTTTTTATTTACATTTTAATTTTAATTAATTATTTTTTAGCTTGAGTACGTATAGTTTTTATTATATTTGTTGGTATATTCGCGTGGCTAGCTGACATAAATATAGCAAATAATTTGATTTTATGTTCTGGTCGTGTAATGTTAATTACTGAACGAAGGTACCTAGAATTGTATACAACCAAGTGTTTTCTAACTGAACAGACAGCTGTGCTGCTGGGGAGTTTGTTGCGCCACTTCTTCTTCCCAGCGATAGCACTAGAAAATTGTGAAGGGCGGGCGTTTTTGGGGGAATGTCTTTTGTAATTTTGACGTTCGAAAAGTGCTGACTCTCAGCCTAATTTGAATAAATGACTTTAGATTTTGATTTTTGTTTGATATACTGCGTAATAATGAAAGACTTATGTACAAAAGTAATAATGAGTCCACTGTCTGATTGTTTTCTTTGAATGTTGCATAAAAGGTGCAATTGAAACAACTGAAGACCTGATCAGATCTGATCTGATCAACTGAAGATACAGGAGTCATTATAATCATCATTATGAACAAATGATGGATGGTAAATGGCGTTAACTCATTGGGTTCTGAAATGACAATGGGCGTTCCTCAAAGTTCTATATTGGGTCCATTCCTCTTTTTAGTTTATATTAATGATTTACCCCAATTACTTCAAAAGCAGCCGAAGATGGTGTTATTTGTAGATGACACATCATTGATCTTTAAAATAGACCGCCGGTCACAAAATCTTGACGACGTGAATAACTCTATTCTTCAGGTCCAAGATTGGTTTACGGTAAATAATTTAGTACTTAATGAAAAAAAAACAAAATGCATTAGATTTAAATCACCTTATGTTAGAAGTAGCGAATGTGACATCATATTGAATGGCCAAAAATTAGATTTTGTTAATCAGACAGTTTTCCTAGGAATCACGCTAGACGAGAAATACAATGGGGACCTCATATAACATCTATTGCGGGGCGGCTAAGCTCGGCCGCATATGCTGTTAGAAAGATAAGACAGTTAACAGATGAAGAAACCGCGCGTTTGGTCTATTTTAGTTACTTCCACAGTATTATGTCATATGGCATTTTACTGTGGGGTCGGGCTGCTGACATTGAATCCATTTTTATTTTGCAAAAGAGAGCTGTCAGAGCCATTTACAATCTACGTCGCCGCGAATCTCTTAGGGAACTATTTAAAAGGGTTAATATTATGACGGTACCTTGCCAATTCATTTATGAAAATATTATGTATGTAAGAAAAAACCAACATCTTTTTAATAAAATAAGTGATAGACATAATTTTAATACTAGAAATAAAGATAAATTAGATCAACCTTTTTTCAGATTATCTAAAGTACATACATCTTTTATGGGGTACTGTGTTAAATGTTACAACAAAATACCTTGTGAAATATTGCAATTAAATGAAAGAAAATTTAAAACTTATATTAAAATTACACTTTGTAAGCAAGGATATTACAAATTAGAGGATTATATCCAAGATAAGAATGCTTGGAAACATGCTGGTCTTGCTGCATAGGACAATCTCTAGAGTCTAGACAAAATCAAACTGGTTGCTAATGTAATTGTATAATTTAGTCTTTTTTTTTTTTCTTTGACATTGATTTACATTATGTAATTACTTGGGGTCACACCCGGACTTATTACTCCTTATTTATTTATGAAAATCGTCTACGTTTGGAATGTTTGTGAATATGTGAGCACCATGTATCTATCACATAGTTGATCTATGTCATGGTTACATTTATCCATTTTAATTCTTTTACCATTGTGGTATAGTAATTTTATTTTTGGGTGCATCGTCTTCACATATAATTATATAAATAATGTATGCAATATATTGTAAAACATTTTAAAAGAGTAACGGTGGAGTTTCTTGCCCATTCTTCTCCATACGAAAACTACCTTTTGGAAGGGGCGACTAGAATCAATTTCATTTTAATTTTATTTTTGACGTTCAAAAGTGCCTTTTATGTTCCTATTTGAAATAAATGATTTGACTTTGACTTTGAACAACTTTTATAGGATCAAAACAAAATTGAGAAAAAAAAAATCTGTTGTGTAGTGTATTTGTATGAAGCAGCTAGCAGACTTTTTTCGGGAATTATAGTTTGGTAAATTCAACTAGCGACCTGAATGATATTCAGCCGATGCGTCTAATACAACATCGATGGCTAATACCGATAAAACAAAACCAAATCTAAGCTCTTAATTTCAAGTAACGACTGATGACCATGGGGTCAATGACCTTTGCATAGCTCTAATCACTTGAAATTATGAGTTTCAAAATTATTCTTCTTTTGCTTTATCGTCATTAGATGTGACATAAAGATGCGGAGTTTCGCTAGCTATCCTAATTTGACCCTGTAGTTGTGACGAAGAAAACAAAGGTGAGAGAATAATACCAACATTCCCGCTTCATAAGGAAAAACTTATGTTGTTCCTCCAACATGAGTTACCTAAACACATTCTCACAAACAAAAGAAGTAACTAGTTACTGTAACAACTTCCCAGTCACGGGCATCATAAAGAAAAAGAAAGCTGTTATACCTTCAGCTCAATCGTAAGAAGTATACCATAAAGGTATATTATCTCTTAGAGTTATCATAAACTTTGTACATAGTATAATGTATGTGAGTAACGCAGCTCAGAGGATGATATTGTTATTCTATACATGTACAAATTGTACAATCAAACACACGACTCGCGTCAGTAGTAAATCAAAAACCTTACTTACTGTTTCGATACAGGCACTGTCAATATTTAATTGTTACAGTGGACTCGCGATTTACTGTACAAGAAAAATAATATAGTGGATGTATCTGATTCCAGCTTTGAAGTGAAATAATAATTATGTAATAAATATTATGAGCTGCCTCGTTAGCCTAGTGGCGGCAGCTACAGCTGAGCATGAGGTCCTGGGTTCCATTCCCGGGTCGGATAAAGTGTTGTTTTTTCTTTTTCCGAATATTCCCAGTCTCGCCCAGGACCGCCAACCCCCACATCATTGTCTGTCTTACGGCCGCGATGAGGGGGTCGGTGGTCAGAGTTTACCAATGTGGTTTTATTAGTAGAGAAGTGATATTATTAGAGACATGCAAACAAAATTTTCATCATCGTAGTTGCTTATAATCATTTATTATATTATTCATAAAAACCTAGTGGAAATTCGTAACACAGATAATCAAAGTATTTACAATAGTTTAAGTACGTAACAAAAGCTAATCTTCAGTCAGTCACAGATAATCAAATTACATATTTTTAATAATCATGTTTTGACAATAAATGATAATGACTTGTAGTGCGCCAGCAGGGCGGAGAAGTTTTTTTTGGGTTCAGAGGCGTTGGAATAAAACGATGCTGTCGTTTTGACCGTTTGTTTTAATGTGTAAGAATTTCAATTTGAAGTTAACATAGATACTCAATGTCATAGACAAAATCTACACATGATTGTTTTTAATTGATACGGAAAGTGGTGCCATCTAACCGAGATGACACAAGCTAATTAGACTGACTATCGATCGAACTATCTTCATGACTGGCTGTGATAATGTCTTCCGGTGATCAAAGATGGCGCTGCATTAACAATAAAATTACCTTTACATACGAGTACATGTTCTTCAAATTTTGTATCAAAATCGCTTAAAATTTAAATAGTAAAGGGAAGGGAATGGCACATCTATTGTGGCGATCCACGCCGCAGTGTACAGCGATTTGAAGTGGGGGCAATAACTTCCCTGTCGCCACCCGGTGCCAACTGGCAATTTTATTCCCAATTGCCAGCTGGTGGCAATCCATGTGGGACTGGGAATATTCGGTTTTTTCCATCTGAAACTTCTAAGTAGCAAACTGCAGTCTATATTTTTTGGCAATAGGCTCGTTCTGCTACATGGAGCTTAAACATAGCTGGCGCAATGTGGGTGCACCTCTAATAGGTACACCTCTGCCTAACCCTTCGGGGTATACAGTCGTGATACTATGTTATGTTATGTAATGACTTGAAACCCAGGTACCCTACGTGAGACGGTCAGTAACATTAAGGCGTTGTTGGCCTTCCTTGAGGATCTGGGGTGGATCGAATGATCGACTTTCCCACCCGTACGCAAAATACGCGCTTTGTCGTGGAGTTGCGGACACCAGCCAGTATTACCTACCTATGTAATGATTCTGTTATTTATTTCTATTTGCACTAGGTATAAAAATACTATAAATAGCCGATTATATCGTGTTTTCTTAACAAAAAGACCTATACTATTTTGATAAATTGTAAATCATATTTTCAGCTATGCTCGAAGTTTCTTTGAAGGGTAAAACCAGGAATGAAATTATGCGGAAAAGAACCGGATTTACCGACATGGCTGGCAGAGTAAGCAAGCTGAAGTGGCAGTGGGCTGGTCATGTTTGTCGAAGAACCGATGGAGCAAGTAGGCCAAGTGAACAGAAGCCCAGTGGAGTAGACGAGTGCTGCAGTGGAGACCGTGTATCGGCAAGCGTAGTTCGGAACGCCTCAGCTAGATGGATGGACCTTAAAGAGGTGGGCCAGACTGGATGCGGAAGGTTGAGGACAGGCCCATGTCCAGCAGTGGACTGCGATAAGCTGATTTGATTGAAATCATAATCCAGTGTGTTAATTTTTATCCCAATCCGTTCAACTGTTACAGCGAGACTGAGTAACAAACATCCAAACTTTTACATAATATCATTAGAAGGATCAAATTTGCGAACCGTAATAACGTTAATAACAAAATGGGTAAAAATACTAAGTCATAACTCAATTTCGCACGAATTTACTCGCCTGAAACGGGCGAATCGTTACTTTTAAATAATATTTTTTTTCTCAGACGTACGTACACTTTTTTCATAACTTCATTGCATAACATTAAAAATGTGCTAATTGTCTAATACATATTTCTGGAGGTGACAACCAGCCCGCAAAAAAAAAAATGGAAATTGACGTACAAATAACGGAGTTTTGAGGTAAGAAACGAAAAAAAAATTGAGAAACTCTTCTCCTCCTTTTTTTGAAGTCGGTTAATAAATTGGGTTCGAGTGAGTCGTCTATACGAAAAATAATATTATTTAAAAGGGAGGATTCACCCGTTTCGGGCGAATAAGTTCGTGCGAATCGACTAAAAAACCAAAATTACACATGTGGGACGATAATATTTTACGCTCACAAGTATAATTTCAGACTATAAACTGCTTAACTATGTTTTTCCCTTACATGATGGATGGCACAGACGCTGTCAAGCCACAGAATACTTAGCAGCTTTTTTTAAAATTGCGTCTACATCTACGAGTATATTGTATCTGTGCGAGCAATATTCTCGCTGAATCCGTAGCGCCCGCGGCCCTAGAGTCTATTGCCGCAGATATACATATAGAGCTGTAGTTGTTACGGATTGAAGGATGCTCTACTTTATGTTAAGTGAAATAGTAGATGCGTTAACAAACTATAGTCCTTTGACAGTTATTTTACCTCTGATTTTGCATCGCTGTCAAAATCACAGTGATCTTTACTCTTATTCTAATAAGGTTGCTGATATGTTGCTGCTGTCAGAGGTATAATAAGAAAAGACTGTAACACCAAACAAACTAGAACGAAAATTAGCGACATGTCAAAATTAAACTCATGTCAAGTTATTGGCTGTTGATAATTCGGTCAAAATATCAAAGAGGTTGGAATATCAACTCAAAAATTGTGTTTTACTATTTTTGAGTTGATATTAACAAACACACGATTTTGATTTATTTTAACAACAAAAAACATAATTCATATTCATTTTTTTTTTTTGGTAAAGCAAGATGTTAATAAAAGGCTTAGTTAGAAACAAGTTACGTCCATTTTAGATTTTAGCATCATATGGTCAAGGGATGTGCGTCCATGAGTAGGTAACGTGTGACCCGGGAGCATACCATGGCTGGCTAACATATTAAGATAGTAAAAGCCCGTTTATCAGGACTGTTCGGAACTATATTAATATTGATATCACCACAGAAGATAATGTTTTTAAACGATTGGAGTTCAGTAAGAAGTATATCGATTGATTCAATAAATGCTGAAGTGTTTGTCTGACTGGGTGGACGATATATTCCTATAATGCAGGTTTCTGGACCTAGTTTTAATAAAAGACAATTTGCGTCAACAATATTAGATTCTTCACAAGTTACGTGAAGGTTTTTATTATAATATATGACAACTCCTTCGTCCGTTCCAGTTGTCGAGAGCGGGGATAAATTTTGCAGAAGAAAGTCAGCATTCAGATAGCACAAGAATGTACCAGGGTATCTTAGAACGTTGCAGAAGGGTGGCGAAGTTTGACATGTTACAGGTTGTGCTACGAATGTTTTAAGACAGGATATTAATAGTACGATTGGTGATACGAATATGCTTTATTGCGTTGTCTATGTTACAGGCGATAGTTTTAGCTATTTTACTTCTTTGCGTTTGTGCGATTTACACGCGGTCTGTAACAACAGACCGCGTGTAAATCGCACAAACGCTAGTATTATTTATTATTAATAAATAAATCTAACTATAATTACTGAGGGATACTCGTTTTAGTGACCAACGACACCAAATAGGCAAATTGGTTTCTTGTCCAAGGCATTTTCCTTCAAGTCTTTTAGATCTCCTAACTTTAATGCTGTATGCACCAACAACAAAAAACATAATTCATATTCATATTTTTTTTTAGGTAAGACATGATGTTAATAAAAGGCTTAGAGCTAAGAGCCGTTGTAGACCCTGTCAGGGCACAACAAAAATGATTGTTTGAAACATAGAATTAAAAATCTAAGTCATAGAACTAAAATCAAAATAAAATTATACACGACAACAAAATACCTAATAGCTTTTTATGCGCATGTCGCATAAAAAGTTAATAACGATAACTTAAATAATTCTATTATTGGTAGTAGTAAGTAGAGCAACATTCGTACCATTAGCTTTCACACCTCTCACCTACCCAGCTCAACTTTAAATCCGCTGTTGAATATATTCAGGGGTAACCTCCCCCTCTAGGTCAAAGGCATGCACTATGCATATAGACTGGCTATAAGAGCCTTCAATAGCGTAGTAAATATCACGCGTTTGCCTCCATCATCTGCCGAACCTTTCCCTAACTATGTTGGGGTCGGCTTCCAGTCTAACCGAATGCAGCTGATACCAGTATTTTACATGGAGTGGCTGCCCATCTGACCTTTAATACCCAATGACTTGGTAATACGATACCCCTTGGTAAGACAGACTTTCGGGTCTATACATTATTTATTTGAATCAGTAAGGGCTGATTTTTTTGCAAGATTTTGAAACCATAAACCTGGATCTGGATTCCATAAAAGTAGCTAAAACTATCACCTGTAACATAGACAGAGCAATAAAGCATATTCGTATCACCAATCGTACTATTAATATCCTGTCTTAAAACATTCGTAGCACAACCTGTAACATGTCAAACTTCGCCACCCTTCTGCAACGTTCTAAGATACCCTGGTACATTCTTGTGTTATCTGAATGCTGACTTTCTTCTGCAAAATGTATCCCCGCTCTCAACAACTGGAACGGACGAAGGAGTTGTCATATATTATAATAAAAACCTTCACGTAACTTGTGAAGAATCTAATATTGTTGACGCCAATTGTCTTTTATTAAAACTAGGTCCAGAAACCTGCATTATAGGAATATATCGTCCACCCAGTCAGACAAACACTTCAGCATTTATTGAATCAATCGATATACTTCTTACTGAACTCCAATCGTTTAAAAACATTATCTTCTGTGGTGATATCAATATTAATATTGTTCCGAACAGTCCTGATAAACGGGCTTTTACTATCTTAATATGTTAGCCAGCCATGGTATGCTCCCGGGTCACACGTTACCTACTCATGGACGCACATCCCTTGACCATATGATGCTAAAATCTAAAATGGACGTAACTTGTTTCGTTTTTGAAACGACTATCACTGGCCACGAGAGTGTTGCTGTTAGCTGTAAACCAAAATCGCGCTTAAACTATTTGAATAAAAATTCGAGTTCCGTAGACTTTGTACAACTTGATACCATGATGCAAAACACCAACTTCCAACCTGTTATAGAATGTCAAGATGTAAATTTCGCTACCGATCTATTAGTATCGCAATTATCAGCAGCCAATAAACACAAAACTTCTACAATTAAAACAACCAAAAGGCAGTTGATCTCCAAACCTTGGACTACTAAAGGTAGAAATCGAAAGGGAAATCGTGGGTTAGAAATCGGGATAATCTATAAAAAAAAGTGTGAGCGTAACCCTGTGAATGAGTAATGAGTATTAGTGGTTCGAACTCCTGTTCAAGCCACTAATACTCCTAATAACATTCCATAGCTGTTTTTTATTGCCCTTGGCATTTTCGATCTCTTGTTTTTCGTACATTCGTTTTGCTTTTTTCAATATACTGTTGCAGAAGTTTCTGTAGTGTCTGTAAATAGTTTTAATATTATCATTCACAGGGTTACGCTCACACTTTTTTGATGATGAGTAGTCTGGTCTCCTGACCAGACTACTAATCATCTCTTCTGTCGATTCTAATAGGACATTAATCACATTAATAGCTTCTTTGTGAATATTGGTGCTAATCTTGCTGAAAAATTTCCCTAAATACAATTGTTTCTGGTCGAGATCACGACTGTACCGCATCCAACCCTTCAAATTCGCTTGTATTTCTGCCAACTGACGAGGACGAGATTTACCTTCTAAAAAATTTAAAAGAAATTTGCGCGGTAGGAGTTCATCTGATAATCAGTAAAATGGTTAAGAGATACGCAAACCTCCTCACGCCTCCTGTTACACCCTGTTACAACCTAGCTATCTCATCGGGGATCTTTCCTAAGTCATTTAAAACAGCACTCATCAAACCGATACATAAAGCCGGAAAAAAAGACGGTGGTTCGGTGTCTCACAAAATTTCTCAAGACAAACCAACTACTATCTCTCGCACAATTTGGTTATCGAGCCGGTAGAAGTACTGATGATGCAGTACACAAACTGCTACACTCTACTGTTACCAATCTTGATGAAGGTACAAAGTGCATCACAGTATTCCTTGACCTTGCGAAGGCATTTGATACAGTGTCTGTTCCGCACCTTTTAAACAAACTAAATCGTCTCGGCATGAGGGGATTTCTGTTTAAATTGTTGGAGGACTACCTTACTGGCAGAATACAACGAGTTAAAGTAAATAATAGTCTGAGTGACACGCTACCTTGCAACTATGGTGTTCCTCAGGGAAGCATAATAGGCCCCATTCTCTTTCTTGTGTACATCAATGACCTCTGCCAACTCTCTCTCCATAACGGTAAGTCAAAGTCAAAGTCAAATCATTTATTTCAAATAGGCACATAAAAGGCACTTTTGAACTTCAAAACTAAAAAAAATGTAAAATTATTATTATAAGGTATTATTATTATAAGGTATTATAAGGTAAAATTATTTCTTTTGCTGATAATACCACCTTATTTTTCACTGGTGAAAGTTACACCTATATCAGGCACCAGTCTCTCACAACGGTGGGAAAGGTTGTACAGTTTTTAGTTTGCATTATTTTTAAGACCACGTATTATGAAGAGAGAATAAATGAAATATTATTATTTTTACCAAACATCTGATAACTTTATTCGAGGAATAATTTTGAAATTTTGACAGTTATTTCATACTAGCTGCGCCCCGCGGTTTCACGCGCATAATTTTCGATCCCGTGGGAATATCGGGATAAAAAGTATCCTATATGTTAATTCTGGTTATAAACTATTTGTTTGCTAAATTTCATCCAAATCTGTGCAGTAGTTTTTGCGTGAAAGAGTAACAAACCTCCATCCATCAATCCATCCTCACACACTTTCGCGTTTATGATATTAAGTAGGAAGTACCCGAGGGATTCGTAAAAGATCCATCCATCCATCCACCCATACAAACTTTCACGTTTTTAGTATTAGTAGGAAAAAAACAGTCAAACGTCAATTTTATTGCTCGAATAAAAGTTATCTGACGATGGAAAAATCACTGCCTTATGGGCAGATTTTTCAATCGACAGATAATTTTTATTCGTGGAATAAAATTGACGTCTGACAGTTTTTGTATGGAAGAACTGTCAAAAATTCAAAATATTTCTTCCCATAAAAGTTATCTGGCTTTGGAAAAATCAGCTCAGTCTTATATGTAGAATGACTTTTGGGATTTGTATTTTGTTTTTTCATTGTAAACGTTAGTCTGAGTTTCCTACTACATAAAACCCGTTAACATTGAGAGTATGAACAAATTTTCATTTTAAAGGGGATTGAATATTTTTATAAGGAGCCTGGCGTGTCCGCCATTTTGATTTTTTTTTTCAAAATGGCAGCGCATGTGACTTTAATTTTTTTTTGGACATATGTGCATCGTGTTGAATAGATGTACGCAAGTTCAAAAAAATCTGGATGTCACGTGATCAACTTTAAACGTTAATATCTCGGAAACGTGACGCTTTACGGGGTTAGCTATCGATTTATATAGGAAAGCGCGTGGCCGCTATATTAAAAAAAAACAAAATGGCGAACAAGTATACCAAGTATACCACGGACCTTCAAAGCCCTTTATACCATCCATAGCTTTGCACAAGGTGAGATCGAGTTTAAGAGCGTTCTCATAAATAATTAAAATAAGATAAAACTTTGCATCAAGGACAAATATTTGGGAAAATAAATTTGGATCACGTCTGCCGCATGCCCAAGGAGTATATAATGAATAGTCAGTATGTGGAGCCCTAAGACAGCTTAAAGGCGTCACGGCAGACCCCGTAGAAGTTGGCGGAATGAGCTGGTCAAAAGAAACGACCAGAGTGTTCCACGCTAATATTAGCTCGCAAGCACTGGAAGTTAGACGCCTTTGCCCAGCAATGGGATGATACAGGCTTGAAGTATCAGTAACAGTAAATATGGGTCAAATTAATATGAAATGCAGATTATATAAGAATACCTCCTGACACAAACCAGGTCAGAGTCAATAACAGTTTTTCACAACAGTAATAAAAAAAAATACATTCTAAAAATAAGATAAAAATATTACTTCATTCGTTTCATACAAAGAGAAGTAGGTTACACAGCAAAGATGGAACAGTAAACGTTTGTAAGCAGATTTTGTATTCAGAATGAATTATTTTTTCTATCTAGAAAAACAGACAGACTGCTGAAAAGTAAAAGACAATATTCTTTCTTATTTAACAAGCAATTTAAGGATGAATTTCCAATAAAACTTTCCCAAATTCAATTCATATAATATGCTGATAAATATTATTAGGACAGGTAGAGTTTGGCTTAAAATAAAGTGTAAATTTCACGATACCCAAGTAAACCCTTAATTTTATTCTGTGGCTTTAATAATTCATAAGGCGAACCGTTCTGTAGGTTCCGTACATTTTCTATTTACATTTTTATTCGTGAAAAGTGGGAGCGGTAATGGAATGTCAGTTTTATTCGAATTATTCGTACCAAAATGAGATTGTCGAAGCATTAGGATGCAAATTATCTCGGTTTTAAACTATGGAAACATTTGGTGGGTTTGCAAAAGGAAAGGACACGCTTAGTTTTTTTTGAATCAGCTCATAAATCATGTCATAAAAAATCTGCAATCAGACAATTGCTGAAGTAAAATATGTATATGGCTGTGGGCCGCAGTTTTTTGTTTCTCTAGGCATTTTTACATAGCCTAGCCATACAATACCACTGGAATAGATATAAGATTTTTAAAATTCCGCATAGTTATCTAATCCTTTTTTTTTTTTTTTTTTTTTTTTTTTTTTCTGGGTGGGAAATCATCAAATGACTCCTCCCGCTCTGGGCGGAGCAGAAGGGAGTGTCAGACTTTTACTGACTAAAACCCACCCGTGTTCCTTCAGTTGCCTGTGCCAGGGGCCACGGTATCTCTTTCGAACAACCCGCAGCCCCGGCGGCATCGGCCCTAGCGGACCCCGTCAGTTCGTGCTGACAGCTCTTTGAGGCGCGCGTGGAACACAACGCGCCGTCGACCCGGGCCTGGTCCTTACCGGGCGGCGAGCTGCCCATAGCTCGCCGCCCGCAAGCCCGCGCCTACGGTGGCCGGGAGTCGGCTGTTGACTCCCGTCCAGGGCGTCTCCTGCGGCGGCTAGGAGCGCGAGGGTGCAGCGATTGCCTCTCCCTCGCACGCTCCGCCTCCTCCTTCGCGAGCATAACTGCTTCGCAGAAGGAGGTGACGGCCTCCCATTCACTCTCGCTCCGGACCATGGCCTGTATGAGGGCCGGACGCGAGAGGTCGCCGCCGCCGATCGCCGCCAAGAGGACACGGCGGGGTCCCGCCCAAGCCGGGCAGACCTCCACCGTATGCTCCACCGTGTCCTCCGGGCGATCCCCACAGTGGTGACACCCTGGCGTTTCCTCCCGCTTTATCCTGAACAGGAACCTCCCGAAACAACCGTGTCCGGTGAGGACCTGCGTCAGGCGGAAGGTGAGGGCGCCGTGGCGCCTCTCTAGCCACTCCTCAAAGAGGGGACTTATCGCCGCAATTGTGGCGTGCCCAGCGCTGGGTTGCGACAATCGCACTCTCCATGCCGCTATGAGATCCCGCCGGAGCTCTGTCCGCTGTGCCGTGATTTCTCGCGGCAGCGGAGCAACGCCCCGGCGTTTTGCCTCCTCTCGCCACTCCCATATGTGGGCGAGGACTTTGGCCTCCAGATCCCATGGCGGCAATCCGGCAAGGAGGCTCGCCGCCTCAGCGGAGACCGTGCGGTATCCTCGGATGAGCCGGACAGCCATGACCCTTTGGGACGCGATCAACCGGCGGGCTGGTCGCCGCCTCAAAGATCGCGCCCATATCGGTGCCCCGTAAAGGGCCATGGCCCGCACGACCCCCGCATAGAGCCTCCGGCAGGAGGCGTTTGGTCCCCCTAGATTGGGAAGGAGCCGCCTCAAGGCAGCCCCGGCCCGCTCCAGTCTGGGAGCCAAACGTCGGAAGTGCTCCACGAAATTCCACCGGCTGTCGAGGACGAGTCCCAGGTACTTCATCGTCAGCTCGACGCCGATGTGAACCCCTCCCGCCGTTATTTGTGAACCCGACGGTGGCGCGTCCCGAGGACCATGAAAACACATGGCCTCAGATTTGTGCAATGCCACCTCGAGTCCCAATTGCCGGATCCTCTCGACAATTGTCGCAACCCCGCGTGTCGCTGCTTCGGCCGCCGCCTGGTGCGACCTCCCCTGCGCCAGGACCAGCGTGTCGTCAGCGTAGCAAACTACGCTGACGCCATCAGGGAGGTCGGCGCGCAGCACCCAGTCGTACCCGATATCCCACAGATGCGGCCCTAGGACCGATCCCTGTGGGACACCGCACGACATCTCTCGCCGGTTCCACTCTCCCCGGTGACCGGGGTAGATGACGGCCCTGTCCGTCAAATAGGCCTCGACAATGCGACGGAGGTAGGTCGGCATCCGGTGATACCCGAGTGCCTCCCTGATGCAACTCCAGGGCAGGGTATTGAAGGCATTGGCGATGTCTAGAGACACCGCCAAGACAACCCCACCCCGGGCCACAGCATCCCCCGTCGTGAGGGCTCGCACGCGCATGATGGCATCCACCGTAGAGCGCCCCCTGCGGAAACCAAACTGGCTCTCCGCCAAATCCGGCCCCACCCGCACCAGCTGCCCGGCAAGGCGGTCTGCAATTACTCTTTCAAAGAGCTTGCCCACCTCGTCGAGCAGCACGATGGGCCGGTAAGCGGTGGGCGGACGGAGAGTCCGCAGGGCGCCCCGGCTTCTTGATGAGGACCAGTTTCCCCGTCTTCCAACGAAGTGGGAACCGGCCCCTCTCCAAGCATGCGCTTAGTAGCCCCCTTAGTCGAGGCCCGAGAGCCTCCAAGGCCAGGACCCAGGCTTTTCCAGGTAAGCCGTCGGGTCCTGGGGCGGTGTTTCTGGCATTCAGCCTACGTACCGCCACTCTCAACTCTACCTCGGTCACCTCCGGAGCATCGTCGTCGTCGTCAGTGTGGTCCGCATCTGGCATCGCAGGAGGCGGAGCCATGGACGGGGGAGTATGTTCCCCTCGCGAAGGGAACAGAGCGCTCACCACGTCCTCCACGAGCTGGGGCCGGAGACTCTGCGTCAGCGGGGGAGCCCATGGGCGGAGTTTATCCCGCACCATCTTGTAGGGGCGTCCCCACGGGTCTCTGTTCAGAGTCCCCAGCGACTCCTCGCGGGCCAGCCCCCTGGCCCGCAAGATCTCCGCTCGGAGGGCGGTCTTCGCCGCTCTGTACCCCTCGTACAGCTCCGCCTGCACGGCTTCCGTATCCGGAGGGCGGATACGGAGCCTGCGGTGCCTGGTGTACCGGCGTCTCGCAGCCACGCACGCCTCGCGCAGAGACGTCAGCTCCGGCGACCACCAGTACACCTGGCGCCGGGCGCGTCCGGGCCGGACCCGGGGCATTGCCACGTCACATATTTCGGACATGGCCTCCCGGAACCACTCTGCCTCGTCGTTGATGTCAGCAGGCCTGTCCGGTGGTGACACCCAGGCCTGCACGATCGAGGCTTCCAGGAGGAGCTCCCGGTCCAGCTGTTTCAGCGCCCACCGCGGACCACCCAGGGCCGGTCGGACCGGCGCGCTCGAGGTCTGGGCGGAGACGTCGAACCGGATATACCGGTGGTCAGAATAGGTCTCCACCTCCTCCAAGACACGCCAGTTGACGACATGCGGCGACAGAGCGGGGCTGGCGAACGAGATGTCCACCACTGATTCACCCCGCATCCGCACGCATGTTGGGACCGAACCCCGGTTTAGGACGACCAGGCCTGTCTCCAGAGCCCAGTCCTCCACCATTCTGCCCCGTGTGTCTGTATGCCGGGAACCCCAAGCCACGTTCTTGGCATTGAAGTCCCCGAGGACGAGCACGGGGAGGGAACGGAACCCGACGACGACGACTCTTAACTCCGCAAGGGAGTTGTGGAACTCGGCGAGAGTTCGGCTCGGGGAGAAGTATACCCCTACCACGACTATCTCCCCGAACCGTGCTGCCACGCAACCCCGTCCTCTCTTGACAGCCTCGAGGGACGGGGTACCGGCGGCGGCCGACGAAATTAGGGTCACTGAGCCGCTCAGGTCCTCCACCCAGTCGTCTCTGGGCGGGACAAAGTACGGCTCAGCGACCACGGCGATGTTAATCGACCACTGCGCCATGCTCTGGAGCAACAGATCCTGAGCGGAGGCGCAGTGGTTGATGTTCGCCTGGAGGAGGCGTAATGGGGCCATTATTGGCACTCCATAACAGCCCCCTCCTGATCCCCTTGTGAGGGCCCAGCCGCGGTGGATGCGGCGGCAACGATAGCGGAGGCGGCAGTGGCGACGGCAGTGGTGGCGGCGGCTGCGGCGGTGACGGCGGTGGCGGGGGGCTTGCCCCTGCCCCTGGCTTTTGCGGGTGGAGCGCAGGCCTTGCTCCCGGCCCGGTGATCGGCCGGCTTACCAGCTGCCGCACATAGATAACAGTGCGGCATGGCGTTGCACGAGCCGGCCTTGTGACCGGGCTGACCACAGCGGAAGCAGAGACTGCTGCGGTCCACCTCCGAGGTGCATTTAGCTCCCACGTGACTGCCCACATGGCAGCGGAAGCACCTCAGAGGTCTGGGCTCCAGCAGTTTCACCTGCGCGGAAACCCAGCCCACCAGGAGCCTTCGGCCCTCCCCGGCTATTTTTTGGGCCGCCGACACGGGGCAGCTCACCGTAATGGCTTGCATCCCCGTGAGGTCAGGGCGGAGAGTGCCCGCCCTCACCTGCTCGGCAGAGCACCCCCCAGTCCTGACGATGGCGGCCACCACCTCTTCCACCGTCGCAGAGTCGTCCAGACCCAGGATGCGCATGTCAGCACACTTGGTGGGTCTGGACACTCGGGCCTCTTCCGCGTCTAAGGACGCCCTAAGCCTTTCGGCCAGAGCGTCAGCAGTCGGGCCACTAGCCGCACCAGGGACCTCCAGCATCCGGGCACCAGTTGCAGTGACCCTTAGCCGGATGCCTTCAGCCACGCCGAGCTCCTGCAAGTTAACCGCCGCTCTCGCCTTGGCAAGCACGTCGCGGTAGGAGATGCCCTTCTTTTCCGCTTCCGGCTGTAGTGTGATCACTACAGCTGCGGTCTTCGGGGCACGAAGCCTAGCCGCGACGCCTCGCTCCTTGCGCCGTTGCCGCCTCTCCTTTCTTTTGGCCGCCCTTGCAGCCTTGCTCGCCTTCCGCTTCTGCCCGGCCACCTGCCAATCGGCGTCGGCCGGAGGCGATGCAGGAGGCGGTTGGGGCGGCCGTTTCGCCGCCGAGGCTGGGGCCGGGGCTGGGGCTTGGGCTGGGGCTGGGGCTGGGGCCCTCGCGGGCTTCGGGGCTGTCCTTTTCTTTTCTGCTTGCCCCGTGGCCGTGGCTGTGACAGCCGCGGCGGCAGCATAGGACACCACCTTCCGCTGGCCCGAGGCCGGCCGGCTTGCCGCCAGCGGGAGGCGCAGGACAATCGCCTCCAGGGCGGAGAACCGGCTCTGAAAGGCAGCCAGCTCCTGCCGCACCAGGTTCAGGACCCGGTCCTCAGCAGGTACTGGCCGCCCATGTTGCGCCCCCTCCTGCGGCACCTCCCGGGGGCCGGCTGCTCGCAGCCCGGCCAGGTCCGCTCGGAGCTCCTCGTTCTCCTTTCGGAGAAGCTCCATGGCCGCTGTCAAGCGGGCCACCTCCGCCCGCATTTCGGACATTCCGTCCGGCTGGGGCCCGAGGTGGATGGCCTCCGCTGCCGCCAAGATGGAGGCCTTGGCCGAGACTATGGCCCTGTTTTTCGAAGTCTGTAACTTCTTTAGGGCCACGTCCCGGATCGCGGCCTCCACGACCTCCGCGAACCTCTTTTTGCGGTCCGCATCAGGGCCGCCAACCTCCGCCGCCTCGTCACTTGAGGTCTCTGATGCGGACGCGCGACCAGAACCCCCCTCCTTTGCGGGCTCCTCCGCTTTCTCCGCCGCCTCCCGAGCAGTGAGCCCCCTCCCTACGCCTCGCTCTCGGGCTCCTCCCCGCCTGCTGGTCGGGATTTTTCTGGCCGAAGCCAGCTCCCAGTCAGAGGACGACCCCTGGCCGTCCACTGACCTTGGCCGCTTGCTCTGTGCCTTTCTCTTGGCAGCGGCCGTCTTCTGGTCACGGCGAGGGCTCACTGAGCCTCCCGTGCTCGCTCCTCCAGATGCAGCGTCGGACTCCGACCCCGCATCACTCCTCACTACGTCTATTGGGTTTTTGGGTGTTTTTAAAAAAAAATTCATATTGTTCCCACGAGTAAAAACTTTGTGTACCTGCTCAAAAAATGCGTGGTTCGCACTAGTGACTAAATCAAGCTACCCATTAGCCAAGCTTACTACCTCCCTCACGGTGCGCCGCCGCTTGGAGGTTTGGGGAATTTTTTATAGAGGTTAATCTTCCTCGCGGTCCGGGCGTTTAAGCCAAGACCCTCGACCCCCGTCAAAAGTCAGAGACATGACCTTGACAATCTTCGGGGCTACGATATTAACGGTGGCAGGAGGGGGGGGTTATCCCCTCCTGCCTGCCCGGCGGCAGGGTAAGTGCACACCAGGCCCGCTCTTACTCCACACAGTAGCCGCTCTGCTCCTCATAGCGGCTTGTGTGGAGCGTTCCTCTTGGCAGAACATTAGCATGCGGGCAGCGAGATCTCATTGGGAAAAAAATCCCACTGAGAAATAGCTGCCCGCACCCCAGGATGCACCGGCCCGAAAACTGGTCTTCCCCCCGGACGTATCCAGAAAGGAACTCCAGTCCCCAGGCACACGTGGAGGTTTTCTGCCCTGGCACCCCAGTTATCTAATCCTTAATTTTATTCCATGAGATGAAAAGATTTAAAAATCAAAGTTTTTCATCAGGGGTATCCATGATACGGAAAAAAAATAGCCTGAAGCAGACAAGGAACACTAAGCATTTTTGTCTTATATTGTCGCTCAGCAGGTCAAAGGCTAAATTCTAATACCTACAGAGAAGGCCAAGAACATTGATCACCACGCTTGCTTAACCCCGATTGGTGATTTCACACTTACGAGTATGTATACAAGGTGTCGTTTTGCAACCTCGTCAAATTCAAGGAGGTAACTATGCTATTGATTCTTGACACGAATCAATAATAAAATAAGTAGGTTTTTTTTTTTTTCTAATTTTCGAAAATCGGCATGTGTGGGACACGGATTTTAAAACGCAGCCTGTGTGAGACCGCACTGTAACTGCCCTTTTACACACACCTAAAAACGCGGCCGCTTATACGATACCATAACGCGAATCTGTTCTTTGAAAGTGGTGTATTCTGAAATACTGTCAAATTTAAATAACTAAAAAAAATAAGTATGCATTCATTATTTACCAGGGATCGTAATTTTATTTTATTATTTATGTCTTTCATAACAACCTCCTGAAATTTAACGAGGATGCAAAACATCAGCTTGCATTAATAATAAAGTTAGGTTTCCAAGTTTCCAAGTGACATATTAATTGTCACGTACCAGCTTAATCTTCCATCCCCTATATTTCCACATACAAATAAACAAATACAAGATAATCGGAGACACTCAAACACTGAGAGACTGCCGTTAACCAAATTTTATCGTTGTTTGTTCAGGAGGTTTAGTGCTGTGCAAATTTTGATCGCTCCAATGTATCTAGGCTTGACTTAACTAGCATTTGAATTTGGCTTGCCAATGCTGCTTTTGTGGTGTTTACTCTAAACCAGCGTTTGTACTTACGTGACATTGTAAGAAGCTGATAAACAATGTAGGACTACTTTACTCTAGTCAACAATCGATCTGCATAGCCTTTTCCCAACAATTTATTTTTTGGGGTCGGCTTCCTTTCTATCTATTATCTAACAGTATTTTAAATTAAGCGGCTGCCTATCTGACCTCCACAACCTAGGTACCCGATAAGGCGATACCCCTTGGTAAGACTATTTGACGAATTTTTGGGCTTTGATTACCCGTAACGACTGTTAAAGATCTACGAATAACAGCCAGGACTAACGGCTTAAAGTGCTTTCCGAGGCACGGAGGAGTCTCGATGGATGGTCACCCATCCACGAACCGACCACGGTTCCGATTCCACCTTCGATTGACCCGTGCGGCTATTATTAATTAGTCTAGAGCCTAAGGGGCTCTACATACTAAAGTCATTGAAAGAAACGAAAACCAGTGCTGTCGGGGGACCCCCGTCAGGAACGAAGTTTCTTACACGATACTCACACGTATACACACACGTAAGTAGTTGAAAGAGACAGAGAGAGAGAGTAACACAGAGCCATCGAGTATAAGTTTTTAGAAGCTCTCATCTTGGATTTTCATTTTGACCTCAAAATGTCGTTGCGTGATGATTTCTACCAGTTAACTCATACCGCAAGCCGAGTTAAAGAACTTCGTTTCAATAAACTAGAAACTGTTAGTAGACTTACCTACATTTCAGCCCCATGTAAGAGAGGCCCGTGTTACTTTTAAGCAGCAAAACAAAGAAACCAAAGAAAGATGCTTCCATAGATATCTCATGCTATATAATACTGATAAATCTATTTGAGACAGCATCAAGTTCGCCACCCGAAAATCATTTCTAAAGAAGAAATAATAATAATTTCTCTAGAGACAATTTAATACAATATTAATAGCCATTTCCCTCTAGTCCGCTAAGCTCCCAAAGTTTTGATAAGCGAGTGCGTTTTCTAATTCAAATATGCCACCCTACTTCAAAAACGCTTTGGATAAATAAAAATTCAAATCCGTCGTGGCGGGCGAGCTACGAAACAAAAGTTTTGTGAATACACCTGCTATTGAGAGTCTGTGTGTGTTTATAACGTTGAATACTGCTGCTGTGTAGACTCCAGTTTGAATAATATGACTTTCATCTCTTCTTTCACCTGGTTTTAGTTTAGAAACTGCTTTATTTACTATTCTATCTACTCCATGCTATACCTTCCCATGGGGGTAGGCAGACACTACAGACCGCCACCTTCTAAGATCCTTACATACCGATGAAGGCATTGGGTCTATGAATGTACGAGTATGTTATGTCATTATCATGTGCCTAGCCTATCCCAACTATGTTGGGGTCGGCTTCCAGTCCAATCGGATGCAGCTGACCAGTATTCATGAAGCGACTGCCTATCAGACCTTCACAAACCAGTGAAGATAATAAGATACCCCGGTAAGACTGGTTGTCAGACTGGTTGTTATGTAATCATCTATAAGGTTAGAATTAATTTATTGAATTAGAGCTGGCATAATTTTATCATCCCTTGGGTCTAATGGTAAATGAGGAATGGCAGTACGTACGTACTTACCATTCTTTAGCATGGCAGCATGGCTGAAACAAATGTTATCGTGATTTTTTTACCAACATAGATGCGGTTTACGAAAACAACGCACTGCAGATACGGGCCCGTTCGCGGTGTCAAATTATTTTGTTTTGGGCTGGCGTATTGATGTTCGTAGGTGATACGGAGTAGAAAACTTCGGCCGAAACTACGGATTACGTGTTTAGCGAGTAAACCCCAGGTCAGCAAAAGATGGCGGTATCGTTAGACCATGGAACAAAGTGAGCCTCAGAAACAGAATATAAAACTATAACAATGAAGATACAGTATGATTCTACAGACGCTAACATACAAGCAAGTATTTCTTCATATAATTGCTCTCATTAGATAACATAAATAAAGTTACTGCCAACAAAGTTACTAAGTTCCTATCAGGTCCCGCTTTGTACGACTCAACAACAATCCCTTGTCATAAGACAAAGGGCTTACACAAAACTTTTGTACGTGAGAGCAAAGTAATAACTTTATACGGAGAATTTGTTTTAGGGGTGAACGAAAGTGTCCGTCAAAAGCAACAGAGTTGAAACGTTCGTTAGCAAGTGTTAAAGTTAACCGAAATGTAGATTTTGTTAAATCTTTTTTACAATAATAAGGTGATTGTATTTATTTATCGCTAATTGGGCCGTCTCTTGACCTCGATCTGGCTTGATGGCAACCGGTCGATGAGATCTATGAAGGAACAAGCGTACCCAGAACGGAAGATAGCAGGTTATACATATGTGGAAGGGAACACAGACGGTGGCAGAGAGTTCCACAATTTGGTCGTGCGCATAATAAATGTGGAGGAGAAGTGTGTGTATGAGGTTTCTGCATCTGTGAAAACTTGGTTAAAATGAGCAAAGAAATAAACAAGCAACAAAGTAGTACAGCATTTGATACATTTTAGATTTTGATTGAAATATTCTAAAGCATGGAAGCTAAAACGCTTTGTAATGGGGCTACGAGCTTCATATTTCTGTCGAAAATTTTCAGTGCCTGTAAATGGTGGTTTTATTTAAATAAATGGTTATGAAATATATGATAGTTTCAGATGTCACGAAGCAAAGTAGAAGCGATTTCACATCAAATTTTTTGTGTGGCAGTGTCAGATCAGACTAGGTATTTTAATTAATGTTTTCTCTATGACTATCAAAAGTTACTCAAATAATGAAACAAAAAATTACATACCATGTCAAAAATTATGAAAAACGACGAAAAATTAAAACTAAGACGAATTCATAACAGCCTATTATGAATTCGTTATTTTAAAATCAGGCAAGAATTCCTCATCAAAACCCTCTCTAGAAATTTTCTTTTATTTCTTACAACGCAAATCTATTTGACCACAATTTCAGCCGATTCGTACATCCCAAATGTTCCAAGATAAAGTTCCCGAATATCTTTCTTCGCCTGAATTGTTAAGTACAGAAGTATTTTTTCTGCCTCCGAATATGTGAGGGACTTATCTCTGTGTGCTCTAGAAAATATTCATGCCGTAAATCTTGTACATACTCGCTTTTGTAGGGAAAACTTTACTTTTTTTGTTCGAGATTATGTCAGGTAGAGCTGAAAGGATTTACTAGATTTTTTGATGTTTTAAATGTTTGCTTGTAATGTGTTAACAGAATGGGTGGGTGGGGGCTTCTCAAAGGAGTCGGAAAGTGGCTATGTAGAACTGCTATTGAATTAAAGCTTCTTATGAAGAACCACGAGGAACTGTCTATACAAAAACAAAAGTATCTAGATAAGTAAAATTTTACTGACCGCTTAAAGAAAGTACATCTGGTAAAGGGTCCTATGTAAATTCCATAGATAGAGGAAAGAAGTTTTTTACATTTCTATGGTAAATCCAGAAGAAAAAAAATCTAAAATACAAAGGAGAATCCGCGTCAAAGGTCTCCCTCCATTCCTTACATCTTTCGCGAGCCCGCACGTCCTCCTTCCAGTTCTGATGGAAGCTCGTCCCGCCATCTCATCTAGTAATTATATTGCTTTATATTAAAATGTCTATCTAATGACATATGTTTGGCTGTTATTGGTCGTGGAGACCATTTCATCCGGTCATCCCATTAATTCTCTTTCAATTAACTTGCAATTCTCTAAAAATTTTATTGACTCAAAACCCAGAACTTTACTGTGAGTATGACGTGAATTGAGTATCAAAGTGGACTGAAACCTTTCTGTAAGAGTCCTTTTGATAAGTCAAAGGAAAGTTTGCAGCAAAAAATAATTCCTTGCCATTCCCGAGTTTGTGTTTTTGCTGCAGTAGAAGTATTAACGTTTATAATTCTAAAGAAATGTACTTATTAACTTTTTTTAATAATTTTCAACTAAAAGTAGTTGGAAAGGTCTCTTAGAGACGTAAAGAGCGGTTTTTCTTTTTACTTTCAGTCTTAAACACCATTTAACAATATAGTCCTCGAGACCGTATTTCAGCCATGGTCGCCAATCTCAACATAGACTAGCCTCCGGTGCGGGAGGCATTATAGTGTACAAGTGTGTGCGCTGACACAGGTTCACTCTCTCTTCTCTCACTCTCATAGTCCGATGGGACGGCAATCCGACACGACCGGAGAAAGATCAAGCGTGGGACCAACGGCATAGCGTGCTTTCCGAGCCACGGGGATATCACACCCCCAACTTCCATAGTCCGGGCTGTTACTAAGAAATGCCTTGGAAACACTCAATAACACTTTGCCCGTCCTGGAAATCGCACCTAGGACGCTCTGCGTCCACGAGACCAATGGAGCAGTTAACAACATGGATTTTTAGAAAAATACAATGTTACTTAAGTAACGCTTTCAGGGCACTTGGCGTCTGCCGTGATATTGCAGTGCATCAGCAATGTTTGCGCACGCCAGAGTAGACAGCTTTTCATCTGTCGTGCGCAAAAAGAATGCGTCTTTTCTCGCCAGATTGCGGGGCAGTAGCAACAGCCTCTTGACAGTTATTGCTGATAGGCATGATCAATGCCCCATTATGAGGCATCTTATAAAACCACCCTGTCTTTAGTAGAATATAAGTACTAACATAGTTTATAAGTTAAATTGTCTACTAACATCTAGAATTGTAAGTTTGTTTGTTGTTTGTTTGTTGGTTTGTTTGTTTGTTTGTTGGTTTGTTTGTTTGTTTGTTGGTTGTTTGTGTGATCTATTGTTGTCCGTGAAATAAAGATTATTATTATTATTAAGTGGATTTGGTAAATGTGATGCTCACCTCTTGTATAGCGGTAACTAACAATGTTTTTTCTACCAGGTGGTAATTTATAGGGATACCTTCTTTGAGGAAACTTCTGTCTAGTATTTCAACATCTTGTCTAAGTAGGACGTTTTCAAAAGACGGTACAAGCCATTGATACTCTTTGCCAGAAACACAGAAAGCACGTTAAGTTGTTGGTGGTCTTTGACAGACGTAAGGGGTCGTAAGAAGCAAAAAAGTCTGGCAAAGAGTCTTACTAAGGGGTATCGTGTTACCCTGTAACTGGGCTGTGGAGGTCAGACAGGCAGTCGCTTCACGTACAGTACTGGTATTCAGCTGCGTCCGGTTAGACTGAAAGTTGAACCCAAGGAAACGTTTAGACAAATGATGATGATGGTGGTCCAGATACCAGAAGGCCAATTCTCGTAATTTAAAACGTTCAAAATCTAGTCGCAGTCTCGTCTCGGCGACAAACAAATGTCAAAAACTTGTTAAAATGTAGGGAAAGTAGATGTAATTTTTGACAGATTGAGACTGAGATCAGACTGTGAACGTTCTTAAAATTACGAGAATTGCCCCTCAATTACCAGATGAAATGTTTTACGCATTAATGTCATTACTAAACATTTCCGTTTTATGTATAGAACCACAAACAGAAGTTGACTACAATCTATATAAAGTCTCACCACCGCAATATGTACAGAATAAAACAATTTTATGTTTGCCAAACGACCATGTAACACGATACTGTCTGGTCCAGAGACACTGAATTTGTGAATTAAAAGGAAATATTAAACGACAACTTTTCTTCGTTTGACATCCATTGCGAAGTTTATGCGTCAAAATTTAAGTGTCGCAGTGAAATGGTTGAACAAAACCAGCAACTGAATACAAATGAAAATTCAGTAGTAATTGCTTCAAGTAAGTTTAATAATACATTCGTGTCTCCAGGTAGTTTTGGTCGTGATGTATAAATTAAAAACTCGTAAATAACACGACAGTGCTCACAAAACATGGCGAATTTGTTCTGTATTTTGAATTTATGATAAAGTGTCATAAAAAATTCCGTTTATTGCTATATTCATGTGCAAAGATAGCGTTGTTAATATACAAAGGCTTTGAATGATTGAGCTGAACCTTTAAATGGTAGCAATCCTAAATTATGTGATAGAGAGGGAAAAAAACGCAGAACTCTAATTCCCGTAGTTTATCAAGTACCATATGATGGCACGGTTGGCGCAGTGGTTAAGCGATTGACTGCTGCGCTGCGTGTCGCGGGTTCGATTCCCGCATGGAACAAATATTTGTATGAACTA